>CM057478.1:26661559-27276238 GCA_030035585.1 Dugong dugon | reverse complement strand
TTTACAGCTGTTGGATGGAGTGTTCTATATATGTCTACGAAGTCAAGTTGGCTGATTGTGCCCTTTAGTTGTTCTGTATCTTTGCTGAGTTCCTTTATAGATGTTGTGTCCTTTACTGAGAGTGGTGTGTTGAAGTCTCCTACTATTATTGTGGAACTGTCAATTTCTGTGTTCAGTACTCTTACTGTTTGTTTTATGTATTTTGGAGCCCTGTCATTGGGTGCTTACAGGTTAATTATGGTTATGTCTTCATGATGGATCATCCCTTTAATCATTGTATAGTGTCCTTCTTTGTCTTTAACGGTGGATTTTCTTTTGAAGTCTATTTTATCTGATATTACTATTGCCAATCTTGCTCCTTTTTTGGTAGTTGTTAGCTTGATTTATTTTTTCTGTACTTTGATTTTTAATAAGTTCATGCCTTTGTTTCTATGGTGTGTCTCTTAGACAGCATATTGATAGATTCTGTTTTTTTATCCATTCTGTCACTCTCCATCTCTTCATGGGTGCATTGAGGCCATTTACATTCAGGGTAATTATTGATAGACGTGAGTTTTTTGCTGTCATTTTGTAGTTTGTGTGTGTGTGTGTGTGTGTGTGTGTGTGTGTGTGCGGTGCTGACATTTCCTTTGCTTTTTTTACTCTCCTGTGTTGAATTTCTTTTGTTTGTGGATTTTTTTTCATTTCTTTTGTTTTTGTATGTTTTGTTTTTACTGGGACTTTATGTTGTATCTCTTTTTTTATGGGTATGTTTGTTAACTTTCTTTATGGTTACTGTGAAATTTACCATTTTATTTCTAAGTTTGAAGAAGTCTATTATTATTTGGTAACACCTTGAATTTCTCTCCATTAGAACGTTGTATACCTACAGCCATTATTCCTTCCTTTGTTGTTCTAATGTTTTTGCCATTTACAGATTAACTGCTCTAATTCCCTGTTGTATTTCTTTTGGTTTTGGATAGTCCTTGAAAGTTCATTTCTAGATTGATATCTAGCTGATACAATCCCTCATCCTAGATTCAGCCTGTGAGCTGAAGTTGTTTGTTCTCCGATTGAAGGACTCCCTGTAATAATTTTTGTAAGTTTATTTATTTTTTTTACATATTCCCTTAATTTCTGTTTATCTGGAAATGACCTAATTTCTCCATCATATTTGAATGAGATTGTTGCAGGATGTATTTTTCTTGGCTGGCAATTTTTTTCTTTCAAGGTTTTATATATGTCATCCCATTGCCTTCTTGCCTGCGTTTTTTCTGCCATATAATCTGTGCTTAGACTTATTGTTTCTCCTCTGTATATGACTTCTTGTTTTTCATGAGATGCTCTCAAGATTCTTTGTTTGTCTTTGGTTTTTGAAGAGTGTGATTATAACATGCCTTGGTGATTTTCTTTTGGGGTCTATCCTATATGGGGTTCATTGAGATTCTTGGATGACCAATTTTTCATCTTTTATGATATTGGGGAAGTTTTCTGTCAGCAATTCTTCAGTGATCCTCTCTGTGTTTTCTGTTTTCTCTCCCTGACTGGAACTATGATCACTCACAAATTTTTCCTCTTGATTATATCCCACATAATTCTCAGGGTCTCTTCATTTTTCTTCTTTCTTTTTTCTCAGTTTTCCTCCGACAGAGTTGTATCCAAGTGTTCGTCTTCAATTTCACTGATCCTGTGTTCAACCTTTTCAAATCTACTCCTCAGCCTTTGTATGACACTGTCCATTTCTGAAATCTTGTTTATCTTTTGGATTTCTAATTGTTGTTTGTGTATAATTTCTAGTTGTGTATTTATATTAGCATTTTGTTCCTGTATTATTTTCCTGAATTATTCCAATTTTTGTCTGTATTTTCCATGAATTTTTCTGCCTTTTCCATGAATTGGTCTATTTTTTCCTCATTTTTGTCTTCTTTTCCTTTACCTCTTGGATAATTCTCAGTATTAAAGATTTGAATTCTGTATCAGGTAGTTCTAGTGACTTTTTTTCCACTAGAAAGTCACCTGGTGTTTTATTTTAGACACCTACTGGAACCATCCTGTCCTGTTTTTGTAAATGTTTTGATATTGTCTGCTGTCTTAGGGACATTCAATAGTTATTTGTCTCACTTATTTCTTGTAGATTTGTTTGTTTTATTCTTTTTTTATTTGGTGATATGTGAGCAGGCAGGCTGTGTGTTCATTTTTTGTTCATCGACTGGCATCATACTTTTAACCTCCTTCTCCAGTTGGCAGGGTCAGTCTCTCAGATATGGTACAGCAGGGCAGGTCCAGTTGAAGAGGATTTGATGGGATGCTTTGTTTGTGGCAATTAGTACAGCCACCAGGATGGGTCGTTAATCAGTGCAGGACAGGTTCCAGTAGTCTGTGCCAGTACTGCTTTGTGACGTGATGTTAAGCACATGGTGCACGTAGGCAGGATGGAGGGGGGAGATTGTGATATGTAGAGCTAAGATGAGTATGGGAGAGAGGAGAAAGGAACAGGAATCAAAAATAAACAAACAAAAAGAGTGCTAGGGGAACTTGCTGTTGGAGTGGAGAGATGATAGACTATGAAATGGACTAAAACAAAAAGGAGAAAAAAAGAAAAGAGAAGAATGAATAATAAAAATTAGAAGAAAAAAAAAAAGAACAGCAAAGCTCCCAGGGATCCCACTGGTGTGGCTATGATGTCTGGGGATGTTGTTCCCTGGTGTTGAAGTATAGCCTGGCTAGAAGGCTTAGAGGTATTCAGTGCCAGGTATTCAGGGGACAGGAAGAGAAGGATGTTTAGAGAGACGAGAAACAGAGTAATGAAGAAAGACAAAAAGGGGAAAAGAGGGAAAAGAAAACAAAAATTTAAAAAACAATAAAACTCCCTAAACAAAATAAATAAATAAATAAATGTTCTCAGGGATCCCTCTGCATGTCTAGGTAAGCTGAGGGGTTAGGTCCCAAGCCATGTAGCACTGCCCAGCCACAACGGGATCCCAACTCGAGAAAAGGAAAAAAAAAAAAAAAACAATTCAAAACAAACAAAAACCCCGGGAACACACCAGCATGGCAGCACAGACCGGGAAGCAGTTCCACACTCTAATGGAGCTCTGTAGTCCCTTAGGAAGAAGCAAAGATGGTGCAAGTATTTGAGCTAAAGGAGGGGAAGGTGGTGATAGGTATGGAAGAAATAAAAAGAAGCAGAAAAAAGCAATACCAGCAACCAACAAATGGCATTCAGGGAGTAAGTCAGTGCCAGATGGTGGAATCAAAGCAATTGGTTCTTCCCAGCCAAGAGACTGTGGCCAAGGGAAGCGGAGGAGGCCGAGTGGGGGTGAAGAATGGTGGGGAGTGGGAAAGCTTATATCACCAGTTACAAGTTCTTCTGCCTTCTTCTGGAAGCTCCATGAAGCTGCTTTCTCGTATCCCCTTTTTGCTGGTCTCAGACAGGAGTCCAAGATGGCAGATCCATGCTGCGTTACCTGATAGAGGACCTCTGCATGAATCTTTCCTTGCTATCCTTTCTCTGTCAGTTTCTCACTCCATTTGGTGCTTGGCTGAGTTCTTTATCTTTTCATTTGTTGTTTTAGGGTTCAAGGAGTGCTGTTTTCTCCGTTTGGCTAGTGTTTTGGATCTTTTCTGTGGAGAGACGGCGTGGTGCTTCTGCCTAGAGCACGATGTTGCCGGCAGTCCAGAGCGTGTCCTTTGGACCCAAGGTCTCTGTGCAGAGAACCTCCTAGTGTGGGGGAACAATGATTAGAAGAAGGCCGACTGAGAGAGAAAGCCTTCCCCTGGAGCTGACGCCCTGAATTTGGAGTTTTAGCCTACTTTACTCTGAGGAAATAAACTTCTCTTTGTTAAAACCATCCACTTGTGGTTTCTCTGTTATAACAGCACTAGATGCCTAAGACACTGATCAATGCTTTTGGTGGCCCACAATTACCCTATCATACAATTACTATCGTCCTTGACTATATGCTACCTCCTGAAGTGGTTGAGAGTTCACCAATTACTTTTTCGTACAGAGAATCAATATATTCCTTCAATCTTTTTTTTTTTTTTAATAATTCCTGAAGCATTCAATACTTTGCCCATAGAATCCTTCAATACTGCAACTCTAGGCTTTATTTTTTAGACTGAGATATGCTAAGTTTATTCTTCCCTTTTAGTTTTCTAACTTCAGGCCCTTGCAGATTTCATTATAATACTTTATCTTCTCCAGCTGCCTTTTGAAATCGTCTGTTCTGCTGTTTTACTTCATTTCTTCCGTTCACTTTAACTACTCTTTGTTCAAAAGCAAGTTTCAGAATCTCTTCTGACACCCATTTGGGTCTTCTCTTTCTTTCCTGTATTTTTAATGACCTTTTGCTTTCCTCATGTATATTGTCCTTGATGTTATCCCACAACTCGACTTGTCTTTGGACATTACTGTTCAATGAGTCTAATCTTTTCTTGAGATGTTCTCCAAATTCAGGTGAAATATACCCCAATTCGTATTTTCACTCTTGCGGATTTATTTTAGAGCCCACGTGGTGCAGTGGTTAAGAACTCAGTTGCTAACCAAAAGGTCAGCAGGTAGAATCCACCTTCCGCTCCTTGAAACACAGTGGGGTGGTTCTACTCTGTCCTGTACCATCAGTACGAGTTGGAATTGACTTGATGGCAGTGGGTTTGGTATTTTGGATTAATTTTCTTCAGTTTCAACTTGAATTTGCATATGAGCAATTGATGGTCGGTTCTGTATTTGGCCCCTGGCCTTGTTCTAACTTATGATATTGATCTTTTCCATTATCTGTTTCCACAGATGTAATCAATTAAACTCTTGTGTTCTCCATACTGTGAGGTCCATGTGTATAGTCACCATTTATGTTGTTGCAAAAGGTACTCACAATGAATAAGTTGTTGATCTTGCAAAATTCTATCATGCAATCTCCAGTGTCATTTCTATTACCAAAGCCATCTTTTCCTACTGTCGATCCTTCCTCTTCGTTGCCAACTTTCAGATTCCAATCATCAGTAATTAGTAATGCATCTTGATTGAATGTTTGATCAGTTTCAGAATGCAGAAGGTGGTAAAATATTCAATTTTCTGATATTTGGCATTAATGGTTTGTAAATATGAATAATAGTCTTTTAACCTAGTCTTCCTTGTAGGTATATGGATATTGTCCTATCACTGATTGGGTTGTTCTTTGAGATAGGTCTTGAAATGTACTTTTTGACAATGAATGCTACACCATTCCTCCTCAATTTATTATTCCTGGAATAGTATTTCATATGACTTTCCTATTCAAAATCATGAATACCAGTCCATATCAGCTCATTAATGCTTAGGATATTGATCTTTATTAGTTCCATTTCATTTTTGATGACTTCCAGTTTTCCTAGATATAATTCATATATTCCACGTCTCAATTACTAATGGATGTTAATGGTATTTCTTCTCACTTTGAGTCGTGTCACATCAGCAGATAAAAATTCCTAAAACATTATTCCATCCACATCATTAAGGTCAATTCTAATTTGAGGAGGCAGCTCTTCCCCGGTTTATTTTGAATGTATTCCAGCCTGAGGGATTTATCTTCCAGCACTTTATCAGACAATGTTCGTCTGCTAGTCATAAGATTTTCACTGGCCAATTTTTTTTTCTTCCATAAATAGACCTCCAAGTACTTCTTCCTAGTCTGTCTTAGTCTGGAAGCTCACTGAAACCTGTCCACCATGAGTGACCCTGCTGGCGTTTGAAATACCGGTGGGTTAGCGTCCATTGTCACAGCAATACTAAAGCCACCACAGTATGACAAATTAACTAACTCATGGTGGAAGACACATATAAGCCCTAGAAATTTCTCTTTTAAATGTATTTATCTTTGCCTTACTGGATGTCTTGGTTATCCAGTGCTGTTATAATAGAAATACCACAAGTGGATGGCTTTAACAAATGGAAGTTTAGTCTCTCACATTTTACACGTCTCAAATCTATTCCTGTCAAGTTGATTCAGACTCATAGTTACCCTATTTAGGACTTTCACATTTTAGGAGGATAAAAGTCTGAATTCAGGATGCCAATTCCAGGGGAAGAATTTCTCTCTGTAGTGGCTTGGAGGAAGGTCTTTGTCATCAATCTTCCCCGGTCTAGGAGCTTCTCAGCACTCACCTCCAATTCCAAAAGACACGCTCCTCTTCCATTCTGCCTGTTTGGTGGTAATGTGGTCCCTCTTCTTTCTGTTTCCTTCTCTCTTTTATTTCTCAAAAGACATCGACTCAAGATACAATCTAGTCCTGTAGATTGTTCCTGCCTCAATAACATAACTTCCTCTAATACTGTCAATTTATGTCATGGATGTTAGAATTTAAAACACATAGGTAATTAGATCAGATCACAACATGGAGGAAAACCACACTATATTGGGAATCATGGCCTAGCCAAGTTGACATACATTTTTGGGGGACACAATTCAACCTATAACACTGGGTTAGGTAAATGATTCCAATAGTATAGGATATTTATAGACATATTGTCAAATTTTTATTATATATATGTATTTGAATGCTATTTATCTTCATATTATATATATATATATATATATATATATATATATATATATATATATATATATATATATATATATATATATATATATATATACTTTTATTTCCTGATAAAGGAAAACCCAGACCCCTACAGGAAGTCCTTCACCAGCCTCATTCTGCACCTGTCCCTGAGGCTAAGTCCTGTAAGTAGAAGATCCTCAGTGCCCCCCGCAGGCCCGTCCCCTTCTGGTCTTCCTCCAGTGTTTATGCAATACATTCCATGCACAAAGAATATGCAAAATGTGGAGTCCTGCGTTTTAAGGATATTCAAGAAAAGCTCTTTTGACTTGGAGAAATCATCTGGTGTTTTGTGTTTGTGGGATGTGAGAGTGTAGAGTTTCATTACAAAACTTTTAGAAAGTTTAAAAATGTGCTTCTAAATTATTTCTTCATATGATCTTTTGAGTAATATATTCCTGTAAGAATTAGAGTTATTTTGTTGATTGAAAATAATATGGTAAAAATATATAAGCTGAATTATTTCTAGCAGTGTTTAGAATGTTTCAAATCATCCATTTTAGAAAGTGTCATCGTGAAATTATTGTTGTGATTGGAATACAGATAACAAATGGTGAATCTGTTGATAGCTCTTTGATAAATGATTCAATATGATATGTTTTCATTTTAATGTTTTTAATAGTTAACATTTAATTTATTTTTTACCATTTTTACTGTGAATGAAACACATAAAAAGTAATTACAAAAATTTTTTTAGTAGACAAAACCTTCACCCTTACTGTTACTCTTTGATAATACTTTTGATACAAATACATATTTCCCACCTGTAAAAATTGAAACCAGATCTTTCCACCAGAAAGTACTGTCTGTATCATCCTGTTAATTCTGAGAAAACACATCAATATATGTCTGAGTCACTAGATTCATATTTATTGAAAGATTTTTATTTAATTTTTAAAATATTTTTCTTTAAAAATACTTGAAAAGTAGCAATTTATTTAAACTTCCTGACAGTTTTCTCATCCCTAATCATAGTTCTACCATCAACCTCAAAGTGTTGTTGCAGTATGGACGTAAGTGATTTTTAACACACCTTGGTATGAAATCACAGCATCAGTGCAGAGAGAAAATGGTCCAAGCTCAGAAAGTGAAAAATAACATGCTGAAGAGTGGAGTCAGCAAAGATTACTGGGACAAAAATAGCAGAGGTTTAGGGGAAAAACAGGAGATGTGTCCTCATGAATCAGGAGATGAGCATGCTTCAAACATTTGGGTTCTGTTTATTGTGCTAAATTATTTATGACATTGAATATTGCTTTTAGTGAATTAAAAAATAATATGTGATGATATTTAATTAAAATTCCCAAACTAACATCATTCTGGGAACCTCTATTGTCTTTTTTTGTTTTGTATTTTCCTTTAGTATTTAAACACATCAATATATTATCATGTTTTACTCATTGATATTGTTTATCCTCTGTTACTTCCCACAAAAATATAACCTCATTAGGAAGATAATTTTTTTTCATACTCTCTTCTTAGTGCTTAGGAGAGTGTGAGGACCATGTCACAGTGCATCAAAATCTTGCTGGGTAAGTGAATGATGTTAAGGGGTGAACAGTGGAATCAGAAGGTACTCAGAACTCCTGGCATAGAGGGACTGTTGAATAATGAAGAGAGATTTGAAGTGGTTGGCAGCTGGACAGTGTCATGGAGCACTCGGTGATCTCAGGGTTTACGGGAGGCTGAAGTGGGGGGCCAGTGATCACATCATGGAGCTCTGCATTCTTTTTCTTTTTCTTCATCTTTTCCTACAGGAGAGGTTGTTTTCTTAATAAGGATAGTCTAAAGCTGCTGCCCAGTGGTCAAGTAGAGATGAGTCTGTTTGAGGGAACAAAACTATGTGCTCAGTTGGTTAGTTTCCAAGCGAGACCCATGGAGATTGATTATAGGACACCACAGAAAAAAAGGTAGGAACCAAGATAAGCTTGTCAAGAACATGGACATGCGGAGTAGAGCCAGCAGAATAGTGTAAGCATCACGGTGTCCTCCCGCCCTATATTAAGGAATGGAGAAATAGGGGGACTGAAAAACAGTAAGGAGCAGGACCAAAAGCAGCGCATGTTTCCATGAGCTTCGTCACTGGAGTGCCCAGGCAAGGTTTCTCAGGACCCTCTATGTGACCAGTGGACCACAGTGCAGGGTCACTCATGGTGATGACCTCATTATTTAGAATCTCCTAGGACAGCCTTAGGAGCAGCAGCTCCAGGAAGGAACCTCAGCTGGGAGCCTACTTCATCCCCTGAACCTCAAACTGCTTCCCTCTGCTGGACATCCCCTGTAGCCATGAGTTTTAAGGATCAAAAACCCTTAGTATATAAGCCGACTTTCCAGAGCTAATTATAGGCGACATCTGTCCTGACAACCTCACTTCTTTTCACTCTGTATTCCTCATAAAAATTCTGTGACGTATGCACATCCTGTTTTATAAACAGGACATTGTGAAAAGTGAATTTAAAGACCTTTGATAAGACCATTTAGGAAAGAGTGGTATAGATGGGATGTTAATTCAGACACTCGGGCACAAAGTCTGTGTTCTTGACTGTCACATTACACTAAGTCTCACTTTCAAAGAAGGTATTCACATCTATGGCTTCCCCTTGGTGTTGTGCAAATGAAGGACTCTTTAAAGTTAAAAAACGATTTTAAGTACCCCTTGTTTAACACATGATCCAACAGATCATAATATTCCTCTCCAACACCATAATTCAAATATGTCTTCTTCAAAATTCCCTTTTCATTTTTCAGCATATGAGGCGATTGAAAAGACCATGACTCAGATCAGGCATACCCTAGTCATCAAAGTGACATCTTTGAGTTTTCAAGATTTTAAAGAATTCTTTTGCAGCAGATTTGCCCGATGCAATATGTCATTTGGTTTCTTGACTGCTATGTCTATGCTTCTTAATTGTGGACCCAAGTAAAAAGTAATAATTGATAACTTCAATATCTTTTGGTTAATCGTTATGCTGTTTATTGGTTCAGTTGTGAGAATTTTTGTTTTCTCTTTGTTGAGGTATAATCCATATTGAAGGCTATAGGCTTTGGTCTTCATCAGAAAGTGCTTAAAATTTTCTTCGTTTTTGGCAAATAAGGTTGTTTCATGTACATAAAACAGGTTGTTAATTAGTCTTTCCTCAATCCTGATACCACATTCTTCTTCATGTAGTCTAGTTTCTCAGATTATCTGCTCAATATATAGATCAGTCATTATAATACTTTACTTTGTCTTCTTGAGCCACCCTTTGAAATCTTCTGTTCAGCTCTTTTACTTCATCATTTTTTCCGTTCACTTTAGTTACTCAGCATTCAAGAACAAGTTTCAGAGTCTCTTCTGACATCCATTTATTTCTTTCCTGTCTGTTTAATGACCTCTGCTTTCTCCATGAATGATGTCCTTGATGTCATTCCACAACTCGTCTTGTCGTTGATCATTAGTGTTTAGTGCATCAAATCTATTCTTGAGATGGTCTCTAAATCCAGGTGGTATATACTGAAGGTCATTATTTGGCTGTCCTGGACCTGTTCCAATTTTCTTCAACTTCAATTTGAACTTGCATATGAGCAATTGATGGTCTGTTCTGCATTTGGCCCCTGGCCTTGTTCTGACTGTTGATATTGTGTTTTCCATCATCTCTTGCGACAGATGTAATCGAATTGATCAATGAGTAATCCATCTGGCTAGGCTGCCGTGTATAGGTGCCATTTATTTTGTTGAAAAAAGATGTTTGCAATTAAGATGTCATTGGTCTTGCAAAAGTTTATCATGCGGTCTCCAACATCATTTCTATCACCAAGGTGACATTTTCCAATTACCCGTCCTTTTTTTTGTTTCCAAATTCTGCATTTCAATCATCAGTAATTACCAATGCATCCTGATTGCATGTCCGATCAACTTCAGGCTGCATAAGTTGATAAAAATCTTCAATTTCTTCATCGTTTGCCTTAAGGGTTGGTAAGTAAATTTTAATAATAGTCGTATTATCCGGTCTTCCATGCAGGCCTATGGATATTACCTATCATTGACAGCATTGTACTTCAGGATAGATCGTGAAATGTTCTCTTTAATGATGAATGTGACCCCATTCTTAATAAATCTGTCTTGGAAGAAGTACTGCCAGAATTATCCTTAGAAGCTAGGATGGAAAGACCTCCTCTCACATACTTTGAAGATGTTATCAGGAAGGATCAGTTCTTGGAAAAAGACACCATCCTTGGTAAAGTAGAGGGTCAGAGGAAAATAGTAAGACCTTCAACGAGATGAATTGACAAAGTAGCTGCAACAATGAGCTAAAGCATGCCAACCATGAAGATGACGCAGGACCAGACATTGTTTACTTCTGTTGTACATAGGGTCACTGTGAGTGGGAACCAACTCAAGGGCACCTAACAACAACATACAGGTTGGGTAAGTGTGGTGAAATATTACAGTCTTGAGCACAACTTATTCCGATTTTGAACCGCACGGTATCCCCTTGTTTTTTTCAAATGACTGATTCTTGTTCTATGTACTTGTTCCCCATGAGCACAGTTAAGTGTTCTGGAATTCTTCACAATACTATCCATAATTTGTGGTGATCCACACAGTCAAATGCCTTTGTGTGGTCAATAAAACACAGGTGAATATCTTTTTGGTATTCTCTGTTTTTAGCCAAGAACCATTTGACATTAGTAATGATATCCCTCTTTCCACTTCCTCTTCTGAATATGATTTGAATTTCTGACAGTTCCCCATCAAAGTACAGCTGGAGTAATTTTTTTTTATAATACTCAACAAAATTTTGTTTTCATAGGATATTAATGATATTGTTTGATGATTTCCACATTGCACTGGCTCACCTTTCTTTTGAATAAGTGCATGTATGAATCTTTTCCAGATGGTTCTCCACATAGCTATCTTCCAAATTTCTTGGCATAAAAGAGTTTGTGTTTTTAATGTTGCATACATTTGTTGCAGCATCTCAGTTGGTATTTGGTCAATCCTTAGAACCTTGTTTTTTGTCAATGCCTTCATTGTGTCTTAGACTTCTTCCTTCAGTGTCATCCGTTCTTGTTCGTATGCTACCTCCTGAAATGGTTGAACCTGGACCAATTCTTTTTAGTAAAGTGATTTTGTGCATTCCTTCCGTCTTCTTTTAATGCTTCTTCAGTCATTGAATTTTCTGCCCATAAAATTCTTAAATATTGCAACTCTCGTCTATTTTTTTTTAATTCTTTTTTCTCAGCAAGGTATGCCAAGCGTGTTCTTCCCTTATGGTTTTCTAACACCAGGTCTTTGTATATTTCATTATAATACTTTAGATTGTCTTCTCAAGCTGCCCTTTGATATCTCTGTTCATCTCCTTTACTTCATCATTTCTTTTGTTTGCTTTAGCTGCTTCATGTTCAAGAGCAAGTTTCAGAGTCTCCTGTGACATCCCTTCTGTTATTTTCTTTCTTTTTTGTCTTTTAATGACCTTTCACTTTCTTCATAAATGATGTCTTTAAAGTACTCCTACAACTCTTCTGATATTCAGTGATTATGTTCAGTGCATCAAATTTATTCTTAAGATGCTTTCTAAATCCAAGAGTGATATATTCGAGATTGTACTTGGACTCTCATGAGCTTGTTTTAATTTTCTTCAGCTTCAACTTGAACTTGCATACGAACAATTAACAGTTTGTTCTGCAGTCAGCCCTTGGCCTTGTTCTGACTGATGATGTTGAGCTTCTGCATCATCTCTTACCACAGATGTAGTAAATTTGATTCCTGTTTTATATATGGTAAGTTCCGTGTGACTAGTCATTGTTTATATTGTTGAAAAAAGTATTTCTCATTAATAAGTGATTATTATGCAGAATTTTATCATGCAAACTCTGGTGTCATTTCTATCAAGATCATATTGTCCAACTACTGATCCTTTTTGTTTGTTTCCAACTTTCACATTCTAATTAGCAGTGAGTATTAATTCCTCTTGCTTGCACGTTTAATCCATTTCAGACTGCAGAAGTTAGTGAAAGTTTTTCAACTTCTTCATCTTCGGGATTAGTGGTTGGTGCATAAATTTGAATAATAATTATATTGCCTGGTCTTCCTTGTTGGCGTATGGATATTACTTGTCACTGACAGAGTTGTAGTTCAGGAAAGATCTTGAAATGCTCTTCAGTTGGTCATACCTGTCACAGTAGATCATTCAATTGTCTGATTTAAAATGACCAAAACCATATTGGCCCTGCCTCCTACTGAGACACCTCCCGTTGTCCCTTTTTAACAAAGACCCCCCCAAAAAAAACAAGTGAATCAATTATATATGAAAATCTAGGTGTCCTGAACATCAAAGACAAAGTTAAGGAGTTGGGTTGAGTGGCAGGGAGAGGGAGAGACAGTTTAGAAGCAGCAAGGATTTGCCACATCTGACCTGGCCAGAACCCTACAGGCTGGATCCACTGGCACATTTGGGCTGAGGCAAACAGGAGCACTTGGGACACGTTTTCCACACCAAGAGAAAAAGAGCAGCAGAGAGTCTGCACAAGCCAGCAGAAGGAGGGGAAAGCGGCACTGGATCTGCAAAAGTTAAGTGTAAGTGTCTAACCTATCACATGGGATTAAAAAAAACCCTTTCCTTTCTGGGAAGTATCTCTCTCCCATTCATCTGCCCCTCTCCTCTCTGCTCTGGTCCTGGTTGGCTTTATCACTTACTGTGCACCTTGGACTGGCAACAGGACTTATCACTCACCCTAAGTCATTCTCCAGGCTTTAAAGAGGGAACACATTAACAAATAACAAACAGGAAAAAATCTGCCAGCTCTCCATAGCCGGGACCTCAGGGCAGGCACAGCCCCTTTGCCTAGGCACAAGCATAATGGGTCCATGGACTTTGAATGCTTTTCACCCCTGCCTAGAACTACGTGGACCCATTTCCACATCGTAAGCCCTCATTATCATAGTACAACAGGGTATACACCTGAAATCTATTTTCACCATCAACAGATAAGAGGGAGTTTTAGATTTTTGACATTTGACACCACCCTGCCCATTAAGCAGGGTCTTCACCTACCTATATGTCATGGATTGAATTGTGTCTCCCAAAAAATATGTGTAGCACCTTGGCTAGTTCATGATTCCCAGTATTATATGACTGTGTTATCTGATGTGATCTCCTCATGTGTTGTAAATTCTATGACTGTGATGGGGTTATACTGATGAGGTTGACAACACCAGTGTCTTAATGCAATATCTTTTGAGATATAAAAGAGAGAAGCGAGCAGAGACACATAGGAACCTCATACCACAAAGAAAGCAGTACTGGGAGCAGAGCGCGTCCTTTGGACCTGAGGTTCCTGCACTGAGATGCTCCCAGACCATGGAAAGACTGAGGCATCACAAGGACCTTACTGCAGAGCTGACACAGAGAGAGAGCCTTCTCCTGGAGCTGAGGCCCTGAATTTGGACTTGTAGCCTACTGGACTGAAAGAAATAAACTTCTCTTTGTTAAAATAATCCACTTGTGGCACTTCTGTTAGAGCAGCACTAGATGACCGAGACACCACATCAGAGGCCTGAGGACTAGTGGCGCCAATCACTCTACCTAGTCACACAGGACACAGTTCTGAGAATAAATGGTGCCTCCCTGTCCTTAGAGCCAACAGCATTGAGGGACCAAAGTCTGGTTGCAAAATCCACCCACCTATACACTCCAGGGAATAGAGACATGCCTTCCACCCAGGCACTCATGGGCAACCATCATCTCCCAATCTTGCTTAGCACCTAATCCCTTATTGTAGCCAGATACCTGTTTCTGCTCCAATTACCCTTATGTAGACCTGCCAGCCTAGGACCATAGATGAGACCCTATACGACACATTCAGTGACTGATGACCTGGGCACCTGAGTTGAATCCACACTAAAAATGTCAACAGCCTCCTGGGTTAACATACTTAGTAGTAGCTCTAACCAGCTGGTACCAGGACATGACAGCTTCAAAGGTACCAATAATCAAAGTAGCTGAAAAGACCAGACTATTTGGGCATATCAAAACTAAATAAAACAAGAAGCTAAGACATAGTAAGCAAACATAAAATAAATAATCAATTAACAATGATCGCTCAGAGGCAACAGTTAATATCAAATCACATAAAGAGGCAGACCATGATGGTTTCAGCAAGTGACCACAACAAAGAACAAGGAAAGCTCTCAGAGGAAGAGAAGATCTTGGAATTACCTACACTGGAATTCAAAAGATTAATATACGGAGCTCTTCAGGAGATCCTACAAAACACAGATCAAGTCAAGAAACACAGAGACAAAACAATAGAGGAACTTAAGAAGGTTATACAAGAGCAAAAGGACAAATTTAACAGGCTGCAAGAAATCATAGAGAGACAGTAAATAGAAATCCAAAAGTTTAATAAAATTTCAGAATTAGACAACTCAATAGAAAGTCATAGGAGCAGAATTGAGGCAATGGAAGTTAAAATTACTGACATTGAAGATAAAGCACTTGACTTATAATTTATGTAAGTAAAAATCAGATAAAATAATTTTTTTAAAAAATGAAGAAAACCTACGAATTATGTGGGCTCTATCAAGAGGAATAAACTACCAGTGATTAGAGTAACAGAAAGGAGGGATAACTTAAAATACAGAGACAAGTTTTGAAGATTTGATGGCAGAAAACTTCTCTGATATCATAAAAGTTGAGAAGATATCTATCCAAGAAGCTCATCAAACCTCACACAGAGTGGATCCCAAAAGAAATTCAGCAAGACATATTATAATCAAACTTGCCAAAAACAAAGATAAAGAGAGAATTTTAAAAGTGGCTAGAGATAAAGAAAAAATTAAGTACAAACGAGAGTCAGTAAGACTAAGCTTTGACTACTCAGCAGAAACCATGCAGGCAAGAAGGCAATAGGATAAAATATATAAACACTCGAAGGAAAAAAAAATGCCAGCAAAGAATTATATATCCAGCAAAAATGCCTCTCAAATATGGAGTGAAATTAGTGCATTCCAAGACAAACAAAAGTTAAGAGATTTTGTGATAACCAAACCAAAATTATAAGAAATACTAAAGGGAGTCCTGCAGTTAGAAAATAAATAACATCACATAACAATCGAACGCTAGAACACAGGACAGAACAACAAGATATCAATCCAGATAAGGAAGTTACAAAAAGATGTCAAAGCTGAACCCCTGAAAATAGGGAAAAAATACGTAAAAGATGACAACATTAAAACAAAAAAGATGGACTAAATAACACAGTCATAGAACTTTTGTATGGAGAGGAAGTCAAGGCGAAGGCAAGAAATAAAAGGTTGGCTTAAATTTAGAAAAATAGAGGTAAATAAGAAGGTAACCACAAAGGAAACCAAAATCCTACAGTACAAAATAAAAAAGAAAACCATAAGTACTCAGCAAATACAAAATCGACAACAATGAAAATGATGAAAAGAAAATACATAAATAAAAAGGACTCAGCAAAGAAAATTCAGTTGAACAAATAAACTGTCAACAATACAAAACAAAGAAACAAACAAAAAAACATCAAAATGACAGCACTAAACTCATGCATATCAATAATTACGCTGAATGTAAATGGACGAAATGCACCAGTAAAGAGACAGAGGGTGGCAGAATGGATTAAAAAACATGATCCGTCTATAGTCTACCTAGAAGAGACACAATTTAGACTCAAAGACACAAACAAACTAAAACTCAAAGAATGGAAAAAAAATATGTCAAGAAAACAACAATCAAAAAAGAGAAGGACTGGCAAAATTAATCTCTGACAAAATATACTTTAAAGCAAAATTCACCAAAAAGGATAAGGAAGAACACTATATAATGATTAAAGGGTCAACACACCAGGAGGACATAACCATAAGAAATATTTATGCACCCAATGACAAAAATCTCAAAAGTACATAAAGCAAAATCTAACAGCATTGAAAAGAGAAATAGACAGCTCCACAATAACAGTAGGAGACTCAACACACCACTTCCAGTGAAGGACAGAACATTCAGAAAGAAGCTCAACAAAGACACAGGAGATATACTGCCACAATCAACCAACTTGATATAATAGACATATGTAGAGCACTCTACCCAACAGCAGCTAACTACACTTTGTTTTCCAACATATTTGGAACTTTCTCCAGAATAAACTACAGATTAGGTCACAAAACAAGCCTTAACAGAATCCAAAATATCAAAATATTACAAAACATCTATTCTGACTATTCTGACCATAAAGCCATAAGAGTAGAAATTAATAAAAGAAAAAACAAGGAAGAAAATCAAATACTTGGAAACTAAATAACACTTTGCTCAAAAATTACTGGTTTATAGAAGAAATCAAGGATGGGATGACAAAAAAAAAATGGCGCTCTAGGCAGAAGCACCACGCTGTCCCTCCACAGCACCGATCTGAAAAACTAAGCCGAACAGAGAACACAACAATCCTGAAACCCTAAAACATCAAATGAAGAGATAAAGAACTCAGTCAATCACCAAATGGAGTTCGAAAACTGACAGAACAGAGAGTGAGGAGAGATTCCCGCAGACGTCCCCTAACAGATAACACAGCGAGGATCTGCCATCTTGGACTCCTACTGGAGACCAGCAAACAGGGGGTAAGAGAATGCAGCCTCACGCAGCATCCAGCGGGAGACAAAACAACTGGTAATTTGCGATATATGCTTTCCCACCCCCCCACCCTTCTTCACCCCAAATCGGCCTCCTCTGCTTCCTGTGGCCATAATCTCTTGACCAGGAAACACTGGCTGCTTAGATTCCACACACACGAATGGGCCAGCACTCTGAATGCCATTTGTTGGAAGCTGGTGTTGCCTTTTTCCACTTCTTTTGATGTCTTCCTTACCTCTAACCACCTCCCCCTCCTTTTGCTCAAGTACCTGGCTCCCTGTGCTATCTTTGCTTCTTCCTGATGGGCTGCAGAGCTCCGGTAATTTGTGATATACAGTTTCCCACTCCCTACACTTCTTCACCCACACTCGGCCCCCTCTGCTTCCCACAGGCACAGTCTCTTGTCCAAGAAACACCAGCCTGCACTAGCTACCTCTCTGAGTGCCATTTGTTGGCTGATAGTGTTGCTTTTTTTTCTGCTTCTTTTGATTTGTTACTTACCTCTCACCACCTCTCTCTCCTTCCGCTCAAATACCTGGCTCCGTATGCCATCTTTGCTTCTTCCTGAGGGGCTGCGGAGCTCCATTCAAGTGTGGAGCTGCTTCCCTGTATGGGCTGCCACGCTGCTGGGATCCCGGGCCTTTAGTTCATTTGTTTGTTTTGAATTGTTTGCTTGCCTGTTTTCTTTTCCTTTTCTTGAGTTGGGAGCCGTTTCTGGCCAGGCGGTGCTGCGTGGCAATGAGACTTTCCCCTAGGCTTACACAGACGTACAGAGGGATCCCTGAGGGAATTTCTTTTCTCGATTTTTTTTTTTTCTGTAAGTTTGGGGGTCTTTCTTGTACTTTTTTTAAAATTTGTTTTGTTTTCTTTTTGTTTTTGTCTTTCTTCATTGCTAAGTTTCTCGTCTCTCTATATCATCCTTCTCTTTCTTTTCCCTGAATACCTGGCGTTGTATACCTCTATGCCTTCTAGCCAGGCTGTAATGCAACACCTGAGAGTGACTTCCCCAGACCTCACAGCTGCACTGGTGGGATCCCTGGGAACTATGCGGTTCTTTAACCTTTCTGATTTTAATTATTCATTCTTTTCTTTTATTCCTCTTCCCCTTTCTGTTTTTCTCCATTTCATAGTCTTTCATTTCTTCACTCCAATGGCAAGCTCCCCTAGCATTCTTTTTTGTTTGTTTGTATGTTTTTGGCTCCTGTTCCTCTTTACTCTCTCCCATATCCATCTTAGCTTCACACATAATAATCTCCCCGCTGCATCCTGCCTACCTGCACCGTGCACTTGACATCACACCACCAAGGAGCACAGGCATGGCCCACTGGAACCTGCCCTGCACTGATTACCGACCCACTCTGGTGGCTGTAGGAAGTGCCACAAACAACCCGTCCTAGTAACTCCTCTTCAGCTAGACCTGCCCTGCCGTACCATATCTGACTGACTAACCCTGCTAAACGGAGAAGGAGGTGAAAAGTATTGTGCCCACAGATGAGCAAACATCAAAGAACACAAAGTCCACCCACACAGACAGAGTCAAATTTAAAAAAAAAGGGACAAAACAAACAAATCCACAATCAATAAACGAGAAAAATAACTACTGAATACCCCGAAGACAGTAGACAATATCAAAACATTTACAAAAACAGAACAGGATGGTTCCAGTAGGCTTCCAAAATAAAAAAAAAACAGATGACTCTCTTGTGGAAGAAAATGCACTAGAACTACCTGATAGGGAATTCAAATCTCTAATACTCAGAATTCTTCAACAACTGAGGCAAAAAGCTGACAAACATGGGAAAAAAATAGACAAATTCATGGAAAATACAGACAAAAAATTGGAAGAATTCAGGAAGATGATGCAGGAACAAAATGCCAAAATAAATTCAGAACTAGAAATTCTACAAAGACAACAATTAGAAATCCAAAAGATAAAAAAAAAGATTTCAGAAATGGATGATGTCATAGAAGGGCTGAGAAGTAGATTTGAAACCGTGGAAGATAGGATCAGTGGAATTGAAGACAAACACTTGGATACAATTCGGTTTCAGGAAAACTCAGGAAAAAAGAACAAAGAAAAATGAAGAGACCCTTAGAGTTATGTGGGATACAATCAAAAGCAAAAATTTTCGAGTGATTGGCATTCCAGAACAGGGGGAGAAAACAGAAAACACAGAGAGGATGATTGAAGAACTGCTGACAGAAAACTTCCCCAATATCAAGAAAGATGAAAAGAAAGCTCAAAAAACCCCATATAGGAGAGACCCCAAAAGTAAATCACCAAGTCGCCAAAACCAAAGACAAAAAAAAAAAAAACAATCCTGAGAACAGCTCTTGAAAAACAAGAAGTCACATACAGAGGAGAAACAAGAAGACTAAGCTCAGAATATTCATCAGAAACCAGGCAGGCAAGAAGGCAATGGGATAACATATATAAAATCTTGAAAGAAAAGATTGCCAGCCAAGAATAATATATCCTGCAAAACTCTCGTTCAAATTTGATGGGGAAATTAGGCCATTTCCAGATAAACAGAAATTAAGGGCATATGTAAAAGTCAAACCAAACTTACAAGAAATATTAAGGGGAGTACTTCGATCTGAAGGCAAACAGCTTCACCTAACAGGCAAAATCTAAGATGCAGGATTATTCCAGCCAGATACCAATCTAGGAAATGAACTCTCAAGGACTATCAAAAACCAAAAAAAAAAAAAAAAAAAAAAACAACAGGGAATCAGAGAGGTTACTCAGTAAATGACAACAACATAAAAACAATAGAAGAGGGAATAAACAGCATAGGTACAGAAACTTCTAATGGAGAGGAAAGCAAGGTGATATGAAGTAATGGTAGACTGCTTCAAACTTAGAAAGATAAGGGTAAAATTCATGGTAACCACAAAGAAAGTTAACAAACATACTCATTAAAAAAGAGGAAAAACATAAAGTCTCAGCAAAAACAACACCTACAAAAACAAAACAAATGAAAAAAAAAATCCACAAACAAGAGTAACTCAGCACAAGAGAGTAAGAAGAACAAAGAAAACCTCAGCACCACAAAAAAAGCACTACAAAACGACAGCAAAAAACTCACATCTATAAATAATTACTCTGAAATGGACTCAATGAACCCATAAAGAGACAGAGAGTGACAGATAGGATAAGAAAACAGGATCCATCAGTATGCTGTCTACAAGAGACACACCTTAGAAACAAAGATGTCAATTAATTAGAGGTCAAAGTTAGGAAAAAATATATCAAGCTAACAACTACCAAAAAAGAGCAGGAGTGGAAATTCTAATCTCAGATACAATAGACTTTAAAACTAAATCTACCATAAAAGACAAAGAAGGACACTATATAATGATTAAGGGGACAATCCATAATGAAGACATAACCATAATAAGCATCTATGCACCGAATAACAGGGCTCCAAAATACATAAAACAAACTCTAACAACACCGAAAGGAGAAATTGACAGTTCCACAATAATAGTAGGAGACTTCAACACACCACTCTCAGGAAAGGACATAACAACTAAGAAGAAACTTAGCAAAGATACAGAAAACCTAAAGGGCACAATTATCCAACTTCACCTCATAGATATATGTAAAACACTCCATCCAACCGCTGCAAAGTACACATTCTTTTCCAATGCACATGGAACGTTCTCCAGAATAGACCACATCTTAGGCTACAGAGTGATCCTTAACAAGATCCAAAACGTTGAGATAATTCAAAGTATTCTCTCTGACCACAATGCCATCAAGGTAGAAATTAACAATAGAAAGAGCAAGGAAAAAAATCAATTACATGGAAACTGAATAATACCCGGCTTACACATCAGTGGGTAATAGAAGAAATCAGAGATGGAATCAAAAAATTCCTAGAATCAAATTAGAATAAGAACACATCATACCAAAACTTTTGGGACACAGCAAAGGCAGTCCTCAGAGGACAATTGATAGCAATAGATGCACATATCAAAAAAGAAGAAAGGGACAAAATCAAAACATTAACTACAGAACTCAAACAAATAGAAAGAAAACAGCAAAAAAAGCCCACAACCACCAAAAGAAAGGAAATAGTAAATATCGGAGTGGAAATAAATGAAATAGAGAACAGAAAAACAATAGAAAGAATCCACAAAAGCAAAAATTGGTTCTTTGAAAGAATCAATATAATTGACAAACCACTGTCCAGACTGACAAAAGAAAAACAAAGAGGACACAAATAACCCAAATATGAAATTAAATAAGGGACTTTACAACAGACCCAACTAAAATATAAAAGATTATAACAGAATAGAATGAAAAACTGTACTCCAACAAATTAGAAAACCTAGAGGAAATGGATAAATTTATAGAATCACACAGCTTACCCAAAAACCAACAAAGTGATGTTGAAAATTTGAACAGACCCATAATAAGAGAAGGGACTGAAAAGGTAATAAAAAACCTCCCAACCAAAAAAAGCCGTGGCCCAGATGGCTTCACTGGAGAATTCTACAAAACATTTACAGAAGAACTTGTACCAGTACTACTTAAGCTCTTTCAGAGCATAGAAGAGGAAACAACACTTTCAAATTCATTCTATGAAGCCAGCATAACGCCGATACCAAAACCACTCAAAGACGTCACAACAAAAGAAAACTACAGACCAATATCTCTCATGAATATACACGCAAAATTCTGAACAAAATTCTAGCCAATAGAATTCAGCATCATATCAAAAAAATAATACACCACGACCAAGTAGGATTCATACCAGATATGTAAGGATCATTCAACATTAGAAAATCAATCAATGCAATCCACCACACAAATGAAAGGAAAGAAAAAAATCACATGATCATCTCAATTGACACATAAAAGGCATTTGACCTAGTCCAACACCCATTCCTGATAAAAACTCTCAATAAACTAGGTATAGAAGGGAAATTTCTCAACATAATAAAGGGCATCTATGCAAAACCAAATACCAACATCATTCTTAATGGAGAGAGGATGAAAACATTCCCCTTGAAAACAGGAACAAGACAAGATGCCCTTTATCACCATTCCTATTAGCATTGTGCTGGAAGTTCTAGCTAGAGCAATAAGGCAAGAAAAAGAAATAAAGGGCATCCAAATTTGTAATGAAGAAGTTAAACTGTCCCTGTTTGCAGATGATATTATAGTATACATAGAAAACCCTAAAGACTCCACGAGAAATCTACTGGAAGTAATAGAATGTTTCAGCAGAGTAGAAGGATACAAGATAAACGCTCAAAAATCAGTTGGATTTCTATACACGAATAAGGAGAACGATGAAAAGGAAATCAGGAAAACAATACCATTTTCAATAGCTCTAAAAAGATAAAATACTTAGGAATAAATCTGACCAGGGAGATAAAGGACCTATACAAAGAAAACTACAAAACACTACGGCATGAAACCCAAAGGGATCTACATAAATGGAAAAACATACCATGCTCATAGATAGGCAGATTCAACATTGTGAAAATGACAATTCTACCCAAAGCAATTTACAAATACAACGCAATCTTGACCCAAATACCAACAACATTCTTCAAAGAGGTGGAAAAACTAATCATTAACTTTATACGGAAAGGGAAGAAGCCCCGAATAAGTAAAGCACTACTGAAGAAGAAGAATAAAGTTGGAGGGCTTACATTACTTGACTTCAGAACCTACTGTACAGCTACTGTATTCAAAACAGCCTGGCACTGGTACAACAACAGATATATTGACCAATGGAACAGAATTGACAACCCAGATGTAAATCCATCCACCTACGGTCACCTGATCTTCGACAAGGACCCAAAGTCCATTAAATGGGGAAAAGACAGTCTTTTTTAACAAATGGTGCTGGCAAAACTAGATATCCATCTGCAAAAAATGAAACAGGACCCATAACTCACGCCGTATGCAAAAACTACTTCAAAATGGATCAAAGACCTGAATATAAAGCCTAAAACTGCAAAGTTCATAGAAGAAAAAACAGGACCAACACTTCAGACCTTAATACACGGCATTAACAGGATACAAACCATAACAATCAACACACAAACCCCAATAGATAAGCTAGATAACTGGGAATTTCTAAAAATCAAACACCTATGCTCTTCAAAAGACTTCACCAAAAGAGTAAAAAGAGAACCTACAGTCTGGGAAAAAATTTTTGGACAGTACAAGTCATTCAAAGGTCTAGTCTCCATAAACTACAAGAAAATCCAACACCTCTACAACAAAAAAACAATCTTTTTAAAAAATGGGCAAAGTAAGTGAAAAGACACTTCACCAAAGAATACATTCAAATGTCCAACAGACACATAAGGAAATTCTGGAGATCATTAGTCATTAGAGAAATGCAAACCAAAACCACAATGAGATACCATCTCACCCCGGCATTACCGGCACAAATCAAAAACACTGGAAATAGCAAATGTTGGAGGGGCTGCGGGGAGATGGGATCTCTTATGCACTGCTGGTGGGAATGCAAAATGATACAATCATTTTGGAGAATGATCTGGTGCTACCTCAGAAAGCTAGAAATAGACATAACATTCCATCCAGCAATTCCACTCCTAGGAATATATCCTAGAGAAATGAGTCGTCACTTGAATAGACATATGCACACCTATGTTCATGGCAGCATTGTTCACAATAGCAAAACGACGGAAACAACCTAGATGCCCATCAACAGATGAATGGATAAACATACTATGGCACATACACACAATGGAGTACTATGCAATGAGAAAGAACAACAATGAATCTGTGAAGCGTCTCATAACATGGATGAAAGTGGAAGACATTATGCTGAGTGAAATAAGTCAATCACAAAAGGACAAATATTGTATGAGACCTCTATTATAAAAACCCATGAAAAGGTTCACACACAAAATCTAACAATGTTTATTGGTTACGAGGAATGGTAGGGGTAGGGGGGAAATACTAAATAGGCAATAGATAAGTCGTATCTTGGGTGAAGGGTGAGATAGTACACAATGCAGGGAAAAATAGCACAACATGTACAATGAAAGGTCATGGAAGCCCCATAGACAAATCCAAACTCCCTGAGGGACTGAATTGCTGGGCTGAGGGCTGTGGTGATCATGGTCTCAGGGTACATCTAACTCAATTGTCATGACACAGCTTATAAAGACAATGCTCTACATTCTACCTTAGTGAGTAGTGTCTGGGGTCTTAAAAGCCTGTGAGAGGTCATCCAAAATGCTCCACTGGTCTCATCCCTTCGGGAGCAAGGGAGAATGAAGATAACAGGATACAAGGAAAAGATTAGTCCAAAGGACTAATTGTCCATAGCTACCAAGGCCTCCGCCAGACTGAGTCCGGTACAGCTAGATGGTGCCCAGCTACCACCACTGACTTCTCTGACCAGGATCACAACAGAGGATTCTGGACAGAGCTGGAGAAGGATGTAGAACATAATTCTATATCACACACACACAAAAAGACCAGATTTACTGGCCTAATGGAGACTGGAGAAACCCTGAGAGTATGGCCCCCAGACACCCTTTTAGCTCAGTGGTGAAGTTATCTCTGAGGTTCACTGTTCAGCCTGGGAGTGGACAGCCCCGTAAAACGAAATGAGACTAATGACGTACATTAGTCCAGTGACAAAGGCCAGAAGGCAGAAGGGGACAAAGATGCTGGTGATAGGGAACCCAAGGTTGGGTAAGGATATTGTTGATGTGTTGTGAGATTGTTGACCATTGTCATAGGGCAACATGTGTAGTAACTGTTAAATGAGAAACTAGTTTGTTCTTTAAGCCTTCATCTTAAGTGAGAATGACAGCACAACTGGAAGAGCGTAGTCAATGTCAGTAAACTGTGCATGTAGAAATTTTTGAAATGGTGTGTCTTTGGCTATGTGTATTTTCACCAAAAAAAAAAGTTGAGAAGTTTTGGGTTGTTAACCAATGTCATAAGCAATATGTGTACTACTGTTTCATGAGAAACTGTTTGTTCTGTAAGCCTTTATCTGCAGTACAATAGAAAAGAAAAGAAATTAAAAAAAAAAAAAGAAATCAAGGATGGGATAAAGGGATTAATACAATCAAATGAGAATAATAACACATCCTACCAGAACGTTTGGGATATAGCTAAAGCAGTCCTCTGAGGTCAATTTATAGCATAAAATGCACACATTCAAAAAGAAGAAAGGGCCAAAATAAAAACATTAACCTTGCAATTCGATCTTATCAAAAGAGAGCAGCAAAAGAAGCCCAGGGGAATCAGAAGAAATGAAATAATAAAAATTACAGCAAAAATAAATGAAACAGAATAGAAAAACAATTGAAAGAGTTAACAAGACCAACAGCTGGTTCTTTGAAAAGATGAACAAAATAAACCACTGTCCAAACTGAGAAAACAAAAACACAAGAGCAATAAAACAACCCAAATAAGAAATGAGAAGGGTGACATTACAATAGACCCATCTGAAATTAAGAGAATCGTAACAGAATACTATGGAAAATAGTATTACAACAAATTTGAAAACCTGTAGGAAATGGTCAAATTTCTGGAAACACACTGCCTACCTACGCTAACACCAACTGAGTTAGGAAAACTAAATAAACTTAAAACAAAAGAAGAGATTGATGAAGAGGTAAT
Source organism: Dugong dugon (assembly GCA_030035585.1). Classification (NCBI taxonomy): domain Eukaryota; kingdom Metazoa; phylum Chordata; class Mammalia; order Sirenia; family Dugongidae; genus Dugong; species Dugong dugon. Next base: position 27,250,396 of record CM057478.1, on the reverse strand, counting down.
TAAAAACTGCTGAAGTCAGTGTCACCTACAGCTCATACAGACAGCCAGTTTTGAGCCTTTCTAGAGAGATGTAAAATCTCCTTTCTTAAGAGAAATGAGTACCTCAGGGTAATATGACACTATACGCGAAAGCAACATGCCACCCCTCCACATCAGAGATCCAAAAAACTAAGTCAAACAGAGACAATCTCAATCCTGAAACTCTAAGCATCAAATGAAGAGATAAAGAACCCAACCAAGCACCAAATGGAATAAGAAACTGACAGAGAATGGAGAGTGAGGAGAGATACAAGCAGAGGTCCCCTATCAACCAACACAGCACAGATCTGCTATGTGGACTCCTTTCAGAGATCAGAAAACAGGGAGTATGGGAAATCAGCTTCACAGATCTGCAGGAGACAGAACAATCGGTAACTAGTGATATAAGATTGCCCACCCCCCATACTTCTTCACACTCTCTTGACCTCCTCTGCTTCCTGCAGCCAGGATCTCTTCGCCAGGAAACACTGGCTTCACCCCTGTGCTACTTGGATTCCACAGGCCCACACTGGCTCCCTCCCTGAGTGCCATTTTTTGGTTGTTGGTTCTGATTTTTTCTTCTTCTTTTGGTTTCTTCCATACCTCTCACCACCACCCACCCCCCACTTTCTCTCAAATACCTGGCTCCATGTGCCATATTTTCTAATTTCTGAAAGGCTGTGAAATGCCACTCTGCTGTGGAACTTCTTCCCGGCCTGTGCTTCCATGTTGGTGGGATTCTCAGGGCTTTTTTCATTTGTTTGTTTGCTTGTTTTGATTTGTTTGTTTTCTTTTTATTTTCTAGGATTTGGAGCCCCTTCTAGCTGGACAGTACTACTTGGCTTGAGATATACTCCCTCAGTATGCACAGTCACCCAGTGGAATCCCTAGGGGCATTTCTTTTTCTTTTTTTGTTTGTTAGTTTTCTTTTCTTTTCTCTCTATTTCTCTTACTTCATTTCTCAGTTTCTCATCTCTCCATAATTACTTTCTCTTCCTGTCTCCTGAATATCTGGGGCTGTGTGATGCCTCTACAATTTCTACCCAGGCTGTACTTCATGGCATGTGAGCAACTTCCCCAGTCTTCACAGCCCCACTGGTGGGATACCTGGAGGATTTTCTTTTCTTTCTGTCTAATTTTCAGTTATTCATTTTTTTATTTTATGCTTTTTCTTCTTTATCCTTTTTTATTTTCTCCATTTGTCACTCTCTCATCTCTCTTCTCCAACGGCAAACTCTCTTAGCATTCTTTTTTGTTTGTATATTTCTGGCTCCTGTTACTCTATCCTCTCTCTCCTCTCTCACATGCCCATCTTAGTTGCACATATAACAATCTCCCCCATCCTTCCTACCTACCTGCAGAATGTGCTAAACAACACGCCCTCAAACACATAAGACATACAAACACATATCCTTCACTAATTCCCCTCCCACCCTGTTGGCCATAGTACATGCCACAAACAACCCATCCCAGAAACTCCTCTTCATCTGCACCTGCCCTGCTGTACCTTACCTGAGAGACAGACCATGCCCATTGGAGAAGGAGGTGAAATGAGCAAACAACAAAGAATTCACAGCCAACCTTCTCAGACATAACCAAATAAAAAAGCAGGATAAAACAAACAAATCTACAATCAATAAATGAGGAAAATAACTACTGAATGTGCTGAAGACAGCAGACAATATCAAAACATAATAAAAAAATGTACAGGATGGTTCCAGTAAGCATACAAAATAAAACACCAGATGAATTTCTAGAAGAAGAAAAGGCACTAGAACTACCTCATAGGGAATTCAAATCTATACTATTCAGAGCTCTCCGAGAGTTGAAGCAAAAGGAAGACAAAAATGAGGAAAAATAGACAAATTCATGGAATATACACACACAAAATGGAATAATTCAAGAATATAATACAGGAACAAAATGCCAAAAAAAAAGTCAAAAGTAGAAATCCTACAAAAACAACAATTAGAAATACAAAAGATAAACAAGATTTCAGAAACGGACAGTGTTACAGAAAGGCTGAGGAGTAGGTTTGAAATGATGGAAGACAGGATCAGCAAAATTGCAGACAAACACTGGATACAACACTGAAAAGAAATCAGAAAAATGAAGAAATCCTGAGAATTACTGGGGATACAATCAAAGCAAAAATTTGTGAGCGATTGGAATTCCAGAACAGGAGGAGAAAACAGAAAACACAGAAAAGGTCATTGAAGAATTTCCAACAGAAAACTTCCCCAAAATCGTGAAAGATAAAAAGCTGACTATGCAAGAAGCTCAATGAACACCATATAGGATAGACCCCAGAAGATAATCACCAAGGCATGTCATATTCACACTCTTCAAAATCAAAGACAAACAAACAATACTGAAAGCAGCTAGGGAAAAACAAAAAGTCACATATATAAAAGAGAATCAACAAGACTAAACTGGGATTATTAGGCAGAAACCATGCAAGCAAGAAGGCAATGGGATGACATATATAAAACCTTGAAAGAAAGAAAAAAACAAACAATTGCCAGCCAACAATAATATATCCTGCAAAGCTATCGGTTCAAGTATGATGGTGAAATTAGGACATTTCCAGATAAACAGAAATTAATGGACTATGTAACAACCAAACCAAATTTACAAGAATTATTAAAGGGAGTCTTTCAATCTGAAAACAAACAACATCAGACTACAGGCTGAATCTAGGATGCAGGATCATACCAGTCAGATACCAACCTAAGAAATGAACCCTCAAGGACTTTCCAAAACCAAAAGTATTACAACAGGGAACCAGAGATATTATTCTGTAAATGACAACACTATCAGAACAACAAAAGAGGGAATAAAAGGTGTAGGTATAGAACCTTCTAATGGAGAGGAAGGCAAGACAATGCCAAGTAATAAGACTGGTCCAAACCTAGGAAGATAAGGATAAATTTCAAGATAAGTACAAAGAAATTTAACAAACCTACTCATCAAAATAAAGAAGAAAAACATAAAGTCTCAGTGAAAGCAAAACTTACAGACACAAAAGAAATTTTAAAAATTGCACTAACAAAGGGAATTCAGCATAGGAGAGTAAAGGAATAAAGAAAACTTCAGTACCACAAAAAAAGCACTACAAAATGACATCAGTAAACTCCCATCTATCAATAATTACACTGAATGTAAATGGCCTAAATGCACCCAGAAAGATATGGAGACTAACAGAATGCATAAAAAAAAACAAAAAAAAAAAAACAAACCCAGGATCCATCAGTATGCTATCAACAAGAGACACACCTTAGACACAAAGACATAAATATATTAAAAAATTGAAGGCTGGAAAAAATATCAAATAAACAGCTATCAAAAAAGAGTAGGAGTGACAAAACTAACCTCAGATAAAATAGACTTCAAAACAAAATCCACCATAAAAGACAAAGAAGGACACTATATAATAATTAAGGGGATGATCCATCATGAACACATAACCATAATAAACTTCTACACACCCAATGACAGGGCGGCCAAATACACAAACTCTAATAGCACTGAAAAGATAAATAGACAGTTACACCATAATAGTAAGAGACTTCAACACACCACTCTCAGTAAAGGACAGACATCTAGAAAAAATCAACAAAGATACCGAAGACCTAAATGGAACAATCAGCCAAATTGACCCCACAGACATATATAGAACACTTCACCAAACATCTGCAAAGTACACGTTCTTTTCCAATCCACATGGAATGCTCTCCAGAGTAGCCCACATCTCAGGCCACAGAGGAACCCTCAACAAAATCCAAAACGTTGAGATAATACAAAATATCTTTTCTGACCACAACACCATCAAGGTAGAAACTAACAATAGGAAGAGCAAGGAAAAAATAAATCAATTGCATGGAAACTAAATAACACTCTGCTTACAAACCTCTGGGTAACAGAAGAAATAATAGATGGAATAAAAAAATTCCTAGAATCAACCAAGAAAGGAAACATATCATACCAAAACCTTTAGGACACAGCAAAGGCAGTCCTCAGAGAACAATTTATACCAATAGAAGCACACATCAAAAAGAAGAAAAGAACAAAACCAAAACATTCACTACACAACTTGAACAAATACAAAGAGAACAGCAAAAAGAAGTTCACAGCCACCAGACGAAAGGAAATAAATGAAACAGAGAATAGAAAAACAATATAATCAACAAAATCAAAAGTTGGTTCTTTGAAAGAATCAACAAAATTGACAAACCACTGGCCAGACGACAAAAGGAAAACAGGAGAGGAAGCAACTAAACCAAATAAGAAATGAATTGGGGGAAATTACAACACTCCCAAATGAAATAAAAAGGACCACAACAGAGTATTATGAAAAACTATACTCTAACACATTTGAAAACCTAGAGGAAATGGACAAATTTTTAGAAACACAGTGTCTACCCAAACTAACACAAAGTGAAGTTGAAAATTAGAACAGACTCATAATAAGAGAAGAGATTGAAAAGGTTAAAAAAAACAATAAAACCTGGCCCAGATGGTTTCACTGGAGAATTCTACCAAACATTCAGAGAAGAGCTTATGACAGTAATACTCACACTATTTCAGAACATAGAAAAGGAAGCAACACATCTGAATTCATTCTAAGAATCCAGGATAACCCTGATACAAAAACCAGGCACAGATGCCACAAAAAAGAAAATTACAGACCAATAACTCTCATGAATATAGATGCAAATATTCTCAACAAAATTCTAGCCAATAGAATTCAACATTATATCAAAGAAAATCATACGCCACAACCAAGTAAGATTTATACCAGGTATGCAAGAATGGTTCAACATTAGAAAATAAATCAACATAATCCACCACATAAATAAAAGAATCTCATGACCCTCTCAATTAGCACAGAAAAAGCATTTGACAAACCCAAAATATTTCTGATAAAAACTCCTAATAAAATAGGTATAGAAGGGAAAATTTTCAACATAATAAAGACATCTATGCAAAACCAACAGCCAACATCATTCTTAATGGAGAGAGGTTGAAACCATCCCCCTTGAGAACAGTATGCCCTTTATCACTACTCCTATTTACCAATGTGCTTGAAGTCCTAGCTAGATCAATAAGGGAAGAAAAAGAAATAAAGGGCATCCAAATTGGTAATGAAGATGTTAAACTGTCTCTATATGATACTATACACAGAAAACCCAAAAGACTTCAAGAGAAAACTACTGGAACTAATAGAAAGATTCAGCAGGTTAGTAGTATAAAAGATAAACTTACAAAAAGTATGTTGGATTCCTATATACCAATAAACAGAATGATGAAAAGCAAATCAGGAAAACAATACCATTTATAATAGTCCCTAAAAAATAAAATACTTAGGAATAAATCTAAGAAGGGATGTAAAAAAGCTACACAAAGAAAACTATGAAACACTGCTAAAAGAAAACCAAAGGGATCTACATAATTGGAAAAACATAGCATACTCATGGATAAGCAGACTCAACCTTGTGAAAATGGTAAATCTACATAAAGAAATTTACAAATACAATGCATTCTCGATCTAAATATGAACAAAATTCTTTAAAGAGATGGAAAAACTGATAATTAACTTTATATGGAAATGGAAGAAGCTCCAGATAAGTAAACAACTTTTGAAGAAGAAGAATACAGTGGGACTTGCACTACCTGAACTCAGAACATATTATACAGCTACGGTAGTCAAAACAGCCTTGAACTGGTACAAGGACAGACACATTGACCACTGGAACAGTATTGAAGACTCAGATGTAATTCCATACACATAAGGTCACCTGATCTTCGACAAGGGCTGAAAGACAATCCAATGGGGAGCCGATAGTCTTTTTAACAAATGGTGCTGGCAAAACTGAACATCCTTCTACCAAAAAAAAATTACTTTGCACCATATTAAAAGAAAATTCAAAATGGTTCAAAGACCTAAATATAAAGACAAAAACTATAAAGTTCTTAGAATAAAAAATAGGATCAACGCTAGAGGCCTGAACACACAGAATTAACAGGATGAAAACCATAACCAACAAAATACAAACTCCAGAAGATAAGATAGATAACCGGGATGTTCTAAAAATTAAATACTACAATTATCAAAAGACTTCACTAAGAGAATAAAAAGAGAATATAGGGACTAGGAAAAAAATTTTGGACATTGCAAATCAGACAAAGATCTAGTCTCTAAAATCTATTACAAAAATCCAACACCTCTACAGCAAAAATACAAATAATCCAATTGAAAAAAGGGCAAAGGAAATGAACAGGAACTTCTCCAAAGAAGTCATTCAAGCGGCAAACAGACACATGGGGAAATGCTCACAATCATTAGCAATTAGAGAAATACAAATCAAAACTACAATGAGATACCATCTCATCCCAGCTTTACTGGAAAGAATGGAAAAAAAAAACAGGAAATAACAAATTTTGGAGAGGCTGTGGGGAGATTAGAGCTCTTATACACTGCTTTAGGGAATGCAATATGGTACAACCATTTTGTAAAACGATATGGCATTTCCTTAGAAAGCTAGAAATAGAAATACCGTATGAACCAGTAATCCCACTTCTTAGGAATATATCCTAGAGAAATAAGAGAGTCACACGAATAGACATATGCACACCCATATTCATTGCAGCACTGTTCACAATAGCAAAAAGATGGATAGAACCTAGATGACCATCAACAGATTAATGGATAAACTAACTATGGTACATACACACAATGGTGTATTATGCAACAATAAAGAACAATGATGAATCTATGAAGCATCTTATAACATTGATGAAACTGGAGGACATTATTCTGAGTGAAATAAGTCAATCACAAAAGGACAAATATTGTATGAGACCACCAGCGTAAAAACTCATGAAAAAGTTTACACACAAAAAGAAACAATGTTTGTTGTTACAACAGATGAGAGGGGTGGGGGAAAATACTAAATAGATAATAAATAAGTGGTAACTTTGGTGAAGGATAAGAGAGCACACAATACTGGGGAAGCCAGCACAACTTGTAAAAGGCAAGTGGTGGAAGCTCCATTGACACATCCACAGTCCCTGGGGACCAAATTACTGGGTGGAGAGCTGTGAGGACTATGGTATCGGGGAACATCTAGCTAAACTGGCATAACACAGTTTATAAAGAAAATGTTCTACATTCTACTTTAATGGGTAGTGCTTGGGATCTTAAAAACCTGCTAATAGCCATCTAAGATACTCCAATGGTCTCAGCCCTTCAGGATCAAGGGAGAATGAAGAAAACAACATACAAGGGAAAGATTAGTTCAAAGGAGTAATGGACCACAACTACCACGGCCTCCACTAGACTGAGTCCAGTACATCTAGATGGTGCCTGGCTAAGAAGACTGACTGTCCTGACAGGGATCACAACAGAGTGTCCCAAACAGAGCTGGAAAAAAATGTAGAAAACAAAATCCCAACTCACAAAAAAAGACCAGACTTACTGGCCTGAGAGAGAGTGGAGAAACCTAGAGAGTATGGCCCCCGGACACCCTTTTACTTAAGTAATGAAGTCAATCCGGTGGTTCACTGTTCAGCCAAATATTAGACAGCCCCATAAAACAATACGAGACTAATATGGCACAACTGCTCAGTGACAAGGACTAGAAGGCAGGAGGGGTAGGAAAGCTGGTAATAGGAAACCCAAGGTTGAGAAGGGACAGTGTTGACATGTCGTGGGTTTGTTAACCAATGTCATAAAACAATATGTGTAATAAGTGTTTAATGAAAAACCATTTGTTCTATAAACCTTCATTTAAAGTACAATTTAAAAAAAAAATCTCCTAACAACAATAACAAAAAGCCCTAGTCCTGATCACTTCACTGGAGAATTCTACCAAACTATCAGAGAAAAGTTAACACTACTATCACTAAAGGTACTTCAGAGCATAGAAAAGGGTAGAATACTCTCAAGCTCATTCTATGAAGCCAGCATAACCCTGATACCAAAATCAGGTAAGGATACCACAAACAAAGCATAGACAATATCCCTCATTAACATAGGTGCAAAAATCCTCAAGAAAATTCTAACCAATAAAATTCAACAACATATAAAAAAAAATTCACCATAACAAAGTAGGATTCATAACAGGTATTCAGTGACGGTTAAACATTAGAAAAACATTCAATGTAATCCATCACATAAATAAAACAAAATACAAGAACCACATGATCTTATCAACTGATGAATAAAAGGCATTTGACAAAGTCCAACACCCATTCAGAATAAAACCTGCCAGCAAATTAGGAACAGAAGGGAAATTTCTCAGTGTAATTAAGGGCATTTATACAAAACCATTGGTCAACATCATCCTAAATCGAGAGAGAATTAAAGTATTTGCCTTGAGAAAAGGAACAAAATAAGGATGCCATTTATCACCACTCATATTCAACATTGTGCTTGAGGTTCTAGCCAGAGCAATAAGGTAAGAAAAATAAATAAAAGTCATCCAAATTGCTAAGGAAGAAGTAAAAGCATCACTATTTGCAGATAACATAATCTTATACGCAGAAAACCCCAAAGAGTCCACAAGAAAACTACTGGTACTAATAGAAGATTTCAGCAAAGTATCAGGACACAGCATAAACATACAAAAATCAGTTGGAATCCTCTACGCCAACAAAGAGAACTTCAAAACAATACCATTTACAATAGCAGCCAAGAAGATACAATACTTAGGAATAAATCTAACCAGAGATGTAAAAGACATATACGAAGAAAACTACAAGGCACTACTGCAAGAAACTGAAAGAGACCTACATGATTGGAAACACATACCTTGCTCATGGATAGGGATACTCATCATTGTGAAAATGTCAATTCTACCCAAAGGGATCTACAGATACAATGCAATCCTAATCCAAATTCCAGTGACAATTTTAATGGGTTGGAGAAACAAATCACTAACTTCATATAGAAAGGAAAGAGGCCCAAGATAAGTAAGCTTTATTGAAGAAGAAGAATAAATAAAGTAGGAAGCCTCACACTACCTGGTTTTAAAACCTATTATACAACCATGATAGTCAAAACAGCCTGGTACTGATACAACAGATACATAGACCAATGGAACATAATTGAGAATCCAGTCATAAATTCATCCACCTGGGAGCATTTGATATTTGACAAAGCCAAGCTCCAAAGTCCTTTAAATGGGGAACAGACAGTCTGTTTAACCAATGGTACTGGCGTAACTGGATATCCATCTGCAAAAAAAATGAAACAAGACCCATAGCTCATACTATGCACAAAACCTACCTCAAAATGGATCGAAGACCTAAATATAAAATCTAAAATGATAAAGATCATGGAAGAAAAAATAGGGACAACGCTAGGATCCCTAATACATGGCATGAACAAAATACAAAACATTACTAATAATGCACAAACACCAGAAGAAAATCTGAATAACTGGGAGTGCCAAAAAATCAAAGACATATGCTCATCAAAAGACTTCACAAAAAGAGTAAAAAACAACTTACAGACTGGTAAAAAGATTTTTGGCTACTACATGTCTTATCACCGTCAAATCTCTAAAATCTACAAGATACTGAAAAACCTCAACAACAAAAGAATACAAATAACCTAATTAAAAAACAGGCAAAGGATATGAACAGACACTTTGCCAAAGAAGACATTCAGGCTGCTAACAGACACATGAGGAAAAGCTCAGAACCATTAGCCGTTAGAGAAATGCAAATCAAAAATACAGTGAGCTACCATCTCACCCCAACATTGCTAGCACTGATCCAAAAAAACACAAAATAATGCATGTTGGAGAGGTTGTGAAGAGATTGGAACACTTATACACTGCTGGTAAGAATGTAAAATGGTACAACCACTTTGGAAATCAATTTGGCACTTCCTTATGAAGGTAGAGATAGAAGTACCATACGATACAGCGATTCTACTCCTTGGAATATATCCTAGAGAAACAAGAGCCATCATACGAATAGATAGAGGCACACCCATGTTCATTGCAGCACTGCTCACCATAGCAAAAAGATGGAAACATCCTAGGTGCCCATCAACAATAAACCAATTTTTGTATATTCACACAATGGAATACTATGCAATGATAAAGAACAATGATGAATCTGTGAAACTTCTTACAGCATTGATGAATCTGGCAGGCATTATGCTGAGTGAAATTAGTCTGTTGCAAAAGGACAAATATTGTATGAGACCATTATTATAAGAACTCAAGAAAAGGTGGAAACAGAAGAAAACATTCTTTGATGGTTATGAGGGTCGGAAGGGAGGTTGAGGGGAACTCACTAACTAGATAGTATACAAGAATCATCTTAGATGAAAGGAAAGACAACACACAATACAGGGAAAGTCAATATAACTGGACTAAACCTAAATCTAAGAAGCTTCCTGAACAAAACCAAACACTTCAAGGGACAAAGCAGCAGGTTCAGTATCTGGGGACCATGTAGGTCAGTTGGCATAACAAAGTTTATTAAGAAAATATTCTGCATACCACTTTGGTGAGTGGTGTCTGGGGTCTTCAAAGCTTGCAAGTGGCCATCTAAGGTACATCAATTGGTCCCAACCCACCTGGAGCACAGGAGAATGAAGAAAACCAAAGACACATGGAAAATATTAGCCCAAGAGACAAAAGGGGCTACATAAACCAGAGAGTCCATCAGCCTGAGACCAAAACTAGACGATGCCCAGCTACTACCAATGACCACCAGTCAGGAAATACAACAGAGAGTCCCAGACGGAGCAGGAGAAAAATGTGGAACAGAACTCAAATTCACGTAAAAAGACGAGACTTAATTGTCTATTTGAGCCTGGAGGAACCCCAGAAGTCATGGTCCCCGGACTCTCTGTTAACCCAAAACTAAAACCATTAACAAAGCCAACTCTTCAGACAAATATTAGACTGGACCATAAAACATAAAATAATACTCATGAAGATGGTGCTTCCTAGTTCAAGTAGATACACGAGAGTAAATGGGCTGCTCCTGTCCAGAGGCAGGATGAGAAGGCAGAAAGTGATAAACAATTAAAAAACAAAACCTATCCGTTGCCATGAAGTCAATTCCGACTCATAGAGGAGCTGGTTAAATGGACACTGGGAACCCAGGGTGGAAACAAGGAGTGTGGTCTCACATTATAGTGATTGCAACTAGGGTCACATAACAATATGTGTATACATTTTTGTATGATAAATTAACTTAAGCTGTAAAATTTCACCTAAATAGTAAAAAAAAAAAAAAAAAAAAAAAAAAAAAGAGGGGGTGTATAAACGACTGACTTTGGATCTGCATCTTTATTTTTCTGAGCAGCAACTATAAGTTTAAATAGAACACTTAACTTCTTTTGTTCTTTTTTCTCAATATCTGATAAATATCCAGAGGAAACAGCCGCACCACCACTCTCATTTGATTTCTTGACCGCTGTTCCACGGACATTGATTGTGGAACCAAGTAAAATGAAATCCTTGATAACTTCAAAATTTTCTCCATTTATCATGATGTTGTTTATTGATCCAGTTGCAAGAATTTTTGTTTTCTTTATTTTGAGGTATAATCCATACTGAAGTCTGTAGTCTTTGATCTTCATCAGTAAGTAAATATGCATAAGAGTATATATAATGAAGTATACTTATATATACTTATTTTTTTCCTACCTCCTCTATCTGCCACAGAGGGAGAAGTGTTGGAGTATACAAATACAATGAGAATAAATATTTGTATAGTAGCCTTAGTGGCGCAATGGATAAGGGCTTGGCTGCTAACCAAAAGGTCAGCAGTTCAAATCCACCAGCTTCTCCTTGGCAAGTCTTTGGGTCAGGTCTATTCTGTCCTACTGGGTCACAATGAGTCAGAATTGACTTGACAGCAACGGGCTGGTTTAATGGATTATTGCAATTTATAGAACATTCTACTGCATTGCAATATCACAAATCAAAATATCACCATGCTTGCTTTGTTTTGTTTGGCTTCCATTATCTTTACAATGTCAAAAATTTAGGGGAACATACTCCTCGTGCACCTTTTTTTTTTCCAACCGTAAGTAACAAATATATTTAAATACAAATAATGGTGCAATTGAAAGTAAATGCCATTGTTTCCAAATATAAAATTTATAAATGAAACTGTTTATTTCTAGGCTCTGTGTGGCATATTTCCCATTCATAGAGTGTTGTTCTACTTAGGTGCAGGCAAGTGGGTTCCAACTCATAGCTACCCTCTGTAAAACACACTTTGTCTTGTACTAATCAGTGTCTTATTAATAAATTTAAAGGGGTCCTGGTGGCAGAAAGTTAAGCTCTTGGCTGCCAACCAAAAAGTTTCTGATTTGAAACCACCCAGCGACTCTGTGGGAGAAAGACTTGGTAATCTTCTCACATAATGATTACAGCCTAAAACACCCTATAGAGCAGTTTTACTTTATTCACAAGGGGTCACTATGAGTTGACAATCGAGTAGAAAGCACCTACCAACAACAAAAATCATTAATTTATTAATAAATTTAATAAGTAATCAGGAAAATTCTCTTCAATGTTAACATTTTCAATGCATTATTTGTATCAACACAATACCTGATTTATAAAAGTGATAAGGACACTTGTCCATGTTTTTAAAAAAATTCATTTTCTGATGGAGAAAGAAAGAATATATAAATAAATGATAGCCCTTCCCTAGATATATTTCAGACTACAACATTTGGAAATGTATACACTGGCACAAATATAAATATACTGATCAAGTGTCTTCATATTTGTAAAACTTTAAGGGTCCTAGATTTTGTCCAAGTTTATCTAAGTACAGTTGACATACATAATTATATACTTTCTGAAGATGTGTTTCTATTTATGTTGGCCAGTTGAATACTTTATTTTAGAGTTCCTCAATTTCAGCTCTCTTGCCATTTTGAGCCACGCAGTTACTTCTTGTGGGAGGCTGTTCTGTGCATTGTAATTTTTTTTTGAAGCACCCCTTGCGTCTACCTACTAGTGCAAGCAGTACCTACACCGAGCTGTGAAACTAAAATTAACTCCAACAATTGTCAGATATTCCTGGGAGCAAAATTGTCCCTGGTAATATACTGATGCTAATATCGACATATACACTACCCAGGTCATTCTAAGTAAAATGCATTGCGTGAAACTAGATTGGGGAGTACTCATCAAAATGAGAACTTTGAAGGTCATTCTAAATGTAGGACAAAGGATTGAGGCTCAACATAAGAATTATGTTCTGTATTAAATGTTTGTAAACCTGGCAACCAATGATACCAACTAGTATCCTTAATTGCAAACAGAAGTCTCATCAAGAAATATTACTGTAGAGTCTTTACTGGAAAAGATGAGGAAAGACAGACGAAACTCATTCTCATGGAAAGAAGTCATGTTCAGAGTCATGAAGTTTCCCTGGAATCACTGTACATGGGAGTCCCTACAGAGGCATGAACAAGAAGGGTAAACCACAGCTTCTGAGAGAAAACCCTTCCTTGACTTCCTTCCCCTGCCTCTGTTGACAAGATGGTCCACTAAGCTTAGGGGGTCCTAAAACGTCCCTAGAAACCACCTCCCTACTCGCCTACTGCAGGAAAGTTTGTGTCTGCCCTCACACTGACTTCCCCTCACTGTGTCTCTTGCACAGTATACATGGCCGTGTCCTCAGAATTCACAGAACTCAGTTTTAAATAATCTTGGTTCTTGGAGGTGTCGCTGGTGATAAGGGCACTTGTCCATGTTTAGATCTGCATCTTTATTTTTCTGAGCAGCAACTATAGGTTTAAGTAGAACACTTAACTTCTTTTGTTCTTTTTTTCAATATCTGATAAATATCCAGAGGAAACAGCTGCACCACCACTCTCATTTGATTTCTTGACTGCTGTTCCACGGACATTGATTGTGGAACCAAGTAAAATGAAATCCTTGATAACTTCAAAATTTTCTCCATTTATCATGATGTTGTTTATTGGTCCAGTTGTAAGAATTTTTGTTTTCTTTATTTTGAGATATAATCCATACTGAAGTCTGTGGATGGTGGCTGACTCGGAATGCAAGAGTTGGGTTATAATTTATTCTCCCACCCCTCTTTATTCTACCATCCCAATCTAGTCCCTTTCCTGGAACCTTATAGACCCAGCTCACACCATAGCTAGTTAAGGAGAATCCAGAGACAGCACAGGTGAGGGTTTGTGAGGGCTTCACTAGTTCTGGGCCTAACTCCTGCAGCTGCACCTGGGACAGAACACCAGGGGACAAAGACAACCACAGTGGGTTATGATCAGATATAGCATCCCTGTACCTTCATTTACAAATCCCTGAAACACTCTCATCTGGGAGATGCCACCAGAAAACGAAGACCCACAAATACTTCATGTTCTTGCGGATGAGATCCATGACTCCCAGAGGATATTTCCAGGTTGAGAGGAAACCTGAATTAAAGTAAATCCGTACTGTGTTTTCATCTGGTTGCCTAAGTGGGATTTGCACATGGGAGGTCAATTTGTATGCAAAATCTAAGAGGGGTGAAGGGGTGTCCCTGTCTCTGGGGCACTCGCTGGAAAATAGATGTTAGCTGTACCCTTGGGAGAAGATAATCCTCTCCCTGAGTCTTCCCCTTACCCAGTCCTGGTTTTTCTTAATCCAGCCCAGGATATATTCTGATTCAGAGAGACAGATGAAACCAAGTATCTAAGAGAGCTTTGGGAATAGGGTCAATACACCTCTACTCCCAGGGATGGATAGAAGATAGACAAACAAATATAAACAGAGAGATGGATAAATAGGTAATTTCACCACAAATTCACCACAAATCCAAGGCTTTCTGAAAGATCACATACACAATCTGATCCATTTCACACCTTCGTTATCTCGTGTGTAAACGTTTGGATATTCCAAAGCTTTGAGACAGTAACTAAATGATCAAAAACATTGAATTCAGACAAAAATGTGTCCAATCCAATGTTTTTTTCTTTTTTCTAAATTGAAACAACGTTGAGTGACTTACTAATTTGGGTGAATATTTCTTCACCTGAAACATCTTTACTACTATGGATATTTAAGGATTACTGTGGAAGGGAATATGTACATGCCATTCTAAAGTATTTTTTTTTCTTCTTACCTCACCCTCAACACACAGAATATATATTTCTACCTTGAGAGTAATCATTCTTAGTGTTAAAATGGCCAGCAAAAAAGAAAAAAAAAAGCAAATTACAAAAATTCTGTATGGGAGACTAACATGAAATATAAACTTCATATAATTACAACAATTAAAAAAAAAGTGGACAGCAATCCCCTTATTTTCCTTTGTCCCTTAATCTGAGAGTATGTAATAAATTCCTGGGTATGCAGACTCTCTCATGAAAGAGACTTTTGGAAAACATAAACTTCAGGACCACAAGAAGATTGAGTTAGCTTAAAGTTCTCAGCTCAGCAATATGTTGGGTCAGTAAACTGGTCTTTGTTTAAAACTTATGTATCCTAGAGGTGTCCACTCTTTGTTCTCTGGATGACTAACAATGGATATTGAATTTAGTGAAAATGGTTTTCATTACTTTAGAGAGAATAATATACATGGTTCTTGGGAATACAGCTGTACTCAAAACGGATTGCTTAGGTGATGAGCTCGCTATTTCCAGAAGGAAACTCAGCTCCCTTTGGAAAACTTTTCCGAGAAATGCCCCCTGAGGGCTTATGTCACTGAATCCTGAAGTGAGATCCTATGACTGTTTTCGTTTGTGGGATGGTGAAAATTCTCATCATGTTTATTTGTCAATAGGAAAAAATTAGTCAGGAAGGAAACAGGAGAGGGAGAAGTTCCTACTGAGTAGTAATATCTCAGACAAAGGGAATGTTGCTTTCTCCTCCCTTGAATGCATTGAGAATGTGAGAAATTAAAGGGACAAAAAAGTAAGAAAAGTCTCTGGTGGCAGCTGAGAGCTGGAAAGAAGGGAAATCACTGAGAGCTAGGAAGGGGAAGAAACACCTGATCTTAACAGGAAGGCCCTCATCAGCTACTCTCTGCACTATTCCTGGTACTGGGTCCCTTTTTCTCTGTGGATCCTGAGCACATCCTGCAGGACAGCCCCGTCCCAGTCCCCTGCAGGCCAGGTTTATGTCTAGGCTCCCACTGCCTTCCCCTCATTTTTCTCACACATGATCATGACTCCTAGCATACTGGAGCTCAGGCACAAGAAGAACTGATTCTTAGACATGTTTTTGGAGATGGGGAGTTAACTTTGGAGGGATGGTTATATGCTTTTATGCCACTAGTACATATGTACCCATCCACTTTAGCCGCTTCCTGGGGGATGGGAAGATGGTGGATTAAGGTGCAGCAGTGACCACTGCTTTTCATGCTGGATCCAGAGACAGCTCAGGTGATGGAGAGAATCTTCAATGGCCTCACTATTTTTATGCCTGACACCAGGAGCTGCACCTGGGATATGACATCTAAAGACAGGAAAAAAAAAATATATATATATATATTTATAAAGATAATTTTTTAAAATTAAAATATAAATATATATATCTACATATATATATCATTAGTGACTAATATCGACACTTCACTCAGATCTTATTTTGAAAATCTTTGAGACATTCATGGCATGAAGTAGCCACTAGGTGGAAGAACATTAATAGGAATTTTATTATTTTTGAAAAAGTTCATAATTCCTGGAGAATTCAGTTTACGGTGTGAAGGATCTTGTTAGATTCTGATATTTAACCTGGAAGGTAAAGAATTGACTCTTATGTACAATGACACAAGTACTTATTAGGGAAGGTCCAGGGAAGGTCTCAGTTTCTAATTCAAAAACTGGAAGGAGAAAGTCAGTCCTACTCCCCAGGGTTTTCCAGGTCTTTACAGAGAGCCTAAAACAACCAAACAAAACCCACTGCCGTTGAGTTGATTCTGACTCATTACTACACTATAGGACAGGGATGAACTGCTCATAGTGTTTCCTAGGAGTAGCTGGTGGATTCAAACTGCCGAACTTTTGTTTAGCAGATGAATGCTTAACCACTGTGCCATCATGGATGCATACTGAGATCCCAGGGTCCTAGAAATGGAGAGCATAGATTTTTCCAGTCCAGAGAGAGAGAGAGCTTTTATGATGGGAAATAAACTCTGATCCTATGAGAAATCCCCCTTTCCTTTGATAGGGAAACAGCTAACTTCTCCCACCCCTTCTTTCAGGAACGTATTATTTGACTGCTCATCCTCTTTATTCACCTTAACATAACAAAGGGTGGCATTTGAGAAGTTATTGGAGCATTCTGCTTCAGAGATCGCAGATTTAGGAGAGCTGCAAACCTTTCCTAGGTTACTGAACTCTTCCATTGGTCTCAACATCTCCAGAATGGGCTTTGTGAATACCTATCCATCTGACTTTCGGGAAAGACAAGTGGATGATGAGTCTCCTTGTAGCATATACGTAGAGTTTTCATTCAGTGAGGGTAAATCATTATTCATAATTGTGAAAAACCTGGTTTTTGATCTGCTCCTACTCCTAACACAGATTTGAGCAGCTTCTCCTTGCACTACAAGCTTCTTGATCTCTGGCCTGAAAGAGGGGTGATGAGGTGCCGCAACTCTCCCGGTATGTCTTCGACTCTCAGATTTCCTTATTCCCAGCTGGAACCCTTCATGCACATTTCTGTGCATGGACTTTGCATGAATGACAATTTGTGTAAGGATAGATTTTCTAGAATGTGTAGATGTTTGTTTCTAAGAGTCAATTGTGTGTGTGTGTGTGTGTGTGCCTGTGTGTGTGTACGTACTGAGGGTTAAAGAGGTTTTCCATGCAATTTGAACAAAATGATAAATGCTTAGGTCATCTTTGTGGAAATGTAAAAAAAAAAAAAAACCTGTATAGTAAGAGTGCTTTGAGCAAGTGAAAATTACAGAATTGAGATCCAATTACTATTAAGTCCCTCAAGACCTTAGACTCCTTCCTTTTCCACACCATGAAGAAGTTGACCAGTATCTCTGGGAGGCCTTATACTGGGTTATGCTTTCCCACTACTACCTGGAATCTAGCACTGAAAAATCACTTAGCTAAGAAAAACACCCCAATCTTCTGCTTTGAGGCTGTGGTACAGGGGAATAGATGATCCCAAGGGATGAGTCAGTCTTCACTTTTTGGCTTATAAGTTTCTTCTCAGAGAGAAGTTTGTGTGAAGTGAGGTCCAGTACATGAGGCATTAAGGAATTCCATGTATGGAGATGCCCTTTTGTGAAGTACAGGCAGGAAAGACAAACTCTTGTGTTGAACAAATGTGATCTCTGTCAGGACAGACTAGGAAGAAGGAACTGGCAGTCTACATCTGAAAAGAACTAGCTAGTGAAAACATTATGAATAACAGAGAAACAATGTCTGATGTAGTGCTGGAAGATGAGCTCTACTAGGTTGGAAGGCAGTCAAAAGGCTACTGAGGAAGATCTGTCAAAGTAGAGTTGACCTTAATGACGTCGATGAACTCAAGCTATTGGGACCTCATTTATTGATGTGGCATGACTCAAAATGAGAAGAAACATCTATTAAAAAATCAGAATGTGGAATCTAGGAAAATTCAAAATCATCAAAAATGAAATGGAACACATAAACATTGATAGCCTAGGCATTAGTGAGCTGAAATGGAATAGTATTGACCATTTTGAATCAGAAAATCATACGGTCTACTGTGCCAGAAATGAAAACTTAAAGAGGAATGGTGTTGCACTCATTGTCAAAATAAAATAATTCAAGATATAGCCTTAAGCACAATGCTGTCAGTGATAAGATAAAAACCGTAAGTCTACAAGGAAGACCAGTTAATATGACTATTATTCAAATTTATGCACAATCACTAAGTCCATAGATGAAGAAACTAACGATTTTTACCAGTTTCTTCAGTCTGAAATTAATCAAACATGCAATCAGGATGCATTGATAATTACTGGTGATTGAAATGTGAAAGTCAGAAACAAAGAAGAAGGATTGGTAGTTGGAAAATATGGCCTTGGTGATAGAAATGATGCCAGAGATCGCATGATAGAATTTTCCTATACCAATGACTTCATTGCAAATACTTTTTGTCACCAACATAAATGGTGACTATACACATGGATCTCGCCAGAGGGAAAACACAGGAATCAAATCAACTACATCTGTGGAGAAAGACAAAGGAAAATCTCAATATCATCACTCAGAACAATGCCAGGGGCAGACTGCAGAACAGACTATCAATTGCGCATATGCAAGTTCAAGTTGAAACTGAAGAAAATTAGAACAGGTCCAGGAGCCAAAGTATGACCTTGACTATATCCCACCTGAATTCAGAGACCAACTCAAGAATAGATTTGACGCTTTGAACTTTAATGACTGAAGACCAGAAGAGAAGTGGAATGACATCAAGGACAACACACATGAAGAAAGCAAGATGTCATTAAAAAGACAGGAAAGAAAAAATGGCGCTCTAGGCAGAAGCACCACGCCGTCCCTCCACAGCAAACATCCGAAAAACTAAGCCAAAGAGAGAAAACAACAATCCTGACACCCTAAAACATCAAATAAAGAGAGAAAGAACTCAGCCAAGCACCAAATGGAGTGAGAAAACTAACAGAAAATGAAGAGTGAGGAGAGATTCATGCAGAGGTCCCCTATCAGCTAACACAGCGTGGATCCACCATCTTAGACCCCTATTGGAAACGAGCAAACAGGGGTTATGAGAAAGCAGCTTCACAGAGCTTCCAGCGGGAGACAAAACAACTGGTAATTTGCGATATACACTTTTCCACCCCCCACCCTTCTTCACCCCCAGTTGGCCTCCTCTGCTTCCTGTGGCTACAATCTCTTGTCCAGAAAACACTGGCTGCTTGGATTCCACACACCCGAATGGACCGGCTCTCTGAGTACCATTTGTTGGCCGCTGGTGTTGCTTTTTTCCATTTATTTTGATTTCTTCCTTACCTCTTACCACCTCCCCCTCCTTTCGCTCAAATACTTGGCTCCGTGAGCCATCTTTGCTTCTTCCTGAGGGGCTGTGGAGCTCCGTTAGAGTGTGGAGCTGCTTCCCTGTCTGGGCTACCGTGTTGGTGGGATCCTGGGGCTTTCGTTCATTTGCTTGTTTTGAATTGCTTGTTTATTTTCTTTTCCTTTTCTTGAGGTGGGAGCCATTTCTGGCCAGGTGGTGCTATGCAGCAAGGAGACTACCCCCTCGGCTTGCACAGACGTGCAGAGGGATCCCTGAGGGCATTTCTTTTTTCATTGTTTTGTTTTTTTTTCTGTTTTTTTGGGAGCTATTCTTGCTCTTTTTTTTCCCTTAATTTTTTTATTTTCTTTTCCCTCTTTTTCCCTTTTTGTCTTTCTTCATTTTTCTTTTCTCTCTATATCTTCCTTCTTTTTCTATTACCTGAATACCTGGTGTTCTATACCTCTACACCTTCTAGCTAGGCTGTACTGCAACAACTGACAGTGACTTCCCCAGACCTCATAGCTGCACTCATGGGATCCTTGGGAACTTTGCTGTTCTTTAACCTTTAAGATTTTTATTTATTCATTCTTTTCTTTTCTTTCTCTTTCCCTTTCTGTTTTTCTGCATTTCATAGGCTCTCATCTCTTCACTCCAATGGCAATCTCCCCCAGCATTCTTTTGTGTTAGTTTGTATGTTTTTGGCTCCTGTTCCTCTCTCCTCTCTCCCATATCCATTTTAGCTCAACACATAACAATCTCCCCCCTACATCCTGCCTACCTGCACCGTGCAGTAAACATTGCACCACCAAACAGCATAGGCATGGCCTACTGGAACCTGCCCTGTACTGATTACTGGCCCGCCCTGGTGGCTGTAGTAAGTACCACAAACAACCCATCCCAGTAACTCCTCTTTGGCTAAACCTGCCCTACCATACCATATCTGAGTGACTGACCCTGACAATTGGAGAAAGAGATGAAAAGTATTGTGCCCACAGAGGAGCGAACAACAAAGAACACAAAGTCGGCCTGCTTAGACATAGTCAAATTAAAAAAAAAAGGGGGGGGGGACGAAACAAACAAATCTACATCAATAAATGAGAAAAATAACTACTGCATGCCCCAAAGACAACAGACAATATCAAAACATTTACAAAAACAGGACAGGATATTTCCAGAAGCTGTCCAAAATAAAACACCAGATGACTCTCCAGTGAAAGAAAATGCACTACAACTACCTGATAAGGAACTCAAATCTCTAATACTTAGAATTCTCCAAGTGCTGAGGCAAAATGCTGACAAACCTGAGGAAAAATAGACAAATCCATGGGAAATACAGATAAAAATATTGGAAGAATTCAGGAAAATAATGCAGGAACTAAATACCAAAATAAATTCACAACAAGAAATTATACAAAGACAACAATTAGAAATCCAAAAGATAAACAACAAGATTTCAGAAATGGACGGTGTCAGAGAAGGGTTGAGAAGCAGATTTGAAATGATGGAAGACAGGATCAGTGGAATTGAAGACAAACACTTGGATACAACTCTGTTTCAGGAAAACTCAGAAAAAAAGAACAAAGAAAAATGAAGAGACCCTGAGAGTTATGTGAGATACAATCAAAAGCAAAAATCTGGGAGTGTTTGGAGTTCCAGAGCAGGAAAACAAAACAGAAAACACAGAGAGGATCATTGAAGAAATCCTGACAGAAAACTTCCCCAATATCATGAAAGATTAAAAGCTGGCCATTCAAGAAGCTCAACGAACTCTATTTAGGAGAGAATCCTAAAGAAAATCACTAAGTCATATGATAATCACACTCACCAAAACCAAAGACAGACAAAGAATCCTGAGAGTTGCTAATGAAAAACAAGAAGTCACATACAGAGGAGAAACAATAAGACTAAGCTCAGATTATTCAGCACAAACCATGTAGGCAAGAAGGCAATGAGATGTCATATATAAAATCTTGAAAGAAAAAAATTGCCAGCCAAGAATAATATATCCTGCAATACTCTTGTTCAAATGTGATGGTGAAATTAGGTCATTTCCAGATAAACAGAAATTAAGGGAATATGTAAAAGTCAAACCAAAATTACAAGACCTATTAAAGGGAGTTCTTCTGTCTGAGGACAAACTACTTCAGCTCACAGAAGGAATCTAGGATGCAGGATCGTACCAGCCAGATACCAATCTAGGAAATGAACTCTCGAGGACTATCCAAAACCAAAAGAAATACAACAGGGAATCAGAGAAGTTAGTCAGTAAATGACAACTACATCAAAACAATAAAAGAGGGAATAAATGGCATAGTATAGAACCTTCTAATGGAGAGGAAGGCAAGGCGATACCAAGTAATGGTAGACTGTTTCAAACTTAGAAACATAAGGGTAAATTTCATGGTAACCAAAAAGATTGTTAACAAACATACGCATAAAAAAAGAGGAAAAACATACAGTCTTAGTAAAAACCACACCTACAAAAACAAAAGAAATGAAAAAAAGTCCACAAAAAAATGTAACTCAGCACAGGAGAGTAAGAAGAACAAAGAAAACGTCAGCACCACAAAAAAGCACTACAAAATGACAGCAACAAACTCACATCTATCAATAATTACACTGAATGTAAATGGACTCAATGCACTCATAAAGAGAAGGAGAGTGACAGAATGGATAAGAAAACAGGATCCTTCAATATGCTGTCTACAAGAGACACACCTTAGAGACAAAGATGTGAATTTATTAAAAGTCAAAGTTTGGGAAAAATATCAAGCTAACAACTACCAAAAAAGAGCAGAAGTGGCAACACTAATCTCAGATAAAATAGACTTTAAAACAAAATCTATCACAAAAGACAAAGAAGGACACTATATAATGATTAAGGAGATGATCCATCATGAAGACATAACCATAATAAACATCTACGCACCCAATGACAGGGCTCCAAAATACATAAAACAAACTAACAGTACTGAAAAGAGAAATTGACAGTTCCACAAGAATAGTAGGAGACTTCAACACACCACTCTCAGTAAAGGACAGAACAACTAAAAAGAAACTCAGCAAAGATACAGAAGACAGAAAGTGCACAACTAGCCAACATGACCTCATAGACATATATAGAACAATCCATCCAACAGCTGCAAAGTACACATTCTTTTCCAATGCACATGGAACGTTTTCTAGAATAGAGCACGTCTTAGGCCACAGAGCAATCCTCAACAAGATCCAAAACATTGAGATAATTCAAAGTATCTTCTCTGACCACAATGCCATCAAGGTAGAAATTAAGAACAAGAAGTGCAAGAAAAAGAAAATCAATTACATGGAAACTGAATAATACCCTGCTTACACATCACTGGGTATAGAAGAAATCGGGGATGGAATCAAAAAATTATTAGAATCAAATGAGAATATGTGTACTACTGTTTAATTGGAAACTACTTGTTCTGCAAATCTTCACCTGGAGTAGAATTTAAAAAAATGAAATAAATAAATAAATAAAATCAATGTGTTCCCTTTACAAGCAGCCCTATGCAATGGTTGATCTACTTTGTGTCACTATAGGTTAGTTTTGTCTGTTTTAGAATTTTAAATAACTGGAATGACACATTGTATGTTATTCGTTTGTGTCAGTGTAGTTTTCCTAAATAATATTTTATTACTTTATTGGTAAGGAGCCCTGGTGTCATAGTGGTTAAGAACTCAGCTGCTAACCGAAATGTCAGCCGTTCAAATCCACCAGCCGCACCTTGGAAACCCTATGGAGTATTTCTGCTCCGTCTTATAAGGTCGGTAAGAGTCAGATTCGACTCGATGGAAGTGGATTTTTTTTAATTTTCTTTTTTAGTAATTTTTTTATATGTTTGGTTCTTGAAATCTTATGTTCAGCTCTTTTACTTCATTGTTTCTTCCATTCACTTTAGCTACTCTACATTAAAAAACAGTTGTCAGAGTCTCTTCTGACATACATTTTGATTTTTTCTTTCGTTCCTGTCTTTTTAATGATTTTTGGCTTTCTTCATGTATGCTGTCCTTGATATGATCCCACAACTTGTCTGGTCTTCAATAAATAGTTTTCAATGTGTCAAGTCTATTCTTGAGATAGTCTCTAAACCCAGGTGAAATTTACTCAAGATATTACTTTGTCTCTGGCGGAGCAGTTTTAATTTTATTCAGCTTCTACTTGAACTTCCACAGCAGGAATTAATGGTCTGTTCCACAGTCGACCCCTGACCTTGTTCTGACTTATTGTGAGCTTCTACATCATCTTTTCAACAGATGGAGAGGTCCACATGTATATTCACAATTTATGTTGCTGAAAAGAGGCATTTAAAATGAACAAATTATTAGAATTTCCTTGCTAATAATGCATTTGTCTGGTTTTAATATTTGCATATTGCTGGCATTATAGAATCAGGAAGTGTTCTGTCCTCTTCTATTTTTTGTAATACTTTTATATGTGTTGATAGTAGTGTTTGGTTCAATTCACCAGTGAAACTGCCTGGTCACAGCCATTTCTATTTGGAAGTGTATTGCTTGCTTATTCAATATGTTACTAGATACAGGCTTATACTCATTGCTGTCGAGTCGATTCCGACTTATAGAGACCCTATAAGACAGAGTAGAACTTCTTCACAGGGTTTCAAAGAGTGATTGGTGCATTCAAACTACTGACCTTTTGTTTAGCAGCCAAGCTATTAACCACTACCTCACCTACAGGCTTAGGCAGATTATGTATTTCTTTTTGTGTTACTCTGGTTGATTTTTTATTTAAATAAATTGGTTCACCCCAAGGATATTGCCCTGAGATACTATTTAAAATTTGAGCCAAAACTATCCCCCCATTTAACCTTACATTAAATAAAATATTGGCTTATAAAATAAGGTGTATCACCCGTGACTTCTGCTTTCCTTTAAAAAAGTCATCTATATAAGATCAAATGGTCAACAATTACTCTAAAGTAAATATGAGGAGGTAAGAGCAAAGGAAAACTAGATTACTGAAAATAATATAACCAGAAAAGAATTAATGATAACTTTGACACATTGTGAAAAATGTAACCAATGTCACTGAAGAATTTGGAAAGAAATTGTTAAATGAGATCCTAATTTATTGTGTAAATTTTCACAAGGAAAAGAGTCATTTCTTAAATGCATGGTCTAGTAATTACGATATATTATAGACCATTCATTAATATGATAAATGGATTCTGATACATCCTTTAGAGGAAATACTATGCCAAATCAAATACAGTTTGTATAGATTTGTATATCATTACATTTGTAGTCTTATATAAAATGTGTCTGTGTGTCTGTTGAGTGTACAATAAAAGAACATGAAAGTTGCTCACCCTGTAGCTGTGGCTGCCTGAGACTTTAATTTTATTCAGCTTCTGTTTGGATTTTCACAGGAGCAATTAAGGTTCTGTTCCTCAGTCGTCCCATGGCATTGTTCTGACTTATGGTATTGAGCTTCTCTATCGTTTTTTGCACAGATGTTATCATCTCACAATGTGGTTTCCCTTTCATTATCCTCCACACACTAATACATGGTCATGCGTATGACCTTCAGGCTGCTCCATGAAAATAGGTGGTGCTTATTGAGTTGTCCATGAAAATGTTGACTTGGCTTTGGAGAAACTGGCCATAGTAGATATCTGAACTACGAGGGTAGATCCTCATCTCCCACTCCAGGTACTTTCCAGGTGTCTGGCCTAGCAGGAAATGCCATCTCCAACACACTCCTCATCTGCAAATGTAGGGAGCACATGCCAGAATTAGACGCATCCAGCTGATCCAGTATCTGGTAAAACTGATCCAGAAGTCTTAAAGTACATCCTCAATGACTCCCTGGGCCTCTCATCTCTGTGCTTGATTTCACCAGCTGTACCTGCGTGCAGACATATGTAGCTAAAAAAGATTCAGAGATCAGAGAATACCTCTTCCCAACCCCTGTAACCCCAAACTGTGGGTTGTCCCTGACCTAAGAGAGCAGCTCCGAGAAGGGAGGAGATGGTGAAAGACCCCATCCTGGAAGAGGGCAGAGAAGGATACCGCTGAAGACCCCAACAGGGCAGCAGGGGAAGCTCCTCTGTAAAGGTGAGTGTGGGTTTAAATGGGATGCTCCCCCACTTTGCATATTTCTGTCCTGCCCACTAGGTAAAACTCAGCACTGGTCATACTTAGAACCCAAAGGGATAGGAAAGGTGTTGGTCTTGGTTCTTCTTGGAGAGGCAAGGTAAGGTCTCACTAACCCCACCTCCCCACACACACACTGGTACTAACTAGCACTGTAACCCTGGATGGCACAAAGCAGATCCACCTCCACCCCAGTACATATATTAGTCGACACTAAGAGTTGAGTAGAGTGACGGTCTATGTGAGTTTTAACACGAGGACCCTGGAGGTCAGGGCACAAGTGACACCCTCTTCAGTTTCTGTGTGGGATACAGATTGTTTCCAGTTAGAAGATGTCTCTGTCTCCTTAGAGAGGGCTTCAAGGACTCTGGGATCCCAAAAGACCACTCTCAATTGACCATCCCAATGGACCCTGGCACCCTGGGGCTCCCCTGTAATTCCTGCTGCCCTAGGAGGGGATCCAGTTCTCCAGGAAAATGAGCTTTAGTCAAAGCTGCCTCTCAAATCCAATCACTCCGTGGAGGTCCGGGCTGATTATACTACCAGTCCTTTTAGTCCACATTTTGAAACAGCAGGTAGGGCATAAATGCCATTTGTAATGGATAGATCTTGAACCAGCTGTCTAAGCCCTTGAGGACTAAGTCAACAGTGTTAGCCAATTTTATTGTTCCTCAGAGCAGGAAAACTGCCTGTTTCATCAAATTATCTGTGTTAATCATCCACTTGCTTAGGGCTCACCCTACACTATTCACTTCAAGAAACCCATACTGTCCTGCAATATGATTCCTCTTCTTTGTGGTAGCTCCTCAGGACCTAAGCTGGGCATCTTTGATGAGACTCTTTCTAAATGAAAATGCACTTTCATTTGGTAGAAATTTTAAATACAAATAAATTTGTAAATCACTGAATCAAACAACAAAAATTTAATGAGATAACAATAGTCAAACATATCCATAAGCAGTCCTCTCATGCCCATGCTAATTCATGTTACACAAAATGGCACTGTCACCCTTGACTATGTGGTTCTGACAGCATAATGACCACAGAAAAACTCACCCAGTGCCGTCTAGCTCATTTTAATTCATAGTGACACCATAGGGTTTCCAAGGGTGTAAATCTCTATGGAAGCAGACTGTCACATTTTTCTTCCATGGAGCTGATGGTGGTTTCAAATAGCCAATATTTTGGTTTGCAGTAGATTGCTTTAACCACTGCACCACCAGAGGTCTTTAACATCTACAGAGCATGTGTGAAACAGCAGTGCCTCACACACAGTACTGGAAATGGGATATATATGTGCCACCACATAGGTGCAGCAGTTACTCAATAATGGATATCTCTAAATGAAGTGAAACTTTTACTTGCTTCTCAGCAGAATATTCCAGATTGAGCACCCTAATTTTTAAAAGAGCATTTACTAAAGTACATATGATTTATAGCCAAATTCTTACTCGAAATTTGAAATTTGTTCTTTCCTTATAGTGAGTGGCATAAAGGAAAAAATGAATTATTTTCACCTTTAAAGGGTTGTTCTATAAATTAGGCAGTTATGGGCTCTGTGTGTTGGCCCGAAGTTGTTTTTTTCTTCATTAAAAGTTGAGGCCTGTTAGCACATAAAAGACTTCTAGTGCCAAACTCAAATATGTTTATATCCAATTATTTTATAAATATGCCCAATAAGCACATTTTTAGCTAATTAGAACTTTCTTTTTACCATTGGTCATTAAACTGTGTCCAGCATCTGCTAGTTCTAGATAAAATAAAACCCAGCAGTTATAAGGACTTCACAACTGCTGTTCTTCACAACTCTCTGACCTAGAACTCCCTACCTTGCTGCAGAAGAACATATCATCTAGGAACATATAGACCCCATTCTTTCTGCTCTTTCCCTATGGTTTCTGTGCATTCTTCTTTTCTTCTGGCTCCCAGCATTGCTTATGTCTTGAATACCTCCTGCTGTGGGGAATCACCCACTTATTAAATGCAACTTCCAAGGCTTCATCCCCAATAAATACCTTGTTATGCAACACTGATATCTCATGGTCATATCTTTTTTTGTTGATAGTCCCAAACTCCTTCAAACTCACCAAAAGGGTGGAGGAAAAATTATATGAAAGAAGAGATTCTGGGAAAGTAGTGGAAGGAAGAATCAGGGAGTTTTGGGACGAAATTTTCATCTGGGGTGTGGCTTTATGTAGTAGTTATTTAGCCTACAGAGTAGTGTAGTCACTGTGCTGGAACCATAAGGACAAAGGTCACAAAGACCTAGGTGCTGTCCTACAGAGCCCACAGCACACTAAGAGGTCCCATGAGCAGACTAAAGCAAAAGGTGATGGAGATGACTCCATGAAAATCTGAACAGCAGGAGATCAATTACACATTTACATCTCATTTTAAAAAAAACACTCATTATCATCTTAGATACTAATGGCCATGTGCATTTCCCAAATGAGACTATGAACAGAGTATAGAGGGTAGGGTCCAGGACAATGGTGAGAGAGAAAGTCCTGTAAAGATCTTCCAGGTGACTGCAGGAGCCATAGGCTTAGTCACACCTGAGATCCAGGTAAAAGACCTGAGCCTTGGGATTTAGACCACAGAAATCACACTATGCGTTTATAGGATTAGAAGTAGTAAAGGGAGATGTGAGAACAAAGCTTAGAATCCAAGAAAATGTGTTAGAGGAAATATAGATACCAGAAAACTACTGAGTCTGATATGAGCCCATGATTGGTGAGTCCAGTGCACCCTGTCCTAACACAATTCAGGGAGGTTTGTGTGTGGGCTCCCACTGACTTATCTGCACTATGCCTTTCATACAGTAATACATGGATATGTCCTCAGCTCTCAGAGTGTCCATTTTCAAATAGAGTGTATTCTTGGAATTGTCTCTGGAGATGGTGAATTAGCCCTTCACCGTGTCTGTGTAGTTCTTACTGTCAACTTCTGTGTTAATTTCTCCAACACAGTATAGCCCCTTCCCTGGATCTTGGAAGATACAGCTCAGCTATAAGCTCCTGAAGGTGAATCAAAAGTCTAGACAGGAGTGTCTCAGAGACTCCCACCCCCAGGCCAACTCAGGTCTCCCCTGGACTCCACCAGCTGCATATCATACTGTACACCAGCAAACACAATGATATCATGGTTAGAAAAAAAATCACACATAATCAGTGTTTCTTTCACTCATATCCACCCATATTCTCAACACCTCTGCAAAAAATGATCTTTTAAAATGGTACAAGGAAAATCCAGCATAGCCAAGACTCCCTGGTGACTTGAGTATGTGCAGTCCTTATCACTGAATAGGGACACCTGGGAACACTGGAGCTAACCATCCTCTTCTAGAGCTGAAGTTTAGAGCTGGGCTGTTATTTTTTATCAATAGAAGGAGGGACTCTATTTGCATATACCCCTATACAGCAATCTGTGGAGCTGGATGCCTGCAGAGAGGGCAGTACCTCGGAACACACATGAGTGTTCTGGGGAGATTTTGGTACCAATCATAACATTGGGGAAAAATTATTTATAGCCATGTGATGTGGTGGGCTAAACACATAGTTCCTATCATATCATTTCATATACCATAATTTATCTATATATAAATATTAGAAGACAGTATGGGCTTTTATTTGTTTAGCTTCTTTTACTCAGCATACTTAAAATGAATCTATATTGTTTTTTCTAAGAAGCTCTCATTGATTTTAATGCTATATATATGTGTGTGTGTGTGTATAATAAACTATATATATAGTATTTCAGTGTATGCATATGCCATAATTGGTTTAACTACTCACCTGTTGGTTTATATTTGGATTGTTTCTCACTTCTGGTTGTTACAATTAAATCTGCTACTCAGAATGAAGATGTAGAAAGAAAAAAGTTGGGGAGCATTGGTTTTCTTATAACAACTTGGACAAACTACAAATGAAAAAAATTTTCTGAGACACATCAGTATATTGAAGAGACAGGCAAACAATATATATCTTATTTGGAGAGAGACAGGTGACTTCAGGGGAAAAAAAGGACACGGACATTAACTTACCTGGGGCAGATGCCATCAAGTGGCATTTAATCTCTAAGAAGATTTAACTGGAAGTATTTACCCAATAGTTGAAGGCCGAATGTGTTCAAAATATTACAGTGTAAGTTCCTAGGTGCTATAGACTTAGGGTGATTCCTGCTGTATTGCAGACTCTTCCGGTAATACTAGGGATAATCTGCAAGAAGGTATCTGCTTCACTCTCCATGATGGTGCCTGTGGTAGCAGAAGAGCAGCCACTGCTAAAATACCCAAGACCTACCTCTCCTAACCTCAATGAGGGGGAAAAAAATCATAATTTGGAGGAAAGGCATTAAAACCAGTATTTAGGCACAGGTGGAATCACATCGAAGTTAGGGGAAGAGAGGATACCAACGAAACTATCTAGAAAAAATTATCTTTTCTTCCTTAAAGTATTAAGACATCAAATGAAGAGGAAGAATTTCAAAACTGGAAACTGGATATTGGTGAAAATCCTTTGCAGGTAGATAGAGAAAAATCTGTCCCGCGGAAAAGTTTAGGAATAGCTTCAATGCTAGCATTTCCTGTGGAAGAAGGGCAGGAAAACTTGGAAGGGCACACCTCAGGCCCATGTTTATAATTCCCGCCTAGGAATGAAACACACTCAGGTGATCAGAGAAAACATCACTTATCCCAAACTCCACCACAACACTAAAAACTAGCAAGTAAAACTATCAGTGCGGTGCACCAGGGAGAGTTGAGAGACATATTATCTCTGGGTAGAGCACAAAGTGAAGACCAAAGTCAAGCATGAAGACAAAAATGGGGAATCACTAGAAGAATCTGAAGTCTCTGGTGCTTGCAGCAAAAGCAAAATTTAACTCTGGTGGCCATGACAAAAATAAACTCCAAACGCAGCCCTGCCCAGACTCCTACATACCTCCACAATAAAGGTCTAGAATTTGTCTAGAATTTATCTCCAAGAGAAAAGTAAGACCTAAAATAATATGTCAATATTTACTGTCCTATTGGACATGTCTATCTTTCAACAAAAATTATGGGGTATACCAAAGAGCAAGAAGACAATTGTGATCAACACATTATCAAAATGAGATTCACCTCTGAAATAAACTTCAGAACTATAAAATTAAAAATGAAATGTAAACTAAGTATGATTAATATGTTAAAAGACCTAAAAGAAAACATAGACTGCTAGGGCAATAGATAACTGCAGCAGAGAGACAACCCAACAAGTACACTCTTATATTTCTCCCAAAAATATTTGAAAGGTGAGAATCAAACAGATACAAGCACACTGATTTTAATAGCATCATTATTCACTACAGTCAAGAAGTGAAACAATCTAGTGTCCATCAATAAATGACTGGATAAACAAATGTGATGTATATTTACAATGGAATATGAATAGACCATAAAAAGTATATGAGTTTTGATATATGCTACAGCATGGATGAACATTGAAAACATTATGCTAAGTAAAAGAAACCAAACACGAAATTAGAAATAATGTATAAACCCACTAATATTAAATACCTAGAATAGGAAGAAAATAAATTAGTGTTTACTAGAGACTGTAGGAAGGGGAGGATAGGGCATTATTGTTTAATAAATACAGAGTTTGCAGTGATAAATTTTGGTAGTATATAGGAATGAAAGTGTCACAACACTGTGAATCTAATCAGTATCACTGAATTAACACTTTAAATCAGTTAAAATGGAAAAGAAAATATGTTATATATATTTTACCACAATAAAATAATGATTAAAAAAGATAATCTTACTTAAAGGCAAAGACACAGAACATCTTGACAAGAGTATATGCTTCATTCTTTACATCAGACTTCCCTTCAAAACATTGAAGCAAAGAAATGATGGAGTCATATATTTCCCATAGGCATGAGAGTAAAAAAAATCAACCCAGAATTCTCCACCCTAACTTCTGTTAATGGCTAAGGGAAAACTTGGAAAGGGACAATGGTAATCGTTGAATAACATGACAAACCCATGTAATGCTGCTGAATTGTACACTTGAAGAAGGTTGAGAAGTCAAATTAGTGTTTCATACATATTTACAATAAAAAAATTAAAAAGTAAATTACAGATAAACACTTTTTCAGACAACCAGAAACTGATTGAAATTCTTGCCAGCACAACTCCTCAAGAAATTAAGAAAAAATATTCTACAGGAAGATTATGCTATAAGCCAAAACTTTGAATCTACACAATATATCAAATGGAATAAATAAAAATTATATATATTTAGTCTAGTTACTCTAAAATATAATCCTTAAAACAATAATAAGGGTTATGTATTATGTTTACAGAATAAGCCAAAGTGAATGGAAGAGCAATGGGACAAGGGATAGGAGAGAGCAATAGGAAATTGTGGCAGGGACAATCCTAGTGCAGTCTGCCAACTTTCCCTTTGAGCTACAATTGAATCTTGTGCTTAGGACAAGATGTGTCAGCTTGGCACCTTGGATCAAATGAGCATGTGGTATGATTCCATTACCCAGGATGCCTTGATCCAAAACACATTACATAGTAGCTGATCAAGAAGAACACATCCCTTATGTCCTACCCTGAACACATGTCAACATTCCCATAAACTGCTTGTATGTGCCCATCACATGGCTCTTGGAAAACCCTATTTCTATATCTGTTGCTGGTAAGGGGGAAATGGTGTTCTTCAACTACTGCACAAAAGAGGGTTGCATTAAGACCACCATCCCTCCATCAGCTGCATAGTGAGACCCATAGGCCATAGAGGACTGGCACCCAATATTGAAGCTGTCCTTGCTCTGTCTCTTGCTTATATGAGTAAATCATTCTTCCATACAATGAGCGTGTGTAAGCTGTGCTTTTGTTGTTGACCTTAGAAGTTGGCTTTACAGAAATATAGAGTTATAATGTCCTTACCCACCACACATCTTTCAGTTTATATTGAGGGATTGCATGTTGCTGTGATTCTGGAAGTTACACCACTAGTATTCGAAAAACAGCAGGGTCAACTATGGTGGACAGGTTTCAGCTGAGATTCCAGACTAAGACTAGGAATAAGGACCTGGTGGTCTACTTATAAAAAAAAAATTAGCCAGTGAAAACCTTATGAATAGCAGCAGAACTTATCTGATATAGTTCCAGAGGATGAGCCCTTCAGGTTGGAAGGCACTCAAAGATGACTGGGGAAGAGCTTCCCCTCAAAGTAGAATTAACATTAATGACGTAGATGGAACTTCATTTGCTGATATGGCATGACTCAAAATGAGAAGAAACAGTTAGAAACATCCATTAATAATCAACTGCAGAACAGACATCAACTGCTCATATGCAACTTCAAGTTCAAGTTGAAGAAAATGAGAAAAAGACCACGAAAGCCAAAGTATGACCTTTGAGTATATCCTACCTGAAATTAGAGGCTATCTTAAGAAAAGACTTGATGCATTAAACACTAATGACTGAAGAACAGACAAATTTTGGAACGATATCAAGGACATCATACATGAAGATAGAACTAGGTCATTAAAAACACAGGAAAGAAAGAAAAGATAAAAATGGATATCAGAAGAGACTCTGAAACTTACACTTGAATATCGAGTAGCTAAAGGAAATGAAAGAAACGATAAAGTAAAAGAGCTAAACAGATAATTTAAAAGGGTTGCTCCAGAAGACAAGTAAGGTACTATAATGACATGTGTAAAATCCTAGAGTTAGAAAGCCAAAAGAGAAGAACCTGCCCAGCATTTCTCAAACTGAAACAACTGAAAAAAAAATTTAAGCCTCAAGTAGCAACAGTGAAGGATTCTATGGGCAAAATACAGAGACACGCAGGAAGCATCAAAAGAAGGTGAAATGAATACTCGGCATCACTATACAAAAAAGAATTGGTCTACATACAATCATTTCAGGAGGTAGCATACAATCAAGAAGTCATGGTACTGAAGGAAGAAACCCGAACTGTACTAAAAACACTGATGAAAAACAAGCCTCCAGGAATAGACAGAATACCAACTGAGATGTTTCAATAAAAAATGCATTACTGGAAATTCTCACTGGTCTATGCCAAGAAATTTATAAGTCAGCTTTCTGGTCAACTGACTGGAAGATATCTATATTTATGCTTATTCCAAAGAAAGGTCATCTGACCATTAACATCACATACAAGTAAAATTTTGCTACAGATCACTCAAAAGTGATTGTAGCAGTACATTGACAGAGAACTGCCAGAAATTCAAGTTGGATTCAGAAGACAATGTGGAACCAGTAACAGCATTGGTTATTATTATTATTATTTAATATTTGTAATTAAATGAATTTTACATTTCAAGTTAGTCTCCCATACAAAATTTTTATACATACATTGTTATGAGACCCTAATTGCTCACCAAATTCTGGAATAGCACACTTCTTTCTGCCCCTGATTCCCTATGACCATTCAACCAGCTCCTAAATCTCTCTGCATTCCCATCTCACCTCTGTACAGAAGCTGCCCCTTTGGTCTCTTGTCTCTACTTGACTAAGAGATACACTCTTCACCAGTATCACTTTATGTCCCACAGTTCAGTACAATCCCTGTCAAAGAGTTGGCCTCGGAAATTGTTTGAGTTCTGGGCTGATAGAGTGCAGGGGCCATGCTTTCCGGGGCTACTCCAGTCTCAGTCAGACCATTAAGTCTGGTCTTCTGACTACAATCTGAGTTCTGCATCCCATCCTTCTACTGCTCCATAACGGACCTTCTGTTGTGTTTCCTGTCAGGACGTTCATTGCTGGTAGCCAGGCACCATCTAGTTCTTCTGGTCTCAGGCTGATGAAGTCTCTGGTTTATGTGACCCATTGTGTCTCTTGGGCTAATACTTTCCTTCCGTCTTTGCTGTTCTTCGTTCTCCTTTACTCCAAGTGGTTGGTACCAGTTGATGCATCTTAGACGGCCGCTTGCAAGCTTTTAAGAACCCAGACGCCACTCACCAAAGTAAGATGCAGAACATTTTCTTAATAAGCTTTGTTATGCCAATTGACCTAGATGTCCCCTGAAAGCATGGTCCCCAGACCCCCTACCCCTGCTACTCTGTCTCTCAAAGTATGTGATTGTCTTCAGGAAACTTCTTAGCTTTGGTTTAGTCCAGTTGTGCTGACTTCCCCTGCAGTGTGTGCCACCCTTCCTTTCAACTAAGATGATTCTTATCTACTATCTATTTAGTGAATAGACCTCACCCTCCCTCCCAACCCCCATCACCATCAAAGAATGTTTTCTTCTGTGTTTAAAACTTTTCTTGAGTTCTTATAATAGTGGTCTTATACAGTATCTGTCCTTCCGTGACTGACTAAATTCACTCAGCAAAATAAGTTCCAGCTTCCATCATGTTATACAGTGTTTCACATCTTCGTCGTTGTTCTTTATCGTTGCGTAATATTCCATTGTGTGGATATATCACAGTTTGTTTATCCATTCGTTCGTTGATGGGAACCTAGGTTGCTTCCATCTTTTTGCTATTGTGAACAGTGCTGCAATGAACATGGGTGCGCATATATCTATTTGTGTGACGGCTCTTGTTTCTCTAAGATATATTCTGAGGAGCGGGATAGTTAGATCATAACGTACTTCTATTTCTAGCTTTTAAAGGAAGCACCAAATCAATTTCCAAAGTGGTTGTAACATTTTACATTCCCACCAACAGTGTATAAGTGTTCCAGTGTCTCCACAACCTCTCCAGCATTTATTATTTTATGTTTTTTGGATTAATGCTAGCCTTGCTGGGGTGAGATATCTCATTGTAGTTTTGATCAGCATTTCTCTAATGGCTAATGATCATGAGCATTTCTTCATGTGTCTGTTAGCCGCCTAAATATCTTCTTTGGTGAAGTGCCTGTTTATATCCTTTGCCCATTTTTAAATTGGATTATTTGTCTTTTTATTGTTAAAGTTTTACAGTGTCTTGTAGATTTTAGAAATTAGACACTGATCAGATTTGTTGTAGCCAAAACTTTTTTTCCAGTCTGTCGGTTGTGTTTTTACCCTTTTGCTGAAGCCTTTTGATTAGCATAATAGTTTCATTCTTAGGAGCTCCCATACATCTGTTGTCTGTTCTGGTGCTTGTGCATTTTTTCTTAAGGTTCATATTGTGTTTATGCCTTGTGTTAGGGCTCCTAGGTTTGTCCCTAGTATTTTCTTCCATGATCTTTATCATTTTCCATTTTACTTTTAAGTCTGATACATTTTGAGTTATTTTTTGGGCATGGCATGAGGTATGGGTCTTTTTGCAGTTTTTTTGCAGATAGATATCCAGTTATGTCAGAACCGTTTGTTAAAGAAACTATCTTTTCCCCAATTAATGAACTTTGGGCCTTTGTCAAATATCAGCTGCTCATAGGAGGATGAATTTATTTCTGGATTTTCAATTCTGTTCCATTGGTCCATGACTCTGTTTTGGTACTAGTACCAGGCTGTTTTGACTACTGTGGAGGTATAATAGGTTCTAAAATCAGGTAGTGTGAGGCCACTTACTTTGTTCTTCTTCTAGAGTAACGCTTTACTTATTCTGGGCCTCTTACTTTTCCAAAGGAAGTTGGTGATTTATTTCTCCATCTCATTTAAAAATGCTAGTGGAATTTGGATTGTGATTGCATTGTATCTGGAGATCGCTTTGGGTACAGCTGACATTTTTACAATTTTGAGTCTACCTATCCATGAGCAAAGTATATTTTTCCATCTATGCAGGTATCTTTTGGTTTCTTGCAGTAGTGTCTTGTAGTTTTCATTGTATATGTCATTTACATCTCAGGTTAGATTTATTCCTAAGTATTTTATCTTCTTGGGGGCTGTGATGGTTAAGATTGTGTGTCAACTTAGCTGGGCAATGATTCTCCGTGTTTTAATGTAATAACTCCCATGATTGAATATACTGTGAGTAACCAATCAGACAAAAGGGCGTCTCTTGGGGATGTGGCCTGCATTTGTATATAAGCAGACGTTCTGGCTTTTTGCTCTCTATGGATCCTGCCACTGCTTCCTGTCGTCTCATCTCCCATTCTTGGGACTACAGCTGTCAGCTTATCTGCTGAACCTGGGACTCGTCGATCTTCACAGCCGGTGAGTGGGAGCCCTGCTCTCCAACCTCCTGATCTTGGGCTTGCCAGCTTCTGTAGCTGTGTGACTTGGGAGAGATCTCTACCCTGATCCACGGACTTGAGACGTTCTAGCCTCTACAATCACATGAGCTGTTTCCTTGATATAATCTCTCTTTCCAAATATATATATATTTATACACTTTACTGGTTTTGCTTCTCTAGAGAACCCAGCCTAAGACATTTGCTACCGGGAGTGGTTCTAGAGAAACAAAATTGTAAGGATGAGTTTTCTAAATTGGTTCTCAAGTCTGGTTAGTCATAAAGACTTTGATGACTCTTCTTCCAGCAGTAAAGAGGTCACTGCTAGTCCATGGAGTAAGGTGGCAATACAAATACGCAAAATATCACTACCAGTAGATCAGGTATTGGTGGAAGGTGAGGCTCAGGGTGAACACATGTGTGATATCTTTCTACAGCTTTGTCACAATGAAAAGTATAAGGAAGCTGGTTGGTTTGTCCTACTTTCGCTAGACAAACTAATGAAGGAAAGAGATGCGCTCAGGGCTTCAGAGTCAAGGCTCAAGTGTCGCATACATGACCTCAAGGCTTCCATTTGTGCTTTGAAAGAAAGCCTTATTTCTTGTAGTAACGGAGCCGAAATTGCTGAAAAACAAACACAGAGTCTTATTGTAAGAGTGGCTGAATTACAACGCCAGCTCAATTGCAAACCTTGAGAGGTGTCTGAGGTTAAAGTAAAGGCATTGATTGGGAAGATATGGGATCATGAGACTTGGGATGGGGACATATGGGCAGATAATCAGGAAGCTGGAGACACTGAGCCTGTAAATTCTGTTGAATCACTCCTGCCAACAGAACCAGTCTCATCTGAAGAGATTAATTCATCTTTGTCTGCTAAACCACCCTACCCAGAAAAACCATTAGCCCCTCCACTCCCATCTGAGGAGATTAGCCCTAGCCCAGCTGCCTCTAAAGAGCACTTGCCTGAGTCATTGCCTGGAGCATTGTCTGAGGCCGATGCTTTACAAAATAATGCTGAATGTTCTCAAAACAATTCCACGCTACCAATTCTAGATTCTAGACCTATAACTTGGCTCAAGTCCCAGTGAGCCCCAAAAGGTGAAGTACAAAGTGTGACCCAGGAGGAGGTATGCTACACTGCTGAAGAACTACTTGAGTTTTCTAATATGTACAAACAGAAACCTGGGTAATATATGTGGGAATGGCTATTAAGAGTGTGGGTTAATGGTGCAAGGAACATAAAGATGGATCAGTCTGAGTTTATTGATATGGGTGCACTGAGCACAGACTGTTCCTTCAGTGTTTCAGCTAGAGAAGTTAGGAAAGGATCTAATAGTTTATTTGGTTGGGTTGCTGAAGCATGGATTATGAGGTGGCTGATACTAAATCAACTTGAAGTACCAGGCCTGCCTTGGTATACTGTAGAAGGTATCCAAAGGCTTAAGGAAATTGGCATGCTAGAGTGGATTTATCAAGTTAGACCCACAGACCCACACATGGAGTGTCCTGAGCACATACCTTTTACCACAACTGTGAGGAACAAATTTGGGAAGGGAGCTCCAGCATCCTTGAAGACTGCTGTGATTGCTGTTTTATTTAGATTTGACAGTTGGAACTGCCCTAACTGAATTAAGACACCTAACTACAATGGGGCTAATTGGACCCTGTGGTAGTAGGGGCCAAGTGGCTGCACTCAATCAACAAAGACAAGGTGGGCGTAGTTACAGTAATGGACAGAGAAGTCAAAGCAGTAATCAGAACAGTCTGACTCTTATGGACTTATGGTGTTGGCTACTTAGTCATGGTGTCCCTAGGAGTGAAATAGATAGGAAATCTACTAAATATTTACTTGATCTATACAAACGGATGAATTCTAGGTCAGGTGAACAACAGTCTAACTCCAATCGCCAGAATAGAGAGTCACAGTCCCTCAATCAATTCCCAGATTTGAGGAAGTTTAAAGACCCACAACCCCTTGAATGAAGGGGAGGGCGGATCCCCTTGAGGAAGGACTCCAATACACTGCCAAAAATTTTTACTGTTGATCTTTCTCCCAGCCTTCTCCAAAGGTATCTACGGCCTTATACAAGAGTGACTGTTCACTGGGGAAAAGGAAATAATCAGACTTTTCAGGGATTACTAGATATTGGCTCTGAGCTGACACTAATTCCAGGAAACCCAAAACATCACTGTGGCATATGGAGGTCAGGTTATTAATGGAATCTTGGCTCATGTCAGTCTCACAGTAGGTCCAGTGGGTCCCGGAACCCATCCTGTAGTGATTTCCCCAGTTCTAGAATGCATAATTGGAATAGATATACTCAGCAACTGGCAGAACCCTGACATTGGATCCCCGAAAGATAGAGTAAAGGCTATTATGGTAGGAAAAGCCAAGTGGAAGCCATTAGAACTGCCTCTACCTAGGAAAATAGCAAACCAAAAGCAATACCACATTCCTGGCGGGATTGCAGAGATTACTGCCACCATCAAGGGCTTGAAGGATGCAGAGATGGTGATTCCCACTGCATCCCCATTCAACTCGCCTATTTGGCTTTTGCAAAAAACAGATGGATCTTGGAGAATGACAGTAGATTATCGAAAAC
Organism: Dugong dugon; assembly: GCA_030035585.1. NCBI lineage: Eukaryota > Metazoa > Chordata > Mammalia > Sirenia > Dugongidae > Dugong > Dugong dugon. The sequence continues at coordinate 27,210,542 of CM057478.1, read as the reverse complement.
TTAACCAGGTGGTGACTCCAATTGCAGCTACTGTTCCAGGTGTAATTTCACTGCTTGCGAAAATTAATACATATCCTGGTAACTGGTATGAAGCTAATTGATCTGGCTAATGCATTTTTCTCCATACCTGTTTCAAAGGACCACCAGCAGCAGTTTTCCTTCAGCTGACAAGGCCAACAATACAACTTCACTTGCCTACCTCAGGGTTACATTAACTCACCAGCCCTATGTCATAATTTAGTCCGCAGGGACCTTGATCGCCTTTCCCTTCCACAAGACATCACATTGGTCCAATACATTGATGACATTATGCTGATTGGACCTAGTAAAGAGGAAGTGTCAATGACTCTGGACTTACTGGTAAAACACTTGCATGCTAGAGGGTGGGAGATTAATCCCACAAAAATTAAGGAACCTTCCACTTCAGTGAAATGTCTAGGGGTCCAGTGGTGTGGGGCATGTCGAGACATTCCTTCTGAAGTGAAGGATAAGTTATTGCATCTTGCTGCTCCCACAACTAAAAAGGAGGCACAACACCTAGTGGGCCTCTTTGGATTTTGGAGGCAACATATTCCTCATTTGGGTGTGCTACTCTGGCCTATTCATCAAGTGACTCGAAAATCTGCTGGTTTTGAGTGGGGACCAGAACAAGAGAAGGCTCTGCAACAGGTTTAGACTGCTGTGCAAGCCGCTCTGCCACTTGGACCATATGATCCAGCTGATCCAATGGTGCTTGAGGTGTCAGTGGCAGATAGAGATGCTGTTTGGAGTCTTTGGCAGGCCCCTATTGGTGAATCACAGTGCAGACCCTTAGGATTTTGGCGCAAAGCTCTGCCATCCTCTGCAGATAACTACTCTCCTTTTGAGAAACAACTTTTGGCTTGTTACTGGGCCTTAGTAGAGACTGAATGCTTAACCATGGGACACCAAGTCACCATGAGGCTTGAGCTGCCCATCATGAACTGGGTGTTGTCTGACCCACAGATCCATAAAGTTGGACGTGCACAGCAGCACTCCATCATTAAATGGAAGTGGTATATTCGAGATCGGGCATGAGCAGGACCAGAAAGCACAAGTAAGTTTCATGAGGAAGTGGCCCAAATGCCCATGGTCTCCACTCCTGTCACATTACCTTTGATCTCCCAGTCTGCACCTATGGCCTTATGGGAAGTTCGTTATGATCAGTTGACTGAGGAAGAGAATACTCGTGCCATGTTTACAGATGGTTCTGGGCGATATGCAGGTGCCACTCGAATGTGGACTGCAGCAGCACTACAGCCCCTTTCTGGGACCCCCCCCTGAAGGACAGTAGTGAAGGGAAATCCTCTCAATGGGCAGAACTTCAAGCAGTGTACCTCGTTGTTGACTTTGATTGGAAGGAGAAATGGCCAGATGTGTGATTATATACTGATTCATGGGCTGTGGCCAATGTTTTGGCTGGATGGTCAGGGACTTTGAAGGAACATGATTGGAAAATTGAAAACAAGGATTTGTGGGGAAGAGGTATGTGGATAGACCTCTCCAAATGGACTAAAGACGTGAAGATATTTATGTCTCATGTGAATGCTTTCGAAAGGGTGACCTCAGCAGAGGATGATTTTAACAATCAAGTGGATAGGATGACACATTCTGTGGAAACCACTCATCCTCTTTCCCCAACTACTCCTGCTGTTGCTCAATGGGCTCATGAACAACGTGACCATGGTGGCAGGGATGGAGGTTATGCATGGGCTCAGCAGCATGGACTTCCACTCACCAAGGCTGACATGGCCACAGCCTCTGCTGAGTGACTAATCTGTCAGCAGCAGAGACCAACAGAGATAGCGCCAACCTGGTGGCAAGTTGATTACATTGGACCACTTCCATCATGGAAGGGGCAGCATTTTGTCCTTACTAGGATAGACCTTTACTCTGGATATGGATTTGCCTTCCCTGCACGCAATTATTCTGCCAAAACTCCTATCTGTGGACTTACAGAATGCCTTATCCACCATCATGGTATCCCATACAGTATTGCCTCAGATCAAGGGACTCACTTCACAGCAAATGAAGTGCGACAGTGGGCCCATACTCATGGAATTCACTGGTCTTACCATGTTTCCCATCATCCTGAAGGAGCTGGCTTGATAGAACAATGGAATGGCCTTCTAAAGACACAATTACAGCACCAGCTAGGTGGAAATACCTTGCAGGGTTGGAGCAGTGTTCTCCAGGAGACTGTATATGCTTTAAACAAGCATTCAGTATATGGTGCTTTTTCTCCCATAGCCAGGATTCATGGGTCTAGGAATCAAGGGGTGGAAATGGGAGTGGCACCACTCACCATTACCCCCAGTGACCCACTTGGAAGATTTTTGCTTCCTGTACCTTCGACCTTCTGCTCTGCAGGCCTAGAGGTCTTAGTTCCAAAGGGAGGAATGCTCCCACCTGGAGACACATCACTGATTCCATTGAACTGGAAGTTAAGAATGCCACCTGGCCACTTTGGGCTCCTTATGCCTCTGGCTCAACAGGCAAAGAAGGGAGTTACCATACTGACTGGTGTGATTGATCCTCATTACCAAGAGGAAATCAGATTGATATTACATAATGGAGGTAAAGAAGAGTATGTCTGGAATGCAGCAGATTCCTTGGGGCGTCTCTTAGTACTACCATGCCCTCTGATTAAAGTCAATGGAAAACTAGAGCAACCTAATTCTGACATGACTACTAATGACACAGACCCTTCAGGAATGAAGGTTTGCATCACCCCACCAGGCAAAGAACGACGACCAGCTGAGGTGCTTGCAGAGGGCAAAGGAAATACGAATGGCTGGTGGAAGAAGGTAGTTCTAAATACCAGTTATGACCAAGTGACCAGTTGCAGAAACGGGGGGGACCGTAATTGTTATGAGTATTTGTACTTTGTGTGCATTGAATGTTTTTGTTTCCTTCACTTATAAAATATAAGCTGTAAATGGGCTAGTGTGTTTTCGATTGTACACGTGTTAGTTGCATCATGTTAGGCGAGAGTATGACTTTCTCATTGTCTTTACTCAGAGGGTACGTATGTTTTAAGGAGATGTGTACATGTGCCAAGTTGACAAGGGGTGGACTGTGATGTTTAAGATTGTGTGTCAAATTGGCTGGGCCATGATTCTCTGTGTTTTAATATAATCACTCCCATGATTGAATATACTGTGAGTTGCCAATCAGATGAAAGTGAGTCTCCTTGGGGGTGTGGCCCGCATTTGTATATAAGCAGACGTTATGGCTTTTTGCTCTCTATGGATCCTGCGGCTGCTTCCTGTTGTCTCATCTCTGGTTCTTGGGACTTGAGCTGTCAGCTTATCTGCCAAACCTGGGACTCGTCGACCTGCACAGCCTGTGAGTGGGAGCCCAGCTCTCCAACCTTCTGATCTTGGGCTTGCCAGCTTCTGCAGCTTTGTGACTTGACAGAGGCCTCTACCCCGACCCACAGACTTGGGACATTCTAACCTCTACAATCACATGAGCTGTTTCCTTGATATAATCTCTCTCTATATATATATTTATACACTTTACTGGTTTTGCTTCTCTAGAGAACCCAGCCTAAGACAGGGGCTGTTGTAAATGGTATTGATTTGGTGATTTCCTCTTCACGTTTTTTTTTTTTGTTGTTGTTGTTGCTCGTAGTGGTGGTGGTAGTGGTGTAAAGGAATCCGATTGATTTTTTATATATATATATTGTACTTCAGGTGAAGGCTTACAGAAGAAATAGTTTCTCATGTAACAGAAGTACACTTTGTTTTATGACATTGGTTAACAACCCCACAACATATCAACCCTCTAACTTCTCAACCTCTTTTTTTTTGGTGAAAATACACATAGCCAAAGTACACCATTTCAAAAATTTCTACATGCACAGTTCAGTGACATTGGCTACTCTCTTCGAATTGTGCTGTTATTCTCCCTTAAGACGAAGGCTTACAGAACAAAATACTTTCTCATTTAACAGTTACTACACATGTTGCCCTATGACAATGCTTAACAATCTCACAACACATCAACAATATCTTTACTCAACCTTGGGTTCCCTATCACCAGCTTCCTTGTCCCCTTCTGCTCTCTGGCCCTTGCCACTGGACTCCTGTACCTCATTAGTTTCATTTGGTTTTACGGGGCTGTCCACTCCCAGGCTGAACAGTGAACCTTGGAGATAACTTCACCACTGAGCTAAAACAGTGTCTGGGCGCCATACTCTCGGGGTTTCTCCAGTCTCCTTTAGGCCAGTAAATCTGGTCTTTTGTTTGTGAGTTATAATTATGTTCTACATCCTTCTCCAGCTCTGTCAAGATCCCTCTGCTGTGATCCTGGTCAGAGCAGTCAGTGGTGGTAACCGGGTACCAATTAGCTGTACTGGACTCTGTCCGGTGGAGGCCTTGGTAGTTGTGAACAATTAGTCCTTCAGACTAATCTTTTCCTTGTATCCTGTTCTCTTCATTCTCCCTTGCTCCCGAAGGGATGAGAGCAGTGGAATATCTTAGATGGCCGCTCACAGGCTTTTAAGACCCCAGACACTACTCACCATGTTAGAATGTAGAGCATTGTCTTTATAAGCTGTGTCATGCCAATTGAGCTAGACGTTCCCCGAGACCGTGGTCCCCAGAGCCCTCCACCCAACAATTCATCCCTCAGGGAGTTTGGATGTGTCTATGGGACATCCGTGACCTTTCTTTGTACAAGTTGTGCTAGTTTCTCCTGTACTGTGTACTGTCTCACCCTTCACCCAAGATACCACTTATCTATTGTCTATTTAATATTAAATATTAAACAGGAATCCAATTGATTTTTGTATGTTTATATTGTATCCTGAAACTTTTCTGAAATCTCCTATTATTTCCAGTAGTTTTCTTGTGGATTCTTTGGTGTTTTCTGTGTATAAGATCATATCATCTGAAAATAGAGATACTTTGACTTCTTCCCTACCTGTTTGTATGCCTTTTATTTCTTTTTCTAGCCTAATTGCTCTGGCTAGGACCTCCAGCACAATGTTGAATAAGAGCGGTGATAGACGGCATCCTTGTCTGGTTCCTGTTCTCAAGGGGAATGCTTACAATGTCTCTCCAATTAGTGTGATGTTGGCTGTTGGTTTTGTATAAATCCCCTTAATTATATTGAGGATTTCCCTTCTATTCCTATTTTTCTGAGAGTTTTTGTCATGAATGGGTGTTGGACTTTGTCGAATGCCTTTTCTACATCGATTGATGAGATCATGTGGTTCTTCTCTTTTGTTTTATTTATGTGATGGATTGCATTAATTGTTTTTTTAATGTTGAACCATCCCTGAATACCTGGTATAAATCCCACTTGCTCATGGTGAATTATTTTTTTGATATGTTGCTGAATTCTATTCGCTAGAATTTTGTTGAGTATTTTTGTGTCAATGTTCATCAGGGATATCAGTTTGTAATTTTCTTTTCTTGTGGTGTCTTTACCTGGTTTGATGTCACGGTTATGCTGGCTTCATAGAATGAATTTGGCAATATTCCAGCCTTTTCTATGCTCTGAAATGCCTTTAGTAGAAGTCGTGTTATCTCTTCTCTGAAAATTTGGTAGAATTCTCCAGTGAAGCCATGCAGGCTAGGTTTTTTTTTTTTGTGTGTGTGTTGTTGTTGTTGGGAGTTTTTTTAAAATAACCTTTCAATCTTTTCTTTTGTTATGGGTTTATTTAGTTGTTCTACTTCTGTGTTAATTTAAGTAGGTACTGAGTTTCTAGAAATTTGTCCTTTTCCTCTAGGTTTTCAAATTTGTCAGAGTACAATTTTTCATAGTAATCTGTTAGGATTCTTTTAATTTCAGTTGAGTCTGTTGTGATATCACCTATCTCATATCTTATATGGGTTATCTGCTTCCTCTCCTGTTTTTCTTTTGTCAGTTTGGCCAATTTTATATCAGTTTTGTTGATTTTTCAAAGAACAAGCTTTTGGACTTTTTAACTCTTTCAGTTGTTTTTCTATCCTCCATTTCATTTAATTTTTCTCTAATTCTTATTACTTCCTCCTTTCTGGCGCTCGTGGGATTCTTTTGCTGTTCTCTTTCTACTTGTTCGAGTTGTAGAGTTAATGTTTTGATTATGGCCTTTCTTCTATTTGGATGTGTGCATTTGTTGGTATAAACTGACCTCTGAGCACTGCTTTTGCTGTGTCCTAAAGGTTCTGCTAAGATGTGTTTCCATTCTCGTTTGATTCTATGAATTTTTTTATTCCATCCTTAATTTCTTCTGTAACCCAGTAGTTTTTCAGCAAGACTTTGTTCACTTAGCATGTATTTGATTTTTTTTTCCTTGTTTTTGTGTTGTTGATTGCCACTTTTATGGCCTTATGGTCAGAAAATATGCTGCGTAATATTGGATTTTGTTAAGGCTTGCTTTATGGCCTAATATGTGGTCTATTCTGGAGAATGTTCCAAGTGCATTGGAAAAGAAAGTATACTTGGCTGCTGCTGGGTGCAGGGTTCAGTGTATGTCTATGAGACTAAGTTGGTTGATTGTAGAATTTAGCTCTTCTGTATCTTTGTTGAGCTTCTTTCTGGATGTTCTGTCCTTCACCGAAAGTGGCGTGTTGAAATCCCCTCCTACTATTGTGGAGCTGTCTATCTCTCTCTTCAGAGCTGTTATCTTTTTTTTTTTTTTAAATGTATTTTGGTTCCCTGTCTTTGGGTGCTTAAATATTTATCATAGTTATGTCCTCCTGGTGTATTGACCATTTAATCATTTTATACTGAACTTCCTTATCCTTTTTGGTGGATTTTACTTTAAAGTCTATTTTGTCAGATATTAACATTACCACACCTGCTCTTTTTTGAGTGTTGTTTGCTCGATATGTTTTTTTTCCCCCATCCTTTGAGTTTTTGCCTGTTTGTGTCTTTAAGTCTAAGGTGCATCTCTTGTAGGCAGCATATAGATGGATCATGCTTTTTTATCCAATCTGCCACTCTCCTCTTTATTGGTGCATTTAGTCCATTTACATTCAGCATAATTATTGATAGGTATGAGTTTAGTGCTGTCATCCTGATATCTCTTTTTGTGTGTGATTCAGTTTCTTTGTTCCCCTTAAATTTCTGTGCTGGGTCGTTTTTCTTTCTTTCTTTCTTTTTTTTTCTTTTTCATTTTTGTAGATTTTGTGTTTGCTGGGTCTTTATGTTTTTCTACTATTTTATTTTGATTTATAGAATGATTAAGTTTCTTTGTGGTTACCTTAATATTTACCCCTATTTTTCTAAGTATATACCAGTGTTTTATTACTTGATGTCACTTTGACTTCCCCTTCATATGAAAAATCAATGTTTGTGTTTGTTAAGTCCCTCTTTTTTGTGTTTTACTGTTGTCCTTTTTTACATATTGATATCTCTGTTGCCTTATTTTCAATGGTTTAGCTTAGATGTGTTTTCGACTTCCCTATATGAGTCAATATCTGGTTGCTGTGTTCTGTGTTCTAGCCTTGCGTCGTTATCTGGTGTTATTGATTATCTAACCATAGAACTCCCTTTAGTATTTCTTGTAATTTTGGTTTGTTTTTTGCAAATTCCCTGAACGTCTGTTTATCTGGAAATGCCCTAATTTTGCCATCATATTGGGAGACAGTTTTGCTGGATATATAATTCTTGGGTGGCAGTTGTTTTACTTCAACGTTTTATATATGTCATCCCATTGCCTTCTTGCTTGCATGGTTTCTGCTAAGTAGTCTGAGCTTATTATAATTGACTCTCCTTTGTAGATAACTTTTCTTTTATCCTTAGCCACTCTTAATATTCTCTCTTTATCTTTGGTTTTAGTAAGTTTGATTATAATATGTTTTGTTGACTTTCTTTTGGGATCTACCTTATGTGGGTTTGATGAGCATCTTGGATAGATATCTTCTCATGTTTCATGATCTCAAGAATGTTTTCAGTGAGCAAATCTTCAACAATTTTCTCTGTATTTTCTGTTATCCCCTCCCCCATCCCCCCGTTCTGATTCTCCAGTCACTCCCAGGTTAATTCTCTTGATAGAGTCCCACATGACTCTTAGAGTTTCTTCATTCTTTTTAATTCTTTTATCTGATTTTTCTTCAAATAAGTTGGCATCAAGTGCTTTATCTTCAATGTCACTAATTCTAAATTCTACTGCCTCATTTCTGCTCCTATGACTTTCTATTGAGTTGTGGAATTCTGGAATTTTACTGTTAATATTTTGGATTTCTGATTGCTGTCTCTCTATGGATTCTTGCAGCCTATTAAATTTGTCGTTATGTTCTTGAATAACTTTTTTATGTTCCTCTACTACTTTGTCTGTATGTTCGCTGGATTTTTTTGCATTTTGTAGAATTTCCTTTCTAATTTCTAGAAGAGTTCTGTATATTAATCTTTTGTATTCTGCCTCTGGTAATTCCCAGATATTCTTTTCCTCCATATAATTTATGGATTCTTTATTTTTGGAGCTTACTGAAGCCATCATGGACTGCCTCTTTATGTGTTTTGATACTGACTGTTGTCTCCGACCCATCAATACATTATTATAATTTTATTTTTATTTTTTAGTGAGTCTTAGCTTCTTGTTTTGTTTGTTTTGTTTTGATATGCCCCAATGTGTTGCTCATGTGCGCTAGTTTGATTATTTTCACCTTTGAAAAGCTAACGTCCTGTCACCAGGAAGTTATTTCTGTAAGTAAGTATGTGTACACAGGAGTCCATTAAATTTTCCTATACGTGTTCAGCTCGTGTATCCAGTCAGTCGGTCACCAAGTGTGTGATGAGTGTTCTCACCTACGGTCCTATGGAGGCATGGGTGATTGGTTCAGGCACTGAACTCAGGCAGTGGTAGGGGATCACACGCTGAGAAAGACAGGGGACTGACGGCTGTCTCTGAGAGTCTGTAAGGAAAGCATGTCCCTATTCCCTAGGTCCCGTTGGGAGGTGGGTTTTACAGGTGGACCATGAGCACCCCACTCTGTTGGCTGTAAAGACTTGAGGGAACAACTTTTTCTTGGACTCCTGCAGCAGGTGACTAAGTGGGTTAGGTGATGTCACCAGTCCTCAAGCCCCTGTTGTGTACCAGTAAATGTGCCTAATTAAGGGGCAGGGCTGTTTTGAGGGTCAAAAATCTTCCTCTTCACAGCTGAAAGAGTTGAAGTTAAACTTCAGATGTTTTCCCTGTTGCACTGTAGTAATGAGGGCTAACGCTGTTGAGATGTGTCCCCACAAGTCTATACAGGTGTGTAAGGCACTCAAAGTCTGCAGACCCATTACTCCTGTGTCTAGCAAAGGAGCTCTGCCAACCCTGAGTTCCTGGTTTAGGGGAGTCAGTATCCTATTTGTTCCCTCTCCAAGGCCAGGAGAATGGGTCAGGGTGCCTTTTGAGACCTACTTCTTGCCCAGCTGACTCCTGGTGCAGAGAGGGGAGGGAGGAGGTAAAAGTGAGAGAAGTTTTTCCCAAATGAGCTTTTTTTTTTTTAATCACCGCAAAAGGCCGCACGCATGTACTTATCTTTAGCCTCTTGGGAGCTGCTTTTCACTTGTTTGGAGTGGGAGTGCTGGAGCAGAATCTCTGTTGCCGGATCTCTCTTGAAGTGGAAACTGCTTCCGGAGTGCCCAGACAGCTGTTTGCCTGCTTCACTGCGGACGTGGTGTGGCTGAAGAGCTGCAGTCCCGCTGCAGCTCTGGTGCTGTTGGCTTCTTTCAAACTGTCTCCCTGTCCCCCGCTATACTCATTCTGATTCCTAAACTTTTCCTTGTTCAGGGATCCTACATGTTCATATATAATTCAAATCACTTGTTTTTCCAGGTCTTTGTTGTAAGAGGGTGTCTTAGGCTGGGTTTTCTAGAGAAGCAAAACCAATAAAGAGTATAAATATATATATATTTATATCAAGGAAACAGCTCAAGCGATTGTAGAGGCTAGAACGTCCAAGTCCATGGATCAGGGTAGAGTCCTTTCCTAAGTCACACAGCTGCAGAAGCTGGCAAGCCCAAAATCGACAGGTCGGAAAGCAGGGCCCCCCACTCTCAAGCTGCGCAGATCAACGTGTCCCGAGTTCGGCAGATAAGCTGACAGTTCAAGTCCCAAGAACTGGAGAGGAGGCGACAGGAGGCAGCCGCAGGATCCAGAGAGAGCAAAAAGCGAGAACGTCTGCTTATATTCAGATGCGGGTCACAGCTTCAAGGAGACTCCCTTTCATCTGATTGACTACTCACAGTATATTCAAAAATGAGAGTGATTACATTAAAACACTGAGACTCATTGCTCAAACAAGTTGATACACAATCTTAACCATCACAGAGGGATATAGGAAGCGTCTGACTACACCACCATCTTGGACACCACTCATTGCTGACCTTAGATGGATCCAGGCTGAAAGGAGAAAATTTCAGAAAGACGTTTACCTTTGTTTTATTGACTATTCAAGGACATTTGACTAGGCGTATCATAATAAATTATGGATAAATTGGGAAGAATAAGAATTCCAGAACACCTAATTGTTCTCATGAGGAACGTGTACATAGACCAAGAGGCAGTAGTTTGAACAGAACGAGGGCATATTGCTTGGTTTAAATTCAGCAAAGGTGTGTGTCAGGGATGCATCCTTTCACCATATGTATTCAATCTGTATGCTGAGCAAATAATCCAATCCGAGAAGCTAGACTATATGAAGAAGAACTGGGCATCAGGATTGAAGGAAGACTCATTAACAACCTGCATTATGCAGATAATACAACCTTGCCTGATGAAAGTGAAGAGGACTTAAAGCACTTACTGATGAGGAACAAAGACTACAGCCATTAGTATGGATTACACCTCAACATAAAGAAAACAAAAATCCTCATAAATGGACCAATAAGCTACATCATGATGGATTTCATTTTACTTGGATCCACAATCAACACTCATGGAAGCAACATTCAAGAAATCTAATGAAGTATTGCATTGGGCAAATCTAATGCAAAAGACCTCTTTAAAGCTTTAAAAAGCAAAGATGTCTCATTAAGGACTAATGTTCGACTGAGCCAAGTCATGGTTCTTTCAATCACCTTGTATGCATGTGAAAGCTGGACAATGAATAAAGACGATCAAGAAGAATTGATAACTTTGAATTAGGATGTTGGTGAAGAATACTGAATATGCCATGAATGGCTAAATTGAACAAATCTGTCTTGGAAGAAGTACAGCCAGAATATTTCTTAGAAAAGAGTATGAGGCGACTTCGTGCCACATATTTTGGACAAGTTATCAGAAGGGACAAGTTCTTGGAGACGGACATTATGCTAGATGAAGTAGAGAGTCAGTGAAAAAGAGGAAGACCCTAAAAAAGATGGATAGACACAGTGGCTACAACAATGGGCTCAAGCATAACAACAATCATTCGGATGATGCAGGACTAGGCAGTGTTTCGTTCTGCTGTAAATAGTGTTGCTATGAGTTGGAACTGACTTGAGGGAACCTAACAACAATAAAAATATACCAGGAAAATATTGTCCAAAAAGAAAAAATGAGCAGCAATATTATTTTCAGGCATAATAGTCTTTCAAATAAAACGTGATTATTAGGGATAAGAAGACATTGCATAAAAATAAAGTTGCCAGCTTTCAAAAGTTATAACAGTCCTACTTAGTTGAACTGAAAAAAGAAAAACACAAATTTTTATTGCATTCCAATACTTCAACACTCCTCCCACTGTGACTGATAAAATAAGAAGAAAATAAGTATATACTACATATATTTATATATTTATGTATGTCTAAATATATTTATATACATAGTGTAACCTGTGAGAGGAAGAATTCGATGGCGCTGTCATTTTTTGTGTGTCTTGCAAGTTTTTTTTTTCTTTTTTTTTTGCCTTGGATAGGGTGCTTATCACATTTTTATGTCACTCGATTAAGAATCTTAGCCCAGACAGAGGATGGCGCCAAATGTCGTTATAGACAGGAGCACCACAGCAAAAACCTGAAAAACTAAGTAAAACAGAGACAAATGTCAAACCTGGAACCCTAAGCATCAGATGAAGAGATAAAGAACTCAGCCAAGCACCAACTGGAATAAGAAACTGACAGAGAAGAAAGAGTGAGGAAAGATATGTTTTTGGGTCCCCTGTCAGTTAACACAGCTTAGATTTGTCATCTTGTACTCCTGTCGGAGATCAACAGACAAGGACTACTGGACAGCTTCATGGAAATCCCAGCAGGAGACAGAGCACCCAGTAACCAGTGATATACACTTTCCTGTCCCCATCCTTCTCCCACCTGCTCAGCCTCCAATTCTTCATTACTTGTTCAAATATGATGGTAAAAGTAGGACATTTCCAGATTAAGAGAAATTAAGGGAATATGTAAAAACTAAACCAAATTTACAAGAATTATTAAAAGGAGTCCTTCAGCTTAAGTTCAAACATCTGATGACAGCCAGAATCTAGGATCCAAACTAGGTAATGAACTCTCAAGGGCTATCCAAAACCAGAAAATTACAATGGGGAACCAGAGAGGTTAATTTATAAGTGACAATAACATCAGAACAATAAAATAAAGAATAAACAGTATATGTATTCAACCTTCTAATAGAGAGGAAGGCAAGGCGATACCAATAATAGATCAATTCAAACCTATGAAGATAAGGGTATATTTCAAGGTAACCACAAATAAATTTAAAAAGCTTACTCATCTAAATAAAGAAGAAAATCATAACGTCTTAGTAAAAACAAAATCTACAAAAACAAAAGAAATTTAAAAAAATCCACAAACAAAAGGAATTCAGCACAAGAGCATTAGAGGAACAAAGAAAATATCAGCACCACAAAACAAAGGACTACAAAGTGACAGCAATAAACTCACACCTATCAATAGTAACACTGAATGTAAGTGGCCATAATGCACTCATAAAGAAACAGAGAGTGACAGAGTGGATTAAAAAAAAAAAAAGATCCATCAATACGCTGTCTATAAGAGACACAACTTAGAAACAAAGATGTAAATTTATAAAAATCAAAGGATTGAAAAAATATATCAAGCAAAGAGCTACCAAAAAAGAGCAGAAGTGGCTAAACTAATCTCAGATAAAATACACTTTAATACAAAATCCACCATAAAAGACAAAGAAGGGCACTATATCATGATTAAAAGGACATCCAGCATGAAAACATGACCATATTAAACATCTATGCACCCACTGACATGCTACCAAAACAAGTAAGACAAACTCTAAAATGACTGAAAAGAGAAATTGATAGTTCCAAATTAATGCTAAGAGACTTAACACACCACTATCGGTTAAGGACAGAACGTCTAGAAACTCAATAAAGATACAGAAGACCTAAAGGGCACGATCAACCAACTTGACCTCATTGAGATATATAGAATTCACCACTCAACAACTATTAATTGCACAGTGGTTTCCAAGACACATGGAAGTTCTCAAGAATAGACCGCATCTTAGGCCACAGAGCAACCCTCAGCAAAATCCAAAACATTGAGATAATACAAAGTACCTTCTCTGACGACAGCAGGATCAAAGTAGAAATTAACAACAGGAATAACGAGGAAAAAAATCAATTACATGAAAACTGAATAACACCCTGCTTACAAACCACTGGGTAACAGAAGAAATCAGAGATGGAATTAAAAATTTCTTTGAAATCATCATTCCAAAACTTTGGGACACAACAAAGGCAGCCCTCAGAGGGCAGTGTATAGCAATAGATGCACACATCAAAAAAATAAATAAATAAAATAAAATAAAGAAAAGAAGAAAAAAATATTAACTACGCAACTCAAACAAATAGAAATAGAACAGCAAAAAAGCCCACAGCCACCAGAAGAAAGGAAATAACAAAGATAAGAGCAGAAATAAGGAATAATAAAACAATAGAAAGAATCAACAAAACCAAAAGATGATTCTTTGAAAGGATCCACAAAATCAACATACCACTGCACAAACTGACACAAGAAAAATAGGAGAAGATGCAAATACCAACTTATGAAATGAAATGGGGGACATTACAACAAACCCAACTGAAATAAAAAGGATCATCACAGAGTATTATCAAAAACAATAGTCCAACAAATTTGAAAACTTAGAGGAAATGGATAAGTTTCTAGAAACACACTACCTACCCAAACTAACTCAATGTGATGTTGAAAATCTGAACAGAACCATAACAAGAGAAGAGATTGAAAAGTTAATAAACTCCCAACAACAGCAAAAAAAAAAAAAAAAAATCCCTGTGCCAGATGACTTCATTGGAGAATTCTACCAAACACTCAGAGAAGAGCTTATACCAGTGCTGTTCAAACAATTTCAGAACATAGAAAAAGAAGCGACACTTCCAAATTTGTTCTATGAAGCCAGCATAACCCTGATACCAAAACCAGGCAAAGACGCCACAAAGAAAGAAAATTTAGGACCTATATGTCTCATGAATTATAGATGCAAATTCTCAACAAAATAAAATTCAACATCATATCAAAAAATAATACACCACAAACAAGTAGAATTCATATAAAGTATGCAAGAATGGCTCTACATTAGAAAATCAATCAAAATAATCCACCGAAAAAATAAAAGGAAAGAAAAGACTCACATGATCATCTCAACTGAGGCTGCAAATGCATTTGACAATGTCTAACACCTATTTCTGATAAAAACTTTCAATAAAATAGGTACAGAATCTTGGGGGCAAGATGGCGCTCTAGGCAGAAACACCATGCCGTCCCTCCACAGCAAAGATCCGAAAAACTAAGCCTAACAGAGAATCAACAATCCTGAAACCCTAGAACACCAAATGAAGAGATAAAGAACTCAGCCAAACACCAAACGGAGTGAGAATACTAAAAGAGAACGGAGAGCGAGGAGAGACTCAGGCAGAGATTCCTTACCAGCTAACGCAGCGCGGATCCACCATCTTGGATTCCTATCGGAGACCAGCAAACTGGAGAGCAGCCTTGCAGAGCATCTAGTCGGAGACAGAACGACCACTTAGCTTCACACATCACCATCTTCCCGCTGCACCCTACCTACCTGCACCGTGCACTAGACATCACATCACCAAGCGGTGCAGACACGCCCTATTGGAACCTGCCCAGCACTGACTACCGACCGTCCTGGTGGCTGTGGTGAGTGCCACAAGCAACCCGTCCCAGTGGCTCCTCCTCCGCTAGATCAGCCCAGCTGTACCACAAGTACGAAACAAACAAACAAAAAAAAAATCTACAACTAATAAACGAGAGAAATATCTACTGAATGCCCCAAAAACAGCAAACAATATCAAAACATTTACAAAAACAAGACAAGATGGCTCCAATAGGTGTCCAAATTAAAACACCAGATAACTCTCCTGTGGAAGAAAATGCACTAGAAGTACCTGATACGGAACTCAAATCACTAATACTCGGAATTTTCCAAGAACTGAGGCAAAAAGCTGACAAACATGAGGAAAAAATAGACAAATTTATGGACAATACAGACAAAAAATTGGAAGAATTCAGGAAGATGATGCAGGAACAAAATGCCAAAATAAATTCACAACTCGAAATTATACAAAAACAACAATTAGAAATCCAAAAGATAAACAAGATTTCAGAAATGGACGGTGTCATAGAAGGGCTGAGAAGTAGATTTGAAACCATGGAAGAAGACAGGATCAGTGGAACTGAAGACAAACACTTGGATACAACTCTGTTTCAGGAAAACTCAGAAAAAAGAACAAAGAAAAATGAAGAGAACATGAGAGTTATGTGGGACACAATTAAAAGCAAAAACTTATGAGTGATTGGCATACCAGAACAGGGGGAGAAAACAGAAAACACAGAGAGGATCATTGAGGAACTGCTGACAGAAAACTTTCCCAATATCATGAAAGATGAAAAGCTGGCCATCCAAGAAGCTCAATGAACCCCATATAGAAGAGACCCCAAAAGAAAATCACCGAGGCATATCATACTCACACTCGCTAAAACTAAAGACAAACAAAGAATCCTGAGAGCAGCTCATGAAAACAAGAAGTCACATACAGAGGAGAAACAATAAGACTAAGCTCAGATTATTCAGCAGAAACCATGCAGGCAAGAAGGCAATGGGATGATATATATAAAATCTTGAAAGAAAAAAATTGTCAGCCAAGAATAATATATCCTGCAAAACTCTCATTCAGATTTGATGGTGAAATTAGGTCATTTCCAGATAAACAGAAACTAAAGGAATATGCAAAAGTCAAACCAAACTTACAAGAATTATTAAAGGGAGTTCTTCGATCTGAGGACAAACAGCTTCAGCCCTCAGGCAGGACCTAGGACCTAGGACGCAGGTTCACATAAACCAGATACCATTCTAGTAACTGAACTACAGAGGACTTTCCAAAAACAAAGGATATACAACAGGGAATCAGAGAACTCAATCAAAGGATGACAACAACATCAAAACAATGAAAGAGGGAACAAACGGCATAGGTATAGAACCTTCTAAAGGAGAGGAAGGCAAGGCGATACCAAGTAACAGTAGACTGCTTCAAAATTATAAAAATAAGGGTAAAATTCATGGTAACCACAAAAAAAGTTAACAAACCAACTCATAAAAATAAAGACGAAAAACATAAAGTCTCAACAAAAACAAAACCTACAAAAACAAAAGAAATGAACACAAAATCCACAAACAAAACTAACTCAGCACAAGAGAGTAAGAAGAACAAAGAAAACTTCAGCATTACAAAAAAAAGAACTACAAACTAACAGCAACAAACTCACATCTATCAATAATTACACTGAACGTAAATGGACTCAATGCACCCATAAAGCGACGGAGAGTGGCAGAATGGATAAGAAAACATGATCCATCAATTTTCTGTCTACAAGAGACACACCTTAGAAACAAAGATGTGAATTTATAAAAAATCAAAGGTTGGAAAAAAATATATCAAGCTAACAACTATCAAAAAAGAGCAGGAGTGGCAATTCTAATCTCAGATAAAATAGACTTTAAAACAAAATCTACCATAAAAGACAAAGAAGGACACTGTATAATGATTAAGGGGATGATCCATCATGAAGACATAACCATAATAAATATCTATGCACCCAATGACAGGGCTCCAAAATACATAAAAAAACTCTAACAACACTGAAAAGAGAAATTGACAGTTCCACAATAATAGTAGGAGACTTCAACACACCACTCTCAGTAAAGGACAGAACAACTAAAAAGAAACTCAGCAAAGATACAGAAGACCTAAAGGACACAATCAGCCAACTGTACCTCATAGACATATATAGAACAATCCATCCAACCGCTGCAAAGTAAACATTCTTTTCCAATGCACATGGAATGTTCTCCAGAATAGACCACATCTTAGGCCACAGAGAAATCCTCAACAAGATCCAAAATGCTGAGATAATTCACAGTATCTTCTCTGACCACAATGCCATCAAGGTAGAAATTAACACTAGAAAGAGCAAGGAAAAAAAATCAAACACATGGAAACTGAATAATAATCTGCTTACACATCAATGGGTAATAGAAGAAATCAGAGATGGAATTAAAAAATTCCTAGAATCAAATGAAAATGAAAACACATCATACCAAAACCTCTGGGACACAGCAAAGGCAGTCCTCAGAGGACAATTTATAGCAATAGATGCACATATCAAAAAAGAAGAAAGGGACAAAATCAAAACATTAACTACAGAACTCAAACAAATAGAAAGAGAACAAAAAAAGCCTACAACCACCGGAAGAAAGGAAATAGTAAAGATCAGAGCAGAAATAAATGAAATAGAGAACAGAAAAACAATAGAAAGAATCAACAAAACCAAAAGTTTGTTCTTTGCAAGAATCAACAAAATCGACAAACCACTGGCCAGACTGACAAAAGAAAAACAGCAGAGGGCACAAATAACCCAAATAAGAAATGAAATGGGGGACATTACAACTGACCCAACTGAAATAAAAAAGATTCTAACAGAATATTATGAAAAACTATATTCCAACAAATTTGAAAACCTAGAGGAAATGGATAAATTTCTAGAAACATACGGCCTACCCAAACTACAACAAAGTGATATTGAAAACCTGAACAGACCCATAACAAGAGAAGAGATTGAAAAGGTAATAAAAATACTCCCAACCAAAAAAAGCCCTGGCCCAGATGGCTTCACTGGAGAATTCTACAAAACATTTACAGAAGAGCTCGTACCAGTTCTACTCAAGTTATTTCAGAGCATAGAAGAGGAAGCAACACTTCCAAATTCATTCTATGAAGCCAGCATAACGCTGATACCAAAACCAGGCAAAGACATCACAAAAAAAGAAAATTACAGACCAATATCTCTCATGAATATAGATGCAAAAATTCTGAACAAAATTCTAGCCAATAGAATTCAGTATCATATCAAAAAAATAATACACCACGACCAAGTAGGATTCATACCAGGTATGCAAGGATGGTTTAACATTAGAAAATCCATCAACGTAATCCACCACATAAATAAAAGGAAATAAAAAAATCACATGATTATCTCAATTGATGCAGAAAAGGCATTTGACAAAGTCGAACACCCATTCCTGATAAAAGCTCTCAATAAAATATGTATAGAAGGGAAATTTCTCAACATAATAAAGGGCATCTATGCAAAACCAACAGCCAACATCATTCTTAATGGAGAAAGGCTGAAAACATTCCCCCTGAAAACAGGAACAACACAAGGATGCCCTTTATCACTACTCCTATTTAACATTGTGCTGGAAGTTCTAGCTAGAGCAGTAAGGCAAGAGAAAGAAATAAAGGGCATCCAAATTGGTAATGAAGAAGTTAAACTCTCCCTGTTTGCAGATGATATGATACTATACATAGAAAACCCTAAAGACTCCACAAGAAATTTACTGGAACTAATAGAAAGATTCAGCAGAGTAGCAGGATACAAGATAAACATTCAAAAATCAGTTGGATTCCTATACACCAGTAAAGAGAACGATGAAAAGGAGATCAGGAAATCAATACCATTTTCAATAGCCCCTAAAAAGATAAAATACTTAGGAATAAATCTGACCAGGAATATAAAAGACTTATACAAAGAAAACTACAAAACACTGCTGCATGAAATCCAAAGGGATCTAGATAAATGGAAAAACATACCATGCTCATGGATACGCAGACTCAACATTGTGAAAATGGCAATTCTACCTAAAGCAATCTACAAATACAATGCAATCCCTATACAAATACCAACAACATTCTTCAAAGAGATGGAAAAACTAATTATTAACTTTCTATGGAAAGGGAAGAAGCCCCGAATAAGTAAAGCACTACTGAAGAAGAAGAATAAAGTTGGAGGACTCACACTACCTGACTTGAGAACCTACTATACATCTACAGTACTCAAAACAGCCTGGTACTGGTAGAACAACAGAGACATTGACCAATGGAACAGAATTGAGAACTCAGATGTAAATCCATCCACCTACGGTCACCTGATTTTTGACAAGGGCCCAAAATACATGAAATGGGGAAAAGACAGTCTTTTTAACAAATGGTGCTGGCAAAACTGGATATCCATTTGTAGAAAAATGAAACAGGACCCATACCTCACACCATATACAAGAACTACTTCAAAATGGATCAAAGACCTGAATATAAAGCCTCAAACTATAAAATTCATAGAAGAAAAAATAGGACCAACCCTTCAGGCCTTAATACATGGAATTAACAAGATACTAACCATAAACATCAACACAAAAAACCCAACAGATAAACTAGATAACTGGGATCTTCTAAAAATCAAACATCTATGCTCTTCAAAAGATTTCACCAAAAGAGTTAAAAGAGATCCTACAGACTGGGAAAAAATTTTTGGACAGTACAAGTCAGACAAAGGTCTAATCTCCATAATCTACAAGAAAATCCAACACTTCTACAACAAAAAGACAACCAATCCTATCAAAAAATGGGCAAAGGAAATGAACAGACAGTTCACCAAGGAAGACATTCAAATGGCCAACAGACACATGAGGAAATGCTCGCGATCACTAGCCATTAGAGAAATGCAAATTAAAACCACAATGAGATACCATCTCACCCCGGCATTACTGGCACGAATCAAAAATACTGGAAATAACAAATGTTGGAGGGGCTGCAGGGAGACGGGAACTCTTATACACTGCTGGTGGGAATGCAAAATGATACAACCATTTTGGAAAATGATATGGCGTTTCCTCAGAAAGCTAGAAATAGACGTACCATTCGATCCAGCAATCCCACTCCTAGGAATATATCCTAGAGAAATAAGAGTCATCACTCGAATAGACATATGCACACCTATGTTCATGGCAGCATTATTCACAATAGCAAAACGATGGAAACAACCTCGATGCCCATCAACAGATGAATGTTTACACAAACTATGGTACATACACACAATGGAGTACTATGCAACGAGAAAGAACAACAATGAATCGGTGAACCATCTCATAACATGGATGAAACTGGAGGACATCATGCTGAGTGAAATAAGTCAATCACAAAAGGACAAATATTGTATGAGACCTCTATTGTAAAAACCCATGAAAAAATTCACATGCAAAATGTAACAATCCTTGTTGGTTACCAGGGATGGGGGGGTGGGGGAAATAGTAAATAGGTAATAGGTAAGAGGTAACTTGGGTGAGAGGTGAGATAGTACATAGTACAGGGGAAACTAACACAACCTGCACAAGGAAAGGTCATGGAGGTCCTATAGACACATCCAAACCCCCCGAGGGACTGAGTTGTTGGACGGAGGGCTCTGGGGACCATGATCTCGGGGAACATCTAGCTCAATTGGCATGACACTACTTATAAAGATAATGCTCTACATTCTACCTTGGTGAGTAGTGTCTGGGGTCTTAAAAGCCTATGAGCGGCCATCTAAGATACTCCACTGATCTCATCCCTTCGGGAACAAGGGAGAACAAAGAGAACAGGATACAAGGAAAAGATTAGTCCGAAGGACTAATGGTCCACAGCTACCAAGGCCTCCACGGGACTGAGCCCAGTACAGCTGGATGGTGCCCGGCTACCACCAATGACTCCTCTGACCAGGATCACAACAGAGGGTTCTGGGCAGAGCTGGAGTAGGAAGTAGAGCATAATTTTAACTCCCCCCCAAAAAAAAGAAGACCAGATTTACTGGCCTAAAGAATACTAGAGAAACCTCGAGAGTGTGGCCCCCAGACACCCTTTCAGCTCAGAGGTGAAGTTACCTTCGAGGTTCGATGTTAAGCCTGGGAATGGACAGCCCAGTAAAACTAAATGGGACTAACGAGGTACAGGAGTCCGGTAACAAGGGCCAGAAGGCAGAGGGAGAGTAGGAAACTGATGATAAGGAACACAAATTGAATAAGGACACTGTCGATGTATTGTGAGATTGTTGACCACTGCTATAGGGCAACATTTGTAGTAAGTATTAAATGGGAGGCTGTTTTTTCCTGTAAGCCTTCATCTTGGGCGAGAATGGCAGCACAATTGGAAGAGCATAGTCAATATCACTTAAATGTGTAAGTAAAAAGTTTTGAAATGGTGTTTAAATAAAATAAAATAAATAAATAAACAAACAAATGAGAGTAAAGAGGTACAATAGTCCACTGACAAGGTCCAGAAGACAGAAGGGGACAAGGAAGCCCCCTGGTGATAGGGAACACAAGGTGGAGTAAGGATATTCTTGATGTGTTGTGAGATTGTTAACCATTGTCATAGGGCAACATGTGTAGTAACTGTTGAATGAAAAACTATTTTGTTCTGTAAGCCTTCATCTTAAGTGAGAATAACAGCACAGTTGGAAAAGCGTAGTCAATGTCACTGAACTGTGAATGTAGAAATTTTTGAGATGGTGTATCTTTGGCCATCTGTACTTTTCATAAAAAAAAAAATTTTGAGAATTTAGAGGCTTAATACGTTGTGGGGTTGTTAACCAATGTCATAGAACAACATGTGTACTACTATTTCATGAGAAACTATTTGCTCTGTAAGCTTTCACCTGAAGTACAATAAAATATAAAAAAAAAAATAGGTACAGAAGGGAAATATCTCAACATACTAAAAGGAATCTATGCAAAACCAACAGCCAACATCATTCTGAATAGAGAGAGGCTGTAAACATTTCCCTTGAGAACAGGAACAAGACAAGGATGCCTTTTATCACCACTCCTATTTAACATTGTGCTGGAAGTCCTAGCTAGAGCAATAAGGCAAGAAATAAAAATTAAAGGCATCCAAATTGGTAATTATCATGGACTGAATTGCGTCCCCAAAAAATATCCGTCAACTCGGCTGGGTCATGATTCCCAGTATTATAAGATCATCTACCATTTTATCATCTGATATGATTTCCCTATGTGTTGTAAACACTATCTCTATGATGTAATAAGATGGATTAGCAGCAGTTAGATTGATGAGGTGTACAAGATTATGTAGTGTCTTAAGTCAATCTCTTTTGAGATATAAAAGAAAGAAGTGATCGAAGAGACATGGGAAGCTCATACCACCAAGAAATCAGTGCTGGGAGCCAATTGTATCCTTTGGACCTGAGGTTT
Source organism: Dugong dugon (assembly GCA_030035585.1). Lineage (NCBI taxonomy): Eukaryota > Metazoa > Chordata > Mammalia > Sirenia > Dugongidae > Dugong > Dugong dugon. Next base: position 27,188,002 of record CM057478.1, on the reverse strand, counting down.
CTGCACAGAGAAGCTCTTAGACCAAGAGAAGATTGATGACACAGGCCTTCCTCCAAAGCCGACAGAGAAAGCATTCTTCTGGAGCTGATGCCCTGAATTTAGACTTGTATCTTACTGGACCGTGACAGGATAAACTTCCGTTTACTAAGGTAATCCACTTGTGGTATTTCTGTTGGAGCAGCAGTAGATGACTAAGACAGTAATGTATAAGTTATACAATCCCTATTAGCAGATGATATGATATTATACATAGAAAACCTTGAAGATTCCATGAGAAAACTACTGGAAATAATTGAAAGATTCAGCAGAGTAGCAGGATATAAGATAAACATACAAAAATCAGCTGGATTCCTATACACCAATGAAGAGAACAATGAAATTAGGAAAACAACACCATTTATAATAGCCCCCCAAAAATAAAATACATAGAAATCAATCTAATCAGGGATTTAAAATACCTATACAAGGAAACTATAAAACACTACTGCAAGAAACCAAAAGAGATAAATATAAATGTAAAAACATTCAATGCTCATGGATAGATAGACTCAACATTGTGAAAATGACAATTCTACTCAATGCAATTTCAAAATATGATGCAATCCTGATCAAAATATCAACAACATTCTTTAAAGAGATGGAAAAAGTAATGATTCAATTTATATTTAAAGGGAAGAAGCCCAGACAAGTAAACCACTATTGAAAAAGAAAAATAAAGTAGGAGAACTGGCACTACCTGACTTCAGAACCTACGGTAGAGCTACGGTAGTCAAAACAGCCTGGTACTAGTTCAACGACCGTTACATTGGCCAATGGAACAGAATAGAGAGCCCAGATGTAAATACACCTACCTATGGCCACCTGTTCTTAGACAAGGGCCAGAAATCCATGAAATGGAGAACAGTCTTTTTAAAAAATGGTGCTGGCAAAACTGGATTTCCATCTGCAAAAAAAATGAAACAGGACCAAATATCACACCATAGACAAAAGCTAATTTAAAATGGATCAAAGACCTAAATATAAAGCCAAAAACTATAAAGCTTATAGAAGAAAAAATAGGTTCAATGTTACAGGCCCTAATACACGGCATTAGCAGGATACAAACCATAATTATCAGCACACAAACCCCAGAAGATAAGCTAGATTACTGGGATCTTCTAAAAATCAAACACCTATGCTCTTCAAAAGAATTCACCAAAAGAGTAAGAAGAGAACCTACAGACTGGGAAAAAAATTTTGGACAGTACAAGTGAGACAAAGGACAAATCTTCATAATCTACAAGAAAATCCAACACCTCTACAACAAAAAGACAAATAATCTTATTAAAAAATGGGCAAAGGAAATGAACAGACACTTCACCAAAGAAGACATTCAAATGGCCAACAGACACATGAGGAAATGCTCTCTATCACTAGCCACTAAAGAAATGCAAATTAAAACCACAATGAGATACCATCTCACCCTGGCATTACTGGCACGAATTAAAAACACTGGAAACAACAAATGTTGGAGGGGCTGCGGGGACATAGGAACTCTTATGCACTGCTGGTGGGAATGCAAAATGATACAACCATTTTGTAAAATGATATGGCTCTTCCTCAGAAAGCTAGAAATAGAGATACTATTCGATCCAGCAGTCCCACTCCTAGGAATATATCCTAGAGAAATAAGAGTCGTCACACGAATAGACAAATGCACACCCATGTTCGTTGCAGCACTGTTCACAATAACAAAAAGACAGAAGCAACCAAGGTACCCATAAATGTATGAGTGGATAAACAAATTATGGTATATCCACATAATGCAATATTATGCAATGATAAAAAACAATGATGAAGCTGCAAAACATCGTATAACTTGGTAGAAGCTGGAACTTATTATGCTGAGTGAATTTAGTCAGTCGTAGAAGGACAAATACTGTAGAAGACCACTATTATAAGAACTCATGAAAAGGTTTAAACACAGAAGAAAACATTCTTTGATGGTTAGGGGGGTGGGAAGGGAGGGTGAGGGTAATTCACTAAATAGGTAGTAGATAAGAATCATCTTAGGTGAAGGGAAGGACAGCACACACTGCAGGGGAAGTCAGCACAACTGGACTAAACCAAAGCTAAGAAGTTTCCTGAATACAATCACATACTTTGAGAGACAGAGTAGCAGGGGTAGGGGGCCTGGGGACCATGCTTTCAGGGGACATCTAGGTCAAATGGCGTAACAAAGCTTATTAAGAAAATGTTCTGCATCTTACTTTGGTGAGTGGCGTCTGGGTTCTTAAAAGCTTGCAAGCGGCCGTCTAAGATGCATCAATTGGTACCAACCACTTGGAGTAAAGGAGAACAAAGAACAGCAAAGACGGAAGGAAAGCATTAGCCCAAGAGACACAATGCGTCACATAAACCAGAGACTTCATCAGCCTGAGACCAGAAGAACTAGATGGCGCCTGGCTACCAGCAATGAACGTCCTGACAGGGAACACAACAGAAGGTCCCTGACGGAGCAGTAGAAGGATGGGATGCAGAACTCAGATTGTAGTCAGAAGACCAGACTTAATGGTCTGACTGAGACTGGAGGTGCCCCGGAAAGCATGACACCTGAACTCTCTATCAGCCCAGGAGTAAAACAATTTCCGAGGCCAACTCTTCCGACAGGGATTGGACTGGACTGTGGTACATAAAGTGATACTCATAAAGAATGTGCCTCTTAGTCAAGTAGATATGAGACCAAAGGGGCAGCTTCTGTCCAGAGGCGAGATGGGAAGGCAGAGAGAGTTAGGAGCTGGTTTAGTGTTCATGGGAAATCAGGGGCGGAGGGGACGTGTGCTGTCGCAGAATGGGGTGAGTTGTTGGGGTCTCATAACAATGTATGTAAAAAAAAATCTGTATGAGAGACTAACTTGAAATGTAAACTTCATTTAATTACAATAAAAAAAAAGCTAGAAATGGAAATATGTTATGATCCAGCAGTTCCACGCCCAGGAATTTATCCTAGAGAAATAAGAGCTGTCACATGAATAGACATATGCACACCCATGTTCATTGCAGCATTGTTCATCATAGCAAAAAGATGGAAACAACCTAGATGCTCATCAACTGATGAATGGATAAACAAACTAATGTACATACACATAATGGAGTATTATGAAATGATAAATAACAATGATGAATCTGCAAAGCTTCTTATAACATGCATGAATCAGGAGGGCTTTATGCTGAGTGAAATAAGTCAATCACAAAAGGACAAAAATTGTACGAGACCACTACTGTAAATACTCATGACAAAGTTTACACACACAAAGAAACAATATTTGATGGTTACAAGGGAGAGGAGTGGTGGGGGGAAAACACTTAATAGAAAATAGTTAAGTGGTAACTTTGGTGAAGGCTAAGACAGTACACAATACTGGGGAAGCCAGAACAAGTTGTACAATGAAAGGTCATGGAAGCTCAATAGATACATCAAAACTCCCTGAGGGAATCAACTGCTGGGATGAGGGCTGTGGGGACCGTGGTCTTGGGGAATATCTAGCTCAATTGGCATAATACAGTTTATGAAGAAAATGTTTTACATTCTAACTTGGTGAGTAGCATCCTGGGTCTTAAAAGCCTTTGAGCGGCCATCTAATATATTCCGCTGGTCTCACCCCTTCAGGAGCAAGGGAGAATGAGGAAAACAAGATACAAGGGAAAGATTAGTCCAAAGGACTACTGGACCACAACTACCACAGCTGACTCCTCTGACAGGGATCACAAAAGAGGGTCCTGGACAGAGCCGGAGAAAAATGTAGAACAAAATTTTAACTCACAAAAAAAGACCAGACTTACCGGTCTGACATACTGGAGAAACCCAGAGAGTATGGACCACAGACACCCTTTTAGCTCAGTAATGAAGTCACTGCTGAGGTTCACCCTTCAGCCAAAGATTGGACAGGCCGATAAAATAAAACGAGACTAATGGGGCACAACAGCCTAGGACAAGAACTTTAAGGCAAGAGAGACAGGAAAGCTGATACTAGGAAACCCAAAGTTGAGAAGAAGGAGTGCTGACATGTCGTGATGTTGTTAACCAATGTCATAAAACAATATGTGTACTAATTAATGAAAAACTATTTGTTCTGTAAACTTTCACCTAAAGTACAATTAAAAAAATTAAAAAAAAACTTCTAGCCAACAGAACTTAACAACATATCAAAAAAAAAAAAAAAAAAAAAACACAAAATACCATAATCAAACGGTATCATACCAGGAATGCAAGGGAAATTCAACATTAGAAAGCAATCAAAGTAATTCACCACTTAAATAAAACAAAAAGAACCACATGATCATATATATTGATGCAGAAAAGCCATTTGATAAAATCCAATGCCCTTTCCTGATAAAAACTCTTATCAAAGTAGGAATAAAAAGGAAATTCCTCGACCTAATTACGGATATGTGTGTGTTGCTGTGATACTGGGAGATTTGCCACCAGTATTTCAAATATCAGCAGGATTACCCTTGGTGGACAGGCTTCAGTGGAGTTTCCAATCTAAGACAGACCAGGACGAAGGACCTGGCAGTCTACTTCTGAAAAAACTGGTGGGTGAAAACCTTATGAATAGCAATGAGACATTGTCCAATATAGTATCAGAAGCTGATCCCCTCAGGTTGGAAGGCACTCATAAGATGACGGGGAAGAGCTGCCTCTTCAAAGTAGGTTTGGCCTTAATGACGTGGAGGAAGTCAAGTTTTTGGGACCTTATTGGCTGATGTGACATGACTCAAAATGAGAAGAAACAGCTGCAAACACCTATTAATAATCAAAAGGTGGAAAGTACAAAGGATGAATCTAGGAAAACCAGAAGTCGTCAAAAATGAAGTGGAACACATAAAGATCAAAAAGATAAGCATTAATAAGCTGAAATGGACCGATATTGGTCATTTTGAATCAATCATATGGTTTACTATGTAGGGAATGACATACTGAAGAGGAATAGTGTTGCATTCATCGTCAAAAAGAACATTTTAAGATCTATCCTGAAGTACTATGCTGTCAGTGATAGGATAATATTCATATGGCTACAAGGAAGACAAGCTAATATTTTATTAAAATTCACACACCAATCCCTGGTGCAAAAGATGAGGAAATTGAAGAATTTTACCAATTTCTGAAGTCTGAAATTGATCAAACTTGCAATCGAGGGTGAGGTGGAGCGGGAGGAGAATTTGATAATTAGACAAGGATAAACTTCAGTGAAGAGAAGAACAACATACAATACAGGGGAAGTCTGCACAACTGGATCAAAGCAAAAGCTAAGAAGTTTCCTAGACATATCCAGGCAGTTTGAGGGACAGAATAGCTGGGACTGGGGCCTGGGGACCATAATTTGATGGGACTTCTAGGGAAATGGCATAAAAAAGTTTATTAAGAAAATGTTCTGTATGTCACTTTGGTGAGTAGTGTCTGTGGTCTTAAAAGTTTGTGATGGCCCATCTAAGATGCATCAATTGGTCCCATCCAACATGGAGCAAAGGAGAATGAAAAAAACCAAAGTTACTAGGAAAATATTAACCCATAGTACTAAGGGACCACCCAAACCAGAGACTCCACTAGACTGAGACCAGAAAAACTAGATGGTACTTGGCTACCGCCAATGACTGCCCTGACAGGGAACACAACAGAGAGTACTGGACAGAGCGGGAAAAAAGTGTGCAGCAGAACTCAGATACATGTAAAAACACCAGACTTAGTGGTCTGACAGAGACTGGAGAACCTATGAAACTATTGCCTCTGGACACTCTGTTAACCCAGAACTTAAACCGTTCCCAAAGCCCAGTCTTTAGACAAAGATTAGACAAGAGTATAAAACTAAAAATGATACTCATGAGGAATGTGCTTCTTAGTGCAATCAGATACTTGAGACCAGTTGGGTTGCTCCTGTCCAGAGGCAGAATAGGAACGCAGGAAGGTACAGGAACTGGTTGAATGGACACAGAGAACCCAGGGTGGAAAGGGTAAATGTGCTGTCACATTATGGGAATTGCAAATAATGTCATAAAACAATATATGTATAGTTTTTAAATTATTTTTTAAATTGTACTTCAGGTCAAGGCTTACAGAACAAATAGTTTCTCATGAAAAAATAGTACACACATTGTTTTATGACATTGGTTAACAACCCCACAACATGTCAACCCTCTAAATTCTCAACCTTTCTTTTTGGTGAAAATACACTTAGTCAAAGATACAGTATTTCAAAAATTTCTACATGCACAGTTCAGTGACATTGACTACGCTCTTCCAATTGTGCTGCTATTCTCACTTAAGATGAAGGCTTACAAAACAAAATAGTTTCTTATTTAACAGTTACTACACATGTTGCCCATGACAATGGTTAACAATCTCACAACACATCAACAATACTCTTACTCAAACTTGGATTCCCTATCACCAGCTTCCTTGTCCCCTTCTGCCTTATGGCCCTTTTCACTGGACTCCTGCACCTCTTTAGCCCCATTTGGTTTTATGCGACTGTCCACTCCCAGGCTGAACGGTGAACGTTGGAGATAGCTTCAACACTGAGCTAAAAGGGTGTCTGGGGGCCATACTCTTGGGGTTTCTCCAGTCTCCGTTAGGCCAGTAAATCTGGTCTTTTGTTTGTGAGTTGGAATTATGTTCTACATCCTTCTCCAGCTCTATCCAGAACCCTCTGTTGTGATGCTGGTCAGAGCAGTAAGTGGTGGTAGCTGGGCACCATCTAGCTATAGTGGACTCAGTCCAGTGGAGACCTTTGTAGCTGTGGTCCATTAGTCCTTCGGACTAAACTTTTCCTTGTATCCTGTTCTCTTCATTCCCTCTTGCTCCCAAAGGGATGAGACCAGTGGAGATGACTGCTCACAGGCTTTTAAGACCCCAGACACTACTCTCCAAGGTAGAATGTAGAACATTGTCTTTATAAACTGCGTTATGCCAATTGAACTAGATGTTCCCCGAGACCATGGTCCCCACAGCCCTCCACCCAGCAATTCAGTCCCTCAGGTTGTTTGGATGGCCCTACGGGGCTTCCATGACCTTCCCTTGTACAAGTCGTGCTACTTTTCCCTATATTGTGTGCTGTCTCACCCTTCACCCAAGATACCACTTATCTATTGCCTATTTGGTACCCCCCCCCACTCCACCCATCCCTCGTAACCAACAAAGATTGTTATATTTTGTGTGTGAACTTTTTCATGGGTTTTTACAATAGAGGTCTCATACAATATTTGTCCTTTTGTGATTGACTTATTTCACTCAGCATAATGTCCTCCAGTTTCATCCATGTTATGAGATGCTTCACAGATTCATTGTTGTTCTTTCTCGTTGCATAGTACTCCATTGTGTGTAAGTACCATAGTTTGTTTATCCATTTATCTATTGAAGGGCATCTAGGTTGTTTCCATCGTTTTGCTATTGTGAACAATGCTGCCATGAACATAGGTGTGCATATGTCTATTCGAGTGACGACTCTTATTTTTCTAGGATATATTCCTAGGAATGGGATTGCTGGATCAAATAGTATCTCTATTTATAGCTTTCTGAGGAAGTGCCATATCATTTTCCAAAATGGTTGTATCATTTTGCATTCCCACCAGCAGTGCATAAGAGTTCTGATGTCCCCGCAGCCCCTCCAACATTTGTTGTTTCCAGTGTTTTTGATAAGTGCCAGTAATGCCGTGGTGAGTTGCTATCTCATTGTGGTTTTAATTGGCATTTCTCTAGTGGCTAGTGATAGCGAGAATTTCCTCATGTGTCTGTTGGCCATTTGAATGTCTTCTTTGGTGAAGTGTCTTTTCATTTACTTTGCCCATTTTTAAATAGGATTATTTGTCTTTTTGTTGTAGAGGTGTTGTATTTTCTTGTAAATTATGGAGTTTAGAACTTTGTCTGACTTGTACTGTCCAAAATTTTTTCCCCAGTCTGTAAGTTCTCTTTTTGCTCTTTTGGTGAAGTCTTTTGAAGAGCATAGGTGTTTGATTTTTAGAAGATCTCAGTTATCTAGCTTATCTATTGGAGTTTGTGCATTGATGGTTTTGGTTTGTATCCTGTTAATGCGATGTATTAAGTTCTGAGTTTTGGTCCTATTTTTTCTTCTATGAACTTTATATCTAGGATTTATATGCAGGTCTTTGATCCATTTTGAAGTAGTTTTTGTATACGGTGTGAGGTATGGGTCATGTTTCATTTTTTTGCAGATGGATATCAAGTTTTGCCAGCATCATTTGTTAAAAAGACTGTCTTTTCCCCCATTTGATGGACTTTGGGCCCTTGTCGAAGATCAGGGGACCATAGTTGGATGGATTTACATCTAGGTTCTCAATTCTGTTCCGTTGGTCAAAGTGTCTGTCGTTGTACCAGTACCAGGCTGTTTTGACTATTGTAGCTGTATAGTAGGTTCTGAAGTCAGATAGTGAGTGTGAGTCCTCCAACTTTATTCTTCTTCTTCAGTAGTGCTTTACTTGTTTGGGGTTTCTTCCCTTTCCATATAAAGTTAATGATTACTTTTTCCATCTCTTTGAAGAATGCTGTCGGTATTTCGATCAGGACTGCACTGTATTTGTAAATTGCTTTGGGTAGAATTGTCATTTTTACACTGTTGAGTCTGCCTTTCCATAAGCATGGTATTGTTTCCATTTATGTAGATCCCTTTGGGTTTCATGCAGTAGTGTCTTGTAGCTTTCTTTGTATAGGTCTTTTACATCCCTGGTCAGACTTATTCCTATGTATTTTATCTTTTTAGGGGCTATTGATAATGTTACTGTTTTCCTGATTTCCTTTTCATCGTTCTCCTTATTGGTGTATAGGAATCCAGCTGATGTTTGAATTTTTATCTTGTATCCCGCTACTCTGCTGAATCCTTTTATTAGCAAACAAGGACAGTTTAACTTCTACATTACCAGTTTGGATGCCCTTTATTTCTTGTTCTTGCCTTATTGCTGTAGCTAGAACTTCCAGCACAATGTTAAATGGGAGTAGTGATAAAGGGCATCCTTGTTTTGTTCCTGTTTTCAAGGGGAATGTTTTCAGCCTCTCTCCATTAAGAATGATGTTGGCCACTGGTTTTGCATAGATGCCCTTTATTATGTTGAGAAATTTCCCTTCTATGCCTGTTTGATTGAGAGTTTTTATCAGGAATGGGTGTTGGACTTTGTCAAATGTCTTTTCTGCATCAATTGAGATGATCATGTGATTCTTTTCTTTCCTTTTATTTATGTGGTGGATGACATTGATTGATTTTCTAATGTTGAACCATCCTTGTATACCTGGTATACGCTACTTGGTCGTGGTGTATAATTTTTTTGATTTGATGCTGAATTTTATTGGCTAGAATTTTGTTGAGAGTTTTTGCATCTATATTCATGAGAGATATTGGTCTGTAATTTTCTTTTTTTGTGACGTCTGCCTGGTTTTGGTATCAGCGTTATGCTGGCCTCAAAGAATGAATTTGGAAGTTTTTCTTCCTCTTCTATGCTGTGGAAAAGCTAGAGTAGTACTGGTACAAGCTCTTCTGTAAATGTTTTGTAGAATTCTCCAGTGAAGCCATCTGGGACAGGGCTTTTTTTTGGTTGGGAGGTTTTTTTTATTACCTTTTCAATCTCTTCTCTTGTTATGGGTCTGTTCAGATTTTCAACATCACTTTGTTGTAGTTTGGGTAGGCTGTGTATTTCTACAAATTTATCTATTTCCTCTAGGTTTTCAAATTTGTTGGAGTATAGTTTTTCATAATATTCTGTTAGAATCTTTTTTATTTCAGTTTGGTCTGTTGTAATGCCCCCCATTTCATTTCTTATTTGGGTTATTTGTGTCCTCTCCTGTTTTTCTTTTGTCAGTCTGGCCAGTGGTTTGTCGATTTTGTTGATTCTTTCAAAGAACCAACTTTTGGTTTTGTTGATTCTTTCTATTGCTTTTCTGTTACCTATTTCATTTATTTCTGCTCTGATCTTTACTATTTCCTTTCTTCTGGTGGTTGTGGGGTTCTTTTGCTGTTCTCTTTCTATTCGTTTGAGTTCTCGAGATAATGTTTTGATTTTGTCCCTTTCTTCTTTTTTGATATGTGCATCTATTGCTATAAATTGTCCTCTGAGGACTGCCTTTGCTGTGTCCCAAAGGGTTTTGTATGAAGTGTTTTCATTCTCATTTGATTCTAGGAATTTTTTAATTTCATCTCTGATTTCTTCTTTTACCTGCTGATGTGTAAGCAGGGTATTATTCAGTTTCCATGTAGTTGATTTTTTTTCCTTGCTCTTTCTATTGTTAATTTCTACCTTGATGGCATTGTGGTCAGAGAAGGTACTTTGAATTATCTCAACGTTTTGAATCTTGTTGAGGATTTCTCTGTGGCCTAAGATGTGGTCTATTCTGGAGAACGTTCCATGTGCATTGGAAAAGAATGTGTACTTTGCTGTGAATGGATGCAGTGTTCTATATATCTCTAAGAGGTCAAGTTGGCTGGTTTTGCCCTTTAGGTCTTCTGTATCTTTGCTGAGTTTCTTCTTAGTTGTTCTGTCCTTTACTGAGAGTGGTGTGTTGAAGTCTCCTACTATTATTGGGAACTGTCAATTTCTCTTTTCAGTTTTGTTAGAGTATCTTTTATGTATTTTGGAGCACTGCCATTGGGAGTGTATATGTTTATTATGGTTATGTCTTCCTGATGGATAGTCCCCTTAATCATTACATAGTGCCCTTCTTTGTCTTTTATGGTAGATTTAATTTTAAAGTCTATTTTATCTGAGATTAGAATTGCCACTCCTGCTCTTTTCTGGTAGTTGTTAGCTTGATATATTTTTTTCCAAAGTTTGACTTTTAATAAATTCACATCTTTGTTTCTAAGGTGTGTCTCTTGTAGACAGCATATTAATGGATCCTTTTTTCTTATCCATTCTGTCACTCTCCGTCTCTTTATGGGTGTTTTGAGTCCATTTAAATTCTTTGTAATTACTGACAGATGTAAGTTTGTTGCTGTCATTTTGTAGTGCTTTTTTTATGGTGCTGAAATTTTCTTTGTTCTTCTTACTCTCTTGCCCTGAGTTAGTTTTGTTTGTGGACTTTTTGTTCATTTCTTTTGTTTTTGTAGGTTTTGTTTTTGCTGATACTTTGTTTTTACACTTTTTTTATGAGTATGTTTGTTAACTTTCTTTGTGGTTACCATGAATTTTACCCTTATATTTCTAAGTTTGAAGCAGTCTACCATTACTTGTCTTGCCTTCCTCTCCATTAGAAGGTTCTATAGCTATGCCGTTTATTCCCTCTTTTATTGGTTTGAAGTTGTTGTCATTTACTGATTAACTGCTCTGATTCCCTGTTGTATTGCTTTTGGTTTTGGATAGTGCTCAAGAAGTCATTTCCTAGATTGTTATCCGGCTGGTACAATCAAACATCCTAGATTCTGCCTGTGAGCTGATGTGGTTTGTCCTCAGACCGAAAAAAAAACCTTTAATAATTCTTGCAAGTTTGATTTGACTTTTACATATTCCCTTAATTTCTGTTTATCTGGAAATGACCTAATTTCACCAACAAAACTGAACGAGAGTTTTGCAGAATATATTATTCTTGGCTGGAAATTTTTTCTTTCAAGATTTTTTATATGTCATCCCATTGCCTTCTTGACTGCATGGTTTCTGCTGAATAATCTGAGCTTAGTCTGATTTTTTCTTCTCTGTATGTGACTTCTTGTTTTTCTCCAGTTGCTCTCAGGCTTCTTTGTCTTTGGTTTTGGCGATGGTGATTATGATATGCCTTGGTGATTTTCTTTTAGGGTCTCTATTATGTGGGGTTCATTGAGCTACTTGAGTGGCCAGCTTTTTGTCTTTCATGACATTGGGGAAGTTTTCTGTCAATGGTTCTTCAATGATCCTCTCTGTGTTTTCTGTTTTCTCCCCCTGTTCTGGAATTCCAATCAGATTTTTTCTTTTATCTCCCACATAACTCTTTGTGTCTCTTTTTATTCTTTTTTCTTTTTTCTGAGTTTTCCTGAAACAGAGTTGTATCCAAGTATTTGTCTTCAATTCCACTGATCCTGTCTTCCACCATTTCAAATCTGCTTCTTAGACTTTCTAAGACACTGTCCATTTCTAAATCTTGTTGTTTATCTTTTGGATTTCTAATTGTTGTCTTTGTATAATTTCTAGTTGTGAATTTATTTTGGCATTTTGTTCCTGCATTATTTTTCTCAATTCTTCCAATTTTTTGTCTATATTTCCCATGAATTTGTCAAGTTTTTCCTCATGTTTGTCAGCTGTTTGCCTCAGCTCTTGGAGAATTCTCAGTATTAGAGATTTGAATTCCCTATCAGGTAGTTCTAATGCATTTTCTTCCACTGGAAAGTCATCTGGTTTTTATTTTGTATGCCTACTGGAACCACCCTGTCCAGTTTTTGTAAATGTTTTGATATTGTCTGCTGTCTTCCGGGCATTCAGTAGTTATTTTTCTTGTTTATTGATTGTAGATTTGTTTGTTTTATCCCTTTTTTCAAATTTGACTATTTCTGAGCAGGCGGACTGTGTGCTCTTTGTTGTTTGCTCATCTGTGGTCACAATGCTTTTTGTCTCCTTTTTCAATTCACAGGGTCAGTCACTCAGATATGGTACGGTAGGGCAGGTCTAGCTGAAGAGGAGTTACAGGGATGGGTTGTTTGTGGCACTTACTACAGCCACTACAGTAGGTCGGTAATCAGTACAGGGCAGGTTCCAGTAGGCCTTGCCTGTGCTGGTTGGTGGTGTGATGTTAAGTGCACAGTGGAGGTATGCAGGATGTAGCAGGGAGATTGTTATGTGTGGAGCTAAGATGGATATGGGAGAGAGGAGAGAGGAACAGGAGCCAAAAATATATAAACACAAAAGAATGCTAGGGGAGCTTGCCGTTGGAGTGGAGAGATGAGAGACTATGAAATGGGGAAAAACAGAAAGGGGAAGAGGAAGAAAAGAAAAGAAAAGAAAATAATGAATAAATAAAATCAGAAAGGTTAAAGAACCACAAAGTTCCCAGGGATCCCACCGGTGCTGCTATGAGTTCTGGGGAAGTTGCTCTCAGGTGTTGCAGTAGAGCCTGTCTAGAAGGCATAGAGGTATACAACGCCAGGTATTCAGGGAACAGAAAGAGAAGGAAGATATAGAGAGACGGATAACTGAGTAATGAAGAAAGACAAAAAGGGAAAAAGAGGGAAAAGAAAACAAAACAAATTAAAATAAAAAATAAAAAGGAAAGCCCCCCCAAAAAGAAAAAAGAAATGCCCTTAAGGATCCCTCTGCATGTCTGTGCTAGTCTATGGGGTAGTCTCCTTGCCACGCAGCACCTCTTGGCTAGAAGGCTCTCCCAACTGAAGAAAAGGAAAAGAAAACAAACAATTCAAAACAAACAAATGAACAAAAGCCCCAGGATCCCACCAGCGCAGCAGCCCAGACCAGGAAGCAGCTCCACACTTGAACGGAGCTCCACAGCCCCTCAGGAAGAAGCAAAGATGGCATATGGAGCCAGGCATTTGAGCGAAAGGAGGTGGAGGTGGTGAGAGGTAAGGAAGAAATCAAAAGAATCAGAAAAAGCAGCATCAGCAGCCAACAAATGGCACTCAGAGAGCCAGTTCTTTCTGGTGTGTGGAATCCAAGCAGCCGGTGTTTCCTGGACAAGAGATTGTGGCCATAGGAAGCAGAGGAGGCCGAATGGGGGTGAAGAAGGGTGGAGGATGGGAAAGCATATATCGCAAATTACCAGTTGTTTTGTCTCCCGCTTCAAGCTCCGTGAAGCTGCTTTCTCATAACCCCTATTTGCTGGTCTCCGATAGGAGCCCAAGATGGCGGATCCATGCAGCATTAGCTGGTAGGGGACCTCTGTATGTATCTCTCCTCGCTCTCCGTTCTTTCTCAGTTTTCTCACTCCATTTGGTGCTTGGCTGAGTTCTTTATCTCTTCATTTGATGTTTTAGGGTTTGAGGATTGTTGTTTCCTCTGTTCCGCTTAGTTTTTTGGATCTTTGCTGTGGAGGGATGTTGTTGTACTTCAGACTAGAGCACCATTTTACCAGAAGTATATGTATAAATTTTTGAATGAGAAATTAACTTGAGCTGTATCTTTCACCTAAAGCATGATAAAAAAAGAAAATGAAAAAAAAAAAATCCTTGAACTGGAAACTATCCCATGAAGCCATTGTTAAATTAAACAACAGTTTAGCCAAATAAATAATCTTTGCCTTGAGCATAGTGTTCTTATAAAGATTTATTGATGTGAGTGTAAGCTGACAACAGTTAATCTAAAGTACAGATGAGTACTTTAAGGGACAGAAAGACTAAATTAATAGTGATGTAACAATATTGGTAGACGTAGTGAGAATAATGACATAATCTGAATTTGGTGACCAATGTTAGTGAACTGTTCATATAGAAATTGTGAATGGCTGTATACTTGTTTGTGTATATTGTCAGTAAAAATAAATGAAATGTTCAAAAATAAAAAAAGAGGCATGGACAGTCATATGCACACCTATATTCACTGCAGCATTATTTACAATAGAAATAAAACAGAAATTACTTCAGCGCCCATCAACACATGAGCAGTTAAACAAAATGCGGTACATGCATACCATGGCTTACTACGCAATCATAAAGAACAACGATGAGTGTGTGAAACATTATAACATGGATGGAACCAGAAGACCTAATGCACATTTCATTTTAATATTTTCTTTTGTTTTCTCAAGCCGCCCGACGAAATCTGTTCAGTTCTTCTGTTTCATCATTTCTCCCATTCCCTTTAGCTGTTCTACATTCGAGAGCAAGTTTCAGAGTCTCTTCTGACTTCCATTTTGTTATTTTTTCCTTTCCTTTTTTTAAATGACTTTTTGCTTTCTCCATGTATGATGTCCTTGATATCGTCTCACAATTTGTCTGGTCTTTAGTCATTAATATTTAACGTGTCCAATCTATTCTTGAGATGGTCCCTAAATTCAGGTGCGGTATATTCAGGGTCATATTTTTCTTACCGAGGACTTGTTTTCGTCTTCTTCAACTTCAACTTGAACTTACGTAGGATCAATTGATGCTCTGTTCCGAAGTCGGCACTTGAAGATACTGAGCTTCTCCATCGTCTCTTTCCACAGAAGTAGTCGATTTGATTACTGTGTATTTCATCTGGCAAGGTCCACATGTATAGTCTCTGTTCTTGTTGTTGAAGAAAAAGTATTTGCAATAAGTAAGTCATTGGTCTTGTAAAAGCCTGTGATGCAATTTCTGGTATAATTTCTACCACCAATGCCATATTTTCCAACTACTGATCCTTCTTCATTGTTTCCGACTTTCCCATTCCAATCACCAGTAACTGGCACTGTGTCTTGATCGCAAGTTTGATCAATTTCAGATTGCAGAATTTGGTAAAAATCTTCAATTTCTTCATCTTTGGCATTAGTGGTTGGTGTGTAAGTTTATATTTTAAATGCATCCTTTATTTTTGGTACTTCCTTATTCATTGAAAAACCATTGCTTTGGTCATGATGCACCTTAGAGCTCAATGTGATGTATTTGCTTTTATATTAATGATTTTGTTCAATAATTTCTGCATTCCGTTGGATCATCTCTCTTTGGAGTGGGCAAAAATATGGATCTCTTTGAGTTGGTGGCCAGGTATCTGTCTTCTAAGTTCTTGGCATAGACAAGGGAACACTTCCAGCATTGTATCTGCATTAGTACTTGGTGTATAAATTTGCATAATAGTCATAACTGGTCTTCCTTGTAGGCACATGGATATTATCCTTTTACCGAAGGTGCTGTATTTCAGGATAGAGCATCAGATGTTCTTTCTGACAAGGAATGTGACGCTGTTCCTCTTCTATTTGTCATTCCCTAAGTAGTAAACATTATGACAGTCTGATTCAAAATGGCCAATACCCAGTCCATTTCAGCTCAGTAATGCTTAAGATATTGATCTCCAAGCATTTCTTTTAATTTTTGACAACTTCCAATTTTGCCTGACTCGTACTTTGTACATTCTATGTCCCAATTATTAATCAATATTTGCAGCTGTTTCTTTTCATTTTGAGTAGTGCCACATCAGCAAATGAAGGTTCTGAATGTTTTACACCATATATGTCATTAAGGTTGATTCTCCTTTGAGGAAGCAGCTCTTTCCCAGTCATATTTTTAGTTTTTTTCAACCTTAGGAGCTCATCTTCTGGTATATTAGACTATATTCCACTGCTATCCATAAAGTTTTCACTAGTCAATATTTTCAGAAGTAGTTTGCCAGGTCCTTTTTCCCAGTCTGTCTTAATCTGGAAGCGCCACTGAAACTTGTCTACCATGAATGATCATTCTGGTATTTGAAGCAATGGTGGCATAGATTCCAGTTTCAAAGGAACAGAAAAGCCACCACAGTACAACAAACTGACATATGAATAGTGGAACGTTGCAAGTACTTACATTTATACCTTTGAAAATATTCAATAAATTACTCTCCATTTAAAATTTATGTTTAATCCACCTTTAAAAATACTGCATCTTTAGTTTAGCAACTAGAAAAAACAATCTACCAGATAAACTTATCTTGTATGTGTTTCCCGCACTTATACTGATGCATCTTAATAACAATTAGAATAAGTCTAGTGCAGGCAACAAGGGCATGCACACTAGAGACAGTGCAAGTAATATCATTTAAGGTCATTTTAACGGCCTTGCAGCCTAAATGATACTACCTAATCTTTCTGTGCTTCATTTTTCTCACTAAATAACCACACAAATTAAAGGCACTGAACACCAAGTAGCCTAAAGAATTACCTTGAGTAAATACATACAAAGTGCTTGTAACAGATAATCAAACACCAAGAAGTGAATAAATTGTAGTTGTTATTACAATTATTAATCTTAATATTATTTTAAAAATATAATTGTTATTCTAACTCTTACAAATATTGTAGTAATGTGGTTATTTCATACTGTCACATTTGCTAGTGTAAAAAACAAATATGTTGAGAGCATTTGGCTAATATTTATCAAGAAATTTAAAATAGCTACTACTGCTGTTAGTAACTTAATGGGATTGTTGAGGCCATGTTGTCACTGAAGTTTCACCAACATACTAATATAATTCTCACTCTGATGATTAAATAATGTTGGAAAGCTCTGGGAATTTTGTTCATTATTTCCAGGGACCTAAAGCTGCTCTTTGATTTTTCATTAATAGTTCAGATCCAACATCTTGTCTGAGATTTAGGGACCACAACTCACCCTAGGTTGGCATACTAGAGAGGAGATTCTGGGCACCACATGAGTTCTGGTGGACTTCCTTATGTGTAGGAAGTCCCATTCCACCCTGCAATTTGGGTATGTCCACGTGACTTGCCCTAGGATGATGGATTTGTGCAGAGTGGCTGTGAACTCGTCCTAAGACAGAATCCACTTGTTCACCCTATATCTCATTCCAATTTTCCCTGAAAATTGAATTAAGAGATTCCTTATGCTGCGATTTCCAGCAACATGGCGCTCTAGGCAGAAGAACCATGCTGTCCCTCCACAACAAAGATCCGAAAAACTAAACCAGAGAAAACAGCAATCCTGAGACCCTAAAAATCAAATGAAGAGATAAAGAACTCAGGTAAGCACCAAATGAAATAAGAAACTGACAAGAAAAAGAGAGCAAGGAGACATACATGCAGCTGTCCACTATCAGATAATGCAGCTCAGATTTGCCATCTTAGACTCCTATCAGAGATCATCGAAAAGGGGGTGGAAGAAAGCAGCTTCAGAGAGCTTCCAGCAGGAGACATAACAACTAGTAAATAGTGATATACTTTCCCATCCCCCACCCTTCTTCACCCCCACTCAGCCTCCTCTGCTTTCTGCGACCACAGTCTCAATATTCTGTCTACAAGAGACACACCTTAGAAACAAAGTTGTGAATTTATTAAAAGCCAAAGGTTGGAAAAAATGTATCAAGCTAACAACTACCAAAAAAGAGCAGGAGAGGCAATACTAATCTAAGATAAAATAGACATTGAAACAAAATCTACCATAAAAGACAAAGAAGAACAATATATAATGATTAAGGGGATGATCCATCAGGAAGACATAACTATAATAAACATCTACGCACCCAATGACAGTGCTACAGAATACAAAAAACAAACTCTAACACTACTGAAAAGAGAAACTGACAGTTCCACAATAATAGTAGAAGAATTCAACACACCACTGTCAGTAAAGGACTGAACGTCTAAAAAGAAACCAGACAATATACAGAAGACCTAAAGGGCACAGTCAGCCAACCTGACCATGAAGACATATAGAACACTCCCTCCAATAGCTGCAAAGTACACATTCTTTTCCAATGCACACGGAAAATTCTCCAGAATACACCACATCTTAGGCCACAGAGCAACCCTTAACAAGATCCGAAACTTTGAGATAATACAAAGTATTTTCTCTGACCACAATACCATCAAAGTAGAAATTAACAAGAGAAAGAGCAAGGAAAAAAAATCATTTACATGGAAACTGAATCACACCCTGCTTGCCAACCACTGGGTAATAGAAGATATCAGAGATGGAATAAAAAAATTCCTAGATTGAAACGAGAATGAAAACACATTATACCAAAACCATTGGGACACAGTAAAGGCAGTCCTCAGGGGAAAATTTATAGCAATAGATGCACACATCAAAAAAAGAAGAAAGGGACAATATCAAAACATGAACTACAAAACTCAAACAAATAGAAAGAGAAAAGCAAAAAAAGCCCACAGCCACCAGAAGAAAGGAAATAATACAGATCAGAGCAGAAATAAATGAAATAAATTATAGGAAAACAATAGAAAGAATCAACAAAACCAAAAGTTGGTTCTTTGAAAGAATCAACAAAATTGACAAATCACTGGTCGATTGACAAAAGAAAAAAAGGAGAGAACACAGATAACCCAAATAAGGAATGAAATGGGCAACATTACAACATACTGAACTGAAATAAAAAGGATTCTAACAGAATATTAAGAAAAACTATACTCCAACAAATTTGAAATCCTAGAGGAAATGGATAAGTTTCTAAACCACACTACTTACCCAAACTAAACAAAGTGACGTTGAAAATCTAAATAGACCCATAACAAGAGAAGAGATTGAAAATGTAATAAAAAAAATTTGCAATAAAAAACCCCTAGCCCAGATGTCTTCACTGGAGAATTCTACAAAACATTCAGAAAACATCTTGTACCAGTACTTCTCAGAGCCTAGAAAAGGAAACAAAACTTCCAAATTCATTCTATGAAGACAGCATAAACTTGACACAAAAACCTGGCAAAGAAACCACAGAAAAAGAAAATTGCAGACCAATATCTCTCATGAATATAGATGCAAAAATTCTCAACAAAATTCTAACCAATAGAATTCAGCATCATACAAAAAAAAAAAAAAAATACACCACGAACAAGAAGGATTGATACCAGCTATGCAAGGAAGGTTCAACCTTAGAAAATCCATCAACGTGTTCTACCACATAAATAAACGGGAAAAAAAAATCACATGATCATCTCAATTGACGCAGAAAAGGCATTTGAAAAAGTCCAAAACACATTCCTGATAAAAACTTTCACTAAAATAGGAATAGAAGGGAAATTTCTCAACATAACAAAGGGCATCTATGCAAAACCAACAGCCAACTTCATTCTTAACGGAGAGAGGCTGAAAACATTCCCCTTGAGAACAGGAACAAGACAAGGATGGCTTTTATCACCACTCTTATTTAACATTGTGATGGAAGTTCTAGCTAGAGCAATAAGGCAAAAAAAAAAAAAAAGAAAGAAAAAGAAAAAGAAATAAAGGGCATCCAAATTGGTAATTAAGAAGTTAAACTGTCCCTGTTCGAGAATGATATGAAACTATACATAGAAAACACTAAAGTCTCAATGAGATATCTATCAGAACTGATAGACAGATTCAGCAGAGTAGCAGGATACAAGATAGACATACAAACGTCAGTTGGATTCCTACACACCAATAAAGAGAATGATTAAAATGAGATCAGGAAAACTGTACCATTTATAATAGCCCCTAAAAAAATACATAAGAATAAATCTAAACAGGGATATAAAAGACATATACAAAGAAAACTACAAAACACTACTGCAAGAAAACCAAAGAGATCTACATAAATGGGAAAACATACCATGCTGATGGATAGGTAGAATCAATACTGCGAAAATGACAATTCTACCCAAAGCAATTTACAAATACAACGCAATCCCGATCCAAATACCAACAACATTCTTCAAAGAGATGGAAAAAGTAACCATTAGCTTTATATGGAAAGAGAAGAAGACACGAATATGTAAAGCACTACTGAAGAAGAAGAATAAAGTTGGAGGACTCACACTACCCTACCTCAGAACCTGCTATACAGCTATGGTAGTCAAAACAGCCTCGTACAGGTACAATGACAGATACATTGACCAACTGAACAGAATTGAGAACCCATCTGTAAATTCATCTACCTGATCTTTGACAAGGGTGCAAAGTCCATCAAAACGGGAAAAGAGAGTCTTTTTAACAAATGGTGCTGGCAAAACTGGGTATCCATCTGCAAAAAATGAAAGAGGACCCATACCTCACACGATATACAAAAACTAATTCAAAATGGATGAAAGACCTAAATATAAGCCTAGAAAGTATAAAGCTCATAGAAGAAAATAATAAGACCAATGCTACAGGCCTTAATAAACAGCATTGACAGTATATAAACCATAACCATCAACACACAATCCCCAGAAGGTAACCTAGATAGCTGGGATCTCCTAAAAAGCAAACATGTATGCTCTTCAAAAGACTTCACCAAAAGAGTTAAAAGAGAACGTACAGACTGGGGAAAAAAGTTTGGACAGTATACGTCAGACAAAGGTCTAATCTCCATAATCCAACACTTCTACAACAAAAAGACAAATAATCCTATTAAAAAATGGGCAAAGGAAACAAACACATCACTAAAGAAGACATTCAAATGGCCAACAAACGCATGCCATCACTAGCCATTTGATAAATACAAGTTAAAACCATAATGAGATACCTTCTCACACCAGCATTACTGGCAGGAATCAAAAACACTGGAAATAACAAATAACAAATGTTGGAGGGGCTGCCGGGAGATCGGAACTCTTATGCACTGCTGGTGGGAATGCAAAATGATACAACCATTTTGGAAAGTGATATGGCGCTTCCTTAGAAAGCTAGAAATAGAAACACCATACGATCAAGCAGTCTCACTCCTTGGAATATATCCTAGAGAAATAAGAGTCATCACTGGAATAGACATATGCACACCCATGTTCATGGCAGAATTGTTCACAATAGCAAAAAGATGGAAACAACCTAGATGCCCATCAACAGATGAATGGAAAAAAAAATATGGTACATACACACAATGGAGTACTATGCAACGAGAAAGAACAATGATGAATCTGTGAAGCATCTCATAACATGGATGAAAGTGGAGGACATTATGCTGAGTGAAATAAGTCAATCACAAAAGGGCAAATATTGTATGACACCTCTAATGTAAAAACTCATGAAAAAGTTTACACACAAAAAGTAACAATCTTTGTTGGTTATGAGGGATGGGAGGGGTGGAGGGAAATACTAAATAGACAATAAATAAGTGGTATCTTTGGTGATGGGTGAGACAGTACACAATACTGGAGAAGCCAGTACAACTTGTACAAGAAAATGTCATGGAAGCTCCATATATACATCCAAAATCCCTGAGGGACTGAATTGCTGGGCAAAAGGCTGTGGGGACTATGATCTTGGGGAACATGTAGCTTCAATTGGCATAACACGTTTATAAAACAGTGTTCTACATTCTACCTTGGTAAGTAGCATTTGTGGTCTTAACAGCCTGTGAGCATCCATCTAAGATACTCCTCTGGTCTCACCCCCTCGGGAGCAAGGGAGAATGAAGAGAACAGTACACAAGGAAAAGATTACTCCAAAGGACTAATGGACGACAGCTGCCAAGGCCTCCACCAGACTGAGTCGAGTACACTAGATGGTGCCCAACTACCACCACTGACTGCTCTGACCTGCACCATATCAGAGAGTTCTGGACAGAGATGGAGAAGGATGTATGACAGAATTCTAATGCACACAAAAAAAGACCAGATTTACTGGTGTAAAATTGACTGGAGAAACCCCAAGAATATGGCCCCAAGACACCCTTTTAGCTCTGTAGTGAAGTCACTTCTGAGGTTCACTGTTCAGCCGGAGTTTGGACAGCCTCATAAAACAAAACAGGACTAATGAGGCACAGCAGTCCAGGGACAAGGGCTAAAGGCAGAAGGGGACAAGAAAGCTAGTGATAGAGAACTCAAGGTTAAGTAAGGACCATGTTGACATGTAGTGGAGTTGTTAACCATTGTCATAAGACAACATGTGTACTAAGTGTTTAATGAGAAACTATTTTGTTCTGTAAACCTTCATCTAAAGTGAGAATAGCAGCACAACTGGAAGAATGTAATTGTTGTTACTGAATTGTGCATGTAGAAATTTTTAGAAATGGTGTATCTTTGGCTATGTATATTTTCACCAAAAAATAAAAAAGGGAGAGAAGGTAGAGGGTTGACATATAGTGGGGTTGTTAACCAATGTCATAAACCAGTATGTGTACTGACTGTTTAATGAAAACCTATTCTGTAAATCTTCCCCTAAAGTACAATAAAAAATGGAGATTCCTTATGCTAATGATTAACCAAGTATAGATTTTGCTGAAGATATGTGTGGTCACTCTTCCACCCCTCACACCCTCTGATTTTGGATTGTCTATGTGACTTACTTTGGCCAATGTATGTGGACAGAAGTGGCCACGGATATGTCCTGATCCAGATTCCACATATCCATCCTGCACTTCTGAAACACACCTGAGAGAAGAACCCTTGGGAGCCAGAGTGCAAAGCCTAGACAGAGACACAACACTACCCTGCAGCCTGGAGCTCATTCTGCTGCATCCCAGCCAAGAGCAGCAGCTCCAGGCCCCTGCAGACCAAGATGCCAAGAAAAAGCATGCTGGTGAAGGACTGAGAGCTGAGGTCACTTTCCTTTTGCACCATCATTGCAGAAAGTACTGACCTACACATTATGAAGTGATACATGGGTTTAGTGATAAAAATTATTTTCTTCCTAGTCTTTCTAGGTCTGCAGGCTCTAGTGAAACTTTTTCAACATCACAGAAACATCCAAGCCTCCAGTGACAGATGGGTGACCATTGCTCATGTGGTAACTTGGTCAGAAATTGAACCTGGTTCTCCTGCATGTAAGGCTTTAATTCTACCAGTAAGCAACCACTGGAACCGCTGATGATGAAAATTGCTGCTATCCAAAAGTTTGTACGTTCTAGTCCACTCATAGGCACATCAGAAGCAAAGCGTAATGATACACTTTGGAAAATTAGTTAGAAAACCATACAGAGCACAGCTCTACTCTGACACACATGGTGTCTCCATAAGTTGAAATGTAAAGTTTACTTAACAGCAACTTATATATAGATAGATACACAGACAGAGAGATGGAAAGATAGATAGATAGAAAGACGGAATGAACCATTAACTATTATCTACTCTGGAAGAGAATGTTACCAGAATAATGCGGATTGGAGACGCCTGCCACGATAGCCAATTCTGAGACAGAGAGGAGATAAGCAGCAAGAGTTTTATTATATATGGATATATAGGAGACAGAGGGGAATAGATTCCTCCAAAAACCTGTCTACTCCATTGTAGATTGGCCAAAGTCTTTTATAGGGACAGGATTACGGGTCTTAGATGTTTGTGTTAGGTCCCCCTCGAAGTGGTCATGTACCAGATGAGATAATCTTTTCTTGGGGTTATCTGGCTACGTAAATCCTCGTTTTCCTGTCCCAAGATGGGTGTTTTGTTTAGTTTGTCATTCCTAGATCATTATCACTAGTTTTCCACCACACAAGAAGGAACATCGGTTAATCTTAAACTTTTTATACAGACTGGAACAAGAGCGGAAAACAAGATTATGAGACTATGCGGGGGTTAGCAATGGGTGTAATAATAGTGAGCCAGAGCTATACATCTTCTTCCATGAATATTAAATTACCATTTTATGATGGGAAAAATGAATGTGTAAATGCAAAATTCTGCCTATTTGGGTAGATATAATAGCCTAAGTATCATATATATCCAACATTGGTACTCTCTGAATTGAATCTTTGAACCGTGTCTACTTCAAAATTTCAGACTATTTGTGCAATGCTCCTGTAATTCATGGAGGGAGCAGTTAAGCAGTTAACTCCTTTCACGTGCACAACTAGTGACAAGATAGATGTATACATGAGACAAAACCCCTTATCCTTCTGAGGACATACACCAAGTTTCAGAATTTCAGACACACATGGTCCTGTATACCATTCCTAACATGAGAAAAAACAAAATATATTCCTGAGTAAATATATATTTTTCTCTGCAAGTAAGAAAAAACACAACATTAATAGAAGATGAAGTGACAGAGGGTCTCTAGTGGCATTCCTGTACAAGAAGAGGAAAATTCACATTCTAACAAGGAACTCATCGTTTCTCCCTCCCTCAGCCCCTGCCCTGGGTTTGCTGGGTTTGGTCACCTGAGCTAAGGGGTCATAAGCACTTCCTGTGGTCCAGCTCTCTTTTGGCCTCCCTGAAGGGAGGTTTTTGTCTGGAATTCCACTTATTTCTCCTCAATTTGTCTCTTGTGCAGTAATACATGGCTGTGTCCTTGGAAGTCAGTAAGTTCAGCTTTAAGTAAACTTTTTGGCTCTTTGATGCGTCACTAGTGATTCTGACTCGGGATGGTCAAGTTGGGTTATAATCTGTGCTTCCACTGGTCCATATTGCACCAACCCTCTCCAGCTCCTTTCCTGGAGACTGGCAGACCCAGTGCACACAATGCTGGTTAAAGAGAACCCAGAGACAGTGTAAGTGAGAGATAGAGTCTATGAGGGCTTCACTAGTCCTGTGTGGACTCCTGTAGCTGCACCTGGGACAAGACACCTGGAGATAAGGAGAACCACAATGAGTCATGTTGTCAGAGGAAGCATCCACAGATCTTCATGTGTATATCCCAGAGACACTCACCTCTGGTAGCTACCACCATAAAGAGGAAAACTCTCATGTGTTCCACATTCTTGTGGATGAGGTCCATGAATCCCAGGGGATATTCTCCAGGATGAGGAGGGGCCTGAATTTAAGTAAATGCGTGCTGAGATTTCACATGGTTGCCTAAGTAGGAATTTGTGTGTGGGAGGTGCCTTGTATGTAAAAGTGAAAAGGGGATAAGGGGGGCTCCTGCCTTGTGATTTCCCTGGGAGGAGGATATTGGTTGTGCCCGCAGCAGAGAAGATTCCTCTCCCTCGGACCCTCTTTCGTCTCTCCCTGGGGTTCTCTTCCACACTAGGGCGTACTCTGTTCATGCCAACCTAAAGAGTGTTTTTTGTTTTGTTTTGTTTCTCACAGGGGAGACAATTTAGTCTAGTGAGTCATCATTTGTAGTGTTGTTAAAATGGACAATAACACCCCATTTCTCTTTCTTCCCTGAAGCTGAGTTTGTAGACTCTCCCCAAAGGAGAACTTTGAGGAACCTAAACCTTAAGAACTGATAGTGTAAATGGAAGTTCCTCAGCTCACCAATATGTTGGGTTAGTAAACAGATCTTTGTGCAAAACTCAGGTACCCTAGTGTCTTACTCATCTAGTGCTGCTGTAACAGAAATACAACAAGTGGATGTGTTTAATAAAGAGAAGTTTATTTCCTCACAGTAAAGTAGGCTAAAAGTCCAAATTCAGGGCGTCAGCTCCAGGGAAAGGCTTTCTCTCTCTGTCAGCCTTCTTCTCATCAGTTCCCACGTACTAGGAGCTCCTCTACGCAGGGACCACAGGTCCAAAGATACACTCTGCTTCTGGCACTGCTTTCTCGGTGGTATGAGGTCCCCCGTCTCTCTGCTCACTTATCTCTTTTATATCTCAAAGATTGCCTCAGGACACAATCCAATCTTGTCAATTGAGTCCTGCCTCACTAACACAACTGCCACCCTTCCTCCTTCATTAACATCATAGAGACAGGATTTGCAACATATAGGAAAATCACACAATATCGGGAATCATGACCCAGCCAAATTGATACGCACAATTTTTGGGGGACATATTTCAGTCCATGACACTTAGAGATGTCCATTCCTTGTTCTGTGGGTTGGTAATAGTTTTACTGGATTAAGTGAGAGTTGTTTCCATTACTTCAAGGGGGATAATATAAAGGGATCTTAGCAATACATCTGCCCTATAAATGGATTCCAGAATGAACAAGCTCACCATTGACAGGGAAACCCCCTACCCATGAAATAGGTCTTCTGGAAAATGCTTCTGAGAGCTGCTCTACTGAGGCCCTGTGTCACTGGACCTTTGGGTTGTGTCTGAAATCCTAGGACAGTTTCTCTGTTTCTGTGTGTGGAAAATGCTTACAAATCACAGGGATGGTGAGAATCCTCACTGAGTGTGTTTGTCTACAGAAAATAAAAGGCTATGAATGAAACTGGAGGAGAGACTTCTACTGACTATTTATTTCTCTTGCAACAGAGGATAATAATTCCTCCTTTACTGCCTAAAGTTAGAATGCGAGGTATTAGATTAAGGAAAAAAAAAAAAAGCAAGAAAAATTCTTGGCGATGGCTGAGAACCAGGAGAATAGGAGAAACGCCGGATCCCAACAGGAAGAACCTCACCAACCCCTCTCTGCTTCTATCATCAGCACTGGGCCTTGCCTGCTTTATGTGTCCTGAGAATCAACTGCAGACCATTCTCCTCCAAGACTCCTTGCAGGAAAGTTTTGTGTCTGGGCTTCCACTATCTTACCATCATTGTGTCTCAGACATGATACACGGTTATTTCCTCTAGAGTCACAAAGTTCAGGTACAAATAGAGGTGGTTTTTGGACATGTCTGGAAATAGTTGAATTTGGAGGGATTAATTATATACTGTGGTACCCTTATCAAATATCTATATATCCACTTCATCCCCTTTCTGGGAGGCTGGTAGATCTAGTCCCAGCAGTAACCACTGTTTCTGATGGACAATACAGACAGAGCACATATGAAGGACAGGATTTTTAAGGGTTAACCAGGCCTGGTCCAGATTCCTGTAGCTGTACCTGGGACAGGACATTCAGGGACAGTTGAAAAAAAAACTTATCATTAGTGACAAATATCAGATACCTCAGTGCCACGGTGGTACAGTGGTTAAGACCTCAGCTACTAACCAAAATGTTGGCAGTTTGAATCCACTAGCCACTCCTTGTAAACACTATGGGGCAGTTCTACTCTGTCCTAAGTTGGAATGGACTTAGCAGCAACAGCAAGGGGTTTGTTTGTTTTAGATACCTCATCTAAGTCATCCCACTTTGGAAATCTCTGAGACAATCACAGGGTAAAGTAACAACCAGATTTACAGGAATCTCATCATTTTCTGGGCAAAGTTCATGATTCCTTGTGAGATTATTAGTTTTAACCTAGAAGATGAAGACCTGATTTTCATGTGGGTGAAACTCAGTGAAGCACCAGATAAGGTTTCAGTCTCTGATTCAGAAGCTGGAAGGAGGAAGGCAGACCCACTCCCCAGGGATAGCCTTCCTTTTAATGAGATCCCAGGTGGCCAGAGCTGGTCAGAAGGGTTTACAATCCAGAGAGAGAGAGAGATCTGAGATCTGGTGTCACTTTCAAGCTCAGTCCCTTGAGAGCAGCATGACCTTGGCCAGGTCATTTGGACCCCTCCCTGGTGGCTCCTTACTTCTAGAAAGGGACTTGTGAATAACTACCAACCTTACTTAAGGGGAATACAATTAGATGATGATTCTTCCGGTAGGATATACATAAAGTTGTTCTCAGTAAGGGTAAATCATTCATAACCATGAAGAACATGGTTTGTTACCTGTTCCTACTCCTAGCACAGATGTTATATGATTCTCTATGAACCCCAACCTTCCTGGGTTCTGTCCTGTGGAGTGTTCATGAGATGCCTCAACTCTCCCAGTATCTCTTAGACCCTCAGGATTCCTTGTTCTCAGCTAGAATCTATGTGCTTAGAACTTCTCATGCACTTTCCATGATTTACCATTTGTATAAGTATAGATTTTCTAGAATGTATATTAGTATCAGTGGATGTTGTTTTTTTTTGTGTGTATATGTGTGCGTATATATGTGTCGGCAAAAAAGAGGTATGAAAGATTGACACAGTAACCACAACAATGGACACAAACATACAAATGATCATGAAGATGGAACCCTATTAATGATCTGTGTGTGTGTGTGTGTGTGTGTGTGTGTGTGGAGGCAATGAGTGTTGAAGAGAGGTTTAATGTCAATGACTTTATAATAATATATACACATATATAATGTTATGTTGTATTATATTGTATTACATTATACAACATATGTAATCTAATATAATGAATGAGTTAACTGAAATTAACTAGGATTTTCAGGATTCTTCACTTCTGCAACATATCAGAGGTTGTTCTGAGAGTGTTCAAAAACAATGGGGGACTTCATTATCAGAGCACTAATGACCCCCACAATGTGTATTTAGTAGGAATCATGAGCAGAAGCTGTACTCTCTGCTGTATTTAGGAGAAAGGAGTGGAAGGGATGTGCGAGTCACTTCTGCAGCACTCTAGAAAAGAAACTGGAGGGTTGGGAAGTTTGCAGGTGGAATAGAGTATTCTAAGGAACAGCTCTATCTACCTCAACTTTGTTTGCTCCAGTAGTCAGAATGAAGATAAGTAAACTGAGTTACCACATATGGAGGAGATAAAATTAAAGGGGTTTGTTGTTTCTTTTCACGGAATATGTGGAAAGTTTGTCATGGTCTGTCTAAGACATAAAACACAAGGAATCCAACAGACCTTGAGGATTATTGTTAGTTTCCATTAAATTGGCTGAACTAATGGTGACTATATGTATAACAGAACGAAATGTGGCCCAGTTCTGAACCATATTTATGATCATTTGTATGTTTGAGTCCATTTTTGTGGTTACTGTGTCAATTCTTCACACCTTATTTTTGTTGACTCTTAACATTACCAAATAGGATATAATTTTCAAGTTACTCCTAGGTTTTCTCTGATGAACTTGGAGGGTATAAGCCATTAAAATAGTGTTTCAGCTTCATGTAAGACAGAAAAAATGTCAAGAATGAAACACAATGCCATATATTGAATATTCTGTTTACAGGAACGTATATTACATTATGACTGCAACACTGTAGAAAACACACAAATCTTTGCAAGATGCTAAAGTTTAGACTGAGGATTAAAAATTAATGAAAGATTATTGATAACAGAAATCTGAAAAACTCAAGAATTAAAAATTAAGTTGAATCTCTTTTCTGACTTAATCATTACAAGGTTAGAGAAGCTAAGCAGCTACAAAAAAGAAACTATGATTTTTGAATAAGACGTTTGTCAAGGGCAGGAAATCTCAGGGTTAAGAGGAAATCTTGACCTTCCTATGCACCTGCTCCTGAAATGGGCTCTGTGCTGTGTGCATCAAAAGTGCGCCCTTACAGATCATCCTCCTTCCTGCAGGGAGCTGTATGTCTGGGATGACAGTGACTTCCCATTACTGTGCCTGTGGTACAGTAACAAGTCCATGTCCTCAGATTTCAGGTTGAAAATTTTAAGAGACAGTCCTGAAAGTGTTGTCCCTGGCAATTGTGAATCTTCCTTGAACTGATGGAGAGTAATACTGATATTTTCACTTGATACTCACTATTGCCACCCACCCCAGCCCGTCCCTGGAGCCTGGCTTACTCACTGCATGCCATAGTTAGTGAAGTTGAATCCAGAGGCATTGCAAGAGAGACTCAGAGAACCCCCAGGCTGACTCACATTTTCTCCTGACTCCACCAAATGAACTTCACACAGGATACATGCACACAGAGAACAAAGACTAAGAGCAGTCCCATTGGAGCAGTCATAGCTGACCTGATGCAGGAGGGACATTACCTTTGATAGTGATGAGGAGGGAATTCCAGATGAGTGCAGTCCCTATTGTGTGGACACTGAGGAAATACACAGAATGTGATAGATCTTCCAGGACTTGGAGAGACAGGGGAGCAGCTGCTTTTCATGAGCATGGAAGGGACCACATTTATGTCTGTCTCCCTGTGGACATATATTAGTTACTCATCAGGTTTTGTCTCTCCCTGTCTCTGGGTTTCAGGGAAGGCATGTGGGAATGGATTCCTGGGACTTGATGCTCAGGGTTACTCTGCCTGTTGCCCCTCCTTCTTATGATTTTTGGACACTCTCTGGGTACCTTTATGGTATGAACCCTTATCACCAGTTAAGTCCAGGAAGGACACAAAAAGGAAAATTGTGCACAAGAAACAAACATCTGACTCCAGTATGTGCATCATTCAGGGCTGTGAACTACTGTTCTCTCCAAGAAAACAAAGTGGTGAGAATGAAAAGAAAACACAGGTCTGTGCATTTTCAGGCTACGACTACATGATTTTGAATGTTCTGAGCTCAGGTCATCACCTTGTTCCGTAACAGCCCAGTGTTAGGTCACTCCAGGCTCTTCTCTGTGCACCACTCCCTAAGCACTATAGGAAGTGGGTGAATATGTTACATGTGTCTGGGTGAAATAATCTGAGTGACTTCTCATGTCAAAATTGGATCTGCCCTTAATGCTGCTGCATTTGTCCCTACAGGGAAGAGGGGTCCCAAGGTTAGAGAGACCACCTCATACTTGGGAATAAGTCACCTGGAATGACATCCACGATCGGTCATGGCAAAAAGTATACTTATGAGCCCGTCATACTTTTGGTTCCAAAGACTTCAGGTTTTTAAAAATAATTAAACATTTCAGACTTATTCCAGTGATGCTAATGTGATTTAAGCTTAAAATTTCAACATACCCAAATCACCTGTCTTAGTTTTCTAGTCCTGCTATAACAGAAATAGCATAAGTCAATGCTTTAGCAAATTAGATTTATTCTCTAACAGTATAGGTTGCTAGAAGTCCAAACTCAGGGTACCTACTCCAAGAGGAAGGATTTCTCTCTTTGTTGGCTCTCAGGGTAGTTCCTTGTCATCAATCTTCCCCTGGTCTTCGAGCTTCTCAACGCAGGGACACTGGGTCCACAGAACACACTCCACTCCTGGTTCTTCTTTCTTGATGGTGATAAGATTCCTCTCTCTGCTCCCTTTTCTCTTTAATATCTCAAAAAAGATCGATTCAAGATACTATCCAATCCTGTTGATTGTGCCTACCTCATTAACATCATAAAGGTTAGGATTTTTTTAAAAATAGGATAATTACGTCAGATTACAAAATGAAGAGCAACAATTCAATATAGAGTATCATGGCCTGGCCAAGTTGATACATATTTTTGGGGGACATAACTCAACCAATAAAATCATCTAAATAAGAAAACATGCGTATAATCATCCAAGAGAGGTTTTCATTAATATAATAAAGACTACAAATAAAGGAAATAAGAGTTAAATGATTAAGGAATCCCTTAAAAATCTTGAAGGAGAATTAGAATTTTGTTCTACGTTTTTTTCCAGCTCTGTCCAGGACCCTTTATTGTGATCCCTGTCAGGTCAGCCAGTGATGGTAGCCCAGCACCATCTAGTTGTGCTAGACTTAGTTTGGTGGAGGCCGTAGTACTTGCGGTCCATCAGTCATTTGGACTAATGTTTCCCTTGTGTCTTTTGTTTTCTTCACTCTCCCTTGCTCCAGAAGGGGTGAGACCATTATATCTTAGATGGCCACTCGTAAGTATTTAAGACCCCAAACGCCCCTCACTAAAGTAGAAAGTAGAACATTTTCTTTATAAATTATGTTATGCTAATTGAGCTAGATGTTCCCTGAGACCATGGTCCCCACATCCCTCATTCTAGTAATTAGGTCCCTCAGGGAGTTTGGATGTGTCCATGGAGTTTCCATGGCCTAGTCTTCCCCATTATTGTGTACTGTCTTACACTTCACCAAAGTTACTACTTATCTTTTGTTTATTTAGTGTTTTTCCATTTCCTCCTCTCCCTCATAACCATCAAAGATTCTTTCTTTTTGTGTGTAAACTTTTTTCATGAGTTTTTATAGTAGTGGTCTTGCACAATATTTGTCCTTTTGTGATTGACTTATTTTTATTTCACTCATCATCATGCCCTACAGATTCATCCATGATGTAAGTTGATTCGCAGATTCTTCACTGTTCTTTATCTTTTTGTAGTACTCCATGGTGCGTATGTACCATGTTATGAGATGCTTCACAGATTTATCATTGTTCTTTATCGTTGCATAATACTCCATTATGTGTTTGTACCATAGTTTGTTTATCCATTCATCTGTTGATGGGCATCTAGGTTTTTTCCATCTTTTTGCTATTGTGAACAATGCTGCAATGAACATGGGTGTACATATGTCTATTTGTGTGACGGATATTATTTTTCTAGGACTTATTCCTAGAAGTGGAATTACTGGATCATTTTATTTCTAGATTTCTAAGGAAGAGCCATATCTTTTTCCAAAATGGTTGTACATTTTTCATTCCACCAGCAGTGCATAAGAGTTCCAATCTCCCCGCAACCTCTCCAACATTTATTGTTTTCTTTCTTTTTTTATTCATACCATTAATATCAAAGTGAGATGATATTGCATTGCGATTATGATTTGTATTTCTCTAACGGCTAGTGATCAACAGCAGTTCTTCATACGTCTGTTAGCCACTTGAATGTCTTTTTTGATGAAGTGAGTGTTCACTTACTTTTCCTATTTTTAATTGGATTATTTATCTCTTTGTCGTACAGGTGTTGGATTTTCCTGTAGATTTTAGAGAGTAGGCTTTTGTCGGATTTGTCATAGGCAAGTTTTTTTTTTTTTCCCCTCAGTCTGTGTATTCCCATTTTACTCTTTTGGTGAATTCTTTTGATGAGCTTAAGTATTAATTTTAGAAGATTCCAGTTATCTATCTTATTTGCCGGAGTTTGTGTGTTGTTACTTATGGTTTGTATTCTGTTAGTGTTGTTTATTAGGGCCTCTAGTGTTGATCCTATTTTTTTCTTCTTCTATATAATTTATGGTTTTATATTTAAGTCTTGGAACAATTTTGAATTAACTTTTGTGTACGGTGTGGGGTATGGATCCTGTTTCTTTTCTTTTTTTACAGTTTTGCCAGCACCATTTGTTAAAGAGTGTGTTTTCCGCATTTGATGGAAGATCAGGTGACCTTAGGTGAATGGATTTATATCTGAGTTCTCAGTTGTGTTCCATTGGTTAATGTATCTGTTGTTGCACTAGTACCAGTCTATTCTGACTACCATAGCTGTGTGGTGGGTTCTGAGGTCAGTAATGTTATTCCTACTGCTTTATTCTTCTTTTTCAATAGTGCTTTACTGATCTGGGCCTTTTTCCTTTTCCATATAAAATTAATAATTAGTTTTTCAATATCTTAAACAATGCTGTTGGTATTTGGATGAGGATTGCATTGTATTTGTAGATTGCTTTGGGTAGAATTGTCATTTTCACAATGTTGAATCTACCTATCCATGAGCATGGTATGTTTTTCCATTTATGTATATCTCTTTTGGTTTATTGTGTAATGTTTTGTAGTTTTCTTTGCATAGGTCTTTTACATCCCTGATTAGATTTATTCCTAAGTATTTTATTTTTTTAGGGGCCATGATAAATGTTATTGTTTTCCTGATTTCATTTTCATCGTTCTCTTTATTCGTGTGTAAGAATCCAACTAATTTTTGTATGTTTATCTTGTATCCTGCTACTCTGCTGAATCTATTAGTTCCAGTAGATTTCTCATGGAGTCTTGAGGGTTTTCTATGTATAATATCATATCATCTGCAGATACTGACAGTTTAACTTCTTCATTACTGATTTGGAAACCCTTTATTTCTTTTTCTTGCCTTATTGCTCTAACTAGAACTTGCAGCAGAATGCTAAATAGAAGTCGTGATAAAAGCCATGCATGTCTTGTTCCTGTTCTCAAGGGGAATGTTTTCAGCCTCTCTTCATAAAGAATGATGTTAGCTGTTGGTTTTTGTTTTTTGTTTTTTTTTTTTTGTACATGCCATTTATTATGTTGAGGAACTTCCCTTCTATACCTATTTTATTGAGATTTTTTTTATCAGAAATGTCTGTTTGACTTTATGGAATGCCTTTTATGCATCTATTTAAATGATCATGTGATTTTTTTCTTTTATTTATATGGTTGGTTAATTTGATTGTTTTCCTAATATTGGGCTATCCTTGCATATCTGGTATGAATACCAATAGTTTGTGGTGTATTATTCTTTTGAAATGATGCTGAATTCTATTGATGAGAATTTTGTTGAGAATTTTTGCATCTGTATTCATGAGAGATATTAGCCTATATTTTTCATTTTTGTGGTGTATTTATCTGGTTTCGGTATCAGTGTTATGCTGGCTTCATA
Organism: Dugong dugon; assembly: GCA_030035585.1. Lineage (NCBI taxonomy): Eukaryota > Metazoa > Chordata > Mammalia > Sirenia > Dugongidae > Dugong > Dugong dugon. The sequence continues at coordinate 27,153,531 of CM057478.1, read as the reverse complement.
GAATGAATTTGGAAGTATTCTTTCCTTTTCTATGTTCTGAAATAGTTTGTGTAGTACTGGTGTAATCTGTTCTATGAATGTTTGGTAGAAATCTCTAGTGAAGCCATATGTGACACAGCTTTTTTTGGAGGGAGAGATAATTTTTTTTTTTTTTTTTTTTACCTTTTCAATCTCTTCTCTTGTTATGAGTGTGCTTACATTTTCAACATCAGTTTGTGTTAGTTTTGGTAAGTAGTATGTTTCTAGAAATTTGTACATTTCCTCTAAGTTTTCAACTTTGTTGGAGTATAGTTTTCATAGTACTCTTTTATTACCCTTTTTATTTGTGAAAGGTCTTTCGTAATGTTCCCCATTTCATTTTTTATTTGCATATTTGGGTCCTCTCCTGTTTTTTCTTTGTCAGTTTGGCCAGTGGTTTGTTGATTTTGCTGATCATTTAAAAGAAGCAACTTTTGGTTTTATTGATTCTATTGTTTTTCTATTCTCTATTTCACTAATTTCTGCCCAGGTCTTTATTATTTACTTTCTTCAGGTGGCTGTGGCTTCTTTGCTGTTCTCTTTCTTCTTGTTCAAGTTGTGTAGATAGTTTCTTTGATTCTTTCCTTCTTTTTTTTTTTAATGTATGCATCTACTACTATAATGACCTCTGAGTACTGGCTTTGATGTGTCCCAAAGGTTTTGGTATGATGTATTTTCATTCTTTCTCTTTGGTTTTAGTGAGTGTGATTATGGTAGGCCTTGGTGATTTTCTTTTGGGGTTTATCCTATACAGAGTTTGTTGAACTTCTTGGATGATCAGTATTTCATCTTACATGATATAAGGGAAATTCTCTGTCAGCAACTCTTCAGTGATCCTCCCTGTGTTTTCCGTTATCTCCACCTGTTATGAAACTCTGTTCACTTGCAAATTTATGCTTTTGATTGTATCCATGTGTTTCTCAGTTTTTCTTCATTATTTTCTGTGATTTTTCCACAAAGTGGTTTCCAAGTATTTGTCTTCAATTTCACTAATCCTATCTTCCATTGTTTCAAACCTGCTCCCCAGGCCTGCTATGACATTATCCATTTCTGAAATCTTCTTTATCTTTTAGATTTATACTTGCTGCTGTTTTTGTGTAATTCCTAGTTGTGAATTTACTTTATATTTTATTCCCATATTATTTTGTTTAATTTTTCCATTGTTTTATCTGTCTTTTCCGTAATTATTTCTGGAATTTTTTCCTCATATTTTTCTGCTTTTTTTCCTTCAACTCCTGGATAACTCTGAATATTTGAGGTTTGAATTCCCTATCAGGTACTTCCAGTGACTTTTCTTCTACTGGATGTTATCTGGTGTTTTATTTTGGACTCTTACTGGAACTGTCTTGTCCTTTTTTATGTTTTGATACTGTCTGCTGTCTTTGGGACATTCAGTAGTTATTTTCTTAATTTATTGAGTATACAGTTGTTTATTTCAAGCTGCTTTTTTTGTTTTATTTGGCTACGTCCGAGAAAGCAGGCTGGATTTTCTTTGTTGTTTGCTCATCTGTGGGCCTGATACTTCTCACCAACTTGTCCAATGGGCATTGCAAGTAGCTCAGTTATGCTGCAGCAGGGAAGGTACAGTGGAAGGGGAGGTGTTCAGATGCTTCATTTGTTACATATACTGGGACTGACACAGTGAAGCTGGGGCTCAGGGAAAAGCAGGTTTATGTAGACTGTTGTTGTGCTGCTCTGGGATGTAATGCTCAGCACTTGGGGTGGATAGGAGGGAGTGGGAAGATTGTGAAATGTGGAGCTAAGCAAGTGTGGGAAATAAGAGAAAAAAAGAGAGAGAAACAGGAGCCAAAAAAGTACTGAGGGAGCCAGCTGTTATAGTGGTGCAGACCTGGAGAGACCATGTGACAATGACTTTCTAGGCAGGTATTGATGTTCAACCCTTCAAGAAGGGACATATACAAAGCATCCAGCTGTGTGTGCAAGAGAAAGGAAGGAAGGAAGAGAAAGATAATAAACTAGATTTTAAAAAAGAAGCTAGAAAGGCACAGATAGCTAAGTGATTGGAAAAAATTAATAGAAGGAATGTAGAGACAGATAAGACACCAAGAGTGAAAAAAGAATAGATTCCAAGTGTTTGAGAGGAAGAGAGATAGAAAGGGACAAGAAACTGGGAGAAAAGAAGAAAGAAAAAAATAATGCTCCAAGTGACTTCACCTTAAGGGGTCCACAGCTGAGCAGTGCTTCACAGCAAGTTCAGAAGGAGCGAAGATGCCACATGGTCCAGGTGTTCAGGAGAAGGATAAGGAAGGAAGGTAGAGAAAGAAGAGAAACCAAGAAAAGGAAAAAAGTAGAAAGAAAGAAAAGAAAAATGCCCCAAGATAGCCCACCAGAAGTGGGACCCCAGCTGAGTGGGCTGCACAGCCATCCAGAAAGAGAAGAGATGGCACACTGAAGCAGTTGTTCAGGATAACGGTAAAGAAGGAAGGTAGAGACAGACAAGAAACCAAGAAAAAACAAAGTAAAATTACCCAATGGAGCCCACTAGAAGTGGATCCCGAGCTGAATGGCACTGCACAGCCCAACAAGACGGAGAGATGGCATATCGTGCCAGGTGTTCAGGAGAAGTGTAAGGAAGGAAAGTAGAGCGAGAGAAAATTAACTGAGAAAAGGAAAAGAAAAAAGAGAGAAAGAAAAGAATGCCCCAAGGGACCCCATTGGTGTGGTGGCAAGGGCTGAGGAAGTGGCTTCCTAGTTGAGTGGTACTGCACAGCCTCTGTAGAAGGAGCAAAGATGGCACACGGCAGCAAGTGTTCAGGAGAAAAGAAGGGAAGGATGGTAGAGAGAGACAAAGAATCAAGAAAAAATACCCAAGGGGGTCCACTGGCTTGGCAGTGCAGACTGAGGAAGCGGCTCCCAAGCCTCATGGCACTACACAGCCTGTCTAGAAGGGATTGAGATGGCTCACAGCGACAGATATTCAGGAAACAGGAAAGGAAGGAAAGTAGAGACAGACAAAAAACTGAAAAATGAAGAAAAATGAAAAAGGAAAAAAGAAAAAGAAAAAAAAATTCCTCAGGGATCCCACGAGCATGACAGCTTAGACTGAGGAACTGCTTCCCCAGCTGAGTGACACTTCACAGCCTGTCATGTAGGAGCAGAGATGGCACACAAAGCCAGGTGTTTGAGAGAAATTAAGGGAAGGAGGTGAGAGAGAGAGAGAAGAAACCAAAATAATGCAAAAAAAAAAAAAAAAAAACAGCAACAAGAGCAACAAAAAATGGCACTGAAGAAGCTGGCTGGTGTTGGCTGGGTGAGTCCAAGTAGCAAGGAGCTGACCCCTCTCAGGCCAAGTGACCTAGACCTGCTGGGAAGCAGCAGAGACCAAGCAGAGAGAAGGGTTGAGGGTGTATCATTGGTTACCAGGTGTTCTGTCTCCTGCTGGGAGCTCCCTGAAGATGTCTTTTAGTACTCCCTGTCCACCGTTCTTGGTGGCTGAGGAGTCCAAGATGGTGGATCTTTGCCATGTTAGCTGGTAATGAACCTCATCTCTGTAGCTCTTCATTCTCTCTCGTCTGTCAGTTTCTTATTCCATTTGGTGCTTGGTTGAGTTCTTTATCTCTTCATTTGATGCTTAGTGTTCCAGGATTGACACTTGTCTTTGATTTACTTCGTTTGTTTGGGTCTTTGCTGTGGGGGGACAGTGTAGTGCTTCTGTCTATAGCATCATGTTGACTCTGCCTCTAAAACTTTATTAATGCATCTGAATAACCATTAGAATAACTATAGTACAGGCATCAAGAGCATGCAAATTAGAGTCAGTGGAAGCATTGTCATTTAAGATCTGCCCTTGCACTCTAAATGATACTGCCTAATCTTTCTATGCCTCATTTTTCTCACCCAATAAATGCATACTGTTAAGGCACTGAACGCCAAGTACTTTAAAGAAGTTCTTTGGCATAAAACTTACAAAGTGCTTCGAACAGATAATCAAACTCCAAGAAGTGAATAAATCATAGTTGTTATTATAATTATTAATCTTAACATTATTTTAATGATATAATTGTTATAACTCTTACAAATATTGTTATAATATGGTTATTTTGCATTGTTACATTTGTTAGTGAAAAATAAAAATATATTGAGAGCATTTGGCTAATATCTATTAAGAAATTTCATATAGCTACTACAGCTATTAGTAACTTAATGGGATTTCTGATGTCATGTTGTTACTGAAGTTCCACCAACACACTGACAGATTTCTGTCTCTGACGATTAAACAATATTAGAAAGTTCTGAAGATTTAGCTCATCATTTACAGGAAACTAGAGCTATCCTTTGATTTTTTCATTAATAGTTCAGATCCATCATCTTGTCAGGGACTTTGCATGCTTCATCCCAGGTTGACACACTAGAGAGGGGACTCAAGGAGCCACAGGAGTTGTGGTGGATTTCCTTATGTGCAGTCACTCTCCCTCCCATCCCAACCTGTGATAGGGCTTGTCCACGTGACTTCCCTTGGTAGATGGATGTTAGCAGAAGGGGCCATGGATCCGCCCCAAGTCCAATTCACACATGTTCATCTTATACCTCATTCCAATTCTCCCTGTAAATTGAATTAAGAGACTCTTCATGATAATTAACCAACGATAGATTTTGCTGAGGATATGTGCTGTCACTCTTCCTAGCCTCACACCCTCTCATTTGGAATTGTCCATGTGACTTACATTGGTCAATGCTTGTGGAAAAATGTGGCCATGGATATGCTCTGATCCAGATTCCACATATCCATCCTGCAAATCTGAAACCTGAGAGAAGCACCCGTGGAAGCCAGAGTGAAAAGCCTATAGCAGAGACCCAGCACTGCCCTGCAGGCTGGAACTGATCCTGCCTCATCCCAGCCACAAGCAGCAAATCAAATCCCCTGCAGAACACAATGGCAGGAAAGAGCATGCTGGTGAAGGACTGAGAGCTGAGGTCACTTCCTTATGCAGAATCATTGCAGAAAGTACTGACCTACACAGAATGAAGTGATAATTGTGTCAAGTAATAATGATTATTTTCTTCCTAGTCTTTCTGAGTCTGGAGGCTCCACTGAAACCTGCTCAACATTACAGCAACATTGAAGCCTGCAGTGACAGATGAGTGGTAGTTGCTCATGAGGTGCATTGACCAGAAATTGAAACCAAGTCTCCTGTAGGGAAGGCTAGAATTCTACCAGTAAGCAACCACTGGCACCTCTGATGATGAAAATTGCTGCTATTCAAACTTTTTAATTTCTAGTCCACTCATAGACACTTCAGAGGTAAGGCCTAATGATATACTTTGGAAAACCAGCGTTTGAAAAGCATACAGAGCACAGCTTTACTCTTACACATATGTGGTTTCCGTGAGTTGAAATGTACAGTTTACTTGACAACAACTGGTAGATAGATAGACAGATACATGATAGATAGATAGGCAGGCAGGCAGAGACGGATAGACAGACGAATAGACGAATGGACGGATGGACGGATGGACAGATGGACAGGCAGAAAAACAGAACGAACCATTAACCATTAACTAATTTGGAACAGATATTAAATTACAATTTTATGATGTGAAAAATGACATGGGGAAATGCAAAATTCTACCTATTTGGGTAGATATAATACACTAAGTATAATACATATCCAATATTGGTGTTCTCTGGCATTGGACGTCTGAACAGTACACACTTCACAATTTCAGAGGTTTGTGCAATGTTCCTGTAAATCATGGAGGGAGTGGTTACTCCTTCCATGTGCACAACAAATAAAAAAAAAAAAAAAACATTTTACACATGAAGCTAAGCCCCTTATACTTCTCAGGACATACACCAGGTTTCAGAATTTCAGGCACATATTGAAAAATATACGTAAACTTAGTCCGTTATACCATTCCTTATATAAGAAAAAACAAAATATATTTCCTGACCTGAGTAAATAAATATATATTTAATGGAAGCATGAAAAAATACAACATTGATAGAGGATAAAGTGGCAGAGGGTTTCTAGAGGGATTCTTGTACAGGAAGAGGAAAACACATTTAACAAGAAACTTATCCCTTCTCCATCCCTCTGCACCTGCCCTGGGTTTGCTGGGTTTGGTCCCATGAGCAGTGTGGTCATAAGCACCCCCTGCAGTCCAGCTTTCTGTTGGTCTACTCGGAGGGAAGTTTGTGTCTGGGTTCCTATTGACTACTCCTCACGGTGTCTCTTGCACACTAATACATGGCCGTGTCCTTGGAAGTCAATGATTTCAGCTTTAAGTAAACTTGGCCTTTGGAGGCATCCCTGATGATGCTGACTCTGGATGACAGAGTTAGGTTATAATTTGTGCTTCCACCAGTCCATATTGCACCAACCCATTCCAGTCTTTTTCCTGGAGACTGGTGGACCCAATACCCACATAGATTGTTAAAGAGCACCCGGAGACAGTGCAGGTGAGAGATAGAGTCTGTGGGAACATTATCAGTCCTATGTTTGACTCCTGCAGCTGTACCTGTGACAGGACACCTGGGGATAAGAGGAACCAAGATGAGTCACGTGGTCAGAAACAACGTCCCCAGACTTTCATGTATGTATCCCTGAGACACTCACCTCTAGGAGATAACACCATAAAAAGAAAACTCTCATGTATTTCATGTTCTTTTGGATGAGGTCCATGATTCCCAAGAATTGTCTTCAGGCTGAGGCGGAGCCTGAATTTAAGTCAGTGCTTGCTGTGGTTCCACCTGGTTGCCTAAGTGGGAACTTGCATGTGGGAGGTGTCTTTGTATGTAAACGTGAAAACAGAATAAGGGAGGCTCCTGCCTTGTTATTTCCCTGGGAGAAGATGTTGGCTGTGCCCACAGCAGAATGGAGTCCTTTTCTTGGGGCCTCTTTCACCTCTCCCTGGGGTTCTCTTCCACATTACAACATATTCTGATAAGCAAGCCTGTTGTAGCCAAAGATCGAGAACAGCCTTTTGAATAAGCTCAGGGGGATGAATGGATGGATATAGATAGATGGATAGATGGACAGATAGATAGATAGATGATAGATAGATAGATAGATAGATAGATAGATAGATAGATAGATAGATTAGGTAGGTATGGAATATTTAACCCAAATCCTGGATTTTCTAAACACATTCTGATCAATTTCACACCTCTGCTAGCTTATGTTTAAATGACTGGAACTTCCAAAGTGTTGGAACAACAGAAAAACCGACCAAAAACATTGAATTCTGGCAAAACTCAGTTAAATCCAATTTTTTTCATGAATTGGAACAACTTGGAAAGACTCAGTAAGTTGGGTGAATATTTATTCACATTAAACGGGTTTTCTAAGAAGTATATTCAAGGGTTACTATGGAAGAAGCTATGTTCATCTGACAAATATCAGATATCTCAAAGCCCTGGTGGTGCAGTGGTTAAGAGCTCAGCTACTAACTAAAATATAGCTAGTTCGAATCTACCACCTGCTCCTTGGAAACCATATGGGGCAGTTCTACTCTGTCCTATGGGGTTGGTAAGAGTCAGAATCGACTCAACACTTTTTTTGTTTTTCTTTTTAATCAAAATACTTCATCCAAATCATCCTATTTTGGAAAACTCTGAGACACTCACAGGGTAAACTAACATCCAGGTTCACAGGAATCTTATCATTTTCTGGGCAAAGTTCACCATTCTTGTGAGATTATCAGTTTTAACCTGGAAGGTGAAGACCTGATTTTCATGTGGGTAAAAATCAGGAAAAGGCCATATAAGGTCTCAGTCTCCGATTTAAAAGGTGGAAGGATGAAGCTAGACTTACTCCCCAGGGATAGCTTTCCCCTTACTGAGATTCCAGGGGCCTACAGCTGGAGTTAGAGGAGCTTACAATCCAGAGAGAGAGAGAGATCTGAGATCTGGTGTCACTTCCAAGCTCAGTCCTTGGAGAGTTGCATGACCTTGGCCAAGTCATTTTGCTCTTCCCTTGTGGCTTCTTACTTTGAGAGTGGGACTTGTGAATAACTACCAACCTTAATGGGAACACAAGTAGATGATGATTCTTCTTGTATGATATACACAGAGTTTGTTTTCAATGAGAATATATCATTATTCATAACCATGAAGAATGTACTTTTACACATTTTTTCATTATAAATGAAATAAATTGCTGCAAAAAATTTACAAGAATATTTATAGAATCTTTCTTCCTAATAGCTACTAACTGGTACCATCTTCCAGGACAATCAACAGAAGAATGAATCAACATACTGACATTATCCAAAACATGCTAACACACAAAAGAGCATGCACTTTTTGATTTTGTTTAGCTGAAGTTAAAAAACACAGTATGTGTTTAAAAAAGAAAAATAATAAATAAAAACTACCATAAGTGAGTGTCTTTGAAAAACAGGAATTTATTTTCTAGTTTTAGAGGTTACAAGTTCAAATCAAAGCATTGGCTCTAGGAGAGGTTATTTCCCTGTAGGTAGCCCAAGTTGTTCTTTAGTGTTTCTTGACACACCTTGTTTTCTGGACTTTTGACTTCTCCTGTATGTATTTTTATTTGTATTCTGCACTTTTCATAACTTAGAAGTGAATAGGTTTAAGATCCACCCTCCTCTGGCATGACTGCATTAACATAACAAGTGAAAATCCGATTTCTAAACAATATCACATCTATAGTTACAGAGGCAGAATGTCAATATATATTTTTGGGGGACACGATTCAATCAATAACACAGGAAAACTAATCTATCATGATAGAAATCAAAACTGTGTTTGTTTATATGGGATTTGCCTGGAAGCAGAGAGGAGGAAACTTTCTTGGGTGATAGAACTCTTCCACATCCTGTCTTAGGTATTGTACACATGAGAGTACACATTTGCCAAAACTAATTTAACTGTACAGAGGCTTGGTAGTTCAGTGGCTAAAAGTTACAGCTGCTTATTCGAAAAGTTGACAGTTCCAATCCACCAGCTCCTCCTTGGAAACCCTATGGGGCAGTTCTACTCTGTCCTGTAGGGTCACTATGAATCAGAATTTACTCACTGGCAATTTGTTTTGGAATCAAACTGCACACTAAAGATCTATGCATTTCTGCTTATATGTGAATTTACCTCATAAAAATAAAAAACTAAAAATAACTTTTCCAAAAGAAAATATAAGGAAAATCAGTGAAATATACAATTACATCACATATTTTTTGGAGAAGTAAATCCAAAATATTAGGACGTTTATGTTATGAATAAAGTAATAAAATAAATTAAACTATAGCTACCAGAATTTATTTTCCACAAATCATAAAGAAAATGGTGACACACAGGAGTAAAAAAAAAAAAAAAATTAGCATGTATTTCACAGACAGGGGAAATATGGTCGAGAAATATGTGGAAATTGTGTATTTCTTAGTTATCACAATATACAAATTGGAGAAGGCGGGGCCAAGACGGCAGAGTAGTCAGATGCTTCCTGTGGTCCCTCTTACAACAAGGACCCAAAAAACAATGAATCAATTATATATGATAATCTACGAGCCCTAAACTTCAAATGCAAAGCTAAGGAATCGGACTAAGTGACAGCGGAAGAGAGAGACTCTTTGGAAGCAGTGAGGAGTTGCCAGATCTGACCCAGTGGGAGCCGGCACCCTTCAGGCCAGCTCCACTGGCATGCAGGGGAGGCAAGCAGTAGTGCTCAGGAGGCGTTTTCCACATTGAGAGAGACCGAGTGGCAGACAGTCGTCTAGGGCCTCCAGCACCAGTGAAAAGCAGCACTTAATCGGCAAAAGATAAGTACATGCATCTGACCTACTGCGTGGATCAAAAAACTCCCTCTTTGGGGAAAACCTCTCTCTCATTTCCCTGCCCCTTTCCTACTCTGCACCACGTTCCAGGCTTACTTCAGAGATTGCAGAGTCCCCTAGGCCAAAAGTAGGACTCATCATGTGCTTTGAGACATTCTGGTTTTGGAGAGGGAACAACATAACAAACAGAGAAAAAATAAGATGCCAGACCCAGATAAATAAAGCATTACTGAAAAATAACAAAGTGTGAGGACTCACACTACCAGATTTTAAAAACTATTATACTGCAACGATAGTCCAAACAGCCTGGTACTGACACAATAACACATAAATAGACCAATGGAATAGAATTGAGAATTCAGGCATAAATTCATCCACCTATGAGCAGCTGATATTTGATAAAGGTCCAAAGTCCACTAACTGAGGAAAAGACAGTCTCTTTAACAAATGGTTCTGGCATAACTGGATTTCCGTCTGCAAAAAACTGAAACAAGACTGTTATCTCACACCATGCACAAAAATCAAGTTAAAATGGATCAAAAACCTAAATATAAAATCGAAAACGATAAAGATCATGAAAGAAAAAAAAAATCAGGACCACGCTAAGAGCCCTAATTCATGGCATAAACAGAATAAGCAACATGAATAACAATGCACAAACACCAGAAGGGAAACTGGATAACTGGGAGCTCCTAAAAATCAAAGACTTACGCTCATCAAAAGACTTAACCAAAAGAGTAAAAAGACAAACTACAGACTAGAAAAAAAAAAAATTGGCTACAACAAATCCAATCAGCATCTCATCTCTAAAATCTATAAGATACTGTAAAACCTCAACAACAAAAAGACAAATAACTCAATTAAAAAATGGGCAAAGGATAGGAACAGACAGTTTACCAAAGAAGGCATTCAGGCAGCTAACAGACACATGAGGAAATGCTCAGGACAATTATCTGCTGGCGAAATGCAAATCAAAACTACAATGAGATACCATCTCATACAAACAAGGCTAGCATTAATCCAAAAAACACAAAATAATCAATGTTGGACAAGTTGTGGAGAGATTGGAACACTTATACACTGTTGGTGGGAATGTAAAATGGTACAAACACATTGGAAATCAATTTGATGATTCCTTAAAAAGCTAGAAATTTAAGTACCATAGGATCCAACCCACCTTGGAATATATCCTAGAGAAATAAGAGCAGTCATACAGATAGATATATGCACACCCGTGTTCTTTGCAGCACTGCTCACAGGAGCAAAAAGATGGAAACAACCTAGGTGCCCATCAATGGACGAATGGATAAACACACTATGGTATAGTCACAAAATGGAATACTGTGCAATGATAAGAACAAGGATGAATACGTGAAACATTTTATGGAGGAATCTGGAAGGTATTATGCTGAGTGAATTTAGTTGGCCAAAAAAGGACAAATATTGTATAAGACCATTATTATAAGAACTCAGAAAAATGTTTAAACACAAAAGAAACATTGTTTGATGGTTATGAGGCTGGGGAGGGAGGGAGAGAGGTATTCACTAACTAGATAATAGACAAGACTCTTAGGTGAGGTGAAGGACAACACACAATATAGGAGAAGTCAGCACAACTGGACTAAACCAAAAGCTAAGTTTCCTGAATACAACAAGACGCTTTGACGTACAGAGTAGCAGGGGCAGGGACAGGGGTCTGGGGACCATTGTTTCGGGGACATGTAGGTCAATTGGCATAAGAAAGTTTATTAAGAAAATGTTCTGCATCTTACCTTGGTGAGTGGCATCTCGGGTCTTAAAAGCTGGCAAGCAGCCATCTACTATGCATCTATTGGTCCTAACTCACCTGGAGCAAATGAGACTGAAGAGTACTAAAGCTACAAGGAAAAGATTAGCCCAAGAGACAGAAAGAGCCACATAAACCAGAGACTCCATCAGCCTGAAACCAGAAAGAACTAGATGGTGCAGGGTTACCACCAATGATGGCCCTGACAAGGAACAAATCAGAGAGTCCCTGACAGAGCAGTAGAAAAGTGGAACGCAGACCTCAAATTCTAGTAAAAAAAACTAGACTTAATAGTATGACTGAGACTGGAGGGACTCCGGAAGACATGGCCCCTGGACTCTCTACTAGCCCGGAATTAAAACCATTCCTGAGGCCAACTCTTCAGAAAAAGATTAGACTGGAGAACAGGATATAAAAGATACTCTTGAAGAGTGTGCTTCTTAGATCATGTGGATAGATGAAACTAAATGGGCAGCTCCTCTCCAGAGGTGAGACGAAAAGGCAGAGAGGGTCAGGAGCTGGTTGAGTGGACACGGGAAATCCAGGGTGGAAAGGAGGAGTGTGCTGTCACAGTATAGGGAGAGCAACGAAGATCGTATGACAATGTGTGCATAAATTTTTGTATGAGAGACTAACTTGAATTTAAAATTTCACTTAAAGCACTATATATATATACAAATTGTCGTACTGGAGTTATATTTTAACCTGTTGTGTTGGAATATACGACTAATCTTTTTCTGAAAATATAACTGGGAAATGCTTCACAGGAAATAAATAAATTTAAGAGCATTAATTCAAAGCTTGATTATTTTTCAAATGTCCAGCTAGTACACCTGACATTTCTAATTTTTCCCTGGTTCCCTTTTTTGTGGCATAGTGCTTAAGAGGTTGGCGGCTAATCAAAAGGTCAGCAGTTTGAATCGACTAACTGCTCCTTGGAAACCCTATGGGGCAGTTGTACTCTGTCTTATAGGGTTACTATGAGTCGGAATCAACTTGATGGAAATGCCTTTGGTTTTATTTCTTTGGTTTTCCGCTTTTTTTGTATCACTGACCAAATTAAAGAGATGCCTTAGATATCTTATAACTTGTTGTTGTTAGATACCGTTGAGTCAGTTCCGAATTATACCGATTCTATGTACAACAGAAGGACACACTACCAGGTCCTGCACGATCCTCACAATTGTTACTATGTTTGAGCTCATTGTTGCAGCCACTGTATCAATCCATGTCGCTGAGGGTCTACCTCATTTTCACTGATCCTCTACTTTACCAAGCATGATGTCCTTTTCTAGGAACTGGTCCCTCCTGATAACATGTCCAAATTGTGTACCATGAAGTCTCACCATCTTCCTTTCTTAGGGGCATTCTGGCTGTACTACTTTCAAAACAGATTTGTTTGTTCATCTGGAAGTACACGGTGTGTTCAATATCTTTTGCTAATACCGTAATTTAAAGGTATCAATTCTTCCTTGTTATTCCTTATTTGTTGCCCAGTTTTTGCATACATATGATGTGTTTGAAAATACCATAGCATGTGGGAAGCACACCTTAGTCCTCAAAGTGACATTTTATCAGTTATATGGAGACATTCATATCTCTTATCCCATAAAGTAATTGAAAACAATGTAATATTCTTAAACCTCTGAGAAGAAATATTGGCACATAGAAAGTGGCCAATATATATTAAGTATCAATAGAAACATTATTTTAAAATTATTGTCTCTGGTGCTTTGGAGACTTGAAATCAAGAGGAGCGCTGTTTTCTGTTGGGTACAAAAACAGGGTGAGGATAAAGAAAAGCCTTGTGTAGGCAGGGTCAAGATGGCAGAGTAGTCAGATGCTTCTGGTGTTCCCTCTTACAACAAAGACCTGAGAAATACAAGTGAATAGATTATATATGACAATCTAGGAGCCCTGAACATCAAAGGCAAAGTTAAGGAACTCGACTGAGAGGCATGGGGAAGGAGAGATGGTTTGGAAGCAGTGAGGAGTTGCCCGACCCGACATGGCAAGAGCCTGAGCCCTTCAGCCCAGATCAGCTCTGGGGTGAGTGGTGAGGCAGGCAAGCAGTGGCACTTGGGAGACTTTTTAAGCACCAGGAGAGAGTCTACTCGGCCATCCAGAACCAGTGAGAAGCAGCCCTTGATCTGCACAAGATAAGTACTTGCGTCCAGCCTACTGCATAGATCAAACACACCTCCCTTAGAGAAAAATCTTTCTCCCATTTACCTCCCTGCTTCCTACTCTGTCCTAGGTCCTGGACAAGCTTCAGCCATTGATGAATCCCCTGGGCCAGAAGTAGGACCTGTCACATGCCCTGAGCCATCCTCCTGGCCTTGGAGAGTGAACAAATTAACCAACAGGGGAAAAATAATCTGTCGGCTCCCCAAAGCCAGGAACTCAGGGTAGGCACAGCTCCTTTGCCTAGCACAGGCCTAAGGAATCCATGGAAATTGAGTGTTTTCTCCCTGTATAGACTTGTGTGGGCCCATTTCAACACCATAGGCCATCATTACATCAGTACCACAGGGTATATACATGAAGTCTAACTTCAACTGTTTCAGCTGTGAAGTGGCAGGTTCCTGAAATTTGACTGTGCTCTGCCTATTAATCAGGGTCTTCACCTACCCAGATCAGGGGCCTGAGGACTGGTGGTTCCACCCATGCCACCTTGGCACCTGTGACTGTTGGGAAGAATAAGATATGACCCTCAGTACTTAAAGCCAAGAACATTGGGTGCTTATAGTCTGGCTGAAAAACCCACTCATCTACGTGCAACTAGGCAAGAAAAAGAAATAAAGGCATCCAAATTGGTAGAGAAGAAATAAAGTTATCTCTATTTGCAGATGATATGATCTTATACACAGAAAAACCCGAAGAATCCACAAGAAAACTGCTGGAACTAATAGAAGTCTTCAGCAAAGTATCAGAATACAAGATAAACATACAAAAATCAGTTGGATTCCTCTACAGCAATAGAGAGAACCTCCAAGAAGAAATCACCAAATCAATACCATTTACAAAAGTCCCCAAGAAGATAAAATATTTAGGAATAAATCTAACCAGAGACGTGAAAGATCTATACAATGAAAACTACAAGATACAGCTGCAAGAAACCAGAAGAGACCTGAATAAGTGGAAAAACATATATCGCTCATGGATAGGAAGACTCAACAATGTGAAAATGTCAGTTCTACCCAAACCTATCTACACATACAATGCAATCCCGATCCAAATTCCAACGACATTTTTTAATGAGATGGAGAAACAAATCACCAACTTCATATAGAAAGGGAAGATGCTCCGGATAAGTAAAGCGTTACTCAAGAAGAAGACCAAAGCGGGAGGCCTTACACTACCTGATTTAAAATCTGTTAGACCACCAAGATAGTCAAAACATCCTGGTACTGGTACAACAGATACATAGACCAATGAAACAAATTGAGAATCCAGTCATAAATTCATCCACCTATGAGCAGCTGATATTTGACAAAGGCCCAAAGTCTGTTAATTGGGAGAAGACAGTCTGTTTAACAAATGGTGCTGGAATAAGCTGATATCAATCTGCCAAAAACTGAAACAAGATCCATACCTCACACCATGCACAAAAACTAACTCAAAATGGATCAAAGACCTAAATATAAAATCGAAAACGATACAGATCATTGAAGAAAATATAGGGGCAATGCTAAGAGCCATAATACGTAGCATAAACAGAACTTGAACCATAAGGAGCAGTGCACAAGAACCAGAAGAGAGACTAGATAACTGGGAACTCCTAAAAATCAAACACTTACGCTCATCAAAAGACTTCACCAAAAGAGTAAAAAGACAATCTACAGACTGGGAAAAAAGAATTTGGCTAAGATAAATCCGATCAGTGTTTAATCTCTAAAATCTACCAGATACTGCAAAATCTCAACCAGAAAAAGACAAATAACCCAATTAAAAATGAGCAAATGATATGAACTGTCACTTCACCAAAGAAGACACATGAAGAAATGCTCACGATCATTAGCCAGTAGAGAAATGCAGATCAAAAGTACAAAGAGATACTGTCTCACCTAAACAAGGCTAACATTAAAATAATAATAATAATAATAAAGCTGGAGAGGTTGTGGAGAGACTGGAACACTTAAACACTCTTAGTGGGGAAGTAAAATGGTACCAGCACTTTGGAAATCAATTTGACACTTCCTTAAAAAGCTTGAAATAGAAGTACCATAGGCTCCAGCAATCTCGCTCCTTGGAACACATCTTAGAGAAATAAGAGGAGTCACACGAACAGATATATGCACACCAATGGTCATTGTAGCACAGTTCACATTAGTAAAAAGATGGAAACAACCTAGATGTCTATCAATGGATGAATGAATAAACAAATTATGGTATATCCACACAATGGAATACTAAGCAATGGTAAAGAACAAGTATGACTCTGTGAAACATAACATGCAGGAATCTGGAGGGCATTACGCCGAGTGAATTTAGTCAGTCACAGGACAAATATTTTATAAGACCACTATTATAAGAACTCAAGAAAAGGTTTAAACACAGGAAGAAAAAAAATTATTTGATGGTTATGATCTTGGAAAGGGTGGGAAAAGGTTATTCATTAACTAGATAGTAGACAAGAATTATCTTAGGTGAATTGAAGAACAACACACACTACAGTGGAAGTCAGCACAACTGGAATAAACCAAGCCTAAGATGTTTCCTGAATACAATCAAACACTTAGAACGACAGAGTAGCAGAGGGGTGTGGGGGATCTGGGGACCATGCTTTCAGGGGACATCTAGGTCAATTGGCATAACAAAGTTTATTAAGAAAATGTTCTGCCTCCTATTTTGTTGAGTGGTGTCTGGGGTCTTAAAAGCTTGCAAGCGGCCATCTAAGATGCATTCATTGGTCCCAACCACCTGGCGTAAAGGAAAATTAAGAACACCAAAGGCACAAGGAAAATATTAGCCCAAGAAACAGAAAGTGCCACGTAAACCAGAGACTTCATCAGCCTGAGACCAGAAGTACTAGATGGTGCCCAGCTACCACCAATGACTGCCCTGACAGAGAACACAACTGAGTGCCTGATGGAGCAGGAGAAAGGTGGGGTGGAGAACTCAAATTCTAGTAAAAACACCAGAATTAATTGTCTGTCTGAGACTGGAGGAACCCCAGAAAGCATGGCCCCTAGATTCTCTATCAGCCCAGAACTAAAACAATTTCCGAGGCCAACTCCCCAGACAGGGATTGGTCTGTACTGTGGGACATAAAATGATACTCGTGAAGAGTGTACTTCTTAGCTCAAGTAGATATATAAGACTAAAAGGTCAGCTTCTCTCCATAGGTGAGATGAGAAGACAGAGAGGTTAGGAGCTGGTTGAATGGACATGGGAAATCAGGAGCAGAAAGGAGTGTGCTGTCACAGTATAGGGAGAGCAATTAGGGTCACATAACAATGTAAGTATAAATTATCGTGTAAGAGACTAAGTTGAAGTGTAAACTTTCACTTAAACTACAACAGCAAGCAAAGAAAAGCCTTGTTTTATTGAAGAGATCACACATTCCAAGAAGAGAGAATGGTGTTCATGTGGAAACGCACATGGAAACCACTTCTGTTTGTCCTAGAATCCTTCCCAGAGACTTCAAAAGGGAAGAACAGTGACCAGCATCTCAGATGATCTAATCAAGAACTAAAACGGAAATCAAGCTCATGACTGAAGGAAAATATCCAATGAAAATTTCTTCACATTTTCCTCTGTATAGTGATTGTTCAAAAATATGATTTACTTTCATCATTATTACAAGATTTTAAACAAACAAAATAAATAAAATGAAATACCAAAACCCATAAGGCTTAAAAGCTCCAGGTCTTGAAGAAATGAAGTTAGTATTTCTCTTGCTCAAATGAAAGAAAAACCACAGCTCCTGACAGGAAACACTTCCCCACTCTTAGATCTCCTGGGGTTTGTACGTGGGCTTGATGGGTCTTGAGCTCCCCCTGCAGTCTATCACTTTCCCTGCAGGGGGGCTTTCCGTCTAGGCTCACACTGACTTCCTCTCACTGTGTCTGTTGCACAATAATACAAGCCTATGTCTTCATATTTCAGACAGCCCATTTGCAGATAGGAAATTCTTTTGGAATCATCTCTTGAGATGGTGAATCTGCCTTTCACAGAATCAGCATATGATGTTGTGTGACCCTTAGCTTTGTTTCTAATCAAACCTCCCTTTCCAGTATCTTTCCTGCAGCCTGGCAAATCTAGTGTACATAGTAGTCACTAAAGATGAATCCAAAGCCCTCACAGGGTAGTCTCAGAGACCTCCCAGGCTTTCTCACATCTCCCCCAGACTCCACCAGCTGCACTTCACACTCGACACCTGCAAACATAAAGACACTGTGCTTAGATCACACATGCATACAAATGCACACATACAAACACTTAAACACACAACAGGGTCTCCAATTTATCCAAAATATTACCATGTAAAATGGCCAAAGTGAAAGCCCAGCCCTAACTTCATGAAATGTCCTCTGCATTAGCTCTTGGGCATAAATGGAAACAGAAAACATCCCAGGGACTGTGGGACTTTCCCAGAGCTAAAGGGGCAGGGGCTGTGAGGGGTTTATCAGCAGAGAGAGTACTGCATTTGCATGTCCTCCTCCTTTTAGTAACAGACGAGTGGAGTCTCTGGGAAGGAGTCCACCCTGTGCCTCAGAGATAGACAAGCATCATTACATGAGAACAGAGTTTTTATAAGGGTTGTTTATAGAGGCATTGCTGTGGTTGTTGTTAGATACTATAACTTTTTTAAAGATTTTAATTTACAAACACTATTTTACATACAAATTAACATTTCTAGTATGGGAGCTCAGAAAACATTTTCTCTCCTCCTTCATCTTCATGAATTTCCACAACATAGTGACTTCTCATATTCAGTACTAGTAGAAGATTCTGGTTATAAGTTCTTATGTGTGATCACTATTGATTTTTGTCTTCCAAGAAATTTTCCTATTTCATCTAAGTTGTTAAATTATTGGCAGGAAGCTGTTTATAAAATATTTGTTTTATCCTTTTAATATTCAATCACTATAATGTTTCCTCTATAGTTTATGACATTGGAGTTTCTTGTCCTCTCTCTTTTTGTGTCGATCAAGCAAACTGGATCTTAATTAATTTAACTAATTTTCTAAAAGGATCAGTTTTTGTTTAAATGGTTTATTTACTATGTTCTTTCTATTTCATTTGTCAGTTCTTATATTTGTATCTTGTTTATTCCTGCTAACTTTTCCTATGATATGTTCTTCTTTTTCTAGTATTTTTAGATGAGATAATTTAATACTTTTCATTCTATGTAGTATAGGTGCATAGTGCTATGAATCCCCTGCTAAGTACTGCTATAGTGTTTTCATTTTCATTCAGTCCGAAACAGTCATCCAGGATAGAAATCATATAAATGTGAGTGATAGCTATCTGTGAAATAAATATTATATGTGCATATAATGTATGCATGTTTACATACAAATTCGTGTATGAATACAATGTATAAATTAATGACTATTACAATATCTATAGAGTTTTGTAATAAATAATCAGTAGTGGTTCCTGGGAAGAAATATGCTTTGGAGAGAAAAGAAATTCCAAATACTGATAAGAAGCCCCTTGTTCCCCAGTGTTCCCCACTGTACTTGCCCTATAGACTGCACCTGTCTTCTCTGTGTGAACCAAGCACCCCCTCTAGACCAGCCTCGTTATTGCAGGGAGGTTTGTTTCTGGGCTCTCTGTGTCTCTGGCACAATTACAAGGCTGTGTCCTCAGCAGTCATGGAGCTCAGCTTCAGGGAGAACTGGATTGTGGACGTGCTTCTTGAGCTAGGATGTTGACTCAAGAGATGAGGCATAATCTTTTCTGCCATAAAAACATACTAATCACAGATACTTCAACCCATTCTCTGGGTGTTGGTAGATGCAGTTGCAGCAATAATCACTGATGGAGTCACCAGAGACAGCACAGGTGTCTTAGCTGCAGAGGCTGACAAGCCGAAGATCAGCAGGTTAGACAGCAGAATGCTGGCTCACAGGCTGAAGAGGCTGATGAATACAAGATCTGCAGGTAAGACGAGAGGCTACTGGCTCAAGTCTTGAGAACTGTAGGTCAGATGTTAAGTCGAATGCAGGATTCAGACCAGAGCAAAAGCCAGCTAGCTTTGCCACAAAGTCCATACATATTGGATGCAGCCACACCCCCAAAGATACTCTCTATTCACTGTTTGGCTGCTGATAGCATATCTCATTGTGGAGGAGATTTCATCATTACATTACTGTCAAGCTACATCATAAGTGTCATACCACTAAGAATCAGGACCCAGCCAGTTTGACATACAACCTTAACCATGACAACAGGTGAGGAGAGGGTCTGTGGGGCTTCACCACTCCTGCATGTGACTCCTTCAACTGCACCTATGGACAAGAAAACTAGGGACAGAGAAAATCATCAATGATGACTAATAATAGATACTTCATCCATGTAAGCCCATTTTTAGAATCTCTTCACACTAACGAGGGAACTAACCACCAATCAAAAAAACATCCACAGAAAACTCACGTTTCTGGACAAGGTCTGTGGTTCATGGAGAATCCAGTTCACAGTATGGAGTTTCTTACCAAGTTTTGAGATTCAACCTAGAAGTTGAAGAGGTGATTTTCATGTTAGAGATCCCAGGTATATAGCTGGGAAGGGCCAGGGCAGTCCCCCGTTTTGTCTCTGAAATTAGAAGAAGTTTGACCCCCATCCCCAAGGATAACCCTCTCTTTATTGAGCATCCTGCACTTTGTGCTGAAGATCAATTAAAGCCTGATTTCATGAGAAACATTCACTGATAGAGAAAAATTTGATCTCTCCTTTTCTTTCATCTCTTAGTATATTCTCTGAAGGGCTCACCCTCTTCCTTCATCCTAACACATCACTCAACACCTCCTGGTAGGATTTTGGGGCAGCACATGTTGTATTCTAGTTATTGACCCAAATACCACAGATCTGTAGTCACCTCAAAGCTCAGTGTTTGAGAATCACATAAACTTGGGCATATCTCTCACACTCCCAGGTGTTTTTTTAAACTTTGCAATGGACATGAGAATATCCAGCACACTGGATGATAGGGGAACACAAGTGAATGCTCACTCTCCCAGAAGTATTTATATAGGGTTTTATTCAGTGTGGGAAATAATCATTGACAAAGGTCTTACATTCCCATCACTATCATACCAAAATACCAGAAAATGTGTGGCTTTAAAATACAAAAATGTATTTTCTCAAAGTTCTGAATGTTTCAGATCAGGACTTCAACATGCTCCCTTCATCCTGTCTGCCCTAAAAGAAGAACCTTCCTTGTCTTTTCCAGTTTCTGGTACCCCCAAGCCTCTACTGATTTTCCCTGGCTTTTAAAGCATCTTCACATAATATCTCCTTCTGTGTGATTTCTTTTCTATGTCTCTGTTTTCTCCTTTTATACAACATCACTCAGGAAGGATTAGGATATACCCTACACCATTATGACTTCATTAAACTGATAACATCTTCAAAGACAGATCCTATATCCAAACAGGGTAGCGGTCACAAGCACAGAAGACTTCAGCATATCGTTTGGGGTAACAAAATTTAATTTATAACAATATTCATGTAATATCTGATTTTATGATATGATTCCTAATCTCAAAGAAGATCTTAACAGTTTGTCCATATTGCCCAACTCTCATGACTCCTGGTCTGATGGGGAGGTCACAAGGGCCCACAGCTCCCTCACCACATCTTTCACCCTCAGGATACCCCTGTGCTCACCTAAAACTGGTTTCTTGAATCACATCCAATTTTCTATTTTTTGTAACTCGCAGAACATAGTAGGTCCTGCACAATTATAAGAACTTTTTTCTGGAAAGAGAGGTCATGTAGCTCCTGCTACAGTGTATGGGATATAAACTTTGTGCCCTGTCTTCCTTCATGTGGAATTAAGAGGTCACTAGAGCAGAAGTGAAGTGTAGCCCTGAGAATATTGTCGGGGTGAAGTTTAGCCCCTCAATCTGGGAGCCCAGAAGAGGCCACCATGAGCTAATATCCACCAAACTCACAGTTTCCCATGAACTTGCAAGTCTGTTTTTTTTTGCTCCTGATGCAAAGAGCCGAGCCGTAGTTCAGCTTTGGACAAATATTTAGCTTCTGGGCCTCAAGTTCCTCATTATTGATACTGGGGAAATACGGAAGATGGTATCTGAAGAGCCTCCATGGTGTTATCATTTTACCAACATTCTTTATCAGAGATCTTTGAATTTTCCCAAAACTGTTTGTATGAATAAATGTCTAAGAAAAAGAAAGATTCACGTTTTTACAACAGGGAGTTGGACATGATACATTTTAACATGAGCTCACCACAGAGGGGCTGAATCTGAATTTCTGATGAGGGCAGGTAGATAGATGCTGACCCCTTGGCAGGTGGAAGAAGGCAGACCAGATGACTGTTTCACATGGAGAAATTTTGGTGAGCGTCTCCCGTGTTCTAGGCAGTGGGAGCACAACAACATGGAGGAATTGATGGAGACCACTGCGTGGTCTTGGGGAAGAGAGATGGAAATAATAGCAAAATGATGTCACAGATACTGTCATGGGGGCACGTCTTGGAAAATAGAAGAAAAAAGAAAAGGAAGTCATTTCTGTTTACTAAAGAACTGTTCACTTGTGCTCAAGAGTCATCAGCAACCCTGCAAGCAAAGGCTTCTGCTCTCCCCAGCGTAAGGTCTGTATCTGGGCTCACTCTCACTCCTAAGTCTCCCAGAGATGCTATGTTTTGGCATCTCAGGCTGTTCTTGTTCTGGTGCAGTGTGTTATTGGTGTTACGTCTGCAGAAGGTGATTTAACTTTCACAGAGTCTGAAAATTGCATCTTACTTCAATTTTAAATAAGGACTTTGACCTCCTTCATCCCTTTTATGGAGCATGGGAGTCCAGTTCATGGCCTGAATGTGAAAGTTTACGCCAAAGACTGCCCAGAAGAGGGGTAAAGTCCTATAGACTTATAGACCCATTCTTGAATGCCTTCCATATTTCCACTTCTCCATCTGAATATTACATGGAATACATTTTTTCCAACAATTTTCTTTTGTATTCTTTCTTCTTGAGTATTAACAATTTCAGATGTCAAATACCCTTCTTATATTTTTGTTTGTTTTTATAAAACAGTTTATTGTGTTTTAGATGCAATTTTACACTGCAAATTAGGCTCTCACTTGACAATTTTTATGCAAGTTTTACCGTGACATTGATTAAAAGTTTCTTAGTGTGTCAGCATTCTCATTATTTATATTATATTTGTTCTATTTCCTTGATCCATTTTCTCTTCCTCTACTTGCCTTGTCTTCTTTGCTTTATGGAAAATATCGACCATTTGGTTTCGTATAATTGACTGTTATTGCAAGCATGTTACTCATGGTGATATTGTTTACTTTATAAGCCAGTCTATTATTTGGCTGAAAGGTGATTTCGAGGAATGGATTCAGTTCCACATTAAAAGTGAACCTTAGGGCGATAGATAGTCTCAAGAGTTCCTCTAGTCTCTATTAGTATGGTCGCAGGATACATTTGCATACAAAATATCAGCATTTTCAGGAGATGAGTCACACACACACCCACAATCACACACACACACACTTTCACACAAAAACATGCACAGACACACTGATGTACAGTTACAAACTTGTGCATGCTCACTTTCACTTTCACTTGAAAACATTCACACTCACCCAGACACACACACACACTTCTTTACACGACACTAATACAAACTCATACGTGATTGTATTCAATCACCCTCAGTCATACTCATACTCATTTACACACATATTGACACACAGGCACACTGATACACATTCTTACACGCAAACGGTCATAAACATACTCACATAGTCCCTCTCTCTCACATACATATATTCAAATGATTAATCTCATATTATTCAAGCACTTTTTTTCCTTAATTTTGGGGTGTTAAATATTGCAATAGATCCTAAAATCCACCCACTCAGTGAAAATGTACATTACTCTAAATAGGGAAGAAGTTTTGAAATATTTTCAACTTCACTAAGAATTTTTTAAACTTGAAAAAAGCAAGATTTTTTTAAACAATAGTACCATATAAATATAAGAAATTTTATTTACCTGATTTGAATTTACGTGGATGAGGTATGTTGGCAATGCTGGCCTGGGTTCTAGAACATCACCTACAGGAACTCAGACTGGTGAGCTGGCTGTCAAGAAAATGTGCCTATTTGAGGCATATATAAAAATTTCCATTATGTTTGTTTTCCTTTATAAGGTTTTCTCTGTACTGATAAAATTCAGTTACCTTTACCTTATTGATTTAGAAATTAAACCATCCAGTAGAGTCCACATGATGAAGTGTTCTGTGTCTTACTTATGAAACTGACATATATTTTATTCACTCCCTGTAGAAAACCTAAGTGGAAATGCTTAACTGTACATTGAATACTAAAAAAAGATAATTATTTGTATGATGTTACAGAATGTACAATCTATCATTTACCAGAAATAGAAAATTAAATAGAAAAACAGAGAATAGGCTAAGTAATAAGGGGCATAGAGTCAGCAGTTCTTGAGGACATCTAAAGAGAGTCTCAGAAGAAGAGAAGGGGTATCACTAGAAAAATCTAAAGTCTCCTGTGCTCATAAAGGAAACTACTTTAACTCTGGTATCTATGGCAACAATAAACTCCAAATGAAGCCCTGACAAATTCTCCTTGCTTCTGGTGATGGCTAGCAATCTTTGGCGTGCCTTGGTTTGTACATCTCTACAATCTCTATCTCCATTTTCACACAGTTATCTTCATTCTGTGTATCTCTCTGTGGCTGTTATCTTCTCTTTTATGAGGACACCAATTATATTGTATTTGTATACATCCTACTTCAATATCACTCGCTATGAGTTAGAATTGACTTGACAGCAATGGGTTTGGTTTGGGGTTTTGGTTTACTCCAATATGACCTCATGTTAACTGATAAGTTTTCAAAGACCGCATTTCCAAACTGTAGGATACCACTTCACAATCACTTTTCTGAAGAGGTGCTGTAGAGTTGACTCTGAGTCATAGTGACCTTATACATAACAGAATAAAATGTCGCCCAGTCCTGCACCATCTTCACAATCCTTGCTATCTTTGATTCCATTGTTGCAGCCACTGTGTCTGTGCATTTCCTTGAGGGTCTCCCTCGGTTTCACTGACCCTCTACTTAACGAAGCATAATGTCTTTCTCCAGCAACTAAGCTTTCCTGATGAGATGTCCAAAACAAGTGAAGTTAATTCTCACCATCCTTGCTTCTAAGAAGCGTTCTGGTTGTGCTTTTCCCAGGTTAGATTTGTTCATTCTTCTGATAGTCTATGACATATTCAATATTTTTCACTAACACTAAAATTCAAATGTATTATTTCTTTTAGGTATTCTTTCTTTACTGTCCAGTTTTCACTTGTATATGAGGAGATAAGAAAATTCCATGTCTTAGGGCAGGAAAGTGACATCTTTTCTTTTTAACAATTTAAAGAGGTATTTTGATCCAGATTTGCCCCATGCGATATGTAGTTTGATTTCTTGACTCTTACATTGATTGGTATCGATGGTTGAACCAAGAAGAATGAAATCCCTCACAACTTCAATTTCTTATCCATTTACCTTAATGTTATTTATTCATCCAGTTGTAAGGATTTTAATTTTCTTTATTTTCAGATGTAAGGAATACTAAAGGCTGCAATTTTTGAACTTCATCAGTAAGAGCTTCAAGTAGTCTTCACTTTCAGCATGCAAGGTTGGATAATCTGCATATCTCAGGTTGTCAGTAAGTCTTCTACAATCCTGAAGCCACTAGTGTTGCTGTAATAAAAGAAAAAAAGAAAGTAATAAGTATTAGCAAGGATGTGGAAAAATTAGAACTTTAATATATTGCTGATGGTAGTGTAAAATGCATCAGCTGCTGTGGAAAACAGTATGGCAAGTCCTGAATAAGTTGATGATAGAATTACTATATCAACCAGCAATTCGACTCCTACGTATATATATATATATATATATCCCCCTTCAAATTGAAAACAGATGTTCAAAGTGAAAATTTTACAGGAATATTTATAGCAGCACTATTTACAAAGCTTACAATGTGAAAACAATCCAAATGTCCAGCCATTTGTGACTGGATAAACAAACTTTTCTTTATCCAAACAATGCAATGTTATTTGACAAACAAAAAGAAATGAATGCATGTTGCAAGATAAATGAACTTTGCAAACTTGCTGAGTGAAAAAGGAAGACAAAGATGTCACATATTGTATAATCCCATTTATATGAAATATCCAGAATAGGCATATCCACAGAGACAGAAAGTAGCTTGGTGGTTACCAGGGATTGCGGAGGGGAGAATGTGGTGGGAACGCTTAGTGGATATGGGGCTTTCTTTTGAGGTGATGAAATCATTCTTGAGCTGGATAGTAATGATAGCAGAACAATATTGTGAATGTACTTAATGCCACTAAACTGTATATACACTTTAATATGGTAAACATGGTGTTATGTTATTTTCTTTTACTAAAATGACCTCATGCAATAAATGAAAGAAAATTTATCATTTTTCTAATTTTTTGCTTGCTTTAAAAGATAATTGTTCAAAGCGATACTAACCTGTTGTCATCAAGTTGGTTCTGTCTCATGGTTAGTCCATATGACAGAGTAGAACTGATTGTTATAGGGTTATTTTGACTGAAATCTTTAAGAAAGAAGATCAAGAGGCTCTTCTTCCAAGAGAGCAACTAGGTGGGTTTGAACCACCAACCTTTTGGTTATCAGCAGAGTACAAATTATTTGCACAACCCAGAAGTGTTCAACTACTAGCTAAAACTTTGGCAGTTTGAACTGAGTCACCTTGGAAGACAGGCTTGGTGATCTGTGTCTTGAAAACACTAGGGAGCACAATTGTTTTCTGCACCCATGGGGTCACCATGATTTAGAATTGACTAAATGGCTACGAGCAGTTAATAGCACGTGCAAAAGTGATTGGAACTTAAAAAAAGATGATAGAGCGGTATTAGATATATATTGTTATAATGTCCTTACACTAGAAATGAAGTGGCATAATACTATTTGCAGGTAGAATCAGATTATTTGAAAGGTATATTGTAAAAACTAAGGATAATAATAATGAGAAAGGGAAATAATATATAAACGTATAGAAGAGATATAAATGTTGTCATAAAAAACACTCAATTGAACTAAGAGATAGCAGAAGAAAAGAAAAACAACAAGGAAAACTGCAGGAAATAGAAAACAATTAGCAATATGGTAGATTTTATTCCAACTATCAAAATAATCACTTTAAATGCAAATGACCTAAAAATAACAATTAAAACATGGAAACCCACATATAAGAATTACTAGATTGGATAAAAAAGCAAGACTCAACTACTTGACTACAGGCTATCTACAAGAAAATAACTGTACATATAAACACATGTTGTTTTTATTAGTTACTTTTAAGTTGGCTAAGACTCATGGCAGCCTCATGTATGAAACATAGTATTGCCCTTTGTCATCTTTATGATCGTTGGTATGTTTGAGTCCATTGTTGTGGTCGTTAAGTCAAACCATCTCATTGAGAGTGTCCTTCATTTTTGATGATCCTCTACTTTACCAACATAGTGTCTTTTCCTAGAGATGGGTCTCTCCTGATGATGTGTCCAAAGTAAGCAACATGAAGTCTCATTATCTTCATTTCTAATGAACATTATTGTTGTATTTCTTCTAAGATTAATTTGTTGGCCCCTCTGGCAGCGCATGGTGTATTCAATTTTATTCGCCAACAATTATTCTTCAGTCTTTATTTTATATTCTGCAACTTTCTCATGCCTATGAGGCAACTGGAAAGACCATGCCTCAGAACAGAGCAGCTTAATCATCAAACTGACTTCTTTGCTCTTTAAAACTTTAAAGAGATATTATAAAGCAGATTTGTCCAATGCAGTATGTCGTTTGATTTATTCACTCCTGCTTCCATGGGTATTAATTGTTGATCCAAGCAGAATAAAATCCTTAAAACTTCATTAGTTTTGTCCATTTAACATGATATTATTTATTGGTCCAGTTATATTTTTATTTTCTTCACATTCCAGCTGTAGTCTTTGACCTTCATCAGTAAGTGCTTCACGTTGTCTTCATTTTCCCATGCAGGTTGTGTCATCTGCATATTATAGGTTGTTAATGAGTCTTCTTCTATTGCTGAATTGTTCATATAGACCAGCTTCTCAGTTTATGTCTTCAACATGCAGATTGAGTAAGTGATGTGAAAGGGTACAACCCTGTGACACACCTTTTCCAATTTTAAACCATGATTGTCTCCTTGTTTTGTTGGAATAACTACCTCTTCATCCATGTGTAGGCTTCTAATAAGAACAATTAACACTAAATTAAAGTGTTAATTCCCATTCTTTGCAATGTTATGTTCTTTATTAATCAGTAAGTACTAATGTATGTCCTGTCATTATTACATAATTGAGAGCCTCTTTAATGTCTGGTACTTGAAGGAGAGCTAAGAAAACGTGAGCAGGGATTAAACTCCTTGGAGCTCAGGGAATAGAAACAGATTTAGTGAGAAATTAAGCAGTATACGCCAAATGATGATATTGGGGTAGATAATTTTGTGAGGTGCTATATAGACCCATTTTAGGACACAGCTGTATGTCCTATTCCCTGAGACACCCCTCCCTTCTGCCTAGAACAAGGCCAAGCAGGGCAGCAAAAAAAATCATCTTTGTCCTTGTCCTCCTGCTCCTTCACAGAAATCTGGGAGCTGCATCCAGTCCTCAGGGAGCTGCTTCTCTCTAACTGTCTGAGGGAAGTGGCCCACGTAGGGACAGGGTGTTCTTATCTGAAAGGGCTCATTTGAGGACCGTATGTGTTTGAGTGGAGGAGTCCATCAGGGGATGGTATGAGCCTGTTCTGAGGAAAGAGGTCCATGTGGTGACAGTGTGCACCAGTTTGGGGGAAGAGACCCATGTTGTGACAGCATGTGCTTGTCTGAGGAAATGGACACATGTGGATAGAGAATGTGAGACCAGCACACAGAAGACAATGGACTGTGTTGGTGCTTGTGGAAAATGTTTCCCAATGAAGAGATTGTACAAATCCTCTGAATGTTCTGTTTGTCCAGAAGGAAAAACTAATCCTACAGAGATGTGCTGACAAATGCTCCCTAGTGATCCTGACTTCTCATCTGCAAACCAACAATATTATTTTATTCTTCTATACCTGCAGTGAGAATGTGAGATTTTAGAGCCAAGTAAAATAAAGTAGGTGTGTCCTAGGGGTGATTGAGAGCTAGGAGAGGAGAGGAAACCAATGATCCTAACAGAAAAGCCCTGATCCCCAGCTTCCCTGCACCTACCCTGGAGCTGGTGTCCTCTGATCAGTGGTCCTAAGCTCCCCCTGATTCTTAGTGCCCTCTCTACAGGGGAGGTTTCAGTCTGGGCTTACACTGACTTTTTCTCACTGTGTTTCTTGCAAAGTGACACAGGGCCGTGTCTTCACTGGTAATGGAGCACAACTGCAGAAAGAAATGTTCTTTAGATGTAGCTCTGAACATGGAGATCTTGCTCTTGAACAAAGTGTAGGGGTATGTTGTACCACTAGCACCAATGCATCCCATCCACTGCAGCCACTTTCCTGGGGAGCTGGTGGATCCAGTTCCAGCAGTAACTACTGGATGTGGTGGAGAATAAAGAGACAGCGGGTGAGGTGGCTGCAAGGGATTCACTAGTCCTGCGTTCAACTGCTGCAGCTGCCCCTGGGACAGGACACCTGGAGACAAGGAGAGCCAGTCTTTGTCAGTCATGTGCAGTCCCAACCATCCCCATATACCCAAGTCTAACATATGAGATACTCATCTTGGAGGGCTGACACGAGGCAATGTAAACTTCTAGACCACAAATGTTTCTTTCACAGAAACCTTCATTTCTGTGAGAGCTGATTTGCTCCACAGCCCAACAACGGAATTTATCTTAGAGTCTGAAAAAAAATTGCAAGCAGGGGAGCCTTGTTCTTATTGGTGGAGTGGGACTGAGGTCAGACACCTCTTGTCCTTCTGTAACGCTAGTAAGACATCAGTTGTCTGGAATTCATGGGGTGTATAGGACTAGCATGAGCGGGAGCTTGATATATGAGTCACTGCATACAATGTTTAACAAAACTCGACTTCTCGGTCAGCTTTTTAAAAAAATTTCCTCCTGGGATCTCCCCAAAAAGTACATAGATTTTATGGAATATAATTACTCAGAATTCACAGTATTTTTATTTATGGCTGTTAAGAATACCTTGTGTATAAATCATCCACTTACCTATTGACATCAAGTTGACTCCAACTCTTAGCGACCCTATAGGTCAGAGTAGAACTGTCCCATAGGGTTTCTAGGAGTACTTGGTGAATTCAAACTGCTGACCATTTGGTTAGCAGCTGTAGTTCTTAACCACCAGAGTTTCCAATCCACTTAGGTGGAGCATTTTATTTATTTTCAAGAAATAGTGTGGTTAAAAACCCATCTAAGGGGTATTGACTGTGCAGGACAATGACTGAACCATAAGATAATTTCTCTTAATTATTCTCTTCACAAGCCATAGATAAATTCTACCTTTCAGAGAAGGGAGTAAAAGGAAGTGCCAGCAACTTGGAAGACAGCTTTTTAAGCGTCACAAATCATTTTTGGTAATTACATGTAAAAACTCTCGTCAAACATGTGAAAACTACTTTGGAGATGTTTTATATGCATGTTGTAAGATTTCAGGGGACTACCAGTTGATATCTCCAGTGTTTATTCTGGAAAAATCACGGAATTGATGATCTTGTTAACTACATCGCTACACACTTGCATCATGCCTGCCACTTGTCAATACCCATTTTCAGGACTCAATCAAGTGTCTCTGTATCAGTATGAGGAAGTGGGGTCAAGAGTTTGTGTAGAATACACCTTTTCCACTTGTATACGAAAGAGCACTAGGAGGTCAAATCATTTTATGTGTCTGAGGAAAATTTCAGGTGATGATTAACAATTCTGACCCTTTAAGCCTAGTAAGGGTTGAGAGTACTCATCTTTACCAGGCTGTTTAGGGATTGGAACAAAGAGGGCACCGACCCTAAAGTTAAAGGATTAGACTGAGTCCTAGCCTGCCTCTGTGACCCTGGTATATTTTATTCTATTGTTCGTCTCCTTGCCAAAAAAGTAACATACACACTTGTCTGTCTTCAAAGTGCTTGGATATAATTTTATTTTTGGAAATTTATAAATAATATAGAATACATATGGATTAAAAATAAATTCATCATATCCCACTGTGATGGTTAAGATTGTGTGTCAACTTGGCTGGGCCATAATTCTCCATGTTTAAATGTAATCACTCCCATGATTGAATATACTGTGAGTTGCCAATCAGATGAAAGGGAGTCTCCTTGGGGGTGTGGCCCACATTTGTATATAAGCAGACATTCTGGCTTTTTGCTCTCTCTGGATCCTGCGGCTGTTTCCTGTCTTCTCATCTCCGGTTCTTGGCACTTGAGCTGTCAGCTTATCTGCCGAGCCTGGGATTGGTTGATCTGCACAGCCTGTGAGCGGGAGCCCTGCTCTCCGACCTTCTGTTCTTGGGTTAGCCAGCTTCTGCAGCTGTGTGACTTGGGAGAGGCCTCTACCCTGATCCACAAACTTGGGACATTCTAGCCTCTACAATCACCTGAGCTATTTCCTTGATATAATCTCTCTCTCTCTATATATATATATATATATTTATACACTTTACTGGTTTTGCTTCTCTAGAGAACCCAGCCTAAGACATTTGCTACCGGGAGTGGTTCTAGAGAAACAAAATTGTAAGGATGAGTTTTCTAAATTGGTTCTCAAGTCTGGTTAGTCATATAGACGTTGATAACTCTGCTTCCAGCAGTAAAGAGGTCACTGCTAGTCCATGGAGCAAGGTGGCAATACAAATATGCAAAATATCACTACCTGTAGATCAGGTATTGGTGGAAGGTGAGGCTCACGGTGAACACATGTGTGATATCTTTTTACAGCTTTGTCAGAATGAGAAGTATAAGGAAGCTTTCACTATACAAACTGATGAAGGAAAGAGATGCACTCAGGACTTCAGAGTCAAGACTCAAGTGCTGCATAAATGACCTCCAGGCTTCCACTTGTGCTTTGAAAGAAAGCCTTATTTTTTTGTAGTAACAGAGCCGAAATTGCTGAAAACAAAACCAAGAGTCTTATTGTAAGAGTAGCTGAATTACAATGCCAGCTCAATTGCAAACCTCGAGAGGTGTCTGAAGTTAAAGTAAGGGCATTGATTGGGAAGAGATGGGATCCTGAGACTTGGGATGGGGACATATAGGCACATAATCAGGAAGCTGGAGACACTGAGCCTATAAATTCCATTGAATCACTCCTGTCAGCAGAACCAGTCCCATCTGAATAGATTACTTCTTGTTTGTCTACTAAACCACCCTTCCCAGAAAAACCATTAGTCCCTCCACTCCCATCTGAGGAGATTAGCCCTAACCCAGGCTGCCTCTAAAGAGCACTTGCCTGAGTCATTGCCTGGAGCATTGCCTGAGGCAGATGCTTTACAAGATAATGCTGAATGTTCTCAAAACAATTCCACACTACCGATTCTGGCTTCTAGACCTGTAACTAGGCTTAAGTCCCAGCGAACCCCAAAAGGTGAAGTGCAAAGTGTGACCCAGGAGGAGGTACGCTACACTCCAAAAGCACTACTTGAGTTTTCTATTATGTACAAACAGAAACCTGGAGAATATGTGTGGGAATGGCTATTATGGGTGTGGGATAATGATGCAAGGAACATGAAGATGGACCTATCTGAGTTTATTGATATGGGTCCACCGAGCACAGACTGTTCCTTCAATGTTTCAGCTAGAGAAGTTAGGAAAGGATCTAATAGTTTATTTGGTTGGGTTGCTGAAGCATGGATTATGAGGTGGCCGACACAAAATCAAGTTGAAGTACCAGACCTGCCTTGGTACACTGTAGAAAAAGGTATCCATAGGCTTAGGGAAATTGGCATGCTAGAGTGGATTTATCAAGTTAGACCCACAGACCCACACATGGAGTGTCCAGAGGACACACCTTTTACCACAACTGTGAGGAACAAATTTGTGAAGGGAGCTCCAGCATCCTTGAAGACTGCTGTGATTGCTGTTTTATGTAAGCCAGATTTGACAGTGGGAACTGCCCTAACTGAATTAAGACACCTAACTACAATTGGGCTGATTGACCCCGTGGTAGTAGGGGCCAAGTGGCTGCACTCAACCGGCATAGACGAGGGGGACGTGGTTACTGTAATGAACAGAAGAGTCAAAGCAGTAATCAGAATAGTCTGACTTGTATGGACTTACGGTGTTGGCTACTTAGTCATGGTGTCCCTAGGAGTGAAATAGATAGGAAATCTACTAAATATTTACTTGATCTATACAAACGTATTAATTCTAGGTCAGGTGAACAGCAGTTTAACTTGAATCACCTGAACAGAGAGTCACAGTCCCTCAATCAATTCCCAGATTTGATTGCATTTAAAGACCCACAACACCTTGAATGAAGGGGAGGCCAGATCCCCTTGAGGAAGGACTCCAATACACTGCCAGAAATTTTTACTGTTACTCTTTCTCCCAGCCTTCCCCAAAGTGATCTACGGCCTTTTACGAGAGTGACTGTTCACTGCGGAAAAGGAAATAATCAGATTTTTCCGGGAATCTGGATACTGGCTCTGAGCTGACACTAATTCCAGGAGACCCAAAACGTCACTGAGGCCCACCAGTCAGAGTGGGGGCATATGGAGGTCAGGTTATTAATGGAGTCTTGGCTCATGTTCGACACAGTAGGTTCAGTGGGTCCCCAAACCCACGCTGTAGAGATTTCCCCAGTTCCAGAATGCATAATTTGAATCGATATACTCAGCAACTGGCAGAACCCTGACATTGTATCCCTGACAAATAGAGTAAGGGCTGTTATGGTGGGAGAAGCCAAGTGGAAGCCATTAGAACTGCCCCTACCTAGGAAAATAGTAAACCAACAGCAATACCGCATTTCTGGAGGGACTGCAGAGATTACTGCCAGAATCAAGGAGTTGAAGGATGCAGGGGTGGTGATTCGCACGGCATCCCCATTCAACTTGCCTATTTGGCCTGTGCAAAAAACAGATGGATCTTGGAGAATGACAGTGGATTATCAAAAACTTAACCAGGTGGTGACTCCAATTGCAGCTACTGTTCCAGGTGTAATTTCACTGCTTGAGAAAATTAATACATCTCCTGGTACCTGGTATGAAGCTATTGATCTGGCTAATGCCTTTTTCTCCATACCTGTTTCAAAGGACCACCAGAAGCAGTTTTCCATCAGCTGGCAAGGCCAACAATACACCTTCACTCGCCTACCACAGGGCTACATTAACTGTCCAACCCTATGTCATAATTTAGTCTGCAGGGATCTTGATCACTTTTCCCTTCCACAAAACATCACACTGGCCCATTACATTGATGACATTATGCCCAATGGACCTAGTAAGGAAGAACTGCCAATGACTCTGGACTTATTGGTAAAACACTTGCATGCTAGAGGGTGGGAGATTAATCCCACAAAAATTCAGGCACTTCCACTTCAGTGACATTTCTAGTGGTACTGTGGTGTGGCTCATTTGGAGACATACCTTCTAACGTGAAGGATAAGTTATTTCATCTTGCTGCTCCCATAAATAAAAAGGAGGCACAACACCTAGTGGGACTCTTTGGATTTTGGAGGCAACATATTCCTCATTTGGGTGTGCTACTCCGGCCTATTTAACAAGTAACTCAAAAAGATGCTAGTTTTGAGTGGGGACCAGAACAAGAGAAGGCTCTGCAACAAGTTCAGCTGTTGTGCAAACTTCTCTGCCACTTGGACCATATGATCCAGCTGATCCAATGGTGCTTGAAGTGTCATTGGCAGATAGAGATGCTGTTTGGAGTCTTTGGCAGGTCCCTATTGGTGAATGACAGTGCAGACCCTTAGGATTTTGGAGCAAAGCTCTGCCATCCTCTGCAGATAACTACTCTGCTTTTGAGAGACAACTTTTGGCTTGTTACTGGACCTTAGTAGAGACTTAACGCTTAACCAAGGGACACAAAGTCACCATGAGGTCTGAGCATCCCATCATGAACTGGGTGTTGTCTGACCCACAGATCCATAAAGTTGGACGTGCACAGCAGCACTTCATCATTAAATGGAAGTAGTATATTCGTGATTGGGCCCAAGCAGGACCCGAAGGCACAAGTAAGTTGCACGAGGAAGTGGCCCAAATGCCCATGATCTCCACTCCTGTCGCATTACCTTCCGTCTCCCAGTCTGCACTTATGGCCTCATGGAAAATTACTTATGATTAGTTGACTGAGGAAGAGAAAACTCGTGCCTGGTTTGCAGATGGTTCTGCACGATATGTAGGCACCACTCGAAAGCGGACTGCAGCAGCAGTACAGCCCCGTTGTAGGACCTCCCTGAAGGACAGTGGTGAGGGGAAATCCTCTTAATGGGCATAACTTCGAGCAGTGCACCTGGTTGTTCACTTTGCTTGGAAGCAGAAATGGCCAGATGTGCGATTATATACTGATTTATGGGCTGTGGCCAATGGTTTGGCTGGATGGTCAGGAATTTAGAAGGAACATGATTGGAAAATTGGAGACAAGGATTCATGGGGAAGAGGTATGTGGATAGATGTCTCTAAATGGGCTAAAGAAGTGAAGATATTTATGTCTCATGCGAATGCTTACCAAAGGGTGACCTCAGCAGAGGATATTTTTAACAATCAAGTAGATAGGATGACATATTCTATGGAACCCGCTCATCCTCTTTCCCCAACTACTCCCGCCATTGCTCAATGGGATCATGAACAAAGTGGCCATGGTGGCAGGGATGGAGGTTATGCAGGGTCCCAGCAGCATGGACTTCCACTCACCAAGGCTGACATGGCCACAACCTCTGCTGAGTGTCTAATCTGCCAGCAGCAGAGACCAACACTGAGTCCCCAATATGGCACTATCCCTCGAGGTGATTAGCCAGCAACCTGGTGACAAGCTGATTACATTGGACCACTTCCATCATGGAAAGGGCAGCATTTTGACCTTACTGGAATAGAAACTTAATCTGGATATGGATTTTCCTTCCCTGAATGCAGTGTTTCTGCCAAAACTACCATCCGTGGACTTACAGAATGCCTTATCCACCGTCTTGGTATCCCACACAGCATTACGTCAGATCAAGGGACTCACTTCACAGCAAATGAAGTGCAGCAGTGGGCTCATGCTCATGGAATTCACTGGTCTTACCATGTTCCCCATTATCCTGAAGCATCTGGCTTTATAGAACAATGGAATGGCCTTCTAAACACATAATTATGGTGCCAGCTAGGTGGCAATACCTTGCAGGGTGGGGCAATGTTCTCCAGGAGGCTGTATATGCTTTAAACCACCATCCAATATATGGTGCTGTTTCTCCCATAGCCAGGATTCACGGGCCCAGGAATCAAGGGGTGGAAATGGGAGTGGCACCACTCACCATTACCTCTAGTGACCCACTTGGAAGATTTTTGCTTCCTGTCCCCTCGACCTTCTGCTCTGCAGGCCTAGAGGTCTTAGTTCCAAAGGGAGGAATGCTCCCACCTGGAGACACATCACTGATTCCATTGAACTGGAAGTTAAGAATGCCACCTGGCCACTTTGGGCTCCTTATGCCTCTGGCTTAACAGGAAAAGAAGGAAGTTACCATACTGACTGGTGTGATTGATCCTGATTATCAAGAGGAAATCAGATTGATATTACATAATGGAGGTAAAGAAGAGTATGTCTGGAATGCAGGAGATTCCTTGGGGAGTCTCTTAGTACCACCATGCCCTCTGATTAAAGTCAATGGAAAACTAGAGCAACCTAATTCTGACATGACTACTAATGACACAGACCCTTCAAGAATGAAGGTTTGGGTCACCCCACCAGGCAAAGAATGACGACCAGCCGAGGTGCTTGCAGAGGGCAAAGGAAATACGGAATGGCTGGTGGAAGAAGGTAGTTCTAAATACCAGTTACGACCAGGTGACCAGTTGCAGAAATGGGGACTGTTATTGTTATGAGTATTTGTACTTTGTATGTGTGAATTAAATGTTTTTATTTCCTTCACTTATAAAATATAAGCTGTAAATGGGGCTAGTGCATTTTTGATTGTACGCGTGTTAGTTACATCATTTTAGGCACGAGTATGACTTTCTCATTGTCTTTATTCAGAGGTTATGTATGGTTTAAGGAGAAGTGTACATGTGCCAGGTTGACAAGGGGTGGACTGTGATGGTTAAGATTGTGTGTCAAATTGGCTGGGCCATAATTCTCCGTGTTTAAATGTAATCACTCCCATGATTGAGTATACTGTGAGTAGCCAATCAAATGAAAGGGAGTCTCCTTGGGGGTGTGGCCCGCATTTGTATATAAGCAGACATTCTGGCTTTTTGCACTCTCTGGATCCTGTGGCTGCTTCCTGTCATCTCATCTCCGGTTCTTGGGACTTGAGCTGTCAGCTTATCTGCCGAACCTGGGATTCACTGATCTGCACAGCCTGTGAGCGGGAGCCCTTGCTCTCCGACCTTCCAATCTTGGGTTAGCCAGCTTCTGCAGCTGTGTGACTTGGGAAAGGCCTCTACCCTGATCCACGAACTTGGGACATTCTAGCCTCTACAGTCGCTTGAGCTCTTTCCTTGATATTATCTCTCTCTATATATCTATTTATACACTTTACTGGTTTTGCTTCTCTAGCGAACCCAGCCTAAGACACCCACTAACTGAATGTACTAGGATATTAACTTTGTTTTACCTGAAGCATGTGTTCTTTTATAATTAATAAATAGTAATATTTCTGTGAACTAATACAGGATATCATCCTGTGATTGTGTGTTATAATAAAGCCCTCCTCCCCCAGGGCACAGTAGGATGATAGTCTTCTCAACGGCTGATCAGCATCGTGTCACCCATGAACTCTCAGAAGGACAGTGAATCTGTGATTAGTCAGACTCCCTCACATCCTGTCAAAGACATTTACTCATGTGAATTATGTTGCCTGAGGGAAAGGATCAGGCAAGCCCAAGAGGAGAATCACCATGAGGACTGAGAATATTGTAAGCAGATAGGTGGGATACCTGGTTCCAAAAGAGAAATATCATTTCACTCTCAATTTTGTCAGAGGTCTGATCCCTTTCAAAAACTTATATTTTCCATATTTGGAGAATTGGATGTGAGAGATACAAGAATATTTCACAAACATGAGACTTCTGGACAACACAGCACTATAGACAGAAGAAACACACTGTCCCTCCACAGTAAAGATCTGAAAAACTAAGTCAAACAGAGACAAACGCCAATCCTGAAACCCTAAGCATGAAATGAAGAGATAAAGAACTCAGCCAAGCACCAAATGGAATAAGAAACTGAAAGAGAACAGAGAGTGATGAGAGATACATGCAGAGGTACCCTATCAGCTAACGCAACACAGATCCACCTTGATGGATTTCTATTGGAGGTTGGCGAATGGGGGTATGAGAAAGAAACTTCACAGAGCTTCCAGCAGGAGACAGAATAATTGGAAACCAGCGACATACGTTTTCACAGTCCCATGCTTTTACACCCTCATTCGGCCTCCTTTCCTTCCTGTGGCCACAGTTTCTTGGCCGGGAAGCACTGAATTCACACCTGTGCCACTTGGCTTCTACTCACCTGTACTAGCCGGCTCCCTGAGCCCCATTTGTTGGCTGCTGGTGTTGCTTTCTTCTGCTTCTTTTGATTTCTTCCCTTCCTCTCACCACCTCCCCCTCCTTTCTCTCAGATACTTGGCTCTGAGTGCCATCTTTGCTTCTTTCTCAAAGCTGTAAAACACTGCTCAAATGTGAAACTGCTTCCTATCCTGTGAGGCAATGCTGGTGGGATACCCGGGGCTTTTTGTTAAACTAATAAATAACAAATAAACTATTTGTTCTGTTTTGATTGGTTTGTTTGTTTTCTTTTTTCTTTTCTCATCTTGGGAGCTCCTTCTAGCTGGGCAGTACTGTGAAGCTTGGGAGCTACTTCATTACTCTGCAGAAACGCACAGTGGGATCCCAGAGGGCATTTCTTTTTTTTTTTTTTTTTGCTTTTATTTTTTATTTTTTGGTTTTTCTTTGGTTTCTTTATTTTCTTCTCCTTCTTTTTCCATTTTTGTCTTTCATCATTGCTCAGTTTCTGACCTCTCTATACTTACCTTCTCTTCCTGTCTCCTGAACACGTGGTGTGGTGTGACATCTCTACTCCTTCTAGCCAAGCTATTCTTCATGACCTGGGAGAAAATTCTCCATCCCTGGGAGATTTTCTTTCTTTTTTTCTAATTTTTATTTATTCATTTTTTCTTTTACACTTTTTGCTTTTGTTTTTCTCCATTGTTCTGTCTCTGATCTCTCTACTCCAATGGAAAGCTACCTGAGCACTCTTTCTTTTTTGTTTGTAAGTTTTTAGCTCCTGGTCCTCTCTCCTCTCTACCATACCCATCTTAGGTCCGCAAATTGCAATCTCTTGCTTTTCCTGCTTACCTGCATTATGCATTTAACATCCCACACCCAAGCAGCACAGGCACAGCCTACCAGATCCTGCCCTGCACTAATTCCTGTCCTTCCCTGTTGGCCCTTGTAAATACCACAAACAACCCATTCGAGAAACTCCCCTTTTGCTGGACCTGTACTAATATATCATGCCTCAGTGACTGACCCTGCCCACTGGAGAAGGAGGTTAAAAGTATTGTGCCTACAAACTAGCAAACAAAAAAGAACACACAAACAACCTGCTCAGACATAAGCAAATAAAACTAAAATGCAGGACAAAACAAACAAATCTACAATCAATAAAAACCAATAACTAATGAATGTCCTGAAGACAGCAGACAATATTAAAACATAAAAAACAGAACAGGACGGTTCCAGTAGGTGTCCAAAATAAACACCAGGTGACTTTCCAGTACAAGAAAAGGAAATAGAACTACCTTATAGGGAATTCAAATCTCTAATAGTCAGAGCTATCCAAGAGCTGAAGCAAAAAAGAAATAGATAAAAATGAGGAAAAATAGATAAATTCATGGAAAAGACAGACAAATTCATGAAAAATACAGACAAAAAAATTGGAAAAATTCAGGAAAATAATACAGCAACAAAATGCCAAAATAAGTTTACAACTAGCAATCATACAAAAACAACAATTATAAATCCAAAAGATAAACAACAAGATTTCAGAGATGGACAGTCTCACAGAAGGGCTGAGGAGTAGGTTTGAATCGATCGAAGACAGGATCAACAAACTTGAAGACAAACAGTTGGATAAAACTCTGAGGAAAATCAGAAAAAAATAACAAAGAAAAATGAAGAAAACCTGAGAATTATGGGGGATACAACCAAAATCAAACATTTGCGAGTAATCAGAGTTCCAGAACAGGGGGAGAAATCAGAAAACACAGAGAGGATCATTGAAGAACTGATGACAGAAACCTTCCCCAACATAATGAAAGATGAAAAGCTGACCATCCAAGAAACTAAACGAATCACATATAAGATAACCTCCAAAAGAAAATCATCAAGACATATCATAATCACACTGGATAAAACCAAAGAGAAACAAAGAATCCTGAGAGCAGCTTGAGAAAAACAAAAAGTCACATACAGAGGAGAAACAATAAAAGTAAGCTCAGACAATTTGGCAGAAACTATGGAGGCAAGAAGGAAGTTAGAAGACATATATAAAACCTTGAAAGAAAAAAATTGCCAGCCAAGAATAATACAGCTTGCAAAACTCTTGTTCAAATATGATGGTGAAATTAGGACATTTCCAAATAAACAGAAATTAAAAGACTATGTAAAAGCCAAACAAAACATTAAAAGAATCATTAAAAGATGTCCTTTGACCTGAAAACAAACAACATCAGCCCACAGGCTGAATCTATGGCGCAGAATCATACCAGCCATATACCAACCCACGAAATGAATTCTCAAGCCCTATCCAAAACCAAAAGAATTACAGCAGGAAACCGGAGAGGTTAATCTGTAAATGACAATAACATCAGAACAATAATAAGGGTAATAAATGGTGTAGGTATAAAATTTTCTAATGGAGATGAAGGCAAGGTGGTATTAAGTAATAATAGACTGATTCCAACATAGGAAGATAAGGGTAACTTTCAAGGTAACCACAAAGAAAGTTAACAAATCTACACATCAAAATAAAGAAGAAAACATACAGTCTTAGTAAAAACAAAGCTTACAAGAACAAAAGAAATGAATAAAATATTCACAGACAAAAATAATTCAGCACAGCAGAGTAAGAGGAAAAAAGAAAACGTCGGCACTACAAAAAAGCCAAGAGATGGAGAGTGACAGAATGGACTAAAAATAAAGGATCCAATAATAAGCTGTCTACAAGAGACATACCTTACAAAGATGGAAATTTATTAAAAATCAAAGATGGAAAAGAAAACATATCAAGCAAACATCTACTAAAAAAGAGGAGTGGCAATATTAATTTCAGATACAATAGACTTTAAAATAAAGTTCACCATAAAAGACAAAGAAAGACTCTATATAATGATTAAGCAGATTATCCATTATGAAGACATAACCATAATAATCATGTACACATCCAACAACAGGGCTCTCAAATACATAAAATAAACTCTAACAACACTGAAAGGAGAGATTGACAGTTCCACAATAATAATAGGAGACTTCAATACACCACTCTCGGTAAAGGACAGAATATCTAAAAACAAACTCAGTAAAGAGACAGAAGAGCAAAACGGCACAATCAGCCAACTTGACCTCATAGACATATATAGAACACTGCACCCAACAGCTGCAAAGTACACATTCTTTTCCAATGCACATGGAACATTCTCCAGAATAGACCACATCTTAGGCCACAGTGGAATCTTTTAAAGGATCTCAAACGTTGAAATTATACAAAGTATCTTCTCTGATCACAATGCCATCAAGGCAGAAATTAAGAACAAAAACAGCAAGGGAAAAGAAAATCAATTATATGGAAAATGAATAATATCCTGCTTGCAAACCACTGGGTAATAGAATAAATCAGAGATGACATTTAAAAAATCCTAGAATCAAACAAGAATGAAAACACATCATAGCAAAACTTTTAGGACACAGCAGAGGCAGTCCTTACTGGACAATTTATAGCATTGGATGCACACATCAAAAAATAAAAAAAGGGACAAAATAAAAACATTAACTACACAAGTTGAACAAATAGAAAGAGAAGAACAAACAAAGCTCACAGCCACTAAAAGAAAGGAAATAAGATAATAGCAGAAATAAATGAAATAAAGAACAGAGAAAACATAGAAAGAATCAACAAAACCAAAGGTGATTACTTGAAAGGATTAAAAAAATCAGCAAATCACTGGCCAGACTGAAAAAAATAAAACAGGAGAGGATTCAAATAACCCAAATAAGAAATGAACAGACTCGACTGAAATAAAAAGGATCATAACAGATTGTTATGAAAAAGTACACTCCAACAAATTTGGAAACCTAAAGGAAATGGATAAATTTCTAGAAAAACACTACCTGCCTACACTACCACAAAGTGATGTTGAAAATCTGAATAGAGCCATGACAAGAGAAGAGATTGAAAAGGTAATTTAAAAAACAAAAAAACAAAAACTAACAGCAACAAAAAAAGCCCTGGCCCAGATGGCTTCACTGGAGAATTCTACCAAACATTCAGAGAAGAGCTTCTACCAGTACTACTGAAACTATTTCAGAAAATAGAAAGCAAAGCAACATTTCTGAACTCATTCTATGAAGCCAGCATAACCCTAATACCAAAACCATGTAAAGACATCACAAAAATCAAAAAATTATAGACCGATATCTCTCATGAACATAGATGCAATGATTCTCAAAAAGATTCTCACCAATAGAATTCAGCATTATATCAAAAAACAAAAAAGAAAAGAAAAAATCTAATACACCACGGTCAAGTTGGATTCATAGCAGGTATGCAAGGATGGTACATTAGGAAATCAATCAATGTAATCCGCCTCATAAATAAAAGGAAAGAAAAGAATCACATGATCATCTCCATTCCAATGGAAGAGACATTTGACGAAGTCTAACACCCATTCCTGAAAAAACCTCTCAATAAAATAGGGGTAGAATAGAAATTTCACGACATAAAAAGGGCATCTATGCAAAATCAACGACCAACACCATTCTTAATGGAGACAGGCTGAAAACATTCCCCTTGAGAACAGGAACACGACAAAGATGTCCTTTATCAACACTCTTATTTAACATTGTGCTAGATGTCCTAGCTAGAGCAATAAGGCAAGAAAAAGAAATAAAGGGCATCCAAAATGGTAATGAAGAAGTTAAACTGTCCGTGTTGTGTATGATATGATAGTATACATAGAAAACCCTAAAGACTCCACGAGAAAATTACTGGAACTAACAGAAACATTCAACAGAGTAACAGGATACAAGAGAAACATACAAAAATCAGTTTGATTCCTACACACCAATAAAGAGAATGAAGAAAAGGAAATCAGAAAAACAATACCGTTTAAAATAACCCCTAAAAATGATATACTTAGGAATAAGTCTAACCAGGGATGTAAAAGAGCTATACAGAGAAAACTACAAAACACTACTGCAAGAAACCCAAAGAGATCTACATGAATGGAAAAACATACCATGCTTATGAATAGGTAGACTCAACATTGTGAAAATGACAATTCTACCTAAAGCAATTTACATATACATTGCAATCCCAATGCAAATACCAACAACATTCTTTAAAGAGATGGAAAAAGTAATGATTAACTTTATATGGAAAGGAAAGTATCCCCAGATAAGTAAAGAACTGTTGAAGAAGAATAAAGTAGGAGCACTTGCTCTATCTGACTTCAGAACCTACTATACAGCTACAGTAGTCAAAACAGCCTGGTACTGGTACAATGACAGATATATTGAACAATGGAACAGAATTAAGAAC
Organism: Dugong dugon; assembly: GCA_030035585.1. Taxonomy (NCBI): domain Eukaryota; kingdom Metazoa; phylum Chordata; class Mammalia; order Sirenia; family Dugongidae; genus Dugong; species Dugong dugon. The sequence continues at coordinate 27,109,796 of CM057478.1, read as the reverse complement.
CATATGTAAATCCATCCACCTACAGTCACCTTGTCTTTGTCAAAGGTGCAAAGTCCATCAAATAGGGAACAGTTTTTTACCAAATGGTGCTGGCAAAACTGGATGTCCATTGACAAAAAAATAAAACAGAACCTATAATTCACACCATATACAAAAACTAATTCAAAATGGATTAAAGACATACATATAAAGCCGAAAACTATAAAGTTCATTGAAGAAAAAATAGGACCAACACTAGAGGCTGTATACATGGCCTTAACAGGATACAAAACATAACTAACAACACAGAAACTTCAGAAGATAAGCATGATAACTGGGGACTTCTAAAAACTAAACACTTAAATGCTCATCAAAAGACTTCACCAAAAGAGTAAAAAGAGAACTTATAGACTGGAAAAAAAATTGGAAAAGTCAGACAAAGATCTAGTCTCTATAATCTACAAGACAATCCAACACCTCTAAACAGAAAGACAAATAATCCAATTAAAAAATGGGTAAGGGAAATGAACGGAGACATCACCAAAGAAGACATTCAACAGGTCAACAGACACATGAGGAAATGCTCACCATCACTAGCCATTAGAGAAATGCAAATGAAAATCACAATGGGCTACCATCTCACCCCAGCATTACTGGCACGAATTTAAAAAAAAAACTGGAAATAACAAATGTTGGAGAGACTATGTGGAGATCAGATCTCTTATGCACTGGTGGTGGGAATGCAAAATGATACAAGCATTTTGGAAAATGATAAGACAGTTCTTTAGAGAGGTAGAAATAGAAATATGTTATGATCCAGCAATCCCACTCCAAGGAATATATCCTAGAGAAATAAGACATGCACACACATGTTCATTGCAGCATTGTTCACAATAGCAAAAAGATGGAAACAACCTAGATGCCCATCAATAGATGAATGGATAAACTATGGTACATACACACAACAGAGTATTATGCAGCGATAAAGAACTATGATGAATCTATGAAACATCTCATAACATGGATGAAAAAGGAGGACATTATGCGAGTGAAATAAGTCAATCACAAAAGGATAAATATTGTATGAGACCTCTACTGTAAAAACTCATGAAAACTTTACACACAAAAAGAAACAATCATTGTTGGTCACGAGGGAGGGAAGCGATGGGGGAAAACACTATATACACAATAGATAGGTGGTTAGTTTGGTGAAGGGTAAGACAGTACAAAATACTGGGAAAGCAAGCACAACTTTTACAAGGAAAGGAAATGGAAGCTCCATAGACACATCCAAACTTCCTGAGGGAACCAATTGCTGGACTGAGGCCTGTGGGGACCATGGAATCAGGGAATATCTAGCTTAATTGGCATAACAGAATTTATAAAGAAAATGTTCTACATTCTACCTTGGTGAGTAGCATCTGGGGTCTTAAAACATGTGAGCAGCCATCTAAGATACTTTACTGTTTTCACCCCTTCGGGAGAAAGGGAGAATGAAGAAAACAAGACACAATGAAAAGATTATTCCAAAGGACTAATGAACCACACTTACCATGGCCTACACCAGACTGAGTCCAGTAAAACTAGATGGTGCCCAGCTACCAACACTCAATGCTCTGACAGGAATCACAACACAGGATCCCGGACAGAGCTGGAGAAAAACGTAGAACAAAATTCTAACTCAGAACAAAAGGCTAGCTGGCAACACGGTGCTCTAGGAAGAAACACCATGCATCCCTCTACAGCAAAGATCCGAAAAACTAAGCTAAACAGAGAAAAAGCATCCTGAAACCCTAAACATCAAAAGAAGAGATAAGGATCTCAGCCGAGCACCAAATGGAATAAGAAACTGACAGAGAACAGAGAGAGAGGAGACACACATGCAGAGGTCCTCTATCAGCTAACGCAGAATGGATCTGCCATCTTGGACTCTCATCAGAGACCAGCGAATAGGGGTTTCGAGAAAGCACCTTTGCGTAGTTTCCAGCAGGAGACAGAACAACCGGTAAATGGTGATATACACTTTCCCACCCTCCACCCTTTTCACCTTCACTCAGCCTCCTCTGCTTCCCTTGGCCACAGTGTCTTGGCCGGGAAGCACCAGCTGCTTGGATTCCACCTGCCCACACTTACTGTATCCCTGAGTGCCTTTTGTTGGCTGCTGGTGTTGCTTTTTTATGCTTCTTTTCATTTTTTCCTTACCTCTCACCACCTGCCCCTTTTTTTGCTCAAATACCTGGCTCTGTGCACCATCTTTGCTTCTCCCTGAGGGGCTGTGGTGCTCCACCCAAGTGTGGAACTACTTCACGGTCCATGCTGCCATGCTGGTGGGATCCCGGGGCTTTTTTAAGTTTGTTTTGAATTGTTTGTTTTATTTTTCTTTTCTTGAGTTAGGAGCCCATTCTGGCTGGGCAGTGATGCGCAGTTTGGAAACTACCCCCTCAGTTTTGGCAGACATGCAGAGGGATCCCTGAGGGCATTTCTTTTCTCGTGTTTATTTTTCTGTTTTGCGGGGGACTTTTCTTGTTCTTTTTTTGAAATTTGTTTTGTTTTCTTTTCCATTTTTCCCCTTTTTTCTTTCTTCATTACTGCATTTCTCATCTCTCTATACCTTCCTTCTCTTCCTGTCCCCTGAACTCCTGATGCTGAGTGACACCTGTATGCCTCCTAGTCAGGCTGTACTTCAACAACTGGGAATAACTTCCCCAGACCTCAGAGCTGCACTGGTGGGATCCTTGGTAGCTTTGCTGTATTTTTTCTGTCTAATTTTTATTTATTCATTCTTTTCTTTTTTCTTCTTCTTCCCCTTTATGTTTTTCTTCATTTAATAGTCTCTCATCTCTCCATGTCAACAGCAAACTCCCCTAGCACTCTTTTTGTTTGTTTGTATGTTATTGGATCCTGTTACTCTCTCCTCTTTCCCATACCCATCTTAGCTCCACATATCACAACCTCCCCCCTCTATCCCGCCTACCTCCACCGTTCACTTAACATCACATCACCAAGCAGCACAGGCAAAGCCTACTGGAACCTGCCCGGCACTGATTACCGATGTTGCCTGGTGACTGTAGTGAGTGTCACAAACAACCCATCTCTGCAACTCCTCTTCACCTAGACCTTCCCTGCTATACCATATCTGAGCTACTGACATTGCCAATTGGAGAAGTAGGTGAAAAGTATCATGCCCACAGACAAACAAACAACAAAGTATACACAGCCTGACTGCTCAGACATAACCAAATTAAAAAAGGACAAAACAAACCAATCTGTCATCAATAAATGAGAAAAATAACTACTGAATGCCCTGAAGACAGCAGACAATATCAAAATATTTACAAAAACAGGACAGGATGGTTCCAGTATGTGTCCAAAATAAAACACCAGATGACTTTCCAGGAGAAAAAAAGACACTAGAACTACATGATGGGGAATTCAAATCTCAATACTCAGAATTATCCAAGAGTTGAAGGCAAAAGCAGACACAAATGAGGAAGAAATAGACAAAGTCATGGAAAAGGCAGAGAAATTCATGGAAAATACAGACAAAAAATGGAAGAATTCAGGAAAATAATGCCGGAACAAAATGCAAAATAAATTCACAACCAGAAATTATACAAAAACAACAATCAGAAATCCAAAGATAAACAACAAGGTTTCAGAAAAGGAGGGTGTCTTAGGAGGACTGAGGAACATAATTGAAATGGTGGAAGACAGGATCAGTGGAATTGAAGACAAACACTTGGATACAACTCTGTTCATGAAAACTCAGAAAAAAGAAAAAATGAAGAGACCCTGAGAATTTTGTAGGATACAATCAAAAGCAAAAATTTGTGACTGATTGGAGTTTCAGAACCAGGGAGAAATCAGAAAACACAGAGAGGATCTTTGAAACACTGCTGACAGAAAACTTCCTCAATATCATGAAAGAGGAAAATCTGGCCATCCAAGAAGCTCAACTAACCCCATATAGGATAGACTCCAAAAGAAAATCATGAAGGACTATCATAATCACATTCACCAAAACCAAAGACAAAGAATCTTCAGAGCAACTTGAGAAAAATAAGAAGTCACATACAGAAAAAGGAAAAAAAAAAAACAGTAAGACCAAGCTCAGGTTATTCACCAGAAACCATACACACAAGAAGGCAATGGGATGACATATATAAAACCTTGAAAGAAAAAAAATGGCAGCCAAGGATAATATATCCTGCAAAATTCTCATTCAAATATAATGGTGAAATTAGGACATTTCCAGAAAAACAAAAATTAAGGGAAAATGTAAAAATCTAACTGAATTTGCAAGATTTATTAAAGGGAGTCCTTTGATCTGAGAACAAACAACTTCAGCTCACAGGCTGAATCTTAGATGCAGGATCATACCAGCCAGATACCAATCTAGGAAATGAACAATCAAGTACGATCCAAAACCAAAAGAAATACAACAGGGAATCAGAGCAGTTAATCTGTATATAGCAACAACAAAAGAGGGAATAGATGGGGTAAGTATAGAACCTTCGAATAGAGAGGAAAGCAAGGAGATACCAAGTAATAATAGACTTCCACAAACTTAGAAAGATAAAGGTAACGTTCACGGTAACCAGGATGAAAGTTAACAAACATACTCATAAAAATAAAGAGGAAAAAAATAAAGTCTCACTAAAAACAAAACCTACAAAAACAAAAGATATCAAAAAATTCACAAAGAAAAGGAATTCAATACAGGAGAGTAAGAAGAACAAAGAATACATCACCACCACACACACACACACAAAAAAAAACACTACCAAATGACAGCAATAAACTCTCATCTATCAATAATTACTCTGAATATAAATGGACACAATGCACCCAAAAAGAGAGGGAGAGTGACTGAGCAGATAAAAACAAACAAACAAAAAAAAAAAAAAAAAAAACCAGGATCCATCAACATGTTGTCTACAAGAGACACACCTGAGAAACAAATATGTGAATTTATCAAAAATCAAAGATATATATCAAGTTAAGAACAACCATATGAAGTTAAGAACAATAACAACAAAAAAAGGAGTGGCAATACTAATCTCATAAAATAGACATTAAAACAAAATCCACCATAAAAAACACAGAAGGACACTATACAATCATTAAGGGGATGATCCATCATGAAGACATAACCATAATAAACATCTACGCACCCAATGATAAGGTTAAAAAATAATTAAAACAATCTCCAACAACACTGAACAGAGAAATTAACAGTTCCACAATAATAATAGGAGACTTCAATACACCAATCTTGGTAAAGGACAGAACATCTAAAAAGAAACTCAGCAAAGATACAGAAGACATAAAGGGAACATCAGCCAACTTGACCTCACAGACATATATACAACACTCCATCCAACAGCTGCAAAATACATATTATTTTCCAATGCATATGGAACGTTCTCCAAAATAGACCTCATCTTAGGCCACAGAGCAATCCTCAACAAGATCCAAAACGTTGAGACACTACAAAGTATCTTCTCTGACCACAATGCCATCAAGGTAGAAATTAACAACAGAAATAGGAAGGAAAAAAAATCAATTACATGGAAACTGAATAACAACCTGCTTACAAACCACTGGGTAATAAATAAATCAGAGATGGAATGAAAAAATTCCAGATTCAAACGAGAATGAAAACACATCATACCAAAACCTTCAGACACAGCAAAGGCGGTCCTCAGAGGACAATTTATAGCAATAGATTCACACATTAAAAAAGACAGAAGGGAAAAAATCAAAACATTAACTACGCAACTCAAATAGAAACAGAACAGCAAAAAAAAAAAAAAAAAGCCCAAAGCCACCGGAAGAAAGGAAATAATAAAGATCAGAGTAGAAACAAATGAAATAGAGAACAGAAAAACAATTGAAAGAATCAACAAATCTAAAAGTTGATTCTTTGAAAGAATCAACAAAGTTGACAAACCACTGGCCAGACTGACAAAAGAAAAACAGGAGAGGAAACAATTAATCCAAATAAGAAATGAAATGGGAACATTACAACAGACCCAACTGAACTAAAAAGGGTTATAACAGAATATTATGAAAAACTATACTCCAATAAATTTGAAAAAATAGAGGAAATGGATAAATTTCTAGAAACACACTACTTACTGAAACTACAAAAAAGTGATGTTGAAAATCTGAACAGACTCATATCAAGAGAAGAGATGGAAATAGTAATTTAAAAAAAAACTCCCAACAGATAAACCCTGGTCCAGATGGCTTCACTGGAGAATTCTACATAACATTCAGAGAAGAACTTCTACCAGTACTACTCAAAATATTTCAGAGCATAGAAAAGGAAGCGTCGGTTCCAAATTCATTCTATGAAGCCAGCATAACCATAATACGAAAACCAGGCAAAGACGCCACACACACACACACAAAAGAAAATTACAAACACTATCTCTCATGAATATAAATGCAAAAATTCTCAACAAAATTCTAGTCAATAGAATTCAGCATCATATAAAAAAATAATACCACATAAATAAAAGGAATGAAAAGAATCAGATGATCATCTCAATTGACACAGAAATGGCATTCAACAAAGTCCAAAATCCATTCCTGATAAAAACTCTCAATAAAATAGGAATAGAAGTGAAATATCACAACATAATAAAGGGCATCTATGCAAAACCAATGGCCAACATCATTCTTAATGGAGAGAGGCTGAAAACATTCTGCTTGAGAACAGGAACAAGACAAGGATATCCTTTATCACCACTCCTATTTAACATTGTGCTGGAAGTTCTAGCTAAAGCAATAAGGCAAGAAAAAAAAATAAAGGACATCCAAATTGGTAATGAAGAAGTTAAATTGTCCTTGTTTGCGGATTATATGATACTATACATAGAAAACCCTATAGATTCCATGAGAAATCTACTGGAACTAATAGAAAGATTCAGCAGAGTAGCAGGATACAAGATGGCATACAAAAATCAGTGGGATTCCTATATACCAATAAAGAGAATGATGAAAAGGAAATCAGGAAAACAATACCATTTATAATAGTCCCTAAAAAATAAAATACTTAGGAATAAATCTAAAGAGGGATGTAAAAGACCTATACAAAGAAAACTACAAAACACTGTTGCAAAAAACCCAAAAGGATCTACATAAATGGAAAAAGATATCATGCTCATGGATAGGTAGACTCAATATTGTGAAAATGACAATTCTACCCAAAGCATCTTATGAATACAATGCAATCCCGATGCAAATATCAACAGCATTCTTCAAAGACATAGAAAAAATAATCAGTAACCTTATATGGAATGGTAAGAAGCCCCAAATAAGTAAAGCACTATTGAAGAAGAAGAATAAAGTTGGAGAATTCACACTACCTCACTTCAGAACCTACTATACAGGCAGTGTAGTCAAAACCCCCTGGTACTGGTAGAACGACAGATACATTGACCAATGGAACAGAATTGAGAACCCAGATGTAAATCCATCCATCTACTGTCACTTGATCTTCGACAAGGGCCCAAAGTCCATCAAATGGGGAAAAGACAGTCTTTTTAACAAATGGTGGTGGCAAAACTGGATGTCCATCTGCAAAAAAAAAAAAAAGAAAAGAAACAGAACCCATACCTCACACCATATACAAAAATTAATTCAAAATGGATCAAAGACCTAAATATAAAACCAAAAACTATAAAGTTCAAAGAAGAAAATATAGGAAAAATGCTACCGGCCCTAATGTATGAAATTAACAGGATACAAACCATAGCCATCAAAACATAAATACCAGGAGATAAGCTATAAAACTGGGATCTTCTAAAAATCAATCACCTATGTGCGTCCAAAGATTTCACCAAAAGACTAAAAAGAGAACCTACAGACTTGGAAAAAATTTTTTGACAGTACAAGTCAGACAAATGTCTAATCACCATAATCTACAAGAAAATCCAACACCTCTACAACAAAAAGACAAATAATCCTATTAAAAAATGGACAAAGGAAATGAACAGACACTTCACCAAGGAGACATTCAAGTGGCCGATAGACACATGAGGAAATGCTCACAATCACTAGCCATTAGAGAAATGCAAATTAAAACCACAATGAGATATCATCTCACCCCAGCATTACTGGTACAAATCAAAAACACTGGAAATAACAAATGTTGGAGGGACTGCGGGGAGATGGGAACTCTTATGCACTGCTGGTGGGAATGCAAAATGATTCAACCATTTAGGAGAATGATATGGTCCTCCTTAGAAAGCTAGAAAAAGAAATACCATACGGTTGAGCAATCCTACTCCTAGGAATATAGCCTAGAGAAATAAGACGTCTTCACTAGAATAGACATATGCACACCTATGTTCAAGACAGCACTGTTCACAATAGGAAAAGTTTGGAAACAACCTAGATGCCCATCAGCAGTTGAATGGATAAACAAACTATGGTACATACATACAATGGAGTACTATGCACCAATGAAGAACAACAATGTATCTGTGAAGCATCTCATAAAATGGATGAAACTGGAGGACATTATTCTGAGTGAAATAAGTCAATCACAAAAGGACAACTATTGTATGAGACCTCTATCGTAGAAACCCATGAAAAAGTTTACACACAAAAGGTAACAATATTTGTTCGTTACCAGGGATGGGAGGGTTGGAGGGGGAAATACTAAATAGGCAATAGATAAGTGGTTTCTTTGGTGAAGGGTGAGACAGTCACATTACTGGGGAAACCAGCACAATTTGTAAATGGAAAGGTCATGGGAGCTCCATAGACACATCCAAACTCCCTGAGGGACTGAATTGCTGGGCGCAGGGCTGTAGGGACCATGGTCTCGGGGAACACCTAGCTAAATTGTCATAACACAGTTTATAAAGACAGTGTTCTACATTCTACCTTGGTGAGTAGCGTCTGGGGTCTTAAAAGGCTGTGAGCAGCCATGTAAGATACTCCACTGGTCTCACCCTTTTGGAAGCAAGGGAGAATGAAGAGAACAGCTTACAAGGAAATGATTAGTCCAAATGACTAATGGACCACAGCTATCAAGGCCTCCACCAGACTTAGTCCACTACAGCTAGATGGTGCCTGGCTACCACTACTGAATGCTCTGATCAGGATCACAACAGAGGGTTCTGGACAGAGCTGGAGAAGGATGTGGAACAAAATTCTAATACACACACACAAAAAGACCAGATTTACTGGCCTAAAAGAGACTGCAGAAACACCGAGAGTATGGCCCCCAAACACTGTTTTAGCTTAGTGGTGAAATCACTCCCGAGGTTCGCCATTCAGGCATGGATTGGACAGCCCCATAAAACAAAACAGGACTAATGAGGCACACAATCCAGAGACAAGGACTAGAAGGCAGAAGGGGACAGGAAAGCTGGTGATAGGGAACCCAAGGTTGAGTAAGGATAGTGCTAACATGTAGTGGGATTGTTACCAATTGTAATAGGGCAACATGTGTACTGTTTAATGAGAAACTATTGTGTTCTGTCAACCTTCATCTACAGTGAGAATAGAAGCAGAACTGGAGGAGCATAGTCGATGTCACTGAACTGTGCATGTGGAAATTTTTGAAAATACGTATCTTTGGCTATGTATGTTTTCACCAAAAAAAGAAAAAGAGAGAGAGAGAGAGAGGATTGACATGTCCTGGTGTTGTTAACCAATTTCATAAACCAATATGTGTACTATTATTTAATGAGAAACTATTTGTTCTGTAAACCTTCACCTGAAGTACAATTAAAGAAAAAAACTGCTCACTGCTCTAGAGCTGCTGGAATCTTTTGGAAGCTTCAGTAATACAAATCACTGGGTCAGGACAACTGTTTTCTGGGAAGAAGAGGAAATCAGACTCTGCAAGAAACCTCCATATGAGGCAAGGAATCTCCATCCCAGCCTCTCTCTGCACCTGATCCTGCAGATAGGCATTCTTGAGTGCCCCCAAATCTTATCTTCTTTCTGGATTCCTTGACAGGGAAGACTGGTGTCTGGGCTCACATTGCCTTCCTCTCACTGTGTGTTACTCTTTCAGTAATACACAACTGTGTCCTTGGTTCTCAGAGTGTCCATTTATATATACAGCCTGTTCTTGGTGTTGTCCCCACAGATGGTGAACTGGCCCTTCATGGATTAATTGTAGTATGTGTTACTTCCATTATACCATATACCTCCCAGACACTTTAGCTCTTTCCTGGGAACATGGTGGACCCAGTTCATTGTTTGATCCCTGAAGGTAAAACTGGAGGCTGCACAGGAGAGTCTCAGGGAGTATATGCATTTTCTCACAACTCCCCCAGATTCCAACAGCTACACCTCACACTGGACACCTGAAAACACACAGACATTGGACTTAGGAGACCCGAATTCTCCAGTAACATGTCCACACAACATGTATCCATCCCTTATATTTCTAACAATAACCTTGCATAAGGATGAAAAGGAATCCCTAGATCAATTTAAACTGCATGGTGGGGGCCACTGGGCTCACAGATGCTGGGAACTTCACAACACCTGGGCCTGGGGCTCCTCTCCCACAGCTGCATGATCAGGTTTTTGTGGAGATTTTATTAGAAGAGGGTAGGGCATTATTTCCATATCTCCCTCCTGTAGATGATAATTTGATATGAATGCCATGCACAAAGAGATTTCCCAGGACAGACTAGTGTCCTGGGACAGAAAAGTGGGAAAAGGGGATGTTGAAACAATCATTGAAGCAGATATTTATTGAAATTTATGCATGAAGCTGGTGAGCACCTTCCATCATTATCTTATGTAATTTTCTGAACAGTTCACTAAAGTTTGAAGTATATTATTTCCTCTGTATATAGATGGGAAAGCTAATACATGTTCAGAGCTGTTAAAATACTTACCCCTCTCTGCATCATTAATAATGAGAACAGTCATGACTGAGGTTAAATCGGTCCAGAGCCACAATCTCATGCATGGACCAGCTCTGCCCCAAACTAATCAGTACCTATCTAATGTCATAATAAGTTCATTTCTACTATGATTGTACTATATGCATTTTTCTTTATTATTAAAAAAGTGGAACACTTTTCATCCAGGTGGTCTTCCTGCTGTTTCTATTAAGATTTTTATAAGTTAATAAACCTTTCAAGACACAAATAGCATTTAAATTCACATCAAGTACAAGGCAGGGCATTATTTTCTAAGGAGCAAAGCTAATTCAGGTGGTTCTTGCTGTCCAGAAATGAGAGTTCATTTCTGGATAATAAAGTGCATTATTGCACAAAAGATCTTGCTAACATCACATGGACATGGTGCTTCTATGGAACGGAGGAGTGTATGTATGTGTGTGTTTGTGTGCATATTACAATAATAATATGGCATGCAATACATTATAATTTATTTATACTGCCTTAATGTAGAGGGCCTTGGTCTATGGTGAACACATAAGATGGGGAAAACAAAGTGAGATGACCTGGACACTGCACCTAAGGCCAAGTCAACATTTAACCTCTCCTCTTTCTTCCCCCTGAGAAGCTGGTGTCTCTCCATCCAGCATGGGAGGGACTGAGCCTGGGAAGAAAGATCTATAAAGGAGCCACGTAAGGAGAAATTGCCATGTTCTCAAGCCCATTGCGAAAATAATGAGAAATAGATTGAATTATGCACCCCTCCCCATAATATGTACTGAATTACTAACTGTTGTACTTATGCATGTGACAATGTATGAAAATAGTTTCCCCCCCCCCCGGTTATGTTAATGTGGTCATAACAGTGTGAGGTGGATCCTAAACCTAATCAGTTCTAAGTTATAAAAAGTCCAGAATAGACACAGGAACACACACAAAGGAAGAGAGATACCACGTGAGGACTATTTAAAAGTCAAGGTTTGCTAAGGAAAAAAGAAATTATGAAGGATATTGACAAGGAAGGAATTCACACGGTTGAGACCCTGATTTGTTGGACTTTTAACCACAAGAACTGTGATAAAATTAATGTTCGTTTGTTAAAGTCACAACTGTGGTTTTTGTGTTATGGAAGCAAAAGGCAAATGAGAAAGAATGTGTGCAGTTCAATTTTCAATTCAGAAACACTTATTCTATCATAGACAATCTGTCCTGACAGTGAGTGTTAGTTTTTAGTTTAAGTATCATTATTATTAGTAGTATAACTAATAGCAGTACTGGTAGTAATAATACTTGTACTATGGGCATCCCTAGGACTCTGACCTAATTTCAGAGAATTAGCAGCACAATAACAATTTTATACAAGTTTTATTTACAATTCAAGACTAATTTCTACAAAGAAGATAAAATAAAAGATAACATTTTAGGACCTGTAGCAACATGGCGATCTAGGAAGTAGCACCATGCCATCCCTCCACAACAAAGATCCAAAAAACTAAGCCAAACAGAGAAAACAGCAATCCTGAAACTTTAATCATCAAATGAAGAGATAAAGATCTCAGCCGAGCACCAAATGAAATAAGAAACTTACAGAGCACAGAAAGCGAGGAAACATACATGCAGAGTTCCCCTATCAGCTAACTCACTATGGATCTGCCATCTTGGACTCCTATCAGAGACCAGCAAATAGGGGGTATGAGAAAGAAGCTTCATGGAGCTTCCAGCAAGAGACATAAGAACTGGTAATTGATGATATACGCTTTCCCAGTCCTCACCCTTCTTCACCCCCACTCAGCCTCCTCTGCTTCCCATGGCCACAGTCTCTTGGCTGGGAATCACCGGCTGCTTGGAATCCACCTGCCTGCACTGGCTGACTCCCTGAGTGCCATTTGTTGGCTGCTAGTGTGGCTTTTTTCTGCTTCTTTTTATTTCTTCCTTACCTCTCACCACCTCCCCTTCCTTTTGCTCAAATACTTGGCTCCATGGTCCATCTTTGCTTCTTCCTGAGGGGCTGTGGAGCTCCGTTCCAGTGTCAAACTGCTTCCCGGTTCTTGCTGCCATGCTGGTGGGATCCTGGGGTTTATTTAGTTTGTTGGTTTTGAATTGTTTTCTTTTTCTTTTCTTGAGTTAGGAGCCTGTTCAGGCCAGGCAGTGCTACGTGGCCTAGGACTACTACCTCAGCTTGCACAGAGGGATCACTGAGGGCTGTTTTTCTTTTTTTTTGGGGGGGGGGTATTTCTTCTTATTTTAAATTTGTTTTGTTCTCTTTTTGCTCTTTTTACCTTTTTGTCTTTCTTCCTTACTCAGTTTCTCATCTCTCTATACCTTCCTTCTCTTCCTCTCCCCTGAATACCTGGCACTAAATATCTCTACACTTCCTAGGCAGGCAGTACTTCAATATCTGGGAACATCTTCCCCAGCCTTGTAGCCACGCTGGTGGGATCCCTGGGAGATTTGCTGTACTTTTTTCTTTCTAATTTTTTTAATTCATTCTTTTGTTTTCTTTTTTCTCTTCTTTTTTTTCCCATTTCATAGTCTCTCATCTCTCCACTATAATGACAAGCTTTCTTAGCACTCCTTTTGTTTATATGTTTTTGGCTCCTATTCCACTCTCCTATCTCCCATACCCATCTTACCTCCACATATCACAATCTCCCCCCTCTATCCTGCCTACCTCCACTGTGCACTTAACATCACACCACCAACCAGCACAGGCAAGGACTACTGGAACCTGCCCTGTACTGATTACCGACCTACTCTAGTGGCTGTAGTAAGTGCCACAAACAACCCATCCCAGCAACTCCTCTTCAGCTAGATCTGCCCTGCTGTACCATATCCGAGTGACTGACCCTGGCAATTGGAGAAGGAGGCCAAACGAATCATGCCCACAGACGAGCAAACAACAAAGAACACACAGCCTGGCTGTTCAGACATAGCCAAATTAAAAAAAAAAAAAAAAAACAGGATGAAACAAATATACAATCAATAAATGAAAAAAATAACTGCTGAATGTCCCTAAGACGGCAGACAATATCAAAAAAATTACAAAAACTGGACAAGATGGTTCCAGTAGGGGGTCCAAAATAAAACATCAGATGTCTTTCCAGTAGAAAAAAAGGCACTAGAACTACCTGATACGGAATTTAAATCTCTAATACCCAGAATTATACAAGAGTTGAATCAAAAAGAAGACAAAAACGAAGAAAAAATAGACAAATGCATGGAAAAGGTAGACAAATACACGGAAAATACAGACAAAAACTGGAAGAATTCAGAATAATAATGCAGGAACAAAATTCCAAATAAATTCTCAACTTGAAATTATACAAAAACAACAATAAAAATTCCAAAAGATAAACAACTAGATTTCATTAATGGACGGTGTCATAGAAGGGCTGAGGAGCAGATATGAAATGGTAGAAGACAGGATCAGTGGAATTGAAGACAAACATTTTGATACAATTCTTTTCGAGGAAAACTCCGAAAAAAGAACAAAGAAAAATGAAGAGAACCTAAGAAGTATGTGGGATATAATCAAAATCAAAAATTTGCAAGTGATTGCATTTCCAGAACAGGGGAAGAAAACAGAAAATACAGAGAGGATCATTGAATAACTGCAGACAGAAAACTTCCCCAATATCATGAAAGATGAAAAGCTGGCCATGCAAGAAGCTTAACAAAACCCATATAAGTCAGACCCCAAAATAAACTCACCAAGGTGTATCATAATCACATTTGCCATAACCAAAGATAAACAAAGAATCCTGAGAGCAGCTTGTGAAAAACAAGAAGTCACCTACAGAGGAGAAACCATAAGACTAAGTTCAGATTATTCGGCAGAAACCATGCAGGCAGGAAGGATTGGGATTACATACATAAAACCTTGAAAGAAAAGAATTGCCAGCCAAGAATAATATACCCTGCAAAACTCTCACTTAAGTATTATGGTGAAATTAGGACATTTCCAGATAAAAAGAAATTAAAGGCCTATGTAAAAACCAAACCAAACTTACAAGAAATGTTAAAGGGAATCCTTTGATCTGAGAACAAACAACTTCAGCTCGCTGGCTGAATCTAGGACACAAGATCTTACCAGCAAGATACCAATCTAGGAAAAGACTCTCAAGGACTATCCAAAATCAAAGAAATACAACAGGGAATCAGAGCAGTTAATCTGTAAATGACAACAATATCAGAACACTAAACAAAGGAATAAACGGTGTAGTCATAAAGCCTTCAAGTGGAGAGGAAGGCAAGGAGATATCAAGCAATCATAGACCACTTCAAACTTAGAAAGATAAGGGTAAATTTCACGGTAACCACAAAGAAAGTTAACAAACATACTTATAAAAATCAAGGGGAAAAACATAAAGTCTCCGTAAAAACAAAAACAAAAGAAATGAAAACAAAATCCACAAACAAAAGTAACTCAGCACAAGAGAGTAAGAAGAACAAAGAAAAGTCATCACCACAAAAAAAACACACTACAAAATGACAGCAATAAACTCACATCAATCAGTAATTACACTGAATGTAAATGGACACAATGTACCAATAAAGAGATGGAGAGTGACACAATGAAAAAAAAAAAGGATCCATCAGTATGCTGTCTACAAGAGACACAGCTTAGAAACAGATACAAGAATTTATTAAAAATCAAAAGTTGGGAAAAAATATGAAGCTAACAATTACTAAAAAAGTGCAGGAGTGGAAATACTAATCTCAGATAAAATAGAGTTTAAAAGAAAATCCACCATAAAAGACAGAGAAGGACACTATATAATGATAAAGGGGATGATCCATCATGAAGACTTAACCATAATAAACTTCTACACACCATATGACAGAGCTCCAAAATACATAAAAATAACTCTAACAGTACTGAAAAGAGAAATTGACAGCTCCACCAGAATAGTAGACCTCAACACTCCAGTCTCAGTAAAGGACAGAACATCTAAAAAGAAACTCAGCAAAGACACAGAAGACCTAAAGGGCACAATCAGCCAACTTGACCTAATAGACATATACAGAATGCTCCATCCAACAGCTGAAAACTACACATTCTTTTCCAATGCACATGGAATGTTCTCTAGAATAGACCACATTTTAGGTCACAGAGAAATCAACAAGATCCAAAACGTTGAGATATTACAAAGTATCTTCTCTGACCACATGCCATCAAGGTAGAAATTAACAGCAGAAAGAGAAAGGAGAAAAAAAAAAAAAAGCAATTACAAGGAAACTGAATAACACCCTGTTTGCAAACCACTGGGTAACAGAAGAAGTCAGAGATGGAATCAAATTTCATAGAAACAAAGGAGAATGAAAACACATCATACCAAAACCTTCAGGACACAACAAAGACAGTCCTCAGAGGACAATATATAGCAATATATGCACACATAAAAAAGAAGAAAGGGACAAAATCAAAACATTAACTACCCAATTCAAACAAATAGGAAGAGAGCAGCAAAAAAGCACACAGCCACCAGAAGAAAGGGAATAATAAGGATCAGAGCAGAAATAAATGAAATAAAGATTAGAAAAACAATAGAAAGAATGAAAAAAAAAGTTGATTCTTTGAAAGAATCCACAAAATCAATAAACAACTGTCGAGAATGACAAAATAAAAACAGGAGAGGACGCAAATAACCCAAATAAGAAATGAAATGGGCAACATCACAACAGACCCAACTGAAATAAAAAGGATCATTACAGAATATTATGAAAAACTATACTCCAACAAATTTGAAAACCTGCAGGAAATGGATAAATTTCTAGAAAATCACTACCTACCCAAACTACAACAAAGTGATGTTGAAACTCTGAACACACCCATAACAATACAAGAGATTGAAAAGGAAATAAAAAAGCTCACAAGACAAAAAATGCCCTGGCACAGGAGGCTTCACTGGAGAATTCTACTAAACATTCAGAAAAGAGCCTGTACAGAACTATTCAAACTATTTCAGAACACAGAAAAGGAAGCAACACTTCCAAATTCTTTCTATAAAAGCAGCATAACACAGATACCAAAACCAGGCAAAGAAACCACAGAAAGGAAAGTTACAGACCAATATATCTCATGAATATAGATGCAAAAATTCTGAACAAAATTGTAGCAAACTGAATTCAGCATCATATCAAAAAATAATACACCATGATCAAGTAGGATTCATTCCAGGTATGCAAGGATGGTTCACCATTAGAAAACAAATCAATGCAATCCACCCCATAAATAAAAGGAAAAAGAATTACATGATCATCTCAATTGATGTAGAAAAGGCATTTGACAAAGTGCAACAACCATTCCTGATAAAAACTCTCAATAAAATAGGAATAGAAGTGAAATATCTCAACATAATAAAGAGCATCTATGCAAAACTAACAGCCAACATCATTCTGAACTGAGAGAGGCTGAAAACATTCCCTTTGAGAACAGGAACAAGACAAAGATGACCTTTATCACTACTCCTAACATTGAGCTGGAAGTTCTAGCTAGAGCAATAAGGCAAGAAAAAGAAATAAAGGGCATCCAAATAGGTAATGAAGAAATTAAACTTTTACTGTTTGCGAATGATGTGATGCTATATACATAAAACCCTAAAGACCCTATGAGAAATCTCCTGCAACTAATACAAAGATTCAGCAGAGTAGCAGGATATAAGATAAACATACAAATATCAGTTGGATTCCTATACACCAATAAAGAGAATGATGAAAAGGAAATCAGGAAAACAATATCGTTTATAATAGCCCCTAAAAAAAAGAAAATACTTAGGAGTAAATCTAACCAGGGATGTAATAGATCTATACAAAGAAAACTACATAACACTAGTGCAAGAAACCCAAAGGGATCTACATAAATGAAAAAACATACCATGTTCATGGATAAATAGACTTAACACTGTGAAAATGACAATTCTACGCAAAGCAATTTATGAATACAATGCAATCCCGACGCAAATACTAACAACATTCTTCAAAGAGGTGGAGAAACTAATCATTAACCTTATATTGAAAGAGAAGGAGCTCAGGAAAAGTGAAGCACTATTTATAAAGAAGAATAAAGTTGGAGGACTCAAATTACCAGAACTCAGATCCTACTATACAGCTACGGTAGTCAAAACAGCCTGGTACTGTTACAACAACAGATACATTGAGCAATGGGACAGAATTGAGAAGCCACAAGTAAATCCATCCATCTACGGTCACTTGATCTTTGACAAGAGCCCAAAGTCCATCAAATGGGGAAAAGACAGTCTTTTTAACAAATGGTGCAGGCAAAAACTGGCTATTCATCTGAAAAAAAAAAAAAAAAAAGAAACAGAACCCGTACCTCACACCATATACAAAAACTAATTCAAAATGGATCAAAGACCTAAATATAAAGCCAAAAACTATAAAGTTCATAGAATAAAAAATAGACCAGCACTATAGCCCATAATACATGGCATTAACAGGATACATACCATAACCATCAACACACAAACCCCAAAAGATAAGCTAGATAACTGGGGCCTTCTAAAAATCAAACACCTATGTTCTTCAAAAGAATTCAACAAAAGAGTAAATAGACCCTACAGACCAGGAAAAAATTTTTGGACAGCAAAAGTCAGACAAAGTTCTAATCTCCATAATCTACAAAAAATCCAACACCTCTACAACAAAAAGACAAGTAATCCTATTAAAAAATGGACAAAGGAAATGAACAGACACTTCACCAAAGAAGATATTCAAATGGCCAACAGACACATGAGGAAATGCTCATGATCACTAACCATTAGAGAAATGCAAATTAAAACAACACTGAGACACCATCTCACCCTAGCATTACTGGCACAAATCAAAAACACTGGAAATAAGAAATGTTGGAGGGGCTGTGGAGAGACTGGAACAGCTTATGGGAATGCAAAATGATACAACCATTTTGGAAAATTATAAGGTGCTTCCTTAGAAAGGTAGAAATAGACATACCATATGATCTAGCAATCCCACTCCTAGGAATATATCCTAGAGAAATAAGAGCCGTCACTGGAATAGACATATGCACACCCATGTTCATGAAAGCATTGTTCACAATAGCAAAAAGATGGAAAGAACCTATATGCCCATCAACAGATGAATGGATAAACAAACTATGTTACATTCACACAATGGAATACTACACAACGATAAAGAACAATGATGAATCTGTGAAACATCTCATAACATGGATGAATCTGGAGGACATTGTGCTCAGTGAAATAAGTCAGTCACTAAAGGAGAAATACTGTATGAGCCATCTATTGTAAAAAGTCATGAAATAGTTTACACAAAAAATGTAACAATCTTTTTGGTTACGAGGGATGGGAGGGGTGGGGGGAAATACTAAATAAGCAATAGATAAGTGGTATCTTGGGTGAAAGGTGAGACAGTATACAATACAGGGGAAACTAACACAACCTGTACAAGGAAAGGTCATGGAATCCCCATAGACACTTCCAAACTCCCCAAGGGACAGAGTTGCTGGGCGGAGGGCTCTGGGGACCATGGTCTCGGGGAGCATCTAGCTCAATTCGCATGACACTACTTATAAAGAGAATGCTCTACATTCTACCTTGGTGAGTAGTGTCTGGGGTCTTAAAAGCCTGGGAGCAGCCATCTAAGATACTCCACTGGTCTCATCCCTTCGGGAGCAAGGGAGAATGAAGAGAACAGGATACAAAGAAAAGGCCAGTCCAAATGACTAATGGTCCACAGCTACCAAGGCCTCCACCGGACTGAGTCCAGTACAGCTAGATGGTGCCTGGCTACCACCACTGACTGCTCTGACCAGGATCACAACAGAGGGTTCTGGACAGAGCTGGAGAAGGATGTAGAACATAATTCTAACTCACAAAAAAAGACCATATTTACTGGCCTAAAGGAGACTGGAGAAACCCTGAGAGTATGACCCCAAGACCCCCTTTTAGCTCAGTGGTGAAGTTACCTCTGAGGTTCACTGTTCAGCCTGGGAGTGGACAGCTCGGTAAAACCAAATGAGACTAACGAGGTGCAGGAGTCCAGTGACAAGGGCCAGAAGGCAGAAGGGGAGAAGGAAGCTGATGATAGGGAACACAAGGTTGAGTAAGGATATTGTTGATGTGTTGTGAGATTGTTAACCATTGTCATAGGGCAACATTTGTAGTAACTGTTAAATGAAAAACTATTTTGTTCTGTAAGCCTTCATCTTAAGTGAGAATAACAGCACAATTGGAAGAGCGTAGTCAATGTCACTGAACTGTGTATGTAGAAATTTTTGAAACAGTGTATCTTTGGCTATGTGTATTTTCACCAAAAAAAAAAAAAATGTTGAGAATTTAGAGGGTTAAAATGTTGTGGGGTTGTTAACCAATGTCATAAAACATGTGTACTACTATTTCATGAGAAACTATTTGTTCTGTAAGCCTTCACCTGAAGTACAATAAAATATTTTTTAAAAAGTCATGAAATAGTTTACACAAAAAATGTAACAATCTTTTTGGTTACCAGGGATGGGAGGGTTGGGGGGAAATACTAAATAGGCAATAGATAGGTAGCACCTTGGGTGAAGGGTGAGACAGTACACAATACAGGGGAAACTAGCACAACTTGTACATGGAAAGGTCATGGAAGCTCCATAGATACATCCAAACTCCCTGAGGGACTGAATTGCTGGGTGGAGGGCTGTGGGGACCATGGTCTCAGGGAACATCTAGCTCAATTGGCATAACACAGTTTGTAAAGACAATGTTCTACATTATATCTTGGTGAGTAGCGTCTGAGTTCTTAAAAGCCTGTGAGTAGGCATCTAAGATACTCCACTGATCTCACCCCTTCGGGAGCAAGGGAGTATGAAGTGAACAAGATACAAGGAAAAGATTAGTCCAAAGGACTAATGGACCACAGCTACCAAAGCCTCCACCAGACTGAGTCCAGTACAGCTAGATGGTGCCCAGCTACCACCACTGACTACTCTGACCAGGATCACAACAGAGGGTTCTGAACAGATGTGGAGAAGGATGTAGAACAAAAAGTCTAACACACACACAAAGACCAGATTTAATGTCCTGAAAGAGAGTATGGCCCCTAGACACCCTTTTAGCTCAGTGGTGAAATCACTTCCTAGGCTCACCGTTCAGCCAGGATTGGACAGCCCCATAAAACAAGATGGGACTAATGAGGCCCAGCAGTCCAGGGACAAGGACTAGAAGGCAGAAGAGGACAGGAAAGCTGGTGGTAGGGAACCCAAGGTTGAGTAAGGACTGTGTTGACATGTAGTGGTGTTGTTAACCTTTGTCATAGGGTAACATGTGTACTATTTTATGAGAAACTATTTTGTTCTGTAAGCCATCATCTAAAGTGAGAAGAGCAGCACAACTGGAAGAATTTAATCAATGCCACTGAACTGTGCATGTAGAAATTTTTGAAATGGTATATCATTGGCAATGTATATTTAAAAAAAAAATGGTTGAGAAGGGAGAGGGTTGACATGTCTTGGAGTTGTCAACCAATGTCATAAAACAATGTGTACTGACTGTTTAATGAGAAACTATTTGTTCTGTAAACCTTCACCTAAAGTACAATAAAAAAAACTCTACTAAAAAATAACATTTTAAATAAATATGTACTGTATTTGAAATTTGGATATATAATGACATTGATTTTAAAAGATTTAGTGGTTGTACAATATAATTAATGCGATCAGTATCAATAAATTGTATAAATAATAATGTTGAATTGGCAAATGTGTTATATGTATTTTTACCACAAGTAGAAACAATGTAATATACGGGTCCCTGGAGTGAGATGATGTTAATGAAATAGATGATCCCCTATGCCATGACAAGAAATCCCAGACCCTGCTGCACCTGCTCCTGAGCTAGGCCCCTTTCCTCTGTGGGTCCCATGGCCCCCACTTTGCCTCCATAGTGAGGGGTTTGGATTTGGGCTCCCTCTGCCTTCCCTCACTGTGTCTTTCACACAGTAATACCTGGACAGGATCTCAGCAATCATGGAGCTCAGCTGCAACAAGACTAGTTCTTGTGCATTTCACTGGAGAAACTTACCCTACTCTTGAGGATGGTTTGTAATGTAAGTTCTTATCATATCAATGTACTGCATCTGCTGTAACACCTTCCCCGGGAGCTGGCAGATCCAGCTCCAACATCATTCACTGGTGATGGATTAACCAGAGGCAGCACAGGTGAGGGACAGTGTCTGCAACGGTTTCACTAGTTCTAAGACACACTCGTACAACTGCACCTGAGACAGGACTCCCGGAGACGAGGAGGACCGCAGTGGGTCATCTGCTCAGATTGAAATCCCCAGACGTTCATGTCTAAATCCCTGAGACACTTGACTCTGGGAGCTGCCACCAGGAAGAGGAAGAACCACAATTGTTTCATATTCTTGATGATGAAGTCCATATCTTCCTGAAAATAAGAGACCAGAACATCCAAGAACTGTGCAACAATTTCAAAAAATGTAACATAAGTGTATTCAGACTGCCAGAAGAAGAGAAAACAGAAGAACTATTTTAAGTAAAAACAGCTGAGAATTTTCCCAAATTTCTAACAAACAGAAAACCACTGATCACAAAATCTGTCAGAACGACCAAAAAAAATACATCACAGCAACACAACAAAGAAAACAAGACAAACCAAAGAAAGCAAATCTAGGTATATCATTTTCAAACTGCAGAAATTCTAGAAAAATTTACACTTAGAAAGCAAAAAAAGACAAGAAACTTACCAGTAAAAGAAAATCAATAGGAATTAGAGAAGTGCTTCTCATCAGAAACCATCCAAGAAGGGAGGGATTGGATTGAAATGAAGTGTTGGAAAACAAACAAACAAATAAGCAAGAATTGTGTATTCTGAGAAACCACACTTCAAATTGAATGGAGTATCAGATGGCTACCTTGTCGTTTTGCTGTCAGACCAAGTCTAAGTGCCAGACTAGGGTCAGACTTCATGTTCAAGGGGTCTCTGGCCTCCCCTAGCTCCCTTGGTATATGGAAGGGGGAGGGTCCTCTAAGGAGTAGTGTCTGGTAGTCCTTGTAACCCCTCAGGTGTAGAGGCCTAGCTGTTCCTGTGTCTAAGGAGGGTTCAGGCAGTTAGAGGGGATGGGCATTTGTGGGTTTGCATGAAAGGAGGTAGTTGCTGGCCCACTTGTGTTTATCGAAGAGGATAAGTAGCTGTTAGTGGACCTCATGTTCTGAGATGTAAAGAAGGGCTATGTCTGAAGACTGAGTGAGCCCAGCCTGTGTTGCCCACAGGGACAATGCAGGGGATGGGTTAGTGGGACAATGGAACAGAAATTTGTCTCTTAAGGCATCCTGGACCCCGCCAGAGAGGAGGACTTCTGTGTGTGTGTGTATGCGTGTGTGTATGAATTGTTCTGGTGTTTGGAGGTGAAATTTGATGAGGGGTGCCACCTTCCAGCCCTCGGTACCCCCAAACTGGGGTCCTCTCCTCAGAGAAATGAAACAAATAAAATAAATGAAGCAAACAGAGGAGGACCCAGGTGGAAAGATAACCTTCAATACAAGACTGTATAAAAAATCCATGGTACGTCCTTGCAATGGAATATTGTTGTTGTTATTATTAGGTGTCGTCAAATCGGTTCTGACTCATAGCAACTCTGTGTACAGCAGAACGAAACACTGCCCGGTTCTGTGACATCCTCACAATCGTTGCTATGTTTGAGCCCATTGTTGCAGCTACTGTGTCAACATCTTGTTGAGGTTCTTTTTCTCTGACCCTCTACTTTATCAAGCCTGATGTCTTTCTTCAGGGACAGATCTGTCTTAATAACATGTTCAAAGTATGTGAAACAAGGTATCATCATCCTCACTTTTAAGGAAGATTCTAACTGTATTTCTTCTGAAAAGGACTTGTTCAATCTTCTGGCAGCCCAGAATATATTCAATATTCTTCATCAACACCATAAAACAATTCTTCCTTGGTTTTCCTGCTTCATTGTCCAGCTTTAACATACATATAAGGCAACTGAGAATACCATGGCTTGAGTCAGGCACAGCTTTGTCCCCAAAGTGGCATACTTGTTTTATAATACTTTAAAGAGCACTTTTGCAGCAGATTTGCCAACTGCAACACATTCTTTGATGTCTTTACTCCTGCTTCCATTGGTGTTCATTGTGGCCACATAAAATGAAACTCTTGACAACTTCAATAGTTTCTCCAGTTATCATGATGTTCCTTATTGGTCCAGTTGTGAAGATTTTTGTTTTATTTATTTTGAAGTGTAATCCACACTGAAGGCTGTAGTCTTTGATTTTCACCAGTGAGTCCTTCAAGACAGCTTTCAGCAAGTGTCATACACATATTATAGCTTGCTAATGAGATGTCCTCAAATCCTGATGTTGTGTTCTTCTTTATGTAGTCCAGTTTCTCAGAGTAATTACTCATCATATAGATGGAATACATATGGTGAAAGGATACAATCCAGATGCACAACTTTACTGATTGTAAACCACGGAGTATAACCTTGTTCTGTTTGAATGACCACTTCTTGGTCTATGAATGATAAACAGAAATGAACTATCAAGCCATGAAAGTAAAAAAAAAAAAAAAAAAAAAAACTGCAATGACACAGCCACTAAGAACTTCCAGAAGACTACACCAGATTCAGAGCAGGAGGTGTAAGGAGGATGTCTTAGGATGGGTTCTGTAGAGAAGAAAAACCAGTAAAGCATATAAATATATATGGAGAAAGATTTATATGAAGGAAATGGTTCATGTGGTTGGAAAGACTGGAACATCCCAAGCCTATGGGTCATGATAGAGACTTCTGATTCCTGTAACCACAGAGGCTGGTGAATCCAAGATAGACAGGTCAGAGATAACCCCAAGATCAGCAGGAAAGGCCACGAGCTGCTAGCTCATGTCCCGAGAATCATAGGTCAGATAAACAGGAGTCAGCTGCAGGATCCAGAGTGAGCAAAAACCCAGGACCCTTGCTAGAATGTCCACTTATATTTGATGCAGGTCACACACTCAAGAAAACTCCCTTTCAAGTGATTGGCTACTCACAGCAGATCTCATCATGGAGGTTATCACATTATATCTAATCTCATCATGGAAGTGATCACAGCATCATAAGACTGCCAAACCACTGAGAATCATGGCCCATCCAAATTAACACACAACCTTAACCATCATAGAGGGGTAACACTGTTGATGTCAGATTGATCTTGGTCAAAAGCAAAGACTACCAGAAAGCTGTGTACCTATGTTTTATCAACTTCATGCAGGAATTCTACTGTGTGGATTGTAACAGATTACAGACAACATTGCAAAGAAGGGGAATTATAGAACACACAACTGTGCTTATGTAAGACCTGTCCAATAAAAAGGAAGACAAAATAAGAATTGATAAATTCAAATATAGTGTTGGAAAAGAATAGTGACTATACTGTGGACTGCCAGAATAAACAACAAATCAGAACAAAATGAAATAAAACCAGAACATACCTTAGAGGGGATGATGATGAGACTTCTGCTTACTTACATTGGGCACATTAGTAGGAATGAGCTATTTCTAGAAAAGGACAACATGACTGGGAAAGTAGAGGGTCAGAAAAAATGAGGAACACCCTCAATGAGAAGGATTGACTTGATATAGCCAAAACAATGGGATCAAATAAACCAATGATTTGGAAGATGGCTCTGAACAGGGCAGGATTTCTTTCTCATAAACATTATGTTGCCATGGATCAGAGCCGATTAAACTGCAAGTAACAACTTTAAGTCATAAAAATATATGGATGATGTTAAAAGAAAGATGCCAAATTGAAAATATTACATATGATATGATATTATATATATGACATTCTATAAAATGAAAGGCTATGAATAGGATGAGGTTACCAACTATTGGTAGCAATTTGAGAAGAGGGTATTGAATAGGTGAAACATAAGCAATTATTTTAGAGTGGTAAAGGAATTCTGTACGTTACCATGGTGGACAAATGACACTTTTCATTCATCAAAACCCATAGAAATTCACAGCTCTTAGACTGTATCTTAATGTGCAAATTTTAAAATTTGTTTTGAAGGTCAGAAATGCCAGGATTGTATGAAGGCTATATAAAAAATATAACAGTATTAATAAAGTATGAGGCAGCTCACTGAAGGGAGTAGGAGAGTAGATGATAACCTAAGTAATTTTGGAAATAAACGGAGTCTGTACAACTAAATGCAAAAAGAGCTGCACATTAAATTTTAATTCATAAAGTTGTTTCCTACAAGAGTATGGGTTAACAATTCTGAAATCACTGTGCATTTACACTGTAGTTGAACAATTAAGTAAATGGATGCAATATGGTGGGGGCCTACCTGAGAGAGCTCTCAATGGCTAAAAACCTGGGAAATTTTCAGCAACAACATAAATAATATATCACTGGATTTTAAAATAAAGGATGAAATAAATACATCTGAGCCCATATTTTTATCAACAAGTGATTGAATAAATAAAACAAATGGAGGCTAAGAGAAAAATATATCATACATAAGAATTCCAAATGGCATATGTATAGATCCTCCCTTTAAAAATATAGAATTATAGATTTATGATTTCAACTCATTTGAGTTAATACCTAGGAGAATGTTTGGTGGATTGTATGGCAAGTCAATGCTTAGCTTTGTAAGATACTGCTAGACTGTCTTCTAAAGTGACTGTAACATTTACTATTCCCATGAGTGATAAAAAAGAGTTCCTTTTACTCTGCATCCTCACCAGCCTTTCGTGTTAACAGTGTTTTGAACCATAGCTATTTTAGTAGTCTTGTACTGGTAATGGTAACTCATTGATATTTTAATTTGCAACTCCTTAATAATGTACGGAGCCCTGGTGGTGCAGTGGTTAAGAACGTGGAGAACTTGGCTGCCTCTCCACTAAAACTCTTAGGGAAGTTCTACTTTGTCCTATAGGGTGGCTATGAGTAACAATAGACTCGATGGCAGTGGCTTTGGTTAGTTTAATAACATGATGCTGAACAACTTTTCGTATGTTTACGTACCATCTTTAGTGACTTAACCTGTTCAGATCTTTTCTTTTTTTTCTTCTAACTTTGTAATTGGGTTGTCAGCTCCCTTACTGTTGTGTTTTAAGAGTTTTCTTCATATTTTGGATATAAGTCCTTTAGCACAGTGGCTTTTTACAAATATTTCCCCCCTTTTTGTGACTAGTCTTTTTATTCTAACAGTATCTTTCACAGAGCAGGAATTTAAAATTTTAATAAAGTTTAACTTTTCATTTACTTTATTTTATTGATCCTGCTCTTGGCATTGCATATAGAAAGTTATTATATATAAAAAATACCTGGAGTTAGAAAACCAAAAGGGAAGAACATACTTGACATTTCTCAAGCCGAAAGAACTAAAGAAAAAGTTCAAGCCTCGAGTTGAAATATTGAAAGATTCTATCGGCAAAAAATTGAATTATGCAGAAGACATGAAAAGAAGATGAAAGAAATTTACAGAGTCACTGTAAGAAAAAGATTTTGTCAAAGTTGAATCATTTCAGGAGGTAGCATATGAACAAGAACCAATGGTACTGAAGAAATTAGTGCAAGCTGCACTGAAGGCATTGGTGAAAAACAAGACTACAGGAATTGACATAATACAAACTGAGATGCTTCAACAATCAGAAGCAACGTTGGAAGTGCTCACTCATCTATGCCAAGAAATTAAGAAGACAGCTATCTCGTCAAATACTGGAAAAAGTTCATATTCATTCCCATTCCAAAGAAAGGTGATTCAAGGGAATGCAGAAAATATTGAACAATATCATTAATATCATATGCAAGAAAAATTGTGCTGAAGGTAATTAAAAACCGGGTGAAGACATACAAACACAGAAGACTGCCATAAATTGAAGCTTTATTCAGAATAAGATGTGGAACGAGGATATCTTTGTTGAAGTCAGAAGGATCTTGGCTAAAAGCAGAGAATACCATAAAGATGTTTACTTGTGTTTTATGGACTACACAAAGTAAATTAACTGTGTGGATCATAACAAATCATGGATAACATGGCAAAGAAGGAGCTATTATGAAAAACTATACTCCAACAAATTTGAAAACCTAGAGGAAATGGACAAAATTCTAGAACTATATTACATAACCAAACGAACACAAAATGTTGAAAATCTGAACAGACACATAAAAAGAGAAGAGACGGAAAAGGTAATTAAAAAAAAAAAAGAATAACTCCCAATAAAAATAAGTTCTGACCTAGAAGGATTCACTGGATAACTCTACCGAACATTCAGAGACGAGCTTACCCCAGTAATACTCAGACTATTTCAGAACATAGAAAATGAAGAAATACTTCCAAATTCATTCTATGAAGAGAGCATAACAATTATATAAAAACCAGGCAAAGACATTGCAAAAAATAAAATTATAGACCACTATCTATCATGAATATAGATGCAAAAATTTTCAACCAAATTCTAGCTAATAGAATTCACCATCATATCAAAAAAAAGAAGAAGGAAAAAAAAAAAAACACGACCAATTAGGATTCATGTCAGGTATGCAGTGGTTTAACATTAGAAAATCAATCAACATAATCCACCATATAAATAAAATAAAAATCACATGATCATCTCAATCAAAGCAAAAATAGCATTCGACAAAGTCAAGCATTCATTCCTGAAATTAACTCTCAATAAAATATGTATAGAAGGGAAATTCCTCAACATAATAAATGGAATCATACAAAATTAACAGACAACATCAGTCTTAATGCAGACAGGATGAAAACATTCCCCTAGTGAACAGGAACAAGACAAGGAGACTCTTTATTACCACTCCTATTTAATATTGTGCTGGCAGTTCTAGCTAGAACAATAAGGCAAGAAAAATAAATGAAGGACGTCCAAATAGGCAATGAGGAAGTATAACTGTCCCTATTTGTAGATGATACGACACTAAACCTGGAAAACTCGAAAGAATCCATGAGAAAACTACTGGAACTAATAGAAAGATTCAACAGAGTAGCAGGATATAAGATAAATATACAAAAATAGCTGGATTCTTAAACACCAATAAAGAGAACGATGAAAAGGAAATCAGGAAAACAATATCAGTTATAATAGTCCCTAAAACAACTATAACCAGGGATGTAAAAGACCTATACAAAGAAAACTACAAAACACTACTGCAAGAAACCCAAAGGGATCTACATAAATGGAAAAACATACAATGCTCATGGATAGGTAGACTCAACATTGTGAAAATGACAATTCTACAAAGTAATTTACAAATACCATGCAATCCCTATCCAAATACCAACAGAATTCTTTAAAGAGAGGGAAAAACTAATCATTAACTTTATATGGCAAGGGAAGAGGCCCCAGATAAGTAAATCACTTTTCAAGAAAAAGAATAAAGTAGGAGAACAAGCACTACATCACCACAGAACCTACTATACAGCTATGGTAGTCAGAATAGCCTGTTACCAGTACAGCTACAGATATAGTGACCAATGGAGTATAATTGAGAAACTAGATGTAAATCTGACCACCTACGGTCACTTGATCTTCCACAAGGGACCAAAGTCCATCAAATGTGGAAAAGACAATCTTTTTTAAAAAATGGTGCTGACAAAATGGATGTTCATCTGCAAAAAATGAAACAGAACCTATACCTCACACCGTACACAAAAACTAATGCAAAATGAATCAAAGACCTAAATATAAAACCAAAAAAACTATAAAGATCATAGAAGAAAATATGGGATCAACTATAAAGGCCCTAATGCACGGTATTAACGGGATGCAAACCATAAAATAACTAAAAACATACAAATTCCAGAAGATAAGCTAGATAACTGGGATCTTCTAAACATTAAACACTTACACTCGTCAAAAGACTTCATCGAAAGTGTAAAAAGAGAATCTACAGACTGGAAAAAAAAATTTTTGGCTAAATGGAAAATACAATGATGTATCATCTAACTAGGCATTACTGGCATGAATCAAAAAAAAAATCAAATGCTGGAGAGGCTATGGGGAGGGTGAAACTCATATGCACTGCTGGTGGGAATACAAAATGGTATAACCATTTTGGAAAATGATATAACCTTTCACGAAAAAGCTAGAAATAGAAATACCATATGATTCAGCAATCCCACTACCAGGAATATATCCTAAAGACATAAGAGCTGTCACACGAATAGACATACGTATACCCATGTTCACTGCAACAAAGTTCATAATAACAAAAACATGGTAAAAACCTAGGTGGCTATCAACAGATGAACGGATAAAAAAACTATGGTGCATATTTACTATGGTGTACTAAGCAATGACAAAAAACAATGATGAATCTGTGAAGCATCTCAAAACAGAGACGAATCAGGAGGTCATTAAACTAAGTGAAGTAGGTCAATCACAAAAGAACACATATTGTATGAGATCACCACTATAAAAACTCATGAAAATGTTTACACACAAAATGAAACAATCTTTGACAGTTATGAGGGAGGGAGGGTTGGAAATGGAAAAAATACTAAGTAGACAATAGATAAGTGGTAGCTTTTGGGAAGCATAAGATAGTACGCAGTACTGGGGAAACCAACACAAGTTTACAAGGCAAGCTCATGGAAGCCCCACAGACACATCTGAAATACTAAGGGACCAAATGACTAAGCTGATGACTGTGGGGCCCATGGTCTTGGGGAGCATCTAGCTCAAATGCATAGCATAGTTTATAAAGAAAGTGTTCTACATTCTACTTCAGTGAGTAGCATCTTGGGTCTTAAAAGCCTGTGATCAGCCATCTAATATACTCTGCTGGTCTCACGCATTCAGGAACAAGGGAAAACGAAGAAAACTAAAGACACAAGGGAAAGTTCAGTCCAAAGGACTAATGGAACCCAACCACCACAGCCTCCACCAAACTGAGTCCAGTACAACTAAACGATCCCTGGCTACCACCACTGACTGCTCTGACAGGAATCACAAAAGAGGGTCACAGATAGAGCTGGAGAAATATGTATAACAAAATTCTAACTTATGAAAAAAGACCAGATTTACTGGCCTGAGAGAGTCTGGAAAAAACCGAAGAGTATGGCCCCTGGACACCCTTTTAGCTTGGTAATGAAACCACTCGTGAGGCTCACCCTTCAGCCAAAGATTAGACAGGTCCGTAAAACAAAAGGAGCCAAAAGGGGCACACCAGCCCAGGGACAAGGACTAAAAAGCAGAAGGAGATAGGAAAGCTGGTAATAGGGAACCCAAAGTCAAGAAGGGAGAGTGTTGACATGTTGGAAGATTGTTAACCAATGTCATAAAAATATATGTGTACTAACTTTAATGAGAAGCTAGTTTGTTCTGCAAACCTTCATCTAAATTACAAGAACAAATGATAGTAAGGGAATGAGACATTGAAAGTCTATTAGAAGAGAAAACGGATAGTTGAACTGTCAGTGACTCAGCAGGAGAAGAAAGCAGAAATGCCTAGAGAGAGTGAAACAAGGAAGCCTATGTGAGCATCAGAAACCTTGATCACTGGATTCCTGTGAAAGTAGGAGAGAGCAGAATCTGGCATGAATCTAGCAGACTCCAACAGCAAAGTCTGGGTCTCTAATTACAATTCATTTAGAGTTTCCTTTTGGATAGTGAAGCAATTTCTGGGGTGTGCTAGACTCTACTTGTGATTTATACTCTTGAATCCAAAAGGACTGGTTGCAAGGATGGCCAGGTCTATTTCCCCATTCCTCACAGCCATTCCTCCTTAACTGCTTTAGGAGACAAGAGGCTTGCTATGTGGAGATCTAGAGATTTCAGATGTAGAAACACCAAACAGAGAAATGAAGAGGTAAGAGAAGAGGCTAGAAAACAAGGATAAAGAATTAAAAATATATATATATATATCACTAAATGATGAAAGGCAGCCCCCTTCTCTTGCTCAACCCCAAGTGCTTTCTTGTGCAATAGCCTCCCAAGAAAATTCTAAGAACATTGGAAGATGTCTCTGACCTCTCCAGGCTGGCCTGGACTGGCATGGACACTTCCTACTCTTCTTAGTCTACCCAAATCCAGACTTACATGTTTGTGGTTGAGGTTGGTCCGGATGAAGGTCTGCATATTTGCTTGCCTGCATTTCATCTACACCAAGATACTGCAGTATAAGAAGATAGCAGATTATATGCAGCATCAGATTCAAAGCAAAAGAAGAAGAGTTGCACGTGATATAGCATCAGACAAAATTCTAGAGTCAATTTCAGCTGGTGACTTCCTTTGTCTTGATTAAAAGTTCCAGGAGCTTAGAAAAAAATTAAAATAGGTATCTTCCTCATCCCATTTCACTACCAATTTTGACACATACTTATATCACTTACTACTATCACCAAGGCTTTAAAATAGAACTTCACTTTACAAAGACAGCTTTTGGCTCTTTTTAGAATGCAAAATAACGTAATGGAAATTTGTCTCAAGCTGGTAGCATGGTGAAAAGCAGTTAATGGTCCTCAGTGTAAATCAACTTTTCAAGTAATGGTACTTTCAGAACCCACCTAATTGCTTTTAGAAACCTCTCTCTGCCTTTTTTTAAATATATATGTATATTTCTCTCCAGGCAGGCAACTGTTTTATATCAGAAAGCTTTAATAATGACAAAAACTGAATGTAATTCTTCTTTAGAAAGGCAGAATAATTACAACAAACATGAATCAAAACTCTTACTGTTATAGAATGCTCCATCATGAATAATCCTCTTCTGTATGTGTAAAATTGCTTTGTGACAGAGTTAAAATAAATATGACTGTTTCACTTTTGATTTATATAAAAAAAGAAAAAGAATTGACACCTTTGAATTGTGGTGTTGGCGAAGAATATTGAATACACAATGGACTACCAAAAGAATGAACAAATCTATCTTGGAAGAAGTACAACCAGAATGTTCCTTAGAAGTAAGGATGGTGAGACTACATCTCACACACTTTGGACAAGTTATCAGTAGAGATCAGTCCCTGGAGAAGAACATCATGCTTGGTAAAGTAGAGGATCAGCGAAAAAGAGGAAGACCCACAACGAGATGGATTTGCACAGTGGCTGCCACAATGAGCTCAAGTGTAACAACACTGTGAGGATGATGCAGGACCAGCAGTGTTTTTTTTTTTTTTCTGTTTTACATATAATCGCTATAAATCAGAACCGACTCCATGGAACCTAAAAACAACAACAACAACACTATTGGGTCACAGATGAAATCAATAGTGAAATTTAAAAATTCTTAGAATCAAAGAAAAATGAAAACACGGCGTATCAAAACTTTTGGGAAACAGCAAAAGCAGGTACTCACGAGGAAATACCTAGCAATATGAATTTAAAAAGAAGAAAGGTCCAAAACCATTAATTTAAACCAATAGCTTGAACAAATAGAAAAGTAAGAGCAAGAGAAGCCCAAAACAAAAGAAAACAAAAAAAAAAAAACAAAAAAACAAAAAACAAATCAAAACCGTTCTCGTAGAGTCGATTTTAGCTCATATCGACACTGTAGGACAGAGTAGAACTGCCCCATAGGGTGTCCAAGGAGTGGCTGGTGTATTCAAACTGCAGAACTTTTGCTTAGCAGCCTTAGCTCTTAACCAATGCATCACCAGGGCTCTGTAAAGGTTACCAGAAAAAAGGAAATGATAAAGATCAGGGCAGAGATAAATGAAATAGATAATAGAAAAACAATAGAAAGAATGAACAAATCCAGATGTCGGTTCTTTGGAAGTATCAATAAAATAGACAAAACACTGGATAGACTGGCCAAAAAAGAGTCAAATAACCAAATTAAAAAACGAAATTGATGACATTGCAACTAACCCAATAAATATATCACAACAGATTACTCTGAAAAATTGTACTCTAACAAATATTAACACCTAGATGAAAATTCCTAGAAAAACACTACCTATCCAAACTAACACAAACAGAAGTAGAAAATTTAAACAGATTCATTACAACAGATGAGAGTGAAGATGTAATTAAAAAAACTGTGAAACACAACAAAAATCCCAGGAAGAGATGGCTACACTGGAGAATTCGACCAAATATACAAAGAATAGTTGACACCAGTACTACTCAATCTCTTCAAAAAAGAGAAGAGGAAGGAACAATACCAAAGTCTTTCTATGAAACTAGCATAACCTTGATAACTAAACCAGGCAAACACAACACAAAAGCAGAAAATTACAGACCAATATCCCTTATAGACATAGATGCAAATATTTTCAACAAAATTCTAGCCAACCTACTTCAGCAACATATCAAAAAACTAACAAGTGTGATTCATACCAAGATTACAGGTGTGATTCAACATTAGAAAATCAATGTAATCCACCACGTAAATAAAGAAAAGGTATTTGATAAAATTCAATGCCCTTCCCTGATGAAAAATCTCAGCAAATTAGAAATAGACATTTCTCAAAATAATTAAGGACATATGTGTAAAACCAACAGTCAGTATTATATTCAGTGAAGAAAGGTTGAGAGCCTTCCTTTCGAAAGCAGGAATGAGACAAGCATGCCCGTTGTCACCACTCTTATTCAACATTGTACTGGATGTCCTAGCAAGAACAATAAGAAAAAGAAATAAAATGTATCCAGATCAGAAAGGAAGAAGTAAAATTATCTCTATTTGCAGATAACATGATCCTATACATAGAAGACCCTAAAGATTCTACAAGAAAACTTCTGGAACTAATAGAAGTATTTAGCACCTTTGCAGGGTACAAGATCAACACACAAAAATCAGTTGGGTTCCTCTATGCTAACAAAAACTACTCAAAGAAGGGAATTTAAAAAAAAATTCCAATGGACCTCAAATTCACCCAATACGTAGGAACTAAACATCAGGGACATAAAAAGGCTTATACAATGAAAATTAGAAAATACTACTACAAGAGACCTTCAGAAATGGAAAGACGTCCTGTGCTCAAGGATTGGAAGAATTAATACAGTGAAAATGTCAATTCCACCTAAAGAAATCTACAGCTATAATATAATCTCCTTACAAATCCCAACAACATTATTTACTGAAATGAAAAAAAAAAAAAACTAATTACTAACATCATATGGAAAGGAAAGAAATCCCAAATAGACAAAGCAATATTGAAGAAATAGAGCAAAGCAGAAGGCCTCATAATCCCTAATATCAAAATATGCTATACAGCCACTGTAATCAAAACAGCCTGGTATTGGTTCAATGATAGACACATAGACCAATGGAATAGAATAGAGAATGCAGAATTAAACCCAACCATCTATGGAAAACTGATTTGTGACAAGGGGTAGAAATCCATTTAGTGGGGCAGAACAGTCTCTTTAATAAATATTGCCTGCAAAACTGGATATCCACCTGCAGAGAAATGACAAGGACCCATACCTCACACCATACACAAAAACTAGCTCAAAATGGATCAAAGACCTAACTGTTAAACATAAAACCATAAAATTTCTGGAATGAAATTTTAGGAAAAAAAGTAGGACCTTTTTTAAAATAGGATAACAAGCAAAACAATGAATGCAAGAAGAAGATAAAACAGATGAATGGACTTCATAAAATTAAACACTTATGTTCATCAAAAGACTTTATTTAAAAACATAGACAAAACTACAAACATGGGAAAAATAGTTAGAAAGGACTTATCTTATCAGGGTCTAATGTTTAAAATCTATAGAAAAATGAAAGAACTCAACAACAAAAAGACAAACAACCCGATCACAAAATGGGCGAAGGATATGAACAGAGCCTTCACCAAAGAGGACATCTAAGCAGCCAAGAAGCATATGAAAGGATTTTCAGAATTAGTACCCATTAGAGATATGCAAATCAAAACTACAATTAGATACCATCTTACCCGTGCTAAATGATATTGATAAAAAAGACAGATAACAACAAATGTTAGTGATGATGTGGGAAGGTTGGGACACTTACCTATTACTGTTCAGACTGTAAAATGGTGCAACCACTATGGAAAATGATATGGTTCCTTCTCAAAAACTATAAATGGAACTACCCTATCATCGAGAAATCCTAGTTCTAGGTATATTCCCTATAGACCTAAAAATAATGACATGAACAAACAAATTTACACCTATGTTCATTGCTGCTTTATTCACAATAGCAAATAATTGGAAAAAATGGGAACGACCACAAACAGATGAATGGATAAGCAAAACGTGGTACAGATATATGATAGAATACTACACAACAATAAAGAACAAAGATGAGTCTGCCAAAAATATCATAAAATGAATGGGTCTGAAAGGTATAATACTAAGTTAAATGAGTCAAGGATACAAGGACAAGTTTTGTATGACCCCTCTTTTATAAGAAGACAAGAATAGATATATCTAGAAAGACCAATGTTTATTGGTGGTTACCAAGGGGAATAGGGTGGTGGGCTAATGTACACTTTAGATTGAAGAAACAAGCCTAGCTCGTTGTTATTGAGTCAATTCTTACTCACAGTGACCCTATAGGACAGAGTAGAACTGCCCTATAGGGTTTCCAAGGAGCATCTGGTGGATTTGAACTGATGATCTTTTGGTTAACAACCGTAGTTAACCACTGTGCAACCAGGCCTCCTTAGATCGTAGAGATTTGTTGTTGTTATCTTTGGTGTTGGAAGAAGTGGTACCGAATGTGCATATAGTGAATATAGCACAACTAAATTAAAAAGAGTGTTTGAGCATATATGGATAGTTATAGACCTATTGGCATACAGGTATGTATAGACATGTACATAGGTGAGAACAGACAAAAGTATCTGTATACCAAAACAAACTCTTTGCCATCGAGCTTATTAAAAGAAGTATTTGTATGTAACTGTAAATACAAACATGTAGGTGTGGACAAAAATCCAGATACTCCATAGAGATAACAAAACACATTCCAAGATTGGTTTTTGGGTTTGAAAGCTTAGAACCATAGTCTCATGGCACAACTCAGTCAATTGTCATAACATAGTTCACAAAAGTCATGATTTGCAACCTAGTGAAGTGAGTAGCATCTGGGGTCTTAAAAGCTTGTGAGAGTCCACATAAGACACAACTACAGGTCTCTACTTGCAAGGAGCAAAACAGTAAGAAGGTAACCAAAGTCTCAACGAAGAGACATGTGTACATGCGCCACAACCTCGTCTACCTTGAGACCAGGAGAACTAGATGGTTCCCGTATTTCACCATTGACCCTTCTGACCACGGACACAATACATGTTCACAGACCTAGGTTCTTAAAACCTAGAACCAAACCTATCCCTTGAGATCACCCTTTAACGTCATAGAAGAAAGGCATAAAAAATAAAAGATATTATCTGTAAATTTGGTGTTCTACTTAAAAACCATCAGTATGAGACCAAAAATTCGACAATTACTCAAAAGAAAAGATGAGAAGATAAGGGAAGAGGCAAACTAGAGTACTGCAAATGTAAAATCAGAACATAATTAAAGAGAATGTTGACACACTGTGATAAATGTAACTAATGTCACTGAACACTTTGTGCAGAAATTCTCAAATGGAAACCAAACTTGCCGTGTAATCTTTCACCAAACGATCAATTAAAAAATAATAATAAATCAAGAAAATGATGAAGTCCTATATTTCATATTGGGGACAGGAGTCAACCCATAGTTCTAATTCGTGGGCATATGTTGAACATGATAGGAAAATTTGGAAACAGATAATGGTAATGGCTGAAAACATGATACACCTAAGTAAAGCCACCAAATTGTATGTATGAAGATTGTTGAAAAAGCAATTTTTTGCATATATATTTACCACAATAGATATATTTTTTAAATGAAAGATACATATATTCTCAGACACCTAGAAACTGAGGGAAACTTTTGTCAGCACAAAAATCCCTCAAGAAATGACTAAAAATATTCTACAGGAAGAGAAATTATGATATAAATCAGAAATTTGAACCTAGACTCAAAAATGGAATAAATAAGGGTTATATTTAAAATATTATTATTTTCCTTGCTTTAAAAAATAGTTCTTAAAACAATAATAATAGGCATGTATTGGCTGTTTATAGCATATGAAAAAGTGAATGGGTCAACAAAGAGATGGGAAAGAGGAATTGGAAATTGTGGAAGAGATAGTCCAAGTGCAGTCTTCCACCTTTCCCTGGGACCCACAACTGAACTTTGCGCATGGGACCAAATCTGTCAGCTTGGCTTCTTGGATGGGATGAGCATGTGGGCTGACTCCATTTCCAAGGGCCTCTTGACCCAAATCATACCCCATAGTAGCTGGTGGTTTAGAGCACTTGCCTGTTTTGCCGTGAGCACATGTCAACATTCTCAGAAACTTCTTATGCATGCACATCACATGGCACCTGGACAATACCATCTCTATATCTATTACTCATGGGAGAGAATGGTGTATTTCAACTGCAGCACAAAAAAGAGGTGTATGCTGACCTTCAGTCCTGCACTGAGTGCAGAGTAAGACCAACAGGCCATGGGGGACTGGCACCCATTATGAGAAGCCTACATTACTCTGTTTTCTATGTGAGTAAAGCATTATTCCACAAAATGTCTCTACGTAACTTGGGTTTTGTGGTGACCTCAGATATTGGCTGGACAGAAATGTACTGTTATAATTTCCAAAAACAAGAGAAGGGTTATAATACAATTTGAAGGCAAGGTAATATTTAAAAAGGGAATGCATACTGTAAAACGTAAAGTAGTCAATAAAATGGTATTAAAAATAAAATAATTAACATATCAATAAAGTGGTGATAAATAATATCATAAAATGCTAAATAAAACCATAAGATACCAGAAAAAGAGAAAAAAAAAGATTCAAAGGGATTATAACATATAAAACAAAGGGCAAGATGGTAAATTCTAATCCAAGTATAGCAATAAAAATGTTTAAATGGAAATATTGTAAAATGAAATAAAAGTGATTGACATTTTGGATAAAGTATTAAAACCAATAATATGTTGTTTACAAGAAAATCAGTTTATGTATGTAGAAAGGTTAAAAGTAAAGTATGGATAAGTATATACCATGAAGATATAGACCAAAAGAAAGCTTAAGAAGAAATATTATTTTGAGACAGATTAGACTTTCAAATAAAGGAGGAATATTAGCGGTAAGAGGAACCTTAAATAGAAACAAAGTTGTCAAGTCACTAAAGGTATAACAATCCTAATTAATGGAACTACAAAAATAAACAAATTCCATTGTATTTGCATACTTTAACACTCCTCTCTCTGTGGTTGATATAACAGCTAGAAAGTAAATACAACACACACACACACGTATACATATATGTGTAAGTAATATGATCATTTGAGTTGTGTGTCAAATTGGCTGGGCCATGATTCTCAGTGGTTTGGCAGTTATGATGTAGTTTGGCATTGGTATGGTGATGTGATCACTTCCATGATGAAATTTGATATAATATTATCACTTCCAGGATAGAATCTGCCTTGAGTAACCAATCAGTTGAAAGGGAGTTTCCTTGGGAGTGTGACCTACATCTAATACAGGTGGACACTCTGGCAAGGCTCAGGGGCTTTTGTTTGCTATGGATCCTACAGCTGACTCTTGTTCTTGGGACTTGAGCTAGAAGCCTGCCTGCCATTTTGCCTGCTGATCTTGGGATTTGTTGATCTTCACAGCCTTTGAGCAAGAGCCCTAGCTTCCTGTCTGACCTGCAGATCTTAGGTTCGCCAGCCCCTGTCGCTACGTGAATCAGGAGAAGCCCCCAGCCAGGCCCATGGAATTGGGGGGAGCTCCAGCCTCTATAACCGTGGGAGCCAGAACTGCCAACCTTTTGTTTAGCAGCCAAATTCTTAATCACTGTGCCACCAGGGTTCCTTTCCTTTATATGAATCCCTCTATATAGATACTTATATGCTTTATTGGCTTTGTTTCTCTAGGGAACCCAGCCGAAGACAAGTATATATATATGAATAAATATGGTGTTGTTGTTGTTGTTAGGTTCCATGGAGTCCCACAGTTCCCACTCATAGCAATCCTATGTACAAGAGAAGGAAACACTGCCCAGTCCTGCTTCATACTCACAACGTTCCTATGTTTGTGCTTATTGTTGCAGCCACTGCGTCAATCCATCTCATTGATACTATTCCTCTTTTCTGTTGACTTTCTACTTTAATAAGAATAAAGTCTTTCTCCAAGTACTGAGCCCTGCTGGTAACATGTCCAAAGTACATGTAACGAAGCGTCACCATTCTTGCTTCTGGCTGTACTTCTTCCGGGACAAATTTGTTCGTTCTTCTGACAGCCCATGCTATATTAAAACCTCTTAATTCAAATGTATCAATAGTTATCTGGTACTCTTTATTCATTGTCCAGCTTTACACGCATATGAGGTACTTGAAAATACTGTGGCTTGGATCAGGAACACCTTAGTACTCAAAGCAACATCTTTGCTTTTTGACTTTTGAAAGAGGTCTTTTGCAGCACATTTGCTCAATGCAGTGCATCTTTCACATCTTTCTTTTTTTTTTATTTTTGTTGTGCTTTAGGTGAAAGTTTATAGCTCATTCAAAAATTTATACACAAATGGTTTTGTGAAATTAGTTGCAATCCCTACAATGTGACAGCATGCTTTTCCTTTCCACCCCAGGTTCCCTGTGTCCATGAGTCCAGTTCTTGTCCCTTCCTGCCTTCTCGTCTTGCTTTTGGACAGGATTTCCCGTTTGGTTTCATATATTTGATTAAACTAAGAAGCACGTTCCTCACATGTGTTATTTTTGGTTTTATATGCCTGTCTAATAGTTATTAGATAAGTGGGCTTCTCGAATGGTTTCAGTTCTGGGTGAGCAGAGCATCCTGGGGCCATAATTTTGGGGAGTCCTCTAGTTTCTGTCACACCAGTACGTCTGAATTTGAGTTCAAAGTTTTTCTTTTGCTCTGTCTGGGACTCTCTGTTGTGATCCCTGAAAAGGTGGTCATTTGTAGCCAGGCATCATCCAGTTCTGGTCTCAGGATGGTGGAATTTATGGTTCTTGAGGTCCTTTAGACCTTTGATCTAGTATTTTTCTCGTGTCTTTTGTTTTCTTTATTCTCCTTTGCGCCGGTTGAGGTGGGACCAACAGATGTATCTTACATGGCTGCTCGCAGGCTTTTAAGACCCCAAACACTACTCACCAAAGTGGGATGTAGAATATTTTCTTTATAAACCTTGTTATGCCAATTGATCCAGATGTGTCTCAAGACTATGGTCCCTAGTCTCCATCCCCAGCTACTCAGTACCTTAAAGTGTATGGATGGGTCTAGGAAATTTCTATCCTTTTGTTTCATCCAGTTGTGCTGACTTCCTCTGTATGGTGTGTTACCTTTACTTCACCAAAGTTGACACTTGTCTACTATCTAGTTAGTGATTTCCTCTCTACTCCCTCCCCACCCTGGTAACCATCAAAGAATACTTTCTTCTGCATGTAAACTTTTCTTGACTTCTTATAATAGTGGTCCCATATATTTGTCCTTTCATGACTGACTTATTTCACTCAGGATAATGCCCTCCAGATTCATCCATATTGTGAGATATTTTGCGGACTCATCATTGTTCTTTATCCTTGCATATTATTCCATTGTGTGTATGTAAAATAATGTGTTTATCCAATCATCTTGGGCATAGAAGGGCATTTAGATTGTTTTCATCTTTTTGCTATTGTGAATACTGTTGCAAAGAACATGGGTGTGCATATGTCTATTCATGGGATGGCTCTTAATTTTCTTGGGTATATCCCTAGGAATGGGAATACTGGCTTATATTGCATTTATATTTCTAACTTTTTAAGGAAGCTCCATATCATTTTCAAAAGTGGTTTTACCATTTAAATTCCCACTAGCTGTGCATAAGCGTTCCAATCTCCCCACAACCTAGCCAACATTTGTTACTTTGTGTTTTTTTGAATTAGTGCCAGTATGATTGGAGTGAGATGGTATCTCAATGTAGTTTCCATTTGCATCTCTCTAATGGCTAATGATTGTGAGCATTTCTTCATGTGTCTGTTAGCTGCCTGAATGTCTTCTTTGGTGAAGTGCCTGTTCATATCCTTTGCCCATTTTTAATTGGAGTATTTGTCTTTTTGTTGTTGACGTGTTGCAGTATCTTGTAGATTTTAGAGATTAGACTCTTACAGACTTGTAATAGCCATTTTTTCCCCAGTCTGTAGTATTTTGATGAGCATAACACAAAAACCAAACCCATTGCAGTAAAAATTATTCCAACTTCTAGCGATCCTACAGGACACTGTAGATCTTCTCCATAGGCTTTCCAAAGAGTGGCTGGTGAATTTCAACTGCTGGCCTTTAGTGATTGATTTTTTGGAGCTCCCAGTTACCTAGTTTCTGATACGGTGTTTGTGCATTGCTAGTTATGGTTTGTGCACTATTTATACACCTAGCATTATTAAGGCACCTAGCATTGTATTAGGGCACCTAGCAATGTCCCTATTTTTTCTTCCAGGATCTTCATTGTTTTAGGTTTTCTATTTAGGTTTTAATGCATTTTGAGTTAGTTTTTGTGTATGGTATGAGGTTTGGGTGCTGTTTCTTTTTCTTTTTTTTTTTTTTAAAGGATATCCAGTTATTCCAGCACCATTTGTTAAAGTGATTGTCTTTCCCGCATCGTCTAGTTATCTAGAGCTGCTATAGCAGAAATACCACAAGTAGATGTCTTTAACAAGGAGAATTTGTTTATTTATTTTAGGAGGTTAGACCTCCAATTCAGGCCACCATCTCCAGGGGAAGGCTTTCTCTCCATGTAGGCTGTCAGGAAGATCCTAGTCATCTACCTCCCCTGATCTAGGAGCATCTCAGCCCAGGAACAATTTCTTTCTAGATGTTCTGCCCTTTACCAGAAGTGGTGTGTTGAAGTCTCTTACTATTATTGGGCAGCTGTCTATTTCTCTTTTCAATTCTGTTAGAGATTTTTGTTTTGTTTTGTTTTGTTTTGTTTTTTGTATTTTGCAGCCCTTTCATTGGGTGCCTATATATTTATTATGCTTATGTCTTCCTGGGTATTGACGCTTTAATCATTTTATAGGGTCTTTTATCCTTTAAGGTGGATTTTGTTTTAAAGTCAATTTTATCAGAGATTAGTATCGCCACTCTTGCTCTTTTTTATTGTTGTTTGCTTGATATATTATTTACATCCTTTGAAGTTTAATTTGTCTATATCTTTATGTCTAAGATGTCTCTTGAAGACAGCATATAGACAGGTCTTTTTTTAAAATTCATTCTACTCTTTCTCTTTTTAATTATGTATTTAGTACATTTACTTTTGCTGTAATTATTGATAGGTATGAATTGTGTGTGTGTGTGTGTGTGTGATGGTGACAGTTTCTTTGTTCCACTTAATTTTCTGTGTTGAGTTCTTTTTATTTATGCATTTTCTTTTCATCTTTCATTATTGTTGATTTTGCCTTTGCTGAGTTTTTATGTTTTTCTTCTTCTTTTATTTTGTTGGGTATGTTTGTTAGCTTTCTTTGTGGTTACATTGAGGTTTACCTTTATTTTTCTAAATTTAAACCAGCCTTTTATTTTTTGAAATTGCCTTAACTTCCTCTTCATATGGAAGGTCTATGGCTTCACTGTTTATTCCTCTTTTTTTGTTTTGATGTTGTCATCATCTCTATTTCCCTATTTTCAGTGTTTTAGCTTTGATTTTTTTTCTGAATTCCATATCTGAGTTGATAACTGGTTGATCTATTCTGTGTCCTAGTCCTGGAATGCAGTCTGATGTTTTTATTTCTCTAACCAGAGGACTCCTTTTCATTTTCTTGTAATTTTGGTCTTGTTTTTACAAATTACCTTAATTTCTTCTTGCCTTGAAATGACCTAATTTCACCATCATAGTTGGGAGACAATTTTGCTGGATATGTAATTCTTGGCTTTCTTTTTCTTTTTTTGTCACTCAAGGTTGTATATATGTTATCCCTTTGTCTCCTTGCCTTATGATTTCTGCTGATTAATCAGAGCTTAGTCTCATTGATTTTCCTTTGTAAAGGTGATTTTTCATTTATCCCTAGCCACTCTCAAGATTCTTTTTCTTTGTTTTAGGCCAGTTTGATTATGATATGTCTTGGTGACCTTCTGACATTTTTTGAGGTTTACT
Organism: Dugong dugon; assembly: GCA_030035585.1. Classification (NCBI taxonomy): domain Eukaryota; kingdom Metazoa; phylum Chordata; class Mammalia; order Sirenia; family Dugongidae; genus Dugong; species Dugong dugon. Next base: position 27,065,794 of record CM057478.1, on the reverse strand, counting down.
CTGTGTGGGGGTTCATTGAGGTTTTGAATAGATGTCTTCTCAAATTTAATGATATGAGGGCATTTTCTGCCAGGAAATCTGTTAATTCTATCTTTATTTTCTCTTATTCTCCCCTGTTCTGGTATTGTGATCACAGGTAGGTTTTTCCTCTTGATAGTATCCTACATAATTCTTAGGCTTTCTTCTTTTTTTCCATTCTTTTTTTCTGATTTTTCCTCAAACAAATTGATGTCAAGAGGTTTATCTTCAATCTAACTAATTTTTTTCTCTCTTATCTACCTAGGATGGATTGTCACAGGGAAAAGGGGCATTAGGGAAAATATTACCATTGTTCCTGTGTTCTACTCTATGAAAAGGCTCATTTAGGTCTGGTCTTCATTCTGTTGCATGGTGATGATAGAGGATTTGCTGAAATTCCATTAAGTGATCTCCATATTGGTAATTCTGATGCTAAAGGTGCATTAAACACACAATATGAGCAAGTATTCCTCCAACTAAATTAACCTAAATAAATACCAACCCCACTGTCTTAGTCATCTCGTGCTGCTCTAACAGAAATACCACAGTGGATGACTTCAACAAAGAGAAGTTTATTCTCTCACAGTCCAGTAGGCTATAAGTCTGAATTCAGGGCATCTGCTCCAGGAGAAGGATTTCTCTCTCTGTCGACTCTGGAGGAAGGTCCTTGTGATGCATCAATCTTCCCTTGGTCTGGGAGCATCTCAGGGCAGGAACCTCAGGTCCAAAGAATATGCTCTGTTCCCAGCACTGCTTTCTTGATGGTGTGAGGTTGTCATGTGTCGCTGCTCACTTATCTCTTTTATATCTCTAAAGAGATTGGGTTAAGATACTATCTAATCTTGTCAACCTCATCAGTATAACCTCATCACAGTGATAGAATTTACAACACATATGGAGATCACATATAACCTCATCATAGTAATAGAATTTACAACACGTAAGGAAATCACATCAGATTACACAATCATACAATATTGAGAATCATGACCTAGCCAAGTTGACAGATATTTTTTGGGGACACAATTCAATCCATGACACCCACAATAATGCACAAAAACAGAGATGTGTTAGATGTACTTTATCTATGAAAAGTGCACTTTGATCTTTAGCAAAGGTCCTCACAGAGATCACATTTATTCAGCTCAAGAATTTGTCTTTCCTGCCTTTACTTTCCCTCCGTGCACCTCCATCCATGGAATTCCTAAATGCCTTATGCACCAAGACCTCATCTCATACAAATTTCTCTCTGAGATGGTACTTACGAGTGAAAGACTGAAAGGAATGGCTCAGCCCTTGGGATAATCTAGTCCCCTATGCCACAACCTCAAAGCAACTGGTAGTGGAGTTTGGCTTAGCTAAGTGACTTCTCGGTTCCAGGTTCAGGGTAGTAGATGGGAAGCATAACCCAGTTGGAGGCCTTCTAGAGCTACTGGCCATATGGTTCATTGTGTGGAAAAAGACTCAAATAACTTGAGGTACTTGTTTTAAGTACCTCTTAAGTACCTTTAACTATTGTCTCCTTTTTGTCATTTTCACTTGGTAACAGCAATGACACTATATAGGTTTCTTATATTTCCTCAAACTTCAAAGTCCCTTCCTGACATAGACGTTTATAATTCCTGTTCAAATTGCATGGAAATCCCTCTTTAACCCTCAGAGTGTATGCACACAGAAACACACAAACACAAACATATATTTGACAAAAAAAAAAGAAAACAATATCCACTCATACTTATATACATGCTAGAAAATCTATACTTACACAAATGGTCATTCATGTAATGTCCATGCACAGATATGTGCATCCAGGATTCCAGCTGAGAACTTCTAAATCTGAGATTCAAAGACATACTGGGAGAGTTGAAGCACCTCATGATCCCTCCTTCAGTGCTCAGGAAGCTTGTTGTGCAAGGAGAATCTGCTCATATATGTAGTAGGATTATTTGCAGATCAAAATCCAGGTTCTCCAAGGTTATAAATAATGATTTACCCTCACTGAATACAAACTCTGTATACCCTATGAGAAGACTCATCATCCAATTGTGTTCCCCTTTATGCAGGTTGATAGGTATTCACAAGGCCTAGTCTTCAAATGAGGAGACACCAGGGAAGAGTCCAGTGAACCAGCCAAAGTTTACAAGTCTCCCAGATAGGTGGTCTTTGGAGCAGCATGCTCCATATAATATGTTCTGATCCAATAACTTCTCAAGTGCCACCATGTTGCATGTTGAGATGAATAAAAAGAATGAGCATGTGAAATAATATGTTCCTGCATCTGAAATCCAGGGCGGCAGAAGACGAGATCATGTGTGAGACACAGTGAGGGGAAGACAGTAGGAAACTAGACATAAAATTGGCCTGCAGGGAGGCTGGGAGGGAGCTGTTCTGCAGGCTGTGCTCAGGATCTACTGAGCAGGAGAGATCCAGTAACAGGAATAAGTTCAGAGAGTGGCTGATGAGGATCTTCCCGTTATGATCAGGGGTTTCCCCCTTTTCCTAGTTCTCAGCGATTTCCTCTCTTTCAACTCTCAGGTGCCACCTGCAACTTTTCTTTTTTATCCCTCTAATTTCTCACTTTCTCAATTAAGTCAAGGAAGGAGGAAGAAACATCTTCTGTTGCATGAGATGTTACTGGTCAGTAGGAAATTCTCCTTCTCCAGTTTCCTTCATAACACATTTTTTTCTTGTTGATAAACAGACGTGCTGATAATTCTCACCATCTCTGTGATGGCAAAGCATTTATCACAAAGGGAAGAGTCATAGGAGCTGAGACATAATACCAGCGTTCACTGACATAGGACCTCAGGGGGCATCACTCAAGAGAGTTTTCCAAGGGAACCTACTTCATGGACAGGGAGTTTCACTATGGAAATAATAAGCTCATCCCTTCTGCTATCCGTTCTGAGGGCAGCTGTATTTCCAAGATCCATGCATATTACTCCTCCCAAAGTAATGGAACTGTTTTTGCTAAATTCAGTATCTACTGTTAATCATCCAGAGAACAAAGAATGGACACCTCTAGAATACATTCTTTTTACACAAAACCCAGATTACTGACCCAACATATTGGTGAGCTGAGAAGCTTCCACTAACTCAATCTTCTTGTGGTCTTGAAGTTTATGTGACTCAAAGTTCTCTTTCATGAGAGAATCTACAGACCCAAGAATTTATTGTAGGCACTCAACTGAAGGGAAAAAGGAAAAATAGGGGATTGCAGGCCATTTAAACAACACTAGGAATGAGTATTCTTAAGGCAGAAATATCTAGCTTGTGTGTGTGTGTGTGGAGGTAATAAGAAACAAAAAGCAAAACACTTTAGGGTGGCATGATGATATTCCTGTACACGGTAGCGCTTGAATATACATGGTGGTTACAGTGTTTTGGGTGAAGAAATATTCACTCAAATTAGTAAATTACTCAAGATTGTTTCAATTTAAAAAAAAACTTTGAGATGGACACATTCTTTTAAGTCATTGTTTTTCATCATTTTGTTTATGTCTCAACACAATCGAATATCCAGTAAGTTTACACATGAGCTAATAAAGGTGTGAAATGGTTCACAATGGGTATGTGAGCATTCAGAGAACACTAGATTTGTTGTGAATCTTTGGTATTTATTTATCTATTTATTTATTGCCGGATCATATGCTACTTTTACCTCTAGCTTTTTAAGTAAGCACCAAATCAATTTCCTATGTGGTCGTGCCATTTTACAATCCCACCAGCAGTGTAAGTGTTCCAGTCTCTCCACAACCTCTCCAACATTTATTCTTTTCTGATTTTTGGATTAATGCTAGCCTTAATGAGGTGAGTTGGTATCTCATTGTAGTTTTGATTTGCATTTCTCTAATGGCTAATGATCATGAGCATTTCCTTATGCATCTGTTAACCACCTGAAAGTCTTCTATGGTGAAGTACATGTCATATTGTTTGCCCATTTTTTAATTGGGTTATTTGTCTTTTTGTTGTTGAGGTTTTGCACTATCTTGAAGATTTTAGAGATTGGACCCTGATCTGACATGTCATAGCCAAAAATGTTTTCCCAGTCTGTAGATTCCCTTTTTACTCTTTTGGTGAAGTCTTTGATGAGCATAAGTGTTCAATTTTTAGGAGCTCTCAGTTATCTAGTTTCTTTTCTGGTGTTTCTTCACTTTAGTAATGTTTTGTAGTCTGTTTATGCCATGTATTAGGGCTCTTAGTGTCATCCCTATTTTTTTTTTTCATGATCTTTATCATTTTAGATTTTCTCTTTAGGTCTTTGATCCATTTTGAGTTACTTTTTGTGCATGCTGTGAAGTATAGCTCTTGTTTCATTTTTTTTTTACAGGTGTATATCCATTAATGCAAGAACCATTTGTTAATGAGACTGTCTTTTCCCCAATTAATGGACTGTGGGCCTTTGTCAAATATCAGCTGCTCATAGGTGGATGAATTTATGTCTAGATTCTCAATTCTGTTCCATTGGTCTATGTATCTGTTGTTGCATCAGTGCCAGGGTGTTTTGACTACCATGGCTGTATAATAGGTTCTAAAATCAGGTAGTGTGGGGCCTCCCACTTTGTTCTTCTTCAGTAATGCTTTACTTATCCGGGACCCTTTCCTTTCGATATGAAGTTGGTGATTTGTTTTTCCGTTTCATTAAAAAATCTATTACAGTTTGGATCAAGACTGCATAGTATCTGTAGATCGCTTTGGGTAAAATGGACATTTTCAGAATGTTGAGTCTTCCTATCCCTGAGCAAGGTATGTTTTTGCACTTATGTAGGCATCTTTTCGTTCTTGCAATTGTGTCTTGTTGTTTTCTTTGCATAACTCTTTTACGTCTCTGGTTACATTTATTCCTAAGTATTTTATCTTCTTGGGGGATATTGTAAATGGTATCGATTTGGTGATTTCCTCTTCAAAATTCTCTTTGTTGTTATAGAGGAATCCAGATGATTTTTGTGTGTATTTCTTGTATTCTGAAACTTTGCTGAAATCTATTAGTTTCAATAGTTTTCTTGTGGATTTTTTTGGGGGTTTTCTGTGTATAAGACATATCATTTGCAAATAGAGATAATTTGGCTTCTTCCTTACCATTTTGGATGCCTTTTATTTCTTTTTCTAATCTAATCGCTCTGGCTAGAACCTCCAGCACAATGTTGACTAAGAGTGGTGATAAAGGTCACACTTGTCTGCTTCCCGTTCTCATTGGGTATGCTTTCAGACTCTCTTCATTTAGGATGATGTTGGCTGTTGTCTTTATATAAATGCCCTTAATTGTGTTGAGGAATTTCCCTCCTATTCCTATTTTGCTGAGAATTTTTATCATGAATTGGTGCTGGACTTTGTCAATTGTCTTTTCTGCATCAATTGATAAGATAATGTGGTTCTTGTCTTTTGTTTTATTAATGTTATGGTTTGCATTGATTGTTTTTCTAATATTGAACGATCCTTGCATGCCTGATATGAATCCCACTTGGTCATGGTGAATTATTATTATTATTTTTTTGATATGTTGTTGAATTCTATTGGATAGAATTTTATTGAGGACTTTTGTGTCTATGTTGATGAGGGATATTGGTCTATAATTTTCTCTTTTTTGTGGTGTCTTTGCCAGTTTTTGATATCAGGGTTATGCTGGCTTCATAGAATGAGTTTGAGAGTATTCCATCCTTTTCTATGCTCTGAAATACCTTTAGTAGTAGTAGTAGTGTTAACTCTTCTCAGAAAATTTGTTAGAATTCTCCAGTGAAACCATCAGGGCTAGGGCTTTTGTTGTGGTTGGGAGTTTTTAAATTACTTTTCCTTCTCTTCTTTTGTTATAGGTTTATCGAGTTGTTTTACCTTTGTTTGTGTTAGTTTAGGTAAGTAGAGTGTTTCTAGAAATTTGTCCATATCCTTTAGGTTTTCAAATTTATTAGAGTACAATTTTCCATGGTATCCTTTTATGATTCTTTTAGTGTTACCTGAATCTGTTGTGATATAACTCATCTCATTTCTTATTTGGGTTATTTGCTTCCTCTCCTGTTTTTCTTTTGTCACTTTGGCCAGTGGTTTATCAATTTTGTTGATATTTGCAAAGAACCAACTTTAGGTCTTGTTAACTCTTTCAATTATTTTTATGTTTTCTATTTTATTTAATTCTGCTCTAATTGTTATTATTTCCTTACTTCTTGTGCCCGAAGACATTCTTTGCTGTTCTCTTTCTATTTATTCGAGTTGTAGGGTTAATGTTTTGATTTTAGTCCTTTCTTCTTTTTGGATATGTGCATTTATTGCTATAAATTGACCTCTGAGTACTGCTTTTGCTGTGTCCCAAAGGTTCTGGTAGAATGTTTTTTTCATTGTCACTTGGTTCTGTGAATTTATTTATTCTATCTGTAATTTCTTCTATAACTCAGTAGTTTTTCATCAAGATATTGTTCAGTTTCCATGTGTTTGATTTTTTCCTTGCTTATTCTGTTATCTTTTCCTACTTATGGCTGTATTGTCAGAAAATATAGTTTATAATATTTTGATGCTTTAGATTCTGTTAAGGCTTGCTTTGAGGTCTAATATGTGGTCTGTTCTGGAGGATGCACCATGTACTTTGGAAAAAAGTATACTTGGCTGTTGACGGGTGGAGTGTTCAGTAGATGTCTATGAGATCATGTTGGTTGATTGTAGCACTTAGCTCTTCCGTGTCTTTACTGAGCTTTTCAGATGTTCTGTTCTTCTCTGAAAGTGGTGTGTTGAAGTCTCCTACTACTATTGTGGAGCTGTCTATGTCTCTTTTCAGTGCTGTTAGAGTTTGTTTTCTATATTTTGGAGCCCTGTCGTTGGGTGTGTAAATATTTATTATGGTTACGTCCTCCTGGTGTATTGAACTTTTAATCATTATATACCGTTCTTCTTTATCCTTTGTGTTGGATTTTACTTTAAAGACCATTCTGTTAGAGATTAATATTGCCCCTCCTACTCTTTTTTTATTGTTGTTTGCTTGATATATATTTTCATCATTTCAGTTTTTGTTTTGTCTTTAAGTCTGAGATGTGTCTCTTGTAGGCAGCATAGAGACAGATGGTATTTTTTTTAATCCATTCTTACCCTCTCTGTCTTTTTATTGATGCATTTAGTCCATTTACGTGCAAAGTAATTACTGATAGGTATGTATTTAGTGTTATCATTTTGATTTCTTTTTTTGTGTGTGTTGTTGACAGTTTCTCTTTCTACTTAATTTTCTGTGCTGAGTTTTTTAAAATGTATTTTGTTTTCATTGTAGTTGATTTTCTATTTGCTGAGTCTTTATGTTTTTCTTGCTTTTTATTTTGAAGTGTACCATTGTTAGTTTCCTTTGTGGTTACCTTAATATTTACCCCTATTTTTCTGAATTTAAACCTACCTTTATTTATTAATATTGCCTTGACTTCCTCTCCATATGAAAATCTATGACTATATTATTCAGTTCCTCTTTTTTTTAGTGTTGTCTTCTTTTACTTATTGATGTCTCTGTTTCCTTATTTTCAATGATTTCGCTTTAATTTATTTTTATGACTTCTCTATCAGGGTTAATATCTGGTTTGTTTGTCTTGTGTTCTAGTCTTGGATTGTTGTCTGATGTTATTGATTTTCTAACCAAAGGAGGACTCCTTTTAGTATTTCATGTACTTTGGTTTTGGTTTTTGCAAATTCCCTAAACTTCTGTTTATCTGGAATTGCCTTAATTTTATCATCATATTTGAGAGACAGTTTTACTGAATATATAATTCTTGGCTGGCATTTTTTTTTTCCTTCAAGCCTTTACATATGTCATCCTATTGCTTCTTGCCTGAATGGTTTCTGCTGAGTAGTCAGAGCTTAATCTTACTGACCCTTCTTTATAGATGACTTCTCATTTATCCTAGCTGCTCTTAAAATTCTCTCTTTATCTTTGGTTTTGGCAAATTTGATTATAATATGTCTTGGTGACTTTCTTTTGGGATCTATCTAGTGTGGCGTTCAATGAGTATCTTGGGTATATATCTTCTCATCTTTCACGATATAAGGGAGGTTATCTGACAACAAATCCTCAACAGTTCTCTCTGTGTTTTCTGTTTTCCTTTCATTTTGGTACTCCAATCACACGGAGTTTATTCCTCTTGAAAGAGTCCCATGTAATTCTTAGAGTTTCTTCACTTTTTAATTCTTTTATTTGATTTTTCCTCAAATAAGTTGGTGTCATGTGGTTTGTCTTGAATATCACTAATTCTAACTTCCAATGCCTGAATTCTGTTCCTATGACTTTCTATTGAGTTGTCTAATTCAGAAATTTTAGATTTAATCTTTTGCATTTCAGTTTGCTGTCTCTTTATGTATTATTGCAGTCTGTTAAATTTGCCATTGTGCTCTTCTATAATCTTCTTAAGTTCCTCTATTGCTTTGTCTATGTGTTCCTTAGATTGTTGTGTGTTTTTCCCTGATCTCCTTCCTGATCTGCTGAAGTGTTCTGTATATAAATCTTTTGTATTCTACCTTCAGTAATTGCAGAAAGTTATCTTCCTCTGGAAAATTTCTTAATCTTTTTTTGTTTTGTTTTGGGAGCTTGTTGAAGCTATCACGATATTCACCTTTATATTTACTGTTGTCTTCAAGCCATCAATAAGTTATTATATTTATTTATTTCATTATATTTGCTTACTATGTCCTAGCTTCTTGTTTTGTTATGATTGATATGCCCAAATAGGTTGCTCGTGTGAGCTAGTTTGATTATTGGGGCATTTGAAGCTCTAACATCCTGTCACCAGGTGGTTAGATCTGTTACTAGTATGCGAGCCCAGGAGTCCATTTACTTTTCCTGTATTAATTCACCTCTGGTGTCCAGATAGTCAGTCACCAAATGTATGGTGCAGGTTCTCACCTACAGTCCTAGATGGAAAGGGGTGATTGGAGTAGGTATAGGTATCTGGCTGCAGTAGGGGTCATGCACTGATCAAGGCAGTGGGCTGATGGCTGCCCCTGAGTGTCTGGGAGGAAAAGCTGTCCCTGTTCCCCAAAGTGCATCTATGGATGCGTTTTGCAGCTGGAGTATGGGCACCCAATGCTGTTGGCTGTAAGGACTGGGAGGCGCCACTTATTCTTGGTCTACTGTCACAAATGGGTAGGTGGTGTTGGTGGGGTCACCAGTCCTCATGCCCCTGATGCAGACAGTTATGGAGCCTGCTTAATGGGCAGCGCAGTGTCAAATGTCACAAGCCTGCCACTTCACAGGTGAAACAGATGAAATTAGACTTCAGACATGCACCCTGTTGTACTGAGATAGTGAGGGCTTTCATTGTTGAAATGGGCCCGCACAATTCTATGCAGAGGTGAAAGGCATTCAAAGTCTGTGGAACACGTATTCCTCTACCTAACCAAAGGAGCTGTGCCAACCCTGAGGTCCTGGGTTGGGGAGCCAGAAGCTTATTATTTTTCCCCCTTTGTTAATCTGTTCCCTCTCCAAGGCCAGGAGAATGACTCAGGGCACCTTAAGGGATCAACCTCTGGCCCAGGGGACTCAGCAATTCTTGAAGCTGGCTGGGACCTAATGCAGAGAAGGGAGGGGGGAGGTAAAAGGGGAGAGGTTTTTCCCAAATGGGGTGTTTTATGGTTTTCACTTTTTTTAAATCCCCATGGTAGGCCACACGCATGTTCTTATCTTTAACCACTAGATTGCTTCTTTTCACTGGTTCTGGGTGGCCAAGTAGACTCTGGCAGTGGATCTCTCCCAATGTGGAAAACACCTCCCGAGTGAAGCTGTTTGCCACCTCACTACGCGTCCGGGGCTGATCAGGGCTGAAGGGCTTCCACCAGGTCAGGACTGGCCACTCCTCGCTGCTTTGGGACTGCCTCCCCCTCCCCCTGCCACTCAGTCCGATTCCTCAACTTTGTGTTTGATGTTCAGGGCTCCTAGATAGTCATATACAATCAATTCCCCTTTTTTTGTATCTTTGTTGTAAGAGGGACATAGGAAGTGTCTGACTACTCCACCATCTTGGCCCCACCTCAGAAACCATTTTTAATACATGCCGAACAGCACACTATAAATTTAAGAGGTTTGGGCAAGACCATGTGTGAATGAGTAATATAGAAAAGATGTTAATCCATGCAGTCTGACAGCAAAGTCCATGTTCTTGACTGTTTCATTAGACTAGGTCCTACTTTCAAGTAGATATCCACGTCACTACTTATATCTTCCTCTTGGTGATGTGCCATGTGGACCCCTTTTTAGATTAATTTAAAAAAAATTATTAGTACCCTACATTTAACATTACAAGTACTTATATTTATATTTTACAAAAGCTTTTTTAAAATAAATGTATTTCCATTTTTATTTTAATTTTAATCCACTCAAAGCTTTTGAATCTGTACTTCAGCAAATAGAAACAAAATATGCCCTGCAGCTTGATCTTCTGTGTGACTCATCCCCTTATATTAATGCATCTTAACAAATATTGGAACAAGTCTAGGGTAGGCATTGTGGTAATGTTCACACACTGACATTTAAGATATGCCATTTAAAATCTTGTTAACTAAATTGTATCACTTTTTCTTTCTGTACCTCATTTTTTCCTCACCAATAAATACACAAGATATATATGAAGAACACTGAGAATGCTTAATAAATACTTTGAAGTAATAGCTACAAAATATTGACACAAGAAAGAGAAACCTCCTGAAGTGGATACATCTTGTTATTCTGATGATTAATTTTATTATTATTATAATTTTTGTAACGTAATTGTTATTACAAGTCTTGTAAGTATTGTTGTAATATGATTAATTAAATGTGATATTCTGTTAGTGTAAAATACAAATACATATTATTAATTGAGGTCATTTGTCTATATTTATCAAGAAATTTAAAATAACTCCCACAGCTATTAAAAGCTCTAGGAGATTGTTGATGGCGTGTTCTCATTCCAGTCATCCCTGACACTTACACTAAGAGATTTCTTTATCATAATTATTCAACTAGTTAGACAGTGCTGAGGCTTCTTTTCATTATCTGCAGGGACATAAAGCCCCACTTTGATTTTTCATTAATAGTTCAGATCTATCATCTTGTCTGAAATTTGAGGTCAAAGCTACCCTAGAATGACACAAAAGTGAGGGATTCACAGGAGGTATCGTGGACTTCTTCACTTGTGGTCATTCTTCCTCCCTGCACCCTGATTTGAATTTACCCTTATAACTTGATTTAGTTGATACATGTGGGCAGAAAATGAAGCCATCCCAAGTCAGAGTCTATTAATCATTCATGTACTTCTAACCCCCATCTGAGAGGCCTGGCCCAGGTAGCCACTGGAGACAGAGTGAGAATCCAGGAGAGCAAACCCAGAACTGACCTGCAGCCTGGAGCTAAGCCCACTTCACTAGGTAACTTAGACAGAATTTGGTACTGGAATGTGGAGTACTGCTCTATCAAATACCTAAAATGTAGAAGTGATTTTGTAATTGATAACAGCTGGGAGAATTTTGATGTGTTTGATAATAAGAGTGTAGATTGCCTTGAAGAAACTGTTGATAGAATTATTGACGTTAATGGTGATTGTGATGAGGACTCAGAAAAAACTTGTGTCTGCGTGGAAAGAGTCTATCACCATGAACAAAATGTTGCTAGAAACAGGAACATTAAATGTGATTCTGGTGAGGCTTTAAAGGGAAATAATAAACATGTTATTGAACCCTGGAGGAAAAATTATCCTTTTTTATAAGGTGACATAGAACTTTTCCGAATTGTGTTTATTTTGTTTAAGGCAGAACTTTTTGGTTATAAACCTGTATATTTTGCTGAGAAAATTCCTAAGTAGAATCTTAAAGATGCAGTGTGATTTTTCCTTTTGCTTATAGTAAAATAAAGAGGAAATAGCTTTAGAGGTGAACTGTGCAAAAAGGAACCAGGACTTAATGATTTGGAAATCATTATAAAACCTAGGAGCGCTGGTGGTGCAGTGGTTAAGAGCAATTGTTGCTAACCAAAAGGTCAACAGTTCGAATCCACCAGGCACTCTTTGGAAACCCTATGGGACAGTTCTACTCGGACCTATAGTTTTGCTATGAATCAGAATCAACTCGATGGTAATGGGTTTGTTTATTTTATTTTATTTTTTGGGGGGTATTACAAAAACTAAGAGAGTATGCCCTGGAAAGGACATAAACAGTGCACTATACAAACACTAAAGGGATTGATGTATCTCATCAGGAGACTTCTGATTGGAGCAACAGAGAGAGAGAACAAAATAAAAGAAAGCTTCTGGCCTCCTAGAATTCTACAGGCAGTAAATGGGCCAACGAAGCTACTTGTTTGCAAACATCTTTTGTCCTAGAATAAAAGGAAAGATCAATTATCAGAGAAGTTTGGAAATCAGCAGGATTGTGTCAGAAGTAGCACAGGGAGAAGGGTTGGCACCCTTGATTTCAAATGGTGGATTCACTCCCCACTGCTTTCAAAAAGTTGAGTGGACACATCTTAGTGCTGGAGTGTAGGGCTGTCATTCAGGTAGGCCAGGATAATAGGGACAGCACTCTGTTTTGAGGCAGCAGGCTAACATGCCAGTAGGTCAGAAAAATGGGGCTGTTGCCCAAAGTTGAATTGGTGGGATTGCCCTGATGGAGGGCCAGTGATGTGGGGTTGAACTGAAAAGAGGGGCTGACATACAGGGCCAAGGATCCTCCACCCATAATATGGAGAAGTGACCAATACTCAGAGTCTAGATGGTGGAGACATTACCCAGGTGTGCTTGGAGAACAGAGGATTATTTTCAACACTTGAGATCTCATGTGATTTGCCTTATTTGGTTTTGGACTTTTTTGTTTCCATAACTATTATTTTCACCTCCTTTTTTTTTCCATTTGGAATTGAAATGTCTACCTTTTGACTGATCCACTTTGGAAGCATATGAGTTTTATTCTAGGTTTCAGAGGTCAACTGACAAAAATGAACCCAACAAAAATAAAACACATCCACTAATACCTGATTTAGATGATTCAGAAGAAGATATTTTTGACTTATAGTTGATTCTAGAATGGTTGGTAGAAGAAGATAGTTTTACATACCAGCTATGACCACCTGACCAGTTGCAGAAATGAGAGCTGTAATTGTTATGGGTATTTCTTTCTTGTATTCTTATGAATATATTTGTGTTTGTATCACTCTATCTCTCTATACCAACACCTATACCGATGTAGGGAGCCCTCGTGGCATAGTGGTTAAGTTTGGCTGCTAACCAAAAGATCAGCAGTTTGAATCCACCAGCTACTCCTTAGAAACCCTATGGGGGAGTTCTACTCTGTCCTATAGAGTTGCTATGTATGAGTCAGAATCGACTTAATTACAATGGTATACATATCTGTATCTATGTGTCTTAGTTATCTAGTGCTTCTATAATGGAAATACCATAAGTAGATGGCTTTAACAAATATAAATGTATTGTGTTACAGTTTATGAGGCTAGAATTCCTAATTCAGGGCAACAGCTCTAGGAGAAGACTTTCTCTCTGTTGGCTCTGGGGTAGTTACTTGTTCTTTGGTTCCTTGGTGATTTCATACGGTGTAGCATATATCTCCAAATAGCTGTCTTCTTGCTTCCTTGCTTAATATTCTCCTCTTATATCTCAAAAAAAGAGCACTGGTGGTGCAATGGTTAAGCGCTCGGCTGTTGACCAAAACTTCTGTGGTCCAAACCCACCAATGGCTCCACAGGAGAAAGATGTGGCTGTCTGTTTCTGTAAAGATTACATCTATGGGAACTCTTTGGGTCAGTTATACTCTGTCTTACAGGACCGCTATGGGCTGGTATCAGCTAGACAACAATGGGTTTGTTTTGTTTTGTCTTAATTTGGTACATCTCAAAAGAGATTGATTCAAGGTATGCCTTACACTAATATTGTTTCATTAATATAACCATTTTTTTTCTAAATGTGATTAAAACCACAGATATACGGGTTAGGGTTTACAAGGCACATTTTTGGGGAATACAATACAATCCATAATACTATATCTATACCTCAAAAAGTCTTGTTTCCTTCCTCTTTTATCACATTATGTATCATAAATTCTAGATGCAAAAGAGGATAGTGAGTTTTTGGTTACATTCATGTTAGTTCTATCGTGTCAGGTGGAAGTATGACGTTTTAATTGGCTTTATTTAGATATTATGTTTGATTTAATGAGATATGAATGTATGTAAAGTTGAGAAGGGGGTGGACCGCGATGGCTAATTTTATGTGTCAACTTGGATAAGCCATGATTAACAATTGCTTGGCCAAACACTTGTCTAGGTTTTGTTATAGAATAGTTAACATGTGATTAAATCACTTGGCTTTAGGTAGATCATATTACTTTCCATAATTTAAAGGAATTTTAAGTAATTACATTACATCTATTATACTGTAATCATTTTCCATAATGCAATCTAAGGTAATGTAATTAATTTTGTTCATACTACTGTAAGTAGATCTTAAACCTAATTACATCTGAATTATAAAAACAGCACAATTAACAGACACTCATTGGGAGAAGAGGCAGACAGATGTTTGATACGGATTCATTTACAATGATTTCCAGGAGCTATTAGAAGTGCCAGTTGATGAGGAGAGACATTCCCCTAAACTCATGCCCTAATTCAGGCTTACACTCTAATGAATAGTGAGAAAAGAAATTTCCATTCTGTAAAGCTAACCACTTGTGGTATTTATGTTACAGCAGCATTAGGTAATTGAGGCAGTGCATAAAATATATTTCAATAAACTGTAAAAAAAATCTGGCTCAAACTTTTTTGCTATATATATAGTACATGTGAAAGCCTAGTGGCACAGTTGTTAAGGGCATGTCTGCTAACCAAAAGACTGACAATTAGAATCAACCAAGCGCTCCTTGGAAACCCTATGGGCACTTATACCTGTCCTATAGGGTTACTGTGAGTCAGAATCGACTCAATGGCAAAAAGTTTTTACAGTATAGTAAATGTGTATATATATATATATATACAGAGAGAGAGAGAGAGAGAGAAAGAGAGAGAGAGAGAGATACACACATACGCATTTTAGAAATTCTGTATATATATACAGATTTTTTTTAATTTCTGTAATTCACAGGAAAATAGATTTTCTTAGTGAAGCTGTAAGATAATTTCTGAAATTTCTAAAGTAAATGGAAAGACTTAATCACAGGAGGCAAAGTAGTAAGAAGAATCCAAGACCTTAGAAAGAAATGTCCCTCCAGACCCCTGTTGCATGTACTGCATCCCTGTACTTTGTGGCTGAAATTCAGACACTGCAGAAAACCCCCCCTTGCTACATTGCAGAGGACGTTCTTGTCTGGGCTCAGGCTGCTCTCACTTCACTGTGCTTCTCTTGTACAGTTATGTATAGCCATGTCCTCAGCAATCATGTAGCTCAGCTGAAGCAAGAGCTAGTTCTTGGACTTGTCTCTGGAGATTGAAAGTCAACTCTGGAAAGATGATGCATAGTATGTGTCATCATTAGAGCATATTGCTGACAACACTGCATCTTCTTACCTAGGGGCTGACAGATTCAATGCCAATGGTGATCCCTGGTTTTGATGGAGAATCCGGAGACTGAGTAGGTGAGGGAGAGGGTCTGCAAGGGCCTCACCAGTCTTGAGTCCAAGGCTTGTAGCTGCACCTGGGACAGGATACCTGGGGACAGAAAGAAAACAAAATCAATAACAACAAAGTATAAACACCTAATCCAATCTCCACTTTTTAGAAATTTGTAAAACACTCACTAGGTGAAGTAACCACCAGACAGAACAATATCCACAGGAATACCATGGTTTTCTGGGCAAGGTTTTTGATTTCTTGAGAATCCAGGTCACATTGTAGAGATGATGCCCCATATTCTCAGCTTTAACCTTGATGGTGAAGACTTGATTTGCATGAGGGAAGTCACAGGTATAAGAAGAGAAGGCTGAGGGAAGACCTTAGCCTCTGTTTCAGAAGCTGGAAGCAGAAAGCCTGGCCCAGTGCTCCGGTTGGTCCTCCATTTACTGTGAACACAATGGCCTCCATCTTTAGTTCAGAGAAGATGGTGGTCCTCAGAGAGAGCTATTACAATGCAGCATAAAGTCTGATTTCATGAGAACCCCCCCGGTAATATAGAAAGGCCTACTTTCTCTTTTTCTCTGTTGTATCATGAGCACATTCTTTGAGGAGCTCACCCTCTTTCTTTATCTTAATATCCCATGCAGTAAAATTGTTACAACACGTATTGTGCAGAGCTTAATGTCTCAAGGAACACAGACCTGGGGTCACATCGAGCTAACCCTTGATTGTCACATTACCTTGAGCAGATCACTAGACCCTTACCTAGTGAATACCCCCATTATTAACATTAGAGCAGTACTATTGAAAAATGATTTTTTGGCAAAATTTGTACAGAGCTGTACTCATGAGTGAAAACCAATATTCATAACTGAATACTGATTCTTTTTTTTTTTAATCTTTTCCTACTACCAGTGCAGCCCATGGAAGTAACAGTCAAGAAATCAAAAGCCATATTGCATTGGAAAAATTTGCTTCAAAAGACCTCTTTAAAGTACTGAAAAGCAAAGATGTCATTTTGAGGGCTAAGGTGTGTCTGATCCAAGCCATGATATTTTCAATCACCTCATATGCATGCATAATCTGGACAATGAATAAGGAAGAAGGAAGTAGACTTAATGCCTTTGAATTATGATTTTGGCAAAGAATATTGAATATACCGTGAACTGACAGAAGAAAGAACAAGTCTGTCTTGAAAGAAGTACAGCCAGAGTGCCCCTAGGAAGTGAGAATGGCAAGAATTCTTCACTCATACTTTGGACATGTAATTAGGAAGGACCTGTCACTGGAGAAGGACATTATGCTTGGTAAGGTAGAGGGTCAGAGACAAAGAGAAAGACCCTTGATGAGATGAATAGACACAGTGACTACAACAATGACTTCAAACACAGCAATGATAGTGAGGATGGCATACGACCGGGCAGTTTCTTTCTGTTGACCATAGGGTCACTATAAGCTGCATCTGACTAGAAGGCACTTAAAATATTACATTTGTACCGATAAACTCTCACTACGTCTACATTGTTCATTTATAAAATAAACCACCCTACAGAGTCCATAGGATGAAATGTTCTGTTTTTACCCTGTGATTACTTTTTTTTTCTTTTTATTTATTTATTTATTATCATTATAATTAAATGAAGTTTACATTTCAAGGTAGTCTCCCATACAAATTTTTTTTTGCATACATTGTTATGAGACCCTAATAGCTCACCCCATTCTGCAACAGCACACTGCTCCTTTCTGTCCATGATTTTCCATGACCATTCAACCTGCTCCTAACTCTCACTGCCTTCCCATCTCACCTCTGGACAGAAGCTGCCCCTTTGGTCTCTAGTATCTACTTGTCTCAAAGACAAAATCTTCACGGGTATCACTTTATGTCCCACAGTCCTGTCCAATCCCTGTCTGAACAGTTGGCCTCAGAAATTGTTTTACCTCTGGACTTATGGAGAGTCCAGGGGCCATGCTTTCCGGGGTGCCTACAGTCTCAGTCAGACCACTAAGTCTAGCCTTCTTACTAGAATTTGAGTTCTGCAGCCCCTCCTTCTACTGCTCCATCTGGGACCCTCTACTGTGTTCCCTGTCAGGAAGTTCATTGCTGGTAGCCTGGCACCATCTAGTTCTGGTCTCAGGCTGATAAAGTCTCTGGTTTATGTGGCCCATTCTGTCTCTTGGGCTAATACGTTCCTTCCGTGTTTGCTGTTCTTCATTCTTTACTCCAAGTGGTTGGGACCAATTGATGCATCTTAGATGGCCACTTGCAAGCTTTTAAGATCCCAGACGCCACTCACCAAAGTAGGAGGCAGAACATTTTCTTAATAAGCTTTGTTATGCCAATTGACCCAGATGTCCCCTGAAACCATGGTCCCCAGACCCCACATCCCTGCTATTCCGTGTCTTATAGTATTTGACTGTATTCAGGAAACGTCTTAGCTTGGTTTAGTCCAGTTGTGCTGACTTCCCCTGTACTGTGTGCTGTCCTTCCCTTCACCTAAGATGATTCTTATCTACTATCTAGTTAGTGAATAACTCTCACCCTACCTCCCTACCCCCATAACCAACAAAGAATGTTTTCTTCTGTATTTAAACTTTTTCATGAATTCTTATAATAGTGGTCTTATACACTATTTATCCTTCTGTGACTGACTAAATTCACTCAGCATAAAGAGTTCCAGCTTCCACCATTTTATACGATGTTTCACAGCTTCATCGTTGTTCTTTATCGTTGCATAATATTCCATTGTGTGGATATACCATAGTTTCTTTATCCATTCCTCCGTTGATGGACACCTAGTTTGCTTCCATCTTTTTGCTATTGTGAACAATGCTGCGATGAACATGGATTTGCATATATCTATTCATGTGACGGCTCTTGTTTCTTTTGGATATATTCCAAGGAGCAGGATAGCCAGATCGTATGGTTCTTTTCTTTCTAGCTTTTTAAGGAAGCACCAAATGAATTTCCGAAGTAGTTGTACCATTTTACATTCCCACCAACAGTGTATAAGTGTTCCAGTCTCACCACAACCTCTCCAGCATTTATTATTTTGTGTTTTTTGGATTAACGCTAGCCTTGTCGGGGTGAGATGATATCTCATTGTAGTTTTGATCTGTATTTCTCTAATGGCTAATGATCATGAACATTTCTTCATGTGTCTGTTAGCCTCCTGAATATCTTCTTTGGTGAAGTGTCTGTTCATATCCTTTTCCCATTTTTTAATTGGGTTATTTGTCTTTTTGTTGTTGAGGTTTTTCAGACATCTTGTAGATTTTAGAGATTAGATGCTGATCGGATTTGTCATAGCCCAAAACTCTTTCCCAGTCTGTAAGATGTCGTTTTACTCTTTTGGTGAAGTCTTTTGATGAGCATAAGTGTTTGATTTTTAGGAGCTCCCATTTATTTAGTCTCTCTTCTGGTGCTTGTGCATTGTTACTTATGGTTTGTGTTGTGTTTATGCCATATATTAGGGTTCAAAGCGTTGTCCCTATTCTTTCTTCCATAACCTTTATCATTTTCAATTTTATATTTAAGTCTTCGATTCATTTTGAGTTAGTATTTGTACATGGAGTTAGGTATGGGTATTGTTTCAGTTTTTTTCGTATAGATATCCTGTTATGCCATCACCATTTGTTAGAAGCTGTCTTTCCTGCAGTTTATGGACTTTGAGCCTTTGTCAAATATTAGCTGCTCATAGGTGGATGAGCTTATATCTGGATTCTCAATTCTGTTCCGTTGGTCTATGTGTCTGTTGTTGTACCGGTACCAGGCTGTTTTGACCGCCATGACAGTATAATAGGTCTTAAAATCAGGTTGTGTAAGACCTCCCACTTTGTTCTTCTTCTTGAGTAATGTTTTATTTATGTGGGGCCTCTTCCCTTTCCATATGAAGTTGGTGATTAGTTTCTCTATCTTATTAAAAAATGTTGGTGGAATTTGGATCGGGATTGCATTGTATCTGTAGATTGCTTTGGGTAAAACTGACATTTTCACTACGTTGAGTTTACCTATCCGTGAGCAAGGTATATTTTTCCACTCATGCAGGTCTCTTTTAGTTTCTTGCAGTAGTGTCTTGTAGTTTTCTTTTTATAGAACTTTTACATCTCTGGTTATATTTATTCCTAGGTACTTTATGTTATTGGCGGCTCTTTTAAATGGTATTGAATCGGTGATTTCCTCTTCGAAATTCTCTTTGTTGGTGTAAAGGAATCCAATTCACTTTTGTATGTTTATCTTGTGTCCTGCAACTTGGCTGAAATCTTCTATTAGTTCCTGTAGTTTTCTTGTGGATTCTTTGGGGTTTTCTGTGTATAAGATCATATTATCTGCAAATAGAGATACTTTGACTTCTTTCCTACCTATATGGATGCCCTTTATTTCCTTTTCTAGCCTAATTGCTCTGGCTAGCACCTCCAGCACAATGTTGAATAATAGTGGTGATAGAGGGCATCCTTGTCTGTTTCCTCTTCTCAAGGGGAATGCTTTCGACGTCTCTCCATTTAGGATGGTGTTGGCTGTTGGTTTTTTTTTAATGCCCTTGATTATATTGGGGAATTTTCCTTCTATTCCTATTTTATTGTGAGTTTTTTATTATGAATTGGTGTTGGACTTTGTCATATGTCTTTTCTGCATTGATTGATAAGATCATGTGGTTCTCTTTTGTTTTATTTATGTGGTGGATTACATTGATTGTTTTTCTAATGTTGAACCATGCCTGCATACCTGGTATTAATCCCACTTGGTCATGGTGAATTATTTTTTTTGTTATGTTCTGAATTCTATCGGCTAAAATTTTGTAGAGAATCTTTGCTTCCATATTAATGAGGGATATCCGTCTTTAATTTTCTTTTCTTGTGGTGTCTTTACCTGGTTTTGGTATCAGGGTTATGCTGGATTCATAGAATGTGTTTGGGTGTACCCCATCTTTTTCTATGCTCTGAAAAACCTTTAGTAGTAGTGGTGTTATCTCTTCTCTGAAAGTCTTGTAGAATTCTCCAGTGAAGCCATACAGGTCAGGGCTTTTTTTGTTGTTGTTGTTGGGAGTATTTTTAATAACCTTTCAGTCTCTTCTTTTGTTATGGGTTTATTTCGTTGTTCTACCTCTGTCTGTGTTAATTTAGGTAGGTAGTGAGTTTCTAGACATTTGTCCATTTCCTCTAGGTTTTCAAATTTGCAGGAGGACAATTTTTCATAGTAATCTGTTATGATTCTTTTGATTTCAGTTGAGTCTGTTGTGATATCACCCATCTCATTTCTTATACGAGTTATCTGCTTCCTCCCCTGTTTTTCTTTTTCAGTTTGACCAATGGTATATCAATTTTGTTGAACTTTTAAAAAAAAACAGCTTTTGGACTTGTTAACTGTTTCATTTTTTTGTTCTTTTCTCTATTTCATTTAACTCTGCTCTAATTCTTATTATTTCCTTCCTTCTGGCACCTGTGGGCTTCTGTTGCTGCTCTCTTTCTACTTGTTCCAGTTGTAGAGTTAATGCTTTGATTATGACCCTTTCTTCATTTTGGATGTGTACATTTATTGCTATAAACTGACCTCTGAGCAATGCTTTTGCTGTGTCCCAAAGGTTCTGGTAGGATGTGTTTTCATTCTCATTTGATTCTATCAATTTCTTTATTCCATCCTTAATTTCTCCTATAACCCAGTAGTTTTTGAGCAAGGTCTTGTTCAGTTTCTATGTGTTTGATTTTTCTTCCTTGCTTTTTGTGTTGTTGATTTCCACTTTATTGGCTTTATGGTCAGAAAAGGTGCTTTGTAATATTTCGATGTTTTCGATTATGTTAAGGCTTGCTTTATGGACTAATATGTGGTCTATTCCGGAGAACATTCCATGTGCGTTGGAAAAGAAAGTATACTTGGCTGCTGTTGGGTTTAGTGTTTGGTATATTTCTATGAGATCAAGTTGGTTGATTGTAGCATTTAGGTCTTCCATGTCTTTTTTGAGCTTCTTTCTGGATGTTCTGTACTTCATCAAAAGTGGCATGTCGAAGTCTCCTACTACTATTGTGGAGATGTCTATCTCTCTCTTCAGAGCTGTTAGCGTTTTGTTTCATGTATTTTGGAGCCCTGTTGTTGGGTGCATAAATATTTATTATAGTTACGTCCTCTTGGTGTACTGACCCTTTAATCATTATATAATGCCCTTCCTTATCGTTTGTGGTGGATTTTCCTTAAAGTATATTTTGTCAGAGATCAATATTGCCACTCTTGCTCTTTTTTTGAGTGTTGTTTGTTTGATATATTTCTTTCCATCCTTTGAGGTTTAACCTGTTAGTGTTTTTAAGTCTAAGGGGTGTCTCTTGTAGGTAGTATATAGATGGATCATGCTTTTTTATCCAATTTGCCATTCTCCGTCTCTTTATTGGTGGTTTATGTCCATTAACTTTCAGCGTAATTATTTACAGATATGAGTTTAGTGCTGTCATCCTGATATCTCTTTGTGTGTGTTGTTCACAGTTTCTTAGTTTCCCTTAATTTTCTGTGCCGAGTCATTTTTCTGTCTTTATTTTTTTCATCTTTTTCATTGTTTTAGATTTTGTGTTTGCTGGGTCTTTATGTTTTTCTAGTTTTTTATTTTGATTTGTAGGATTGTTAGATTCCGTTGTGGTTACCTTAATATTTCCCCCAATTTTTCTAAGTTTATACAAGTCTTTTATTACTTTATACCGCTTTAACTTCCCCTCCATATGAAAAATCAATGTTTGTATTTTTAAGTCCCTCTTTTTTGTTTTGATGTTGTCCTTTTTTACATACTGATATCTGTTTCCATATTTTCAATGTTGTAGCTTTGATGTGTTTTTGATTTCCCTATTTGAGTCAATATCTGGTTGCTCCATCCTGTGTTCTAGTCTTGTGTTGTTATCTGGTGTTATTGATTGCCTAACTGTAGGACTCCCTTTAGTATTTCTTGTGGTTTTGGTTTGGTTTTTGCAAATTCCCTGAACTTCTGTTTATCTGGAAATGCCCTAATTTCGCCAGCATATTTGAGAGACAGTTTTACAGGATATATAATTCTTGGCTGGCAGTTATTTTCCTTCAAGGCTTTTTATATGTGATCCCATTGACTTCTTGCCTGCATGGTTTCTGCTGAGCAGGCCGAGCTTATTCTAATTGACTCTCCTTTGTAGATGACTTTTCTTTTATCCCTAGCTGCTCTTAAAATTCTCTCTTTATCTTTGGTTTTGGTAAGCTTGATTATAATATGTCTTGGTGACTTTCTTTTGGGATTTACCTTATGTGGGGTTGAATGGACATCTTGGATAGATAGCTTCTCATCTTTCATGATTTCAGGGAAGTTTTCTGTGAACAAATCTTCCACAATTTTCTCTGTATTTTCTATCACCCCCCCCCTCCCTTTTCTGGTACTCCAATCACTTGTAGGTTATTTCTCTTGATCGACTCCCACATAACTCTTTGAGTTTCTTTATACTTTTTAATTCTTTTATCTGATTTTTCCTCATATAAGTTGACATCAAGAGCTTTATCTTCAATGTCACTAGTTCTAACTTTTACTGCCTCAGTTCTGATCCTGTGACTTCCTATTGAGTTGTCTAATTCTGAAATTTTATTGTTAATCTTCTGGATTTCTGATTGTTGTCTCTGTATGGATTCTTGCAGCCTATTAAATTCGTCATTATGTTTTGAATAACATTTTTAAGTTCCGCTGCTACTTTATCTGTAAGTTCCCTGGAGGTTTGTGCATTTTGTGGAATTACTTTTCTAATTTCTAGTAGAGTTCTGTATATTAATCTTGTGTATTATGCCTGTGGTAATTCCAAGAAATTCTCTTCGTCCAGGGAATTTATTGATTCTTTATTTTGGGAGCTTGCTGAAGACATAATGGAATGCCTGTTTATGTGACTTGATATTGACTGTTTTCTCTGAGCCATCAATGAGTTATTATATTTATTTTATGTTTCCTGTGTCCTAGCTTATTGTTTTGTTTTGAAGCTCTAATATCCTGTCACCAGGTAGATAGTTCTGTAACTAAGTATGTGTCCACAGGAGTCCATTAAATTTTCCTATATGGGTTTAACTCAGGTGATCAGGCCGTCAGTCAACAACTGTGTGGTGCAGGCTCTCACCTACAGTCCTAGAGAGGCAAGGGTGATTGGTGCAGGCACTGGACTCTGGCTGTGGTAGTGGATCACACCCTGATCCAGGCAGGGGGCTAACGGCTGTTCCTGATGGTCTGAAAGGAAAGCATGTCCTTATTCTATAGGGTGAGTAGGTAGGTGAGTTTTGCAGCCAGTCTATGAGCTCCTCACTCTGTTGGCTGTAAAGACTCGAGGGCACCACTTTTTCTTGGACTCCTGTAGCAGGCGACTAGGAAGTTTATGTGCCACCACCAGTTCTCAAGCCCCTGTTGCAGATCAATGAAAGTGCCTACTTAAGGGGCAGGGCTGTTTCGAGGGTCACAAATCTGCCACTTCACAGATGAAACAGTTGGAGTTAAACGTCAGATGTTTTCCCTGTTGTACTGTAGTAGTGAGGGCTAACGCTGTTGAGATGGGTCCCCACAAGTCTATACAGGGGTGTAAGGGATTAAGGAAAACAAATAAATCATATTTTTTAGTTAAAATTCAGTAAACAGAGTTATAGCCATGAGAATGCACCTCCCATTTTTCCAACCACAGCCGTACAATTGTCTAAGGGCACCATCTGTGTCTTCTGAAACCCATCACATGTTTTGTTTTGAGGCCCCACATTCTGTAGGGATTCTCAGCCAGTGTCTGAACATGGCAACAGGACTCAGGCAGGCCAGTTGGGAGACACTGGGCCCCTCTGATTGACAAGTGTGGCTTGAGGGCACATTGACAGCTTTGCTGCGTCTTCCATGTACAAAGCAGCACTTTAGGAAAGTCTTTGTCATCTTCCTCTCCCTCTCCTTCTACTGGAGGCCAGGCTTACATCATGGCTGACAGATCACTCAGCTTCACCGGGTCCCCTCTGCATGCATCTGTTTACCTAAAAGATACTCTCTTCTTTAGGTATTGGAGAAGGGTTCCTCCTATTACAATGAAGGTATTTTAATTCAGTGGCTGATACAGAATCACAAATCAAGAGACGTTCCGCAGGGAAATTGTTAGATGACAAGAAACCAGCTTTTAACTGTCCTCTGCACCTGCTGCTGGAACTTTGGCCTGTGGCTGAGGGTCCTGAGCAACCTCTACAGCATAGTCCCTCTCTGCAGGGAGGTTTCTATCTGGGCTCATACTGATTTTCCCTCACTGTGTCTCTCAGAATGCAATACACAGTTGACCCTTCAGCTCTCAGGTTTTCCATTTGCAGATACAGCATGTTCTTGGTGCTGTTACTGAAGATTATGAATCAAACCTTCACAGGGCCTACATAGGATGTAGTACCACAATTAGTACTAATAACTGAGACCCACTGCAGGCCCTTCACTGGAGTCTATAGGCACAGTTCATGTCATAACTGCTGAACTGAATCTAGAGACTGCACAGGAGAGTCTCAGAGATCCCCAGTCTTCCACATGTTTGCCCCAACTCCATCTGCTCCACCTCACACTGGACACCTGGAAAGACAGTGACATCCTCGTCAGGAAAACCATCATACATATCCACTGTTTCTCTAAATCATATCTCCTAAATTACTGAACATCTCTTGTTCTCCATAGAATGACTTTTTAAAAGAACAAGGAAAAAACTCCTCAGCACAAACTCCATGGAGACTCATCTGTGATCAGTTCGATTACTGACTGGGACACTCATGAATCTTGGGACTAGGCTTCCACTCTCAGAGCCCCAGTGTTGAAGCTGAAGTGATTTCCATCAGCAGAAGAAAGTGACTTATTTACATGTCCTCCTATTATATAGAAGACTGAGGGGCTGATACCTTCATAGAAGGTGTTTTCTCAGAGCAGACATGACTGTCATTGGGGAGTTAGGCGGCTATGATAGTATTTGGGAAAAACATGATTCTTTTTTAGTTTTTATTGTACTTCAGGTGTTACAGAACAAATAGTTTCTCATGAAACAGTAGTACAGATATTCTTTTATGATTTTGGTTAACAACCCCACAACTTGTCAACCCTCTAACTTCTCAACCTTTTTTTTTTTTTGGTGTAAATACATATAGCCAAAGATACACCTTTTCAAAAATTTCTGCATACACAGTTCAGTGACATTGAATACGCTCTTCCAATTGTGCTGCTATTCTCACTTAAGATGAAGGCTTAGAGAACAAAATAGTTTCTCATTTAACAGTTACCACACATGTTGCCCTATGACAATGCTTAACAATCTCACAACACATCGACAATAACCTTACTCAACCTTGGGTTCCCTATCACCAGCTTCCTTGTCCCCTTCTGCCTTCTGGTCCTTGTCACTGAACTACTGTACCTCATTAGTCCCATTTGGTTTTATGGGACTATCCACTCCCAGGCTGAATGGTGAACATCGGAGATAACTTCATCACTGAGCTAAAAGTGTGTCTGGGGGCCATACTCTCAGGGTTTCTCCACTCTCCTTTACGCCAGTAAATCTGGTCTTTTGTTTGTGAGTTAGAATTATGTTCTACATCCTTCTCTAGCTCTGTCCAGAACCCTCTGTTGTGATCCTGGTGAGAGCAGTCAGTGGTGGTAGCCGGGCACCATCTAGCTGTACTGGACTCAGTCCGGTGGAGGCCTTGGTAGCTGTGGACGATTAGTGCTTCGGACTAATCTTTTCCTTGTATCCTGTTCTCTTCATTCTCCCTTGATCCCGAAAGGATGAAACCAGTGGAGTATCTTAGATGGCCACTCACAGGCTTTTAAGACCCCAGACACTACTCACCAAGGTAGAATGTAGAACATTGTCTTTATAAACTGCATTATGCCAATTGAGCTAGATGTTCCCCGAGACCATGGTCCCCACAGCCCTCCACCCAGGAATTCAGTTCCTTCATGGAGTTTGGATGTGTCTAAGGAGTTTCCATGACCTCTCCTTGTACAAGTTGTGCTAGTTTCCCCAGTATTGTGTACTGTCTCACCCTTTACCCAAGATACCACTTATCTATTGCTTATTTGGTATTTCCCCCCCACCCCTCTCATCCCTGGTAACCAACAACGATTGTTACATTTTGTGTGTGAACTTTTTCATGGGTCTTTACAATAGAGGTCTCATATAATATTTGTCCTTTTGTGATTGACTTATTTCACTCAGCAAAAATATGATTTCTTATTATCGGATTTTGCTGTACTGAACTGTTGGCCCACATCATCTTATGTCATTTTTACATAAGCATGCAATACATGTGCTGTGGGTGACAATATTACCAATATTTTACAGATGGATGTGAAACTAAATGCAGAACTTGAAGGGGTTGTGTGAATGCCCAAGATCTGGTAAGTATTATTCCAGTGTTTGGGCCTGTGCTCCTCGTAAATGAACCCAACTGCTCCCATGAACCACCTCCATGACAGAGATAGATATGCCTAATGACATTTGCAGAACTACCTACCTGTAATGAAAGCAGGGCACGATTTTGTAGCTTTCTAGTGTTTATTCGAGGAATGTGTAGAGGATTAGGGTCCCTCAAGATGAATTACAAGTGTGGTTTACCTTTACCGTGTCATTATCTATCACTCTTATTCTACCAATATATCAACATATTTATTTTGACAACTTTATGAAGGTATGATTGACATGTAATATACTTCACTTATCTAAAGTGCACAAGTTAATGACCGTTAACTTCTGTGCATGCCAGTGCAAACATCAGCACAACCAAGAGAGTGAACAATTCCATATTCTCCAACAGCTTCCTATAATTCCTTTCTAATTTCTTCCTTCTGCCTTTCCCCCCACCCACCCTGAAGCCAGGCAGCTACTGTTCATCTTTATGTTACGATAGATTAGGTTGCATCTTCTAGAATTTATGTAAAAGGAATCATAATGTATGCAATTTCATTTACTTAGTTTGTTTCACTCAACACAACTATTTGTTGATGTATCTATTTTGATGTTTATATCATTATAATTAATTCTAAAGTTGAATAGTATTCAAAGTATACATGTACTTCAATTGATTTATACATTCCCATGCTGAGGGATTTTTGGATTGTTTCAACTTTCAGGCTATTACATAGAAAGTTGCTACTCAGCTGAGAGATACAGAGAGCTAAACAAAGGCATTCTGTTCTTACAGCAACAAAGCTGGATAAACTACAAATGAAGATATCATCCTTAACATATTGGAAAATTGAAGGCACGGGACAAACAATAAACCTGACCTCTCAAGGGACTTAGGCACTTGCCGAGAGAATTGATGTCCTGGGAAGAAGCCATCAAGATCTGTATTCAGTGGGCACTGGTAAAATCCCATAGAGACGGGGAGAGGGAGAGAGGACACCATAAAAACTTTGTCCAGAATCACCTCCCTTCTCTTCCATAAGGTATAAGAGTCTTAATGTGCAGGAGAAGGGCAACAGGGATCTGAGGTCACTTGGGGAAAACCACTGCATCTGGGGAGGAGATAGATGAGAAGAAAGGATACTCTATCCTGTAAGAGGGGTAAGAAGTTCCCTTAGGCCCATGATTCCCTCTGAAGGAGGGACAGAGACAGTTGGAAAAACCACACCCCAAACCCAGGCTCACAGTACCCTCTAAGAATGCAGTTCAGTGATAAGATCAGTAAAAGCCCTACCCGCTTAGCACAAACCCCACCACAACACTGTTGTTGTAGTCGTTGTGTACTTTCAAGTTGATTGTGACACATAGTGACCCTATAGGGCAGAGTAGAACTGATGGGCATGATGGATTTGAGCTACCACTCTTTTGGTTAGTAACCTGAGCTCTTAACAATTTCTCCACCAAGACTCTTGACACAACACTAACAACCATCAAATAAATTAACACTGGAATGCACTTAGGAGTGCTGAAAGGGCAGGAGCAATTTCTCTTTGGAGAGCACAAAGAAAAGATCCAAAGCCAAGAAAGAAGGAGAGCCAACAGGGTATCTATCATAAGAGAGACTGAAGTCTCTGGAACCCAGAGCAAAATAGAACTTCAACTCTGGTAGTCATGACAATGATAAACTCCAAATGTAATCTTAAATAGACTCAATAAAATTTTCACCATAAAAAAATACCAATGTTAGGATATTGTCATCTCCAAGGATAAAATAGTGATAATAACAAAATTAATAGTAGCAACTAATAATAAAGAAAATAAAATGCAAACATCTGTTATTCTTTTCAACACTTCAGGCTTTCAACCATTATTATCAGCATACCTTAGAGAAACACAACCGTATGTTTGAATAAATTATCAAAATAAGATTTATATATGACAGAGATATTGGAACTATCAAACTAAACAAATAAGTTAAAAATAACTATGATTAGTATGTTAGAAGCACTAAAGAAAAGGATAGACAAATTGCAGTATCAAATAGTTAACCTCAACAGAGAGATGGAAACTATAAAAACTATAAAAAAGAGTCAAATGGAAATTCAGGAATTAAATTGTAACAATGTCATGGAGGTAGTATCTGACCTCATCTAATTTCACAAGGGGGATGGAGTAAAAGGGTTTGAAATACATAAGTGAATATCCAATAGTTGTGATTCAACTATACATATATATTCAAAATATTCTTATATAACTTCTATTTATATCAGGAGTTTATGTCAAACTTATACATTTTTCTAACAGCAGGTAATTTTAATAGACTTATTTTTGTCTATCTTTCTTATACTTCTGATAAAGAAGTCTGGCTATGGTTTATTTCTAAAGGACTAAACCTTCAGCTGTTCTGTTAGCTTTAGTAATTTCATCTGTTATTCAAGCTCAAGAATTTCCAACGCACATTAAAATTAAAATAAAGGAATCCTATGAACAACTCTATGTGGACAAACTTGATACTTTAAATTAAATGAACCAATTCCATTCAATACATAATAAAACTCATGCCTGAATAAATAATATGAATAAGCCTATATCTACTAAATGTATTGAATAAACAACAAATAACCTTCCCAAAATGAAAGGATCATTTCCAAGTGGTTTTACTGGTGAACTCAATCACACATTTAGAGAAGGATTTCCATCGATCCTTCGCTAAGTTTTTGAAAAAGTTGAAGAGGAGGAAACACTTCCTAACATTCTATGATGTCAGCATTATGGAAATATTGAAACCAGACAAATGCATTATTGGAAAAGAAATCACAGATGGATCTTTAATGAACAGAAAAGCAAAAATTCTCAACAAAATATTAGCAAATTGAATCCATCAACTATTACAATAATTACACACCACAGCCAAGTAGATTTTACCTCAAATATGCAAAATTGGTTAAACATTCTCAAAATAATATAATTTCTCGTATCAACAGAAAAAGGAAAAATATATGAGCATAGCAATTGCCGTAGAAAAAATATTTGACAAAATCCAAAGTTCATTCATGACCAAAATTCTCAATAAAGTAGGAATAGTGGTGAACTTTTTCAACTTGATAATTTTTTTTAACAAAAGAACTACACCATACATCATGCTTAATCGTGAGAAACTAGAACTACTCTTCCCACTTAGAACAGGAACAAGGTAAATATAACCTCTCTCACTATTTCTATTCAGCTTTGTCCTCTAAGTCCTAGCTAATGTTATTACACACACAGAGATAAAAAAAGGAAATAATATATATTCATACTGGAAAAGAAGAAATAACTAACTGTCTTGATTCTCAGGTGACATGATTATCTATGTAGAGAAAGCCCCAAGTAGTCACAAAAAATCTCCTGGAACTAACAAAGGATTATAGCAAAGTTGCAAGACAAAAGGATAACATAAATGTCAATTACATCCTTATATACCATCAATTAACCCTTGAGACATGAAATTAAAAACAAAACACTGTTTACATTATCACCAAAAAAAAAAAAAAAAAACTTTTAAATATAAAGTTAACAAAGTATGTATAAGATCTGTATGAGAAAAAGCAAAAATCTGATAAAATTAATCAAAGATGATCGAAATAGAAAGATATTTAGTCATGGATAAGAACACTTAATATTATTAAGATGCCAAGTTTTTCCAATTTGATCCATAGATTCCACGTCATCACAATTAAAAAAAAACAAAACAGCGAGTTATTGTGTGAGTGCTGACAAACTTATTCTGTTTAAAACTTAAATGGAAATCAAAAGACAAAGAAGAGCCAACACTATGTTAAAGAATAACAAAGTTTGAGGATTGACACTACCTGACATCAAAACTTACTAAAAAGCTACTATGATTAAGGCAGAATAGAAATGGAGAAAAAGTAGACAAGTACACTAGTGAAACATAATAGGTACCTCAGAAATAAACCCATACAAAATGTAGTCCATTGATATTTGACTTAGGAGCAAAGGTGAGTCAACTGAGAGAGCTGTGTTAAGTATTTGTGAAACAATGAGACGTTTATAGGCAATATAGGAAAAAGTGAATCTAGACACACATCTTTAGTATTTCATAAAAATTAAATTGATCATGTAAGAAATAAAATGTAAAGTTTCTAAATGTAAGAAACAAAACATTATAACATCAAGAAGATAAAATAAGTGAAAATTTAGGTGACATTTGTTTTGGAAATAAATTTTAATATTTGTCTCTTCTCTGTGTGAGTAAAGCATTAGTCCATAAAATGGCTGTGTATAAGTTCTGTTTTTGTGGTGACCTCAGATATTGGTTCAACATAAATGTACTGTTATAATGTCCTATACACAAAAAGGAGTATAATACAATTTAAAGGCATAGTCAGATTTTTAAAAATAAAATGCATGTTGTAAACTATAGTCAATAAAATTCCGGATTAGCAGTTAAAAAAAAAGATTGATTTATTGCATACAAAATCAAAACGTGCAATATATTTGCAAGAAAGTCACTTTAAATATAAATACTTACAAAAACTAAAAGTAAAGTATGTAATTATATATCATGAAAATATGGATCAAAACAAACTTGGATAACAATATTATTTTCAGACAGATTAGTCCTTCAAGTAAAGGATGATTATTCGAGATAAGAGAGATATTAAATAAAAATAGATTTCTCAACTGTCAGAAAGTCTAACAGTCTTATTATATATATATATATATATATATATATACGTATATGTACACTTGAGCACATGCATATATTTATAAATCTATATAAGTATGTTGTTATTGTTACCTGCTATGTACAACAGAATGAAATACTGTCAGGTCCTGTGCCATCCTCACAACAGTTGCTATCTGCTATGTTTGAGAACATTGTTGTGGCCACTGTGTTTATCCATGTCATTAAGGGTCTTCCTCTTTTTAAAATTTTTTTAATCGTACTTTAGATGAAGGTTTACAGAACAAAGAGATTCTCATTAAACGGTCAGTACAGATACTGTTCTATGACATTGGTTAACAACCCCAAGACACGTCAACACTCTCCCTTCTCAAACTTGAAGGCCTTTTTTTTGGTGAAAATATACATAGCCAAAGTTACACCATTTTGAAAATTTCTACATGTACAATTCAGTGACATTGATTACATTCTTCCAGTTGTGCTTCTATTCTCACTATCCTTTTCCAAATTATTCCATCACCATTATCTTCAACTCACTGGCCCCTAGGCTTCCCATCAAACCTTTTGAGTAGCTGTTGTCAATTTGATCTCGCATAGATAATTCCTTTTTTTTCTTTTTCCTTAAATGAGGGTTTGCAGAACAAATAGTTTCTCATTAAACAGTTAGTACACATATTGCCTTATGACAATGGTTAACAACCTCATGACATGTCAACACTGTACATTCTCAACCTTGACTTCCCTATCACCAGCTTTCCTCTCCCCACTTGCCTTCTAGTCCTTGTCCCTGGACTGCTGTGCTTCATTAGTCCTGTTTTGTTTTATGGGGATGTCCAATACCAGGCTGAACGGTGAATTTTGGGAGGGGCTTCACCACTGGGCTAAAAGGGTGTCAGGGTCCATGCTCTCGGGGTTTCTCCAGTCTGTCAGGACAGTAAATCTGGTACTTTTTGTGAGTTAGAATTCTGTTCTACATCCTTTTACAGCTCTGTCCAGGACCCTCTATAGTCATCCCAGTCAGAGCAGTCAGTGGTGGTAGATGGACACCACCTAGCTGTAGTGGACTCAGTCTGGTGGAGGCTGTGGTAGCTGTGGTCCATTTGTCCTTTTAACTAGTATTTTCCTTGTATCTTGTTCTCTTCATTCTCCCTTGCTCCAGAAGGGGTGAGACCAGTGGAGTATCTTAGATGGCTGCTCACAGGCTTTTAAGACCCCAGATGCTACTCACCAAGGTAGAATGTAGAACATTGTCTTTATAAACCGTGTTATGTCGATCGAGCTAGATGTTCCCCAGACCATGGTCCCCACAGCCCTCCACCCAGCAATTCAGTCCCTCAGGGAGTTTGAATGTGTCTATGGAGCTTCTATGAACTTTCCTTGTACAAGTTGTGCCGGCTTCCCCAGTCATGTGTACTGTCTTACACTTCACCAAAGTTACCACTTATCTCTTTAGTTCCCCCCCACTCCTCCCATCCCTCGTAACCAACAAAGATTGTTTCTTTTTGTGTGTAAACTTTTACATGAGTTATGCAGTAGAGGTATCATACCATATTTGTCCTTTCGTGATTGACCAGCATAATGTCCTCCAGTTTTGTTCGTCTTACTCTCCTGTGATGAGTTCCTTTTGTTTGTGGATTATTTTTCATTTCTTTTGTTTTTGTAGGTTTTGTTTTTACAGAGAATTTATGTTTTCCTTCTTTATTTTGATGAGTAGGTTTGTTAACTTTCTTTGTGCTTACCGTGAAATTTACCCTTATCTTCCTAGATTTGAACAAGTCTATTATTACTTGGTATCACTTGACTTCCTCTCCATTAGAAGCTTCTATATCTACACTGTTTATTCCCTCTT
This sequence comes from Dugong dugon, assembly GCA_030035585.1. Classification (NCBI taxonomy): domain Eukaryota; kingdom Metazoa; phylum Chordata; class Mammalia; order Sirenia; family Dugongidae; genus Dugong; species Dugong dugon. Next base: position 27,032,323 of record CM057478.1, on the reverse strand, counting down.
TTATTGTTCTGATGCTGTTGTCATTTACAGATTAACCTCTCTGGTTCCCTTTTGTAATTCTTTCGGTTTTGCATAGTCCTTAAGAGTTCATTTCCTAGGTTGGTATCTGACTAGTACAATCCTGTGCCCTAGATTCAGCCTGTGGTCTGATAGTGTTTGCTCTCAGATAGAAGGACTTCCTTTAATAAGTCTGGTAAGTTTGTTTTGGTTTTTACATAGTCCCTTAATTTCTGTTTATCTGGAAATGACCTAATTTCGCCATCATATTTGAAAGAGAGTTTTGCAGGATGTATTTTTCATGACTGGCAATCTTTTTTTTTTGTTTTTTCCTTTCAAGGTTTTATATATGTCATCCAATTGCCTTCTTGCCTGCATGATTTCTGCTGAATAATCCGAGTTTAGTTTTATTGTTTCTCCTCTGTATGTGACTTTTTGTTTTTCTTGAGCTGCTCTCAGGATTCTCTGCTTGCCTTTGGTTTTAGTCAGTGTTATTATGATATGCCTTGGTGATTTTCTTTTGGCGTCTATCCTATATGGGTTTCGTTGAGGTTCTTTGATGGTCAGCTTTTCATCTTTCATGATATTGTTGAAATTTTTGTCAGCAATTCTTCAATGATCTTCTCTGTGTCTCCTGTTTTTTCCCCCTGTTCTAGAACTATGATCTCTAGAAGATTTTTGCTTTTGATTGTATCCCACATAATTCTCAGGGTCTCTTCATTCTTTTTCCTGATTTTTCCTCAAACCGAGTTGTATCCAAGTGTTTGTCTTCAATTCCACTGATCCTGTCTTCCACCAATTCAAATCTGCTCCTCAGCCCTTCTATGACACTGTCCATTTCTGAAATCTTGTTGTTTATCTTTTGTATTGCTAATGGTTGTTTTTGTATAATTTCTAGTTGTGAATTTATGTTGGCATTTTGTTCCTGCATTATTTTCTAGAATTCTTCTATTTTTTGTCAGTATTTTCCATGAATTTGTCTATTTTTTCTGCATTTTTGTCTGCTTTTTGCTTCAACTCTTGGATAATTCTGAGTATTAGAGATTTGAATTCCCTATCAGGTAATTCTAGTGCCTTTTATTCTACTGGAAAGTCATCTGGTGTTTTATTTTGGACGCCTATTGGAACCATCCTGTCCTGTTTTTGTAAATTTTTTAATATTTTCTGCTATCTTCAGGGCATTCAGTAGTTATTTTTCCCGTTTATTGACTGTAGATTTGTTTGTTTCATCCTTTTTTAAAAATTTGGTATGTCTGAGCATGCGGGCTGTGTGTTATTTGTTGTTAGATCATCTGTGGGCATGATAGTTTTCACCTACTTCTCCAATAGGCAGGGTCAGTCACTCAGATATGATACAGCAGGGCAGGTCTAGCTGAAGAGGAGTTTCTGGTATCAGTTGTTTGTGACACAATACAGCTACAAAGGAGGGTTGGTAATGTGTGCAGGGCAGGTTCTGGTAGGCCCTGCCTGTTCTGCTTGGTGGTGTGATGTTAAGTTCACGGTGCAGGTAGCTAGGATGGAGGGGGTGATTGTGATGTGTAGAGCTAAGATGGGTATGGGAGATAAGAGAGAAGAACAGGAGCCAAAAACATACAAACAAACAAAAAATATTGCTAGGGGAGCTTGCTGTTGGAGTGGAGATATAAGAGACTATGAAATGGAGAAAAATGAAAAGGGCAAGAAGAAGAAAAAAATGAAAAGAATGAATAAATAAAAATTAGAAAGAAAGAACAGCAAAGCTCCCAGGGATCCCACTGTTGTGGTGCCAGGTCTGGTGAAGTTTTTCCCTGGTGTTGCAGTACAGCCTTGCTAGAAGGTGTGGAAGAATTCAGCCCCAGGTATTCAGGTGACAGGAAGAGAAGGAAGGTATAGAGATGAGAAACAGAGTAATGCAGAAAGACAAAAAGGGAAAAAGATGGAAAATAAAACAAAACAAATTAAAAAAAAGAACAGGAAAAGCCCCTCCAAAAAACAGAAAACACACACACACACACAAAATGCCATCAGGGATCCCTCTGCAGTCTGCAAAAGTTGAGGGTGTAGATCCCAAACCGTGTAGCACTGCCTGGCCAGAACGGGCTCCCAACTACAGAAAAGGAAAATAAAACAAACAAACAATTGAAAACAAACAAACAAACAAAAGCCTAGGGATCCCACCAGAGTGGCAGCCCAGACTGGGAAGCAGTTTCACACTCGAATGGAGCTCCACAGCCCCCCAGGAAGAAGGAAAGATGGTGTACGGAGCCAGGCATTTGTGCAAAAAGAGGAGGAGGTGGTGAGAGGTAAGGAAGAAATCAAAAGAAGTAGAAAAAACCAACACCAGCAGCCAACAAATGACACTTAGTGAGTCGGTCAGTGCGGGGTGGGGGGGGGGGGGGTGGAATCCAAGCATCTGGTGCTTCCCGGCCAAGAGACTGTGGCCGTGGGAAGCGGAGGAGGCTGATTGGAGGTGAAGAAGAGTAGGGGTTGGGAAAGCATATATCGCCAATTACTGGTTGTTCTGTCTCCTGGTGGAAGCTCCGTGAAGCTGCTTTCTCTGAACCCTTATTTGCTGGTCTCTGATAGGAGTCCAAGATGGCGAATCCGCACTGCATTAGCTGATAGGGGACCTCTGCATGAACCTCTCCTCACTCTCCATTCTCTGTCAGTTTTCTCACTCCATTTGGTGCTTGGATGAGTTCTTTATCTCTTCATTTGATGTTTTACGGTTTCAGGATTGCTGTTTTCTCTGTTTGGCTTAGCTTTTCGGATCTTTGGTGTGGAGGGACAGCGTGGTGTTTCTGCCTAGAGCACCATGTGGCCAGAAGTCCGTCTTCCTCTTTTTTTGCTGAACCTCCACTTTACCAAGCTTGATGCCCTTCTCCTGGGACTGGTGTCTCCTGACAACATGTCCAAAGTACTTGATACAAAGTCTCCTAAGCAGAATTGATTGTACTTCTTCCAAGGCAAATTTGTTCATTCTTTTGGCAATCCATGTTATATTCCATATTCTTTGCCAACACCATAAATCAAAGACATCAATTCTTCTTCAGTCTTTCTTATTCATTGTTCAGCTTTCATACACATATGAGGCGATTGAAAATACCACGGCTTTTATAAGGCACACTGTAGCCCACAAAATGACACCTTTGTTTTGTAACACTTTAAAGAGGTGTTGTGCAGATTTGCCAAATGCAATACCTCATTTGATTTCCTGACTGCTGCTTCCATAGAAGTTCATTGTGAATCAAAGTAAAGTGAAATCTTTGACAACTTCGATGTTTTCTCCATTTATCATGATATTGATTACTGGTCCAGTTGTGAGGATTTTTGTTTTCTTTATGTTGAGGTGTAATCCATACTGAAGGTTATAGTCTTTGATTTTCTTCAGTAAGTAATAATATATATAATATAGAGGTAAGTGTATGTAAGCATACTTATATATACTTATTGTCTTCCTACTTGTTCTATCAACCACAGAGGGAAGAGTGTTGGAGTATCCAAATACAATGAGAATATATATATGAACAGCACTATCAATCTATTTGACTTTATTACAGTGTATAGAACATTCTACTGCATTACAATATCACCAATCAAAATATATTTTTCTCATTGCTATGGCTTCCATTGTCTTTCACCTTGTCAAAAATATAGTGTAATGTATTACTTTTGGCATGTCTGTTGATTTCAACCATAGTTCACAAATATATTTAAACTCAACTAACAGTGCAACTGAGAGTAAATGCCATTATTTCCAAATAAAAATTTGTAAGTAAAATAGTATTTACTTCTAGAATCTGTGTTGAAATATTTCCCATTTACACAGTGTTGATTTTCTTAGGTGCCATCAAGTCAGTTCCAACTGATAGCTGCTTTTGAGCCCGTTGTTGCAGCCACTGTGTCAGTCCATTTCGTTGAAGGTTTTCCTCTCTGTCACTCACCTTCTACTTTCCCAAGAATGTGTCCTTTTCCAGGGACAGGCTCCCCCGATAAGATGTCCAAACTACTTGAATAAAGTCTTTCCATCATCGCTTCTAAGGAGCCTACTGGATGCATTTCTTCCAAGACAGATTTGTTCTTTCTTGGAAGCCCATGGTATATTCAGTATTCTCCAAAGCCATAAATCAAATGCATAAATTTAATTTTGATCTTCTTATTTATTGTCTAGCTTGAATATGAGGTAACTGAGAATAGGATGTCTTGGATCAGGTGTACCTTATTTTCAAAGTGACATTGTTGCAGTTTTTTCCTTCTAAGTATCAGTGTCTTATCAATAAATTTAAAGAAGTCTTGGGAGCACAAGTTTATGTGTTCAACTGCTAGGCAATAGTATCTAAGTTTGAACCCACCCAACAACTATTCAGGAGAAAGAACTGCCCATCTGCTCCCTTAATGATTACATCCTAGAAAATCTTATAACACAGTTTTATTCTTTTCACATTGGGTTGCTATGAGTTGAAAATCATCTAGAAGTTACCTACCAACAACAAAGACATAATTAATTTATTAATACATTTGATAGGTAGTCAGACAAATTATCTACAATTTATAATTTTCATTACTTTACTTTTTTGTTAACACATTTCAAGTTTTAAAAAGTGATAAGAACACTTGTCTATGTTTAAAAAAATCATTTCAAGATGGAAAAAGAAAATAAATATAGATTTCAAAGTACAACATTTAGGAATGTAAATATTGGTGTAATTATAAATATATGGAACAAATGTTTATATACTTATAAAACTTTGTGTCACAGTTTGATTTAGTCTATGTTTACCCAAGCATAATTTACATATGTCATCATATACTTTCTACAGATGTACATTTCTATTTATGTTGGCCAGATTTAAGGTTTTATACTAGAGTTCCTCAAGCTCATTGCTATTTCCATTTTGAGTAACACAATTATTTGTTGTGAGGAGCTGTATTGTGCATTGTTTGTATTTTAGAAGCATCTTTTGACTCTACTCATTAATGCCAGAAATACCTGTACTCAGTTGAGAAGACTAAAATTAACTCCAAGAATCGCCAGATATTTCTGAGAACTAAATTGCCCTGGTAATATATGGATGCTAATATCAGCATGCACAACATTACAACATTGTAAGTTAAAGGGATTCAGCTAACCTAGAGTGGGGAGCACTCATCAAAATGAGAAGACTGAAGATCCATCTGAAGGTGGTTCAAAGCTTTGAGGTGAAACATGAGAATTATGTTCTACATTGAATGTTACTAAACCTGGCAACCAGCGACACTAATAAGTATCCTGAATTGCAAACAGCGGTCTTATCAAGACATATGAATGTGGAACCTGTTCTGAGACAGATGGGTAAAGACAGACAAAACTCATTCCCAAGAAAAGCAATTATCTTCAGAGTCATGAAGTTTCCCTAGAATCACTTTGTAGAGAGGTGCTGAACAGATGGGAAACCACAGCTTCTGAGAGGAAACCCTTCCCTGACTTCTTTGCCCTCATCTGCTGAAAACATGGGCTATTAAGCTTAGTGGATCCTGACAGTCCCCTACACACCAGCCCTCTGTTGGTCCCCTGCAGACTTCCCCACACTGTGTTTCTTGCACAGTAATACATGGCTGTGTCCTCAGAATTCACAGAGCTTAATTTTAAATAAAATTGTCTCTTGGAGGTGTCTCTGGTGATGCAGACTCTGGAAGCCAGAGTTGGGTTATAATATGAGCTTCTACAATGCCCTATTCTACTGACCCACTCCAGTCCCTTTCCTGGAGCCTGTGGACCCAGTTGGTTTAACCACAGCTGGTTAAAGAGTATCCAGAGACAGCACTGGTGAAGGACAGGGTCTGCGAGAGCTTCATCAGTCTTGAGCCTGACTCCTGTGGCTGCACCTGGGACAGAACAACTGGAGACAAAGACAGCCACACTGAGTCATGTGCTTGGATGCAGTATCTCGATACCGTCTTGTCTGAATCACTGAGACACACCTCTGGGAGCTGTCGCCAAGAACAGTAAGACCCACAAATGTTTCAGGTTTTTGTGGATGAGATCCAAGACTAAGAGATCATACTATCATGGGCGATGGGAACCTGCGTTAAAGTAAATGTGTGCTGTGGTGTCATCTGGCTGCCTAAGTGGAATTTGTATGTGGGAGGTGCATCTGTATATAAAGTTGAAAAGGGGTGAAGGGAGGTCCCTGTCTCTGGGGCACTCACTGGAAAAAGGATGCTGGCTGTGCCCTAGGGAGAACACAATCCTCTCCCTGGGTCTTCCTTTCACCCAGCCCAGGGTTTTCTTAACCAGCCCCAGGACTTAATCTTGCGAGTAAGCCACATGCAAAGTAGTATCTAGGACAACTTTGGGAATAGGATCAGTGCACACCTACTCCCAGGGATGGAAAGAGAGATAGAGAGGTAGACAAAATAAAAGATAGGCAGACAGGTGGATAAGTGTAAAAAACATATCAAATATTCATCACAAATCCAGGGCTCTCACATACCCATTCTGGTACATTTCACACCTTCATTAATTAGCTCATGTGTAAACTACTGGATATTACGAAGTGTTCAGGCAGTACTAAACGACCAAAAAACCTTGAAATTTGACAAAAATGTGTCCAACTCAATTTTTTTCCCCTAAATTGAAACAACTTTGAGTGACTTACTAATGTAAGCGAATATTTCTTCACCCGAAACACCTTTACTGCCATGTATATTCAACGGTTACTGTGGAGGGGAATAACTTCATGCCTACTTAAAGAGATTTTATTGTTTTGTTTCTTATGCCCCCCCCGCCCCCACAGACTAGATATTTCTGCCTTGAGAGTAATCATTCCTAGTGTTGTTAAAATAGCCAGCAACCCCCTAATTTTCCTTTTCCCTGAAGCTGAGTGCCTGCAACAAATTCTTGGTTTTGTAGACTTTCTCATGAAAGATAACTTTGATAAACGTAATCTTCAGGACTACAGCAGATTGAGTTAGTGAAAAGTCCACACCTCACCAGTATGTTGGGTCAGTAACCTGGTCTTTGTGAAAACTCATCTATCCTAGAGGTGTCATTCTTTGTTCTCTCGGTGACTAACAGTGGATATTGAATTTAATGAAAATAATTTCCATTACTTTAGGGAAAATAATATGCATGGTTCTTGGAAATACAGATGTCCTCAAAATGGATTGCAGAAAGGTTGAGCTTGTCATTCCCAGAAGGAAACTTGCTGCCCAGGAAGTAGGTCCTCTTGGAAAGCCCTCCAGAGAGATGTTCTCCTGAGGCCATATGACACTGAACTCTGGGATTATGTCTGACAGCCTATGACTGTTTCCCTGTGTGGGAAATGCTATCCAATCACAGGGATGGTGAGAATTCTCAGTATGTCTGTTGACAACAGGAAAAAAAAAATTATCATGAAGGAAACTGAAGGAGAATTTCCTACTAACTACTAACATCTCATGTTACAGAAGATGTTGCTTCCTCTTTTCTTGACTGCAGTGAGAATGTGAGAAATTAGATGGAAAAAAAGTGAGAAGAGTCCCTGGTGGCAGCTGAGTGTTGGAAAGGACAGGAAACTGATGACCCCGACAGAAAGACCCTCATCAACTCCTCTCTGCACCTATTCCTGGTACTAGATCCCTCCAGCTTGTAATTTTCAGGCACATCTTGCAGTACCTCCCCTTTCCATCCTCCCTGCAGATGAAGTTTGTGTCTAGACTCCCACTGCCTTCCCCTCACTGTATCTCACTGTCATGAATCTCAGACACAGGATGATCTGCTTTTTGGTCATGTCTTTGGAGTTGGAGAATCAACTTTCCAGGGACTGTTAAAAGCTTTTATGTCATAGTACATATGTATCCATCCACTGTAGACACATCCCAGGGGAGGGAAGGCTAGTGGATTCAGTCCCAGCAGCAACCACTGGTTTTCATGGTGAATCCAGAGATAGTTCAGGTGATGGAAAGAGTCTGTGATGGCCTCACCATTTCTGTGCCTGACTCGTGTAGATGCACCCGGCACACAGTATCTGAGGCCAGAAAAAACATATTTTTAGCAACAAATATAAGAGGTTGTCTCGTTTTCAAAATTTATTGAGACATTCAATGGTGAAGTGACCAGTAGGTGGAAGAATATTGTCTTAGTTATCTAGAGTTGTTATAACAGAACTTTCATAAGAAGATGGCTTTAACAAAGAGAAATACATTCTCTCACAGTCTAGGAAGCTAGAAGTCCAAATTCATGGTGACGGGTCCAGGAGAAGGCTTTCTCTCTGTGGCAGCTCTGGGGGAAGATCCTTGTCATCAATCTTCTCTGGTGTATTATCTTCTTTGGCCAGGGACACCAGGTCCAAAGGATATAGTCCTCTCCTGATTCTTCATTCTTGGTTGCATGAGGTTCCCCCCATCTCTATACTCTTTTCTCTCTTTCATATCTCAAAAGAGATTGACTGAAGATACAATCTAATCTTGTAGATTGAGTTCTGCCTCATTAACATAATTGCCTCTAATCCTGTTTCATTAACATTATAGAGATAGGATTTACAACACATAGGAAAATCTCTTCAGATGACAAAATGGTGGAAAATAACACAGCATTGGGAACCATGACCTAGCCAAGTTGACACATATTTTGGGAGTACACAATTCAATCCATAACAAAGATCTACTGGAAGGTTATGAATTTTTGTACAAGGCTCATGATTCCTGACAAATTAAGTCTACAGTGTGAAGGTTCTTCTCAGATTCTGAGATTTCACCTGGAAAGTGAAGACTTGAATTTCATGTGGGTGAACCCACGTTGGAAGTAGGGAAGGGTCAGGTAAAGTCTCTGTCTCAAATTCAGAATCTGGAAGGAGCAAGCCAAGACCACTCCTTCGGGATTGCCCTGCCTTTACTGAAAGCCCAGGGACCTAGAAAAGGATATCATAGATGTTTCCAGTCCAGGGAGAGAGAGAGAGAGAGCTTTGATGATGGGAAAATAAACTTTGATACCATGAGAAGCCCCCTTTTCCCTTGATAGGAACGCCTAACTTCTCCTTCTTTCCCTCCTTTTTGGTATGTACAAAGAGATTCCCAGGACAGACAAATGCCTTAGGATAGAAGAGTAGGAGTAGCTGTGGAAACTATCATGGCAGCAGACATCTATTGAGCTTTATGTGTGAAACTATGGTTAGCATGTTCTATCATTACATTATATAATTTTCTTAACAATTCAGTGAAGTTTGCAGTATATATTTTTTTCTTCTATATATAGATGGGAAAGCTAAAGCCTGCCCAGAGAAGCTAAACAACTGCAACTCTCCATAGCATTAATAATTGTAAACAGCCATGAACGTGGTTCACTCTGTCCACACCCACTATCTGAAGAATGGACTAGCCCAGCCCCAAGATAATTAACACTTATAGAATGTCACCACATGGTCATTCCTATTGTGATTGTACTGTTGTTGCGTGCTCTCGAGTAAACTCTGACCCATAGAGATCCACATTTATACTTGAATCATAAAAGTGAAACTGTTTAATTTAGGTGGTTTTCATGCTGTTGGTATGAAGAATGCCTTAAATCTTCCATGACACATCAAGTACAAGGCCGAACACTATTTGCTAAGGAATGAAGTCAACTGAGGTGACTCTTGCTGTCCAAAATGAGAATCAATTATTCAGTAAATGAGAGTGAATTACTGCACAAAAACCAAGCTAATATCACATTAACAAGGGACCTCAGTGCAATAGAGAGTGTGTGTGTGAATGATAGCATGCTATGTAACCATACTATAAATTATTTATAATGCCTTAAAGTAAGGAGACCTGGTAATGCAACACTTAAGCAATTTACTGCTAACCCAAAAGTTCGTGGTTCAAACCCACCAAATGACTCTACAGGAGAAAGACCTGGCGATCTGCTCCCTTAAAGATTACAGCCTAAAAAAAATACTATAGGGAAGTTCTACTCTTGTCACGTGGTGTCGTTATGACTCAAAATAAACTCCAGGTTTCCCAGCACCACCACCAACAACAAAGTAAGTAGAGGACCATGGTCCTTGTTGGCCAAGTAAGATTAAGGAAACAAAGTGAGACACCTGGATGCTGCACCTAAGCCGATGTCTTGCCTTCTCTCTTCTCCTCTTTTCCTCTGGGTACCTGGGGCTTCTCCCTTGTGAGGGGGGGTGGCTAAACCTAGGGAAAAACTCCCTAAGTAACCTGAGTGAGGAAGGATTGAAATATTCTTGGCACTTTGAGAAAAAGAAGTGGGGGCTTCACTTTTCAATACAGGAACACTTATTCTACCATAAGACACTCTGTGCTCAAGGTAAACTAAATATACATGTGAGTATTTATTCTTTCATTCATTATTATAATTGTTATTATTATTACTATCACTATAAAAACTAGTAGTACTAGCACTGGTAGTAATAGTAGTATGCCTGGGCATCACTAGTGCAGTGACCTAAGTTTAGAATATTAACTGTAGATTGTCAATTATATGGAAATTCTGTTCACACTTCAAGAAACATCTATTAAAAGGCTCCTCATCTATAGATACGTATATGTATATATCTATATATGAAAGAAGCCCTAGTAACAAAGTGATCAAGAGCTACAGTGTGCTACATCTGCTAACCAAAAGGTTGTCAGGTTAGCCGCTTGAATCCACCAAATGGCTCTTTGGAAGCCATATGGAGCAGTTCTACTCTTTCTTATAGTGTTGCTATGTGTCAGAATTGACTCGATGGCAACAGGTTTGTTCTTTTGTTTTGTTTGATTTGATTTAGTTTGGTTCAGTTTTTAAATATCTTATCTCTAAAATGAAGATATTATTGTATCTTACCCCATAAAGGAATTGAAAAGAAATATAATACTCTGAGAAGAATATTGGCATGTAGGAAGTGGTTGATACATCCTAGCTGGCGGTGTAAATATTATTTATAATTATTATCTCTGTTTGCTTTGGGGACTTGGACCCAGAGGAATGCTATGTTGTATTTTGGAAACAAAAAAAAAAAAAGGTGAGACTAAAGAAAAGCTTTGTGATACTGAAAAGATTGCATAATTAAAAAAGACAGAGGTTTATAGTCATGTGGACACACATAAAAGAAAGCTTCTTCTGCTTATCCTGCCATCATTTCCAGAGGACTTCAGACTACTTAGTCAAGAACTAAAACAGGGTAATCAAGCTCAGGAGAGAGAATGAGAGATAGTCCATAAATTAGTATTTTTTAATATAATAAGAAATAGATTGGTGTATGACTATTGATAATTATTGAAATAATTACGGAATACAAAAACAATGGAAATCTAGTACATCATAAAATACTTCATACCAATTTTAAATTAAAAAAGCCTTGCAAACATTTATGCATATGGTTGTGTATTTATAAATACATCAATAAATGTAAAGTTAGTTTACAATACCTATGTTGTTACTGACTAAATGGCTTCAATAAAAGCCTGTGAGCATATAATGCTCACATTATAGAAAATTATTTTTTCTGGTTGAAAATATTTTCTTCATGGTTGTCTCTACATAGTTACTTAAAAACTATTTTCAATATTTCTAAAATATACACTATATATTATTACAACCTATAAGGGTTAGAAACTCCAGAGTCCTGAACAAACAAATATGTCTCCAGCTATGATGAAAAACCACAGTCCTTGAAAGGAAGGCCCTTGCTGGTCCCTCTCTGCACCTGCTTCTGAGCTTGGCCCTGTGCTCTGTGGATCTTGAGAGCCTCCTGCAGACCAGACCTCTCCTAGCAGGGGAGTTTCTGTCTGCTATCCTGTGATTGTTAAGGTTATGTATCAATTTGTCTAGGCTATGATTCTCAGTAGTTCAGCAGATATGATGTAATCACCTTCCATGATATGATCTGTAGGGAACAGTCAATTAGATGAAATGGGAAGTTTCTTAGGGAGGTTTGGTCTGTGTCCTATATATATACATATGGATGTTCTGGCAAAGCTAATGCTCTCCCGATCTTGCATCAGACTAGTAATCTTCTTCTCTCCACTTCTTGGGACATGAGCCAACAGCCTTACATCTGACCTGCAAATTTTGGCATTCAACATTTTGGACAGCCCCGGGAGCCAACAGCCTGTCATCTGATCTGCTGATCTTGGATTTGGCAGCTCATGAAACCATGTGAGTCAGGAGAAGCCTCCAGACTGACACCTTTCCTATTGATTTGGGACTTGCCAGCCTCCACAACTGTATGAACCATTTGGATTAAATAAATCTCTGCATATATATATATATATGCTTTGATGATTTTGCTCCTCTAGAGAACCCAACCTAAAACAGCTCTTCTCACTGTGTGAAACTTGCACAATAATATATGGCTGTGTCCTCGTGTTTCAGATAGCTAATTTGCACATAGACAATGCTTTGGAAATCGGTTTTTGAAATGGTGAATCTGCCTTTCACAGATGCAGTGTATTCTGCCATGTGACCATTACGTTAGTTTCTCATAAGACCGATCCACTCCCGTCCCTTTCCTGGAGCCTGATGTAACCATTTTAGAGAATAGTCACTGAAGGTAAATCCAGAGCCTTCACAAGGGAGTCTCAGAGACCTACTAGTCTGCCATACATATCATCCAGACTCCATCAGCTGCCTCTCACACTGGACACCTGCAAACATAAAAGACACTGTGCTTACATGATATGCACATACACACAAACACACACACACAGTCTCCAATTTATCCATGATATTCCTGTGTAAAATGTCCAAAGTGGAAGATTGGTGTGATGTTAAGTGCACTGTGCAGGTAGGCAGGAAGTAGGCGGGAGATTGTTATGTGTGGAGCTAAGATGGATATGGGAGAGAGGAGACAGGAACAGGAGCCAAAAACATACAAACAAAAAAAGAAGAGTGCTAGGGAAGGTTGTTGCTGGAGTGGAGAGATGAGAGACTATGAAATGGAGAAAAGCAAAAGGGGGAAGAAGAAGAAGAAAAAAGAAAAGAATGAAAGAATAAAAATTAAAAAGGAAAAAGAACAGTAAATCTCCCAGGGATCCCACTGTTGTGGCTATGAGGTTTGGGGAAGTTGTTCTCAGTTGTTGCAGTACCACCTGGCTAGAAGGCGTAGAGGTATTCAGTGCCAGGTATTCATGGAACAGAAAGAGAAGGAAGGTATAGAGAGATGGGAAACTGAGTAATGCAAAAAGACCAAAAGGGAGAAAGAGGGAACAGAAAACAGAACAAATTAAAGAAAATAAAGAACACGAAAGGCCCCCAAAAAAAGCAGAAAAAAAAAAACACAAAAAAAGAAATGCCCTCATCTATCCCTCTGCGCATCTGGGCAAGCCGAAGGTGTAGGTTCCAAGCTGTGCAGCACTCCCAGCCAGAAAGGGCTCCCAATTCAAGAAAAGGAAGTGAAAACAAACAAACAAGTCAAAACAAAGAAACAAAAGCTCCGGCATCCCACCAGTGTGACAGCCTAGACCGGGAAGCAGTTCAACACTCAAATGGATGTCCTCAACCCCTCAGGAAGAAACAAAGATGGCTCACGGAGCCAGGTATTTGAGCGAAAGGAGGGGGAGGTAGTGAGAGGTAAGGAAGAAATCAAAAGAAACAGAAAAAAGCAACACCAGGAGACAAGTGGCACTCAGAGAGCTGGCCAGTGTGGGCAGGTAGAATCTAAGCAGCCAGTGCTTCCCGGAAAAGAGACTGTGGCCACAGGAAGCAGAGGAGGCTGAGTGGGGGTGAAGATGGGTGGAGGGTGGGAAAGTGTATATCACAAATTACAGGTTGCTTTGTCTCCCTCTGGAAGCTTTGTGAAGCTGCTTTCTCGTACCCCCTATTTGCTTGTCTTTGATAGTAGTCCAAGATGGCAGATCCATGCTGCATTAGCTGACAGGGGACCTCTGCAAGTATCTCTCCTCGCTCTTGGTTCTGTCAGTTTTCTCACTCCGTTTGGTGTGTGGCTGAGTTCTTTATCACTTCATTTGATGTTTTAAGGTTTCAGGATTGCTGTTTTCTGTTTGGCTTAATTTTTAGGATCTTTGCTGTGGAGGGAAGATGTTGTGCTTCTGCCTAGAGTGCCATTTTGCCAAAAGTCTCCAGAATTTGAAGATTTTTGCCAACTTCTGCAGTCTGAAATGAATCAAAAATACAACCAAGATGCATCGATAATTACTGGTAATTGGAATGTGAAAGCTGGAAACAAAGAAGAAGGATCAGTAGTTGGAAAATATGGTCTTGGTGATAGAAACTACAACAGAGATCACATGATAGAATAATGCAAGACAAACAATTTCTTCTTTGCAAATACTTTTTTTTTCAACAGTATAAACGCGAGTATACATTTGGATCTTCTGAGACGCACGTGGATCTTGCCAGATGGAATACACGGGAATCAAATTGACTACATATGTGGAAAAAGTCAACGGAAAATCTCAATATCATCATTCAGATCAGACCATCAATTGCTCATATGCAAAATCAAGTTGAAGTTGAAGAAAATTAAAACAAGTCCACAGGATCCAAAGAACTACCTTAAGTACATTTCACCTGAAATTAGACTTGACGCATTGAACACTAATTAACGAAGACTAGAAAAGTTGTGGAATGACACCAAGGAAATTATACATGAAGAAAGCAAGAGGTCATTAAAAAGACAGGAAAGAATGAATAGATGAAAATGGATGTATGAAGAGACTCTGAAAGATGTTCTTCAACGTAAAGCAAAAGGAAAAAATGTTGAAGTAACAGAACTGAATAGAAGATTGCAAAATGATACTCCTGAAGACAAAGTAAATTATAATAATTTAATGTGCAAACCTGGAGGTAGAAAACCAAAAGGGAAGAACATGCTCAGTATTTCTCAACATGGAGAACTGAACTAAAAATTCAAGTATTGAAGGATTCTACAGATAAAATATTAAACGACTCAAGTAGCATCAAAAGAAGATGGAAGGAACACACAGGGTCACTCTACCAAAAAGAATTGGTCAATGGTCCACCATTTGAGAAGGTAGCATAAGGTCATGAAACAATGATACTGAAGTAAAAGATGCAAGCTACACTGAAAGCATTAACAAAGAACAAAGCTCCAGGAATTGACAGAATAACAACTGAGATGTTTCAAGCAACAGATGCAGAGCTGGAAGTGTTCAATCATCTATGCCAAGAAATCTGGACGACAGCTACCTGGACAAACAACTGGACTTATTCCAAATAAAGGTGATTCAACTGAATGTAGAAATTATCGAACAATATCAACATCACACAAAAGTAAAATTTTGCTAAAGATCACTCAAAAGCGATTGCAGCAGTACATCGACAGAGAACTGCCAGAAATTCAAGACAGATTCAGAAGACGAAATGGAACCAGTGATATCATTGCTGATGTTAGATGGATACTGAATGAAAGTAGATAATACCAGAAGGATGTTTACCTGTGTTTTATTGACTATGGAAATTCTTTTGACTGTATGGGTCGTGACAAATTATGGATAACTTTGCGAAGAATGGGAACTCTAGAACACTTAATTGTGGTCCTAAACAACCTGTACTTAGATCAAGAGACAGTTGTTCGAACAAAACAAGGGGATATAGTGTGGGGTAAAGTCAGCAAAGGTGTGCAACAGGGTTGTATCCTTCCACCATACTCATTAAATCTGCATAATGAGCAAAAAATCTTAGAAGCTGGACTATATGAAGAAGAACGAGGCATCAGGATTGGAGGAAGACTCATTACCAACCTTCAATATGCACATGGTACAACCTTCCTTGCTGAAACTGAAGAGGACTTGAAGTACTTACTGGTGAAGATCAAAGACCACAGCCTTCAGTATGGATTATAACCCAACACAAAGAAAACAAAAATCTTCACAACTGGACCAATAAGCAACATCATGATAAACGGGGAAAATATTGAAATTGTCTAGGACCTCATATTACTTGGATCCATAATCAATGTCCATGGACGCAGCAGGCAAGAAATCAAAAGACATATTGCATTGGGCATATTTGTTGCAAAAGCTTCTTTACAGTGTTGAAAAAAAAAAGTCACTTTAAGCCCTAAATTGTACTTGATACAAGTCAAGGTGTTTTCAATCACCTCACATGCATATGAAAACTGAACTATGAATAAGGAAGACTGAAGAATTTATACCTTTGAATTATGGTGTTGGCAAAGAATATTGAATATACCATGGACCAGAAGAACAAACAAATCTTTCTCAGAAGAAGTACAGACAGAATGCTCCACAGAGTCAAGGATGGAGAGATTTCATCTCACATCATTTGGATATGCTATCAGGAGAGAGCAGTCCCTAGAGAAGGATATCATACTTGGTAAAGTAGAGGGCTAGTAAAAAAAAGGAAGCCACCTAGAGAGATGGATTGACACAGTGGCTATGATAATGGGTTCAAGCATAACATCAATTGTGGTGATTGTACAGGACCGGGCTGTGTTTCCTTCCATTGTACATAAGGTCACTGTGTGTTGGAACTGCCTCGATGGCATCTAGCAACAACAACATATGCATCAATAAATTCGTGTATGCTTACAATGCATAAATGAATGACCTTTGCCATTTATCTGGGGGTTTGAAATAAATGAGGAGTGAGTTATTGTGGGATATGATATGCTTTCAATGGAAGGGAAACCTCAGAGGTAGACAGGAAGCTCCTCCTTTCATTCTCCAGCCTCCCTCACAGCACCAGTCATTGAAGCTGAATTCCTATGTTCTGTCAGTCCTGAATGTTCCTTGCAGCCCACCCCTCTTCTTGCAGCTGAAGTTAATGTCTAGGATTCAACTGATTTCACTTCAGTGTGTCTCTTGTACCTTAATACACGGGCAAGTCCTCTACTGTCAGATTGTTCATTTGTAGAAACAGCGTGTTCCTGACGTTGTCTCTGGAGATGGTAAATCGACCCTTCACGGAGTCTTCATAGTATATGGTACCACCACCACTACTGATGTATGAGTCTCACAGTAGCTCCTTTTCCAGAGCCTAGTGGACACACTGAACAGAGTAACTGCTGTAAGTGAACCCAAAGACTGCCGAAGAGAGTCTCAGAGACCTCAAAAGCTGTCTCATGTCTCTCTAAGACTCTGACAACTGCACACTGGACGCATGCAAACACAGAGACATTCCGATCAGGAAAACCATCACATATGCCCACTGTTTCTCTGATTCATACGTTCTCATATATACAAAATCTCTTGTTCTTCATAAAATTACCTTTTAAAATAGTAAAAAGGAATCTCCAGCTCACCACAGAGTCCATTATGACCCATTTGTGTTCATTCTTGATCAGGAACGGGGACATTTGGGAATCCCGAGAGTGGGGCTCCTCTTCCAGAGCTGCAGGTTTAGGGCTGGGCTGGTTTTAATCAGCCTAGGGAGCAGCCTCATTTGCATGTCTTCCTACTATATAGCAAGCTCTGGGGGTTATACTTTCAGAGAGGGTGGTGCCTCAGAAAAGATATGAGTGTCCTGGAGGGGTTAAGTGGCAATAAATGTATTTGTCAAAATATGATTATTTTCATATGTTTGTGCTGTGCTAAACTCTTAATACTTATTGCTTTACTCTATTTTTACATATGCACACATATTATGTGATGTAGTTACCAATATTACCTCCATTTTTACATAGGTAAAACTGGGCATAGAGGGAGTTTGTGATGAGCTCAAGAGCATTTATACGGTAAGACTTGTTCCAGTGTCTCAGTGCTATTTACCACTGGACCAATTTATTCCCTAAACAAATCCAAGAGCTGAGTTGGGCATGATTAGTGAGGTTTGCAGGACTCCCAAACTGTAATGAGAACATAGAGGGTTTTGCCACATTCTGGTGTTTGTTTGAGCCTTGGTTGTGCAGTGGTTAAGTACTCCGGCTGTTAACCAAAAGGTCAGGGGTTTGAACCCACCAGCAGCTCCATTAATGAAAGATGTGGCAGTCTGCTTTCCTAAAGTTTTACAGCCTTGGAAACTCTATGGGACAGATCTACTCTGTTCTATAGGGTTGCTATAAGATGGAATCGAATTTAGGGCAGTGGGTTCTAAAATGTTCATTTATTCATTGTAACAACTTCATAAAATTGTAATTGACATAGACTATTTTTCACTTATTTAAAGTTTACAACTCAATGAGTATTAACATAAGTGCACACCAGTGCAATCATCACCACAACCAAGAGAATAAACAAGTCCATACGATCCAAAATTTTCCTCTTAATCTCTTCTCTCACCTTCCCACAATCATCTCCTTCTACCTTGTCCCCAGGAAACTACTGAAATTTTCTATAACAGTTTGGGAGTCCTTAAACCTCACTAATCATGCCCAACTCAGCCCTAGTGTTGGTTCAGTGGAGCAGTTTTTTTGGTGGTGAATGTAATAGGTCCAGATACTGGAAGAATTCTTATCATATCATATTTAATGTTATTCCACATTAGGTAGCATATTCTAGAGTTTGTGAAAGTGGAATCATGAGGTATACACTTGAATTTCAACAGTGTACTTCACTCAGTATGATTATTTGATGATGCATCTGTTTTAAAATTTTTATCAAGCATTCATTGATTTAATTCTTAGTAAAATTCCAATGTATGCATGTACTTCAGTTTATTTATATGTCTCCATGCTGAAGGGGATTGTATAGTTTCTGATTTCTGGCTAATATTTAGAAAGGTGCTACTCTACTTGAAGATGTAGAGAGTTATGAATAGAATTGCTCTTCCTCTTGCAACAACAACAAAGCTGGATAAACTACAACTAAAGACACTGTCTTATAATAATGAATCACAAGACTAAGATCAAATCTGAACTCTGAAGTTAGATAGTGTCTACAAGGAGAAACACACCCAAACTTTAGTTTACCTGGAGCAGATGGTGCCAGGTGGCATTTAAGCTAGTGAGGTAATTAAACTAGAAATATATTATAAATTTATTAAGGCCACGTCTGCTAAAGTCATTAGAATGTGAAGCTCCCAGAGGTCACATAGGGAATCCTTGTAGGCTTTCCTCCAGGATTGAGTACAATCCAGTAAAGGACCAACCACTTATTGTGCTGGATAGTGGAAGGCATCGGAGGGTCCTTTCAAATGCACTCAGGCTCTCTACCATGTCTCTACTACAGAGCAAAATATTGATCTGCTGGGAAACACTTCAAAAACTGTCTCCTAAAGACACTGGTGAAATCCCGTAGAAACTGGGAAGAGAAGGGAAGTCATCAATAAAACTCTACCCAGAACCATCTCACATCTCTTCCCTAAGGAATAAAAGTCTTATTCTGCTAAAGAAGGACTTAAAAACAGGAAGCTCATTTCACTTTTTGAAAGCCATTGAATCTGAGGAAAAAATAGATGTTAAAAAATACGTTCTACCTGAGCAAGAGTCAGGAAATCATTATAAGCCCAGAGTGACCTCTAGAGAAGTTACAGGGACACTTGGAATGCCATACCCCACACCAAGTTCACAAGGCCCACTTAAGAATTTTGCTCAGATAAAGGATCAGAGAAAAATCCTTAGTGTAAACCGCACAACAACACTAACTACCATCAGATAAAATAACACTGTAAAGTATCCAGAAGCACTGAAATACCAAAGACAAGAAAGAAAGAAAAGCAACAAAGTATAACTACATGAACTTGAAGCTTCTGGTGCTTATAGGGAAAGGAACTTCAAATCTGGTAGCCATGACAACAATAAACTCTACATACAGCAATAACTAGACTCACAAGAACTTCCACAATAAAGACCTAGCAATGATAGGGTGTGATTACGTCCATCAAAAAAATTAATGATAGTAAATAAATAACAAAATAAAATGTTAATCTCTTTTCTTTCCAACTTGTCTGGCTTTCAACAAATAATATGGGTGTTACAAATAACAGGACAAAAGTCTTTGTGGGTAGATTATCAAAATAAGATTTATATATGGCACAGATGTCAGAATTATTAAACAGGGAGGTAAACATAACTATGATTAATATGCTGAAAGTTCTAAATTAAAGTGTAGACAGACTTCAGTATCAGATAGGTAACCTCACCAGAGAGATGGAAACTATAACAAAGAATAAAATGGAAATTCAATAATTAAATAAAACCACACGGCAACAGAAATGAGCAATGACTTTTATAGGATCATCAGTAGACTTGGCATAGTTATGTAAAGAACAGTGAACTTGGAAATGTGTAAAAACTAACACAAACTGAAAAGGAAAAAGTATATGAAAAACAGAAGAGAACATGTAAGAGCTGTGAGGCGATATTAAACATTTTAATATAGGTAAATTCTATACCCATTGAAAACAGACATCAAAGAGACATTGAGTCTGTGTACCAACCAAAACTGTCTCACCTCACCTTACAGGGGTATTTGTAGACACTAAGCAGTGGAATCTGGTGACCAGTATCTGTCTATCACTAGGTGTATCTATGTGTTAGTCTTTATACTCCAGCGAAATAGCAGTTAAACTATAAGCTTCTATTTCTCTGGAGAACACGGACTAACACATACATAAAACTAGATTTAATCTCTTAACAGAGGAGCCCTGTTGGTGCAAATCGTTAAGAGCACTATTGCTAAACAAAAAGATGGCATTTTGAACTCACCCAGCAGCAACACAGAATAAGGACACGGTGATGTGCTTTTCTAAATATTACAGTCAAGAAAACACTATGTGGATGTTCTACTGTGTCACATAGGTTAGCTATGAGTCAAAATTGACTCAACAGAACCTAACAATAACAATGATAATTTAACAAATTATTTAAATATTGTTTCATATATATTTGATCATGCAATATTATTGTATTGTTATTGTCAAAATGTTTATCTAAGGATGTATTTGAGGAGGTGGGGCCAAGATGGTGGAGTAGTCAGTAACAGCCTGTGGTCCCTCTTACAACAAAGACCCGAGAAAAAGTGAATTGATTATATATGACAATCTAGGAGCCCTGAACATCAAAGGCAAAGTTGAGGAATTGGAGTGAGTGGCAGAGAGAGGGAGAGACAGTTTGAAGCACCAAGGAGTTGCTAGACCTGACCTGGCAGGCACCGGCAACCTGGATTGGCTGGTGTGCACGGTGAGGCAAGTAGTGGTGTTTGCGACGTGTTTTCCACATCGGGAGAGACCAAGTGGTGCAGATTCTCTTCAAGCCTCCAGAATTAGTGAGAAGCAGTGCTCGGTCAGCAAAAGAGAAGTACATGTATCTAATCTATCATGTGGATCAAGAACCCCCCCCATAGGAAGAAGCTCTCTTCCACTTACCTACCCCATCCCTGCTCTGCACCAGGTCCCAGGCCAGCTTCAGTGACTGTCATGCCCCTGGGCCAAAAGTAGGACACATGGTACAACCAGAGCCATTCTCCCGGCTTTGGAGAGGGAACAGATTAACAAACATGAAAAAATGATCTATCTGGTCCCCTAAGCTGGGAAGTCAGGCAGGTACAGCCACCTTGCCCAGACACAGGCATAAGGGGTGCACGGACTTTGAATACCTTTCACCATTTCATAGACCTGTTTGGGCCCATTTCAACAGCATAGGCCCTCATTAGCACAGTACATGAGTGTATATTCTTGAAGCCTATTTTCAACTATACTAGCTATAAGAGGGAGTGGAAGATACGTGACATTTAATGTTTCCATACCCATTAAACAGGGACCTCACCTACACACATCAGGAGATTGAGGACTGGTTGCTCCACCCAGAACAACTAACTACCTGAGATGGGGTTCAAAGAATAAGTGGTGTCTCCCAGTCCTACAGCCATCATCATTGGGTGTCCATAGTCACACTGCGAATCCCATCTACCTATGCACTCTAGGAAACAGGGACACATTTTCCTCCCAGAGAGTCAGGGGCAGTCATCAGCCCCCTGCCTGTCTCAGCCTATGATGCTTTACTGCAACCCAATACCTGTGCCTACACTAAACACCCCTGAGTGTCTAATACTGTAGTGGAAAGCCTGAAGCACACATTTTGATGACTGATTACCTGAACACCTGAGGTGAATCCATACAAGAAACGTAAACAGACTCCTGGCTCACATACCTAGTAACAGTTATATCCACCTGGTGACAGGACATGAGAAGTTCATATATGTCAGTATTCAAATTAGCTCACACGGCCAGCCTATTTGGGCATATCAAAACAAAACAAAGAGGACACAGTAGGCAGTATTGATGACCTGAAGACAACAGTCAGTATCAAAGCACATAAAGAAGCAGACCATGATGGCTTCAGCAAGCTCCCAAAACAAAGAAGCCAGAAACCTTCCAGAGGAAGATAAATTCTTGGAATTACCAAAGGTAGAATTCAAAAAATTAATATGCAGAGAGATCAGGAAGGAGTTCAGGCTAACACAGAACATGCCAAGCAACACGTAGACAAAGCAATAGAGGAACTTAAAAAGATTATACAAGGACATAATGACAAATTTAATAGGCTGCAACAATCCATAGAGAGACAGCAAACAGAAATGTAAAAGATTAACAATAAACTTTCAGAATTAGACAACTTAATGGAAAGTAATAGGAGCAAAATTGAGGCAAAGGAAGTCAGAATTAGTGCGATTGAAGATAAAGCAACTGTCACCAACTCGTTTGATGAAAAGTTAGATAAAAGAATTTAAAGAAATGAGGAAACCCTAATAATTATGTGGGACTCTAAACTACTAGTGATTGGAGTACCAGAACAGGAGGGGATAACAGAAAATACAGAGAGAATTGTTGAAGATTTGTTCGCAGATGATTTCCCTGATATAATGAAAGACAGATATTTATCTAAGAAGTTCATAGAAACCCACAC
This sequence comes from Dugong dugon, assembly GCA_030035585.1. Classification (NCBI taxonomy): domain Eukaryota; kingdom Metazoa; phylum Chordata; class Mammalia; order Sirenia; family Dugongidae; genus Dugong; species Dugong dugon. Next base: position 27,009,614 of record CM057478.1, on the reverse strand, counting down.
AAGATAGATCCAAAAAGAAAATCACCAAGACATATTATAATCAAACTTGACAAAACCAAAGATAAAGAGAGAATTTTAAGAGAGGCTAGGGATAAACAAAAAGTTGTCTACAAAGGAGAGTCAATAAAACTAAGTTGAGACTACTCAGCAGAAACCATGCAGGCAAGAAGGAAATGGAATGACATTTATAAAGCTTTGAAGGGAAAAAAAAAATGTCAGCCAAGAATTCTAGAGCCAGCAAAAATAGTTAATTATGAAGGCGAAAATAGGGCATTTAAAGATAAACAGAAGTTACAGAAGTTTACGGAATTTGTAAAAAAAAGAAAAAAAAAAGACAAGAAATACTAAAGGGAGTCCTCTGGTTATAAAATCAGTAACGTCAGATAAAACCAAGACTAGAACACAGAACAACCAGATATCAGCACAGATAGTGAAATCACAAATAAATCAAAGCTAAAACACTGAAAATAGAGAAACAGAGACATTAATGTGTAAAAGATGACAACATTAAAACAAAAAAGTGAGACTAAATATGTAGTCATAGATCTTTCATATGGAAAGGAAGTCAAGGCTATATCAAGAAATAAGATTGGTTTAAAGGTAAAAAATAAAGGTAAATTTTAAGGAAACCAAATATCCTACAGATCAAAATTTAAAATAAAAGAAAAGAAAAAATAGAAAGACTCAGCAAATATAAAATCAATAATAATGAAAAGGATGAAAAGAAAATAAATAAATAAAAACGACTCAGCACAGAAAATTAAGTGGAACAAAGAAACTATCAACAAATCAAAACAAAAAAAAAAGTTACATCAAAATGACAGTACTAAACCCATATCTATCAATAATTATGCTGAATGTAAATGGACAAAATGAATCAATAAAGAGACAGAGGGTGGAAGAATGGATAAAAAAATTATCTGTCTATATCCTGCCCACAAGAGTCACACCTTAGACTTAAAGACACCAACATACTAAAGCTCAAAGATGGAAAAATATATCAAGAAAAAAACAATTGAAAAGAGCAAGGGTGGAAATATTAATCTCTGACAAAATAGACTTTAAAGTAAAGACCACAAAGGACAAGGAAGGACACTTATAATGATTAAAGGGTCAATACACCAGGACGACATAACCATGATAAATATTTATGCACCCAACGACAGAGCTCCAAAATCCATAAAGTAAATTCTAATAGCATTGAAAAGAGAGATAGACAGCTCCCCAGTAATAGCTGGAGACTACAATACACCACTTTTGGTGAAGGATAGAACATCCAGAAAGAAGCTCAATAAAGACAGGAAAGATCTAAATGTCAAAATCAATCATCTTGATCTCATAGATATATACAGAACACTCCTCCCAACAGCAGACAAGTATACATTCTTCTCCAACACACAAGGAAAATTCTATACTATAAACCAAATATTAAACCACAAAGCAAGCCTTAACAGAATCCAAAGCATCAAAATATTACAAAGCATCTTTTATGACTATAAAGCCATAAAGTAGAAATCAATAACAGAAAACCAAGGAGAGAAAAAAATCAAACACGTGGAAACTGAAAAACACCTTGCTCGAAACTACTGGGTTATAGAAGAAATTAAGGACGGAATAAAGAACATCACAGAATCCTATGAGAATGAAAACACGTCCTACTAGAACTTTTGAGACACAGCAAAATCAGTGCTCAGATGTATGTTTATAAGAATAAATGCATACATCCAAAAAGAAGAAAGGGACAAAATCAAATCATTAACCCTATAATTCGAATGAATAGAGAGCAGCAAAAGAAGTCCTTGAGCACCAGAAGAAAGCAAATAATGAGAGCAGAATTAAATGAAAGAGAATAGTAAAACTGTTGAAAGAGTTAACAAGAAAAAAATATCTGGTTCTTTGAAAAGATCAATAAAATCGATAAACCATTGGCCATACTGACAAAACAAAAACGGGAGAAGAAGCAACTAACCCCAATACAAAATGAGGTGGGTGATATCACAACAAACCCAACTGAAATTAAAAGAATTATGACAGAATACTATGAAAAATTGTACTCTAACAAATTTGAAAACCTAGAAGAAATGGACAAATTTCCAGAAACACTACCTACCTAAACTAACACACAGTTAGAACCACTAAATAAACCTATAGCAAAAGAAGAAACTGAAAAGGTAATTAACCCACCCTTCCCAAAAAACAAACAAACAGAAAAAAAAACAAAACAAAAACCCGGCTCTGATGCCTTCACTGGAGAATTTTACCAAACTTCCAGAGAAGAGTTAATACCACTACTGCTCAAGGTACTTCAGAGCATAGAAAAGGATGGAATACTCCCAAACTCATTCTGTGAAGCCAGCCTGATACCAAAACAAGGAAAAGACCCACAACTTGATACTAAAACCAGGTAGACACCAAAAAAAGACAAAATTACAGACAAATATCCCGTATGAACATAGACGAAAAAATCCTCAAAAAAATTCTAAGCGATAAAATTTAAAAACATACCAAAAAAAAAAAAAAAAAGATCATCATGACGAAGTGGGATTTATACCAGGTATGCAGGAATGGTTAAACTGCAGAAAAACAATCAAAGTGATCCATCACATAAATAAAAGATGAGAACTGCATGATCTTAAGAACTGATGCAGAGAAGGCATTTGTTTCAAGATAAAAACTCTCAGCAAAATAGGAATACAAGGGAAATTCCTCAACACAAGTAAAGACATTTATACAAAATAAACAGCCAACATCATCCTAAATGAGAGAGTCTGAAAGCATTCCTCTTGAGAACGAGAACCAGACAAGAATGCTCTTTATCACCACTCTTATTCAAGATTGTGTTGGTAGTCCCAGCCAGAGCAACTAGGCTAGAAAAAGAAATAAAGCATCCACATTGGTAGGGAAGAAGTAAATCATCTCTATTTACATAAGCTCTTATACACAGAAAACCCCAAAGAATCCACAAGAAAAACGACAGAAACTAATAGATTTCACCAAAGTATCAGGATACAAGATAAACATACAAAACTCAGTTGGATTCCTCTACACTAACAAAGAGAATTTCCAAGGGGAAATCGTCAAATCAATACCGTTTACAATAACCCCCAGGAATATAAAATACTTAGGAATAAATCTAACCAGAGACGTAAAAGATCTATACACAGAAAACTACAAGACACTACTGCAAGAAACGAAAAGAAACAAACACAATTGGAATAAACACACAATATTAATGGATAGGAAGACTCAACATTGTGAAAATGTCAATTCTACCCAAGGTGATCTACAGATACAACACAATCCCTATCCAAATTCCAATGGCTTTTTTTTTTATAAGATGGATAAACAAATCATTAACTTTATACAGAAAGGGAAGAGGCCTCAGATAAGTAAAGCATTTCTCAGGAAGGAGAATAAAGTGAGAGGCTGCACTCTACCTGATTTTAGAAGCTGTTATACTGCCACAGTAGTGAAAACATCCTGGTACTGTTAGGACAACAGATACATAGACCAACGGAACAGAATTAAGAATACAGATGTAAATTCATCCACATATGAGCAGCTAAGATTTGACAAAGGCCCAAATTCCATTAAATGAGGAAAAGACAGTCTATTTAGCAAATGATGCTTGCATAACTGTATATCCATCTGCAGAAAAATTAAACAAGACCCATATCTCACTTCATGCATAAAAACTAACTCAAAATGGATCAAAGACTAAAGATAAAATATAAAACAATAAAGATCATGGAAGAAAAAATAGGGACTATGCTAGAAGCCCTAATACATGGCATATACAGAATTAAAAACATTACTACCAATGCATAAAGACCAGAAGATAAACTAGATAACTGGGAGCTCCTAAAAATCAAATACTTATGCTCAACAAAAGAGTAAAAAGACAACCTACGACTTGGAAAAAAATTTTGAATACAAAATATCAGATCAGGGTCTAATTTCTAGAATTTACAAGATACTACAATACTTCAACCACAAAAAGACCAATAACTCACTTAAAAAATGGGCAAAAGATATGATCAGGCACTCAACCAAAAAAGACATTCATGCTGCTAACAGATATAGGAGGAAACCCCCACTATCATTGGCCATTAGCGAAATGAAAATCAAAACTACAATGAGATACCATCTCAACCCAACAAGGCTAGCATTAATCCAAAAAACAGAAAATCATAAATGCTGGAGAGGTTGTGGATAGACTGGAACACTTATACATTGCTGGTGGGACAGTAACCTGTTACAACCACTGTGGAAATCAATTTGACGCTTCCTTAAAAACCTAGAAATAGAAGTACCATATGATCCAGCAATCCCACTCCTTGGAATATATCCTAGAGAAATAAGAGCCATCACACGAATAGATATACGCACACACATGTTCATTGCAGCACTGTACAGAATAACAAAAATATGGAAACAACCAAGGTGCCCATCAACGGATGAAAGGATAAACAAATTATGGTGTATTCACACCTTGGAATTCTATGCAATGATAAAGAACAACGATGAAACTTCGAAACATCTCATTACATGGATGAATCTGGAAACCATTATGCTGAGTGAAAGTAGTCAGTCACAAAAGAACAACTATTGTATGAGACCACTATCATTAGAACTCGAAAAATGTTTAAACACAGAAGAAAACATTATTTGATGGTTACGAGGGTGGGGAGGGAAGGACAGGAGTATTCACTAACTAGATAGTAGATAAGAAGTATCTTAGGTGAAGGAAAGGACAACACACAATACAGTACAAGTCAGAACATCAAGATTAAACCAAAGGCTTAGAAGTTTCCTGAATACAACCAAACACTTCAAGGGACAGAGTAGCAGGAGCGGGGTTCTGGGGACCATGGTTTCAGGGGACAACTAGGTCAATTGGCATAACAATGTTTATTAAGAAAATATTCTTCATCACACTTTGGTGAGCAGCATCTGGGGTCTTAAAAGCTTGCAAGTGGTCATCTAAAATGCATCAATTTGTCCCCACCCACCTGGAGCAAAGGAGACCGGAGGCAAGATGAGAAGGCAGAAAGGGACAGAAGCTGGTTGAATGGACACAGGAAATCCTGGGTGGAAAGGAGGAGTCTACTGTCACATTATAGGGATAGCATCAAGGGCTACATATCAATGTATGTATAAATTTTTGTATGAGAAATTAAATGGAGCTGTAAATTTTAAAGCACTGTAAAAAAAATCAACTCACAAAAATGACCACACATACTTGTCTAACAGAGAAGAAACTGCAAAAACCCTGAGAATATAGCCCCTGGACACCCTTTTAACTCAGTACTGAAGTCACTCCTGAGGTTCACCCTTCAGCCAAAGATTAGACAGTCCATAAAACAAACAATAAGACAAGTAGCTCAACAATGTATATGAGACTAAATGAGCACACTAGTCCATGGTCAAGGATAAGAAGGCAGGAGGAAAAAGGAAAGCTGGATTAATGGAAATGAGAACACATGATCAAAAAGGGGAGAGTTTTGACACGCCGCTGGATTGGCAACCAATGTCACAAAACAATATGTGTATTAATGTTTAATGAGAAACTAATTTGTTCTGTAAATCTTCATCTAAAGTACAATAAAAAAAAAAATCTACCAAAAAAAATAACAAAGTTGTGCTCGATAGAGATTTTTCAGTTTAGAAAACCAAAAGAAATCATGCTGTTTATTTACCTGGCTTCTGAAATGGCCTAATATTATGCTGGGTTTATTCTGTTCTTATTATGTTATTTATTAATTTAAAACATCTTGTGTTTATATAATCACTTTTTGTAGATGTTACATTTTTCTTTGCATGAAGATATTAAAATATTTTCATTTTTGTTCAAATTTTATAATTCCGGTTAAATCGTATATATATTGAAAATATCCATCTAAAAATCTTGCTTTTATGTCAAGGCTTTAAATTTCTTAGTGACATGAAATTTTAAATGGACTTATTTTTGTCTATCTTCCTGGTATTTCCACAACAAAAGTGCGATTATTGATTATTTCCAAAGGATTCTTCTGCGGTAAAAATAATTTTATCTCATCATCGCTCTCAGTAATTCCCAATGAACATTAAAATGATAATAAAGGAATACTATGGTCAACTCTATGTCTACAAATTTGGTATCTTATATGAAAGAAAAAGCAATTTCTGTTTATTTTTAGAATAGCATTTATAAACATGAATACCAAGCTGACAGAGTGTTTTGTGTCGTGAATCTAATAAAAATGTGAACTTGCATTTTGTCATTTTTAATTAACATCACTGAGTTAAAATTTATATAAAATGAAATGCACACACCTTCCGGTTACAGTCGGATGATTTTGAAGAATATTTAAGCCCACCACAACAATAAAAATACATAATATTTTCAAAATTCCCAAAGTTTCCTCTCTCCCCTTTGATATCAATGTGTTCCCTTTACAACCAGCCCTAGGCAACCACAGATCTAATTTGTGTCACTATAGATTAGTTTTGCCTGTTTTAGAATTTTAAATAAATAGAATAATACAGTGTGTGCTATTCTTTTATATCTGTATTATTTTTCTAAATAATATTTTATTATTTTTTGGTAAGGATCCCTGGTGGCATAGTGGTTAACTGCTCGGCTGCTAACTGAAATGTCAGCAGTTCAAATCCACCAGCCACTCCTTGAAACCCTATGGGGTGGTTCTACTCTGTCCTATAAGGTCACTATGAGTTGGATTAGACTCGATGTCAATGGGTTTGTTTGTTAATGACTTTATGGTAACGTTTCTTATGTGTCTGGTTCTTTGAAATCTTATGTTCAACTCTTTTACTTCATTGTTTCTTCCATTCACTTTAGTTCTTCTACACTCAGAAGCAAGTTTCAGAGTGTCTTCTGACATACCTTTTGATATTTTTCTTTCTTTCCTATCTTTTTAAATCGCATTTTGCTTTCTTCATGTATGATTTCCTTGATGTCATACCACAACTTGTCTGGTCTTCAGTAATTAGTGTGCAATATGTCAAGTCTATTCTTGAGATGGTCTCTAAATACAAGCGGGATACACTAAAGATTGTACTTTGTCTCTCATTGACTTGTTTTAATTTTATTCAGCTTCTATTTGAACCTCCATAGGAGCAATTAATGGTTTGTTCCTCAGTCAGCCCATTTCCTTGTTCTGACATATAATATTGAGCTTCTCCATCTTCTTTTCCACAGATGTTGATTTGATTGCTATGTATTCCATCTGGTGAAGTCCACTTGTATAGTCTCTGTTTATGTTGCTTAAAAAATGTATTTACAATGAGTAATTTATTAGAATTTCTGTTCTAACAGTGCATTTGTCTGGTTTTAATATTTGCATATTGCTGGCATCATAGAATGAGTTAGAAAATGTTCTGGCCTCTTCTACTTTTTGGAATACTTTTAGAAGTGTGAATGGTGATGTTTGGTGGAATTCACCAGTGAAACCACGTGGCCATGATCATTTCTGTTTGGAAGGGTATTGCTTGCTTATTTAATATATTACTAGATATAGGCTTATACAGATTATGCATTTCTTCATGTGTGACTCTGGTAGATTTTTTATTTAAAGAAATTTGTTCACCCTGAGGCTATTGTCCTGAGATACTATTTAAACTTTGAGCCAATACTATCCCTGAGGTTACCCTTACATTAAATAAACAATTGTCTTATAAAATAAAGTATGTCAACTGTGACTTCTGCTCTCCTTTAAAAAAAAAATGCCATCTATATAAGATCAAATTGTCAACAATTACTGTAAAGCAAATATTAGAAGGTAAGAGGTCAGGAAAACTAGATTACTGAAAATGGTATATCCAGATGAGAAATAATGAGAATGTTGACACATTGTGAAAAATGTAACCTATGTCACTGAACAATTTGTGTAGAAATTATTAAATGAGAACCTAATTTGCTGAGTAAATTTTCACCAGGAAAAGAGTCATTTTTTAAATGCATGGTCTAATAATTACCATATGTTGTAGACCATTCATTAATATGAGACATGGGTTCTGATACATCTTTTAGAGAAAATACCGTGCCAAATCATATGCAATCTGAATAGATTTGTATATCATTACATATATATGATTACATAAAATGTGTGTTTGTGTGCCTGTTGGGTGTGTAATAAAAGAACGTGAAAGCTGTTCACCCTGCAGCTGTGGCTAGCTGAGACTTTAAATGTATTTAACTTGTACTTCTAAGGGAGCAATTAATAGTCTTTTACTCAGTCGGCCCCTGGCACTGTTTTAACACTATATTGAGCTTTTCTATTGTCTTTTCCACAGATATAGTCATCTCATAATGTGGTTTTCCTTTCTGTATACTTTGCACAGTAATTCATAGTCATGTCCATGACCTTCAGGCACTTCACCATGGAGGTAGGTGGTGCTGATGCAGTTTTCCATGGAAATGTGACTAGGCTTTGAAAAAACAGATCATAGTGGGCATCTGAACCACGAAGGTAGAGCCTCACCATCGACTCCAGGCACTTTACTGGTGTCTTACCTGGCAGGAAATGTCATTTCCAACACACTCTTCTCTTATGCAGATGTAGGGAGCACATGTGAGAATAAGACACAGTATCTGGTAAAACTATATCCAGAGGTCTTACAGTACATCCTCAAAGACTCCCTGGGCCTCTTCACCTCTGCCCCAGATTTTACCAGCTGTACCTGGGGCAGACACCTGTGGAGACAAAGAACTCAGAGATCAGAGTTTGGCTCTTCCCAGCCCCTCTGACCTCAAACTGTGGGCTGTCCTTGACCTGAGAGAAGAGCTCTGAAGAGGGAGAAGATAGTGACAGATCCCAGTGTGGAAGAGGGCAGAAAGGGACAACACTGAAGACACCAAAAGGGCAGCAAGTGAATCTCTTCTGTAAGGTGAGTGTGGGTTTAAATGGGATTTTCTCTACTTTGCATATTTCTACCCTGCCCACCAGATGAAACTTCACAGTGTTCATACTTAGAACCCAAAGGGATGGGAGAGGTGCTGCTCTTGATTCTCCTTGGAGGAGCAAGATAAGGTCCCAATAAAGCCCCCACAAAAACACTGGTACTAGCACGCAGCCCAGGATGCCACAGAGAAGGGCCTCCTCAACCCCAGTACATATATTATTCCACACTGGGGGTTGAGTGGAGTAAAGGTCTGTGTGAGTTTTCACCCAAGGACCCTGGGTGTCAAAACACAAGTGGTCCTCTCCTCGGTTTCTGTGAGGGATGCAGATTCTTTCCAGGTTAGAAGATATCTGCTTCTTGGCGTGAACAGAATATAAACCATAACTAACAACATACAAACTCCAGAAAATAAGCTAGATAACTGGGATTTTCTAAAACTTAAACACTTATGCTAGTCAAAGGCTTCACCAAAAGAGCAAAAAGAGAATCCACAGACTGGGGGAAAAAATGGCTATTACAAATATGACAAAGGTTTAATCTCTAAAATCTACAGGAAAATCCTACACCTCTACAACAAAAAGACAAATAATCCAATTAAAAGGTGGGCAAAGGAAATGAACAGTCGCTTCACAAAAGAAGACATTCAAGCCACTAACAGACACATGAGAAAATGCTCCTGATCACAAGCCATTAGAGAAATGCAAATCAAAACTGCAAGGAGATACCATCTCACCAAGGCATTACTGGCAGGAATCAAAAAAACAGAAAATAATACATGTTGGAAAGCTTGTGGGGAGATAGGAACTCTTATGTACTGCTGGTGGGAATGCAAAATGGAACAAACATCCTGGAAAATGAGATGGTGCTTCATGGGAAAGCTAGAAATAGAAATACCTTGTGATCCAACAATCACACTCCTAGGAATACATCCTAAAGAAAAAAATAGCAGTCACAGAAATAGACATATATACACCCATGTTTATTGCAGATTGTTCACAATAGCAAAAATATGGTAACAACCTAGGTGTCCATCAACAGAAGAATGGATCAACGAACTATGGTACTTACACACAATGTGTACTACACAACGATAAAGAACAATGATGAAACTGTGAAGCATCTTGCTATATTAATGAATCTGGAGGGCATTACACTGAGTGAAATAAGTCAATCACAAAAGGACAAATATTGTATGAGTCCACTGCTATAAAAACTCATGAAAAAATTTACACACAAAAAGAAATAATTTTTGATGGTTACCAGGGAGGGGGAGGTGTGGGGATGGAAAAACACTAAATAGACAATAGATAAGTGGTAACTTTGGTGAGGGGTAAAACAGTACTCAATACTGGGGAAGCCAGAACTTGTCCAAGGCAAGGGCATGGAAGCTTCATGGACACATTCAAACTCTCTGAAGGACTGAATTACTGGGCTGAAGGCTGTGGGGATCATGATCTCAGGGAACATCTAGCTCAATTGATATAATATAGTTTATAAAGAAAATATGCTCCATCCTACTTTGGTGAGTAGCATCTAGGGTCTTAAAAGTGTGTAAAAGGCCATCTAAGATACTCCACTGGTCTCACTCCATTTGGAGAAAGGGAGAATGAAGAAAACCAAAGATGGGGGGAATGATTAGTCCAAAGGACTAATGGACTACAAGTACCACAGCCTCCACCAAACTAAGTCCAGCAGAACTGGATGGTGCCCAGCTACCACCATGAACTGCTCTGACAAGGATCTCAATGGAGGATCCCGGACAGAGTTGGAGAAAAAATGTACAACAACATTCTCTCTCTCACACACACACACACAAAGACCAGAATTACTGGACTGACAGAGACTGAAGAAACTCTAAGAGTACGGCTTCTGGAAACACTTTCTCCTCAGTAATGAAGTCACTCCTGAGGTTCACCCTTCAGCCAAAGATTAGGTAGGCCCATTAAAAAGAAAAGATGTCACCTTGAAGTCTAAAGTGTGCCTGAACCAAGCCATAGTGTTTTCAATTGAGTCATATACATGTGAAATCTGGACGATGAATAAGGAAAATCAAAGAAGAATTGACTCATTTGAATTGTGGTGTTGGAGAAGAATATTGAATATACCATGGACAGCCAAAATAACGAATAAATCTGTTTTGGAAGAAGTATGACCAGAATGAACCGTAGAAGGAAGGATGGCAAGACTACATCTAACATGCTTTGGACATGTTGTCAGGAGGGATCAGTCTGGAGAAGGACATCATGTTTGGCAAAGTAGAGGGTCAGCAAAAGAGAGGAAGACTCTCAACAAGATGAATTGTCACAGTGGCTGCAACAATGGGCTTAGGCACGATTTTGAGGATGGCATAGAACCAGGCAGTGTTTCATTCTGTTTTATATAGTGTTGCATGAAATGACTCTACAGCACGTAACAACGACAACAACATTTTAAAAAAAAGACTATAGTGGCAAACCAGCCCAGGGACAAGTACTAGAAGACAGGAGGGACAGGAAAGCTGGTGATTGAAAGCCCAAGGTCGAGAAGGGAGAGTGTTGACATGTCGTGGGGTTGATAAGTCACTAAACAATATGTGTACTAACTGTATAATGAGAAGGTAGTTTGTTCTGTAAACCTTCATATAAGGTACAATTTAAAAAAAAAATACAAAAAAGAATTCTTATTAGACACCCCCTTGCATACAAAGACTTTCGTGCACATTTGTGCACACACACACACCAGAGACGGAAGGTGGGACGTTCCTGGACAATATGATCTGTGCCTCACCTTGCTTAAGCAGACTTTGAAGAACATTCTACTGTTGGTGATCCTGCCCAGCTGGTTGTATATCTGTACCTTGGAGCTCAAGAAAGCTCCTCAAACTCTCTACTCATTGCTAGTGGCTCAGAGGGGGAAAATTAAACCAAAGCAGTGGTTGCCTTTTGCCATTTACCTGGTAGGTTAGCATCATCACAATTGTGTATGGGATCTGACATACATAACAGATGGACTCTGAGCTGCACAGAGTTGGGTTCAAATCTTGTTTGGTCACTTATTTGGTCAAGTTACAAGCATTTGAAGACTCAGTGCACTCATGCATATGATTGGGCTTAAATGAGAAAAGGTGTCTGGAATGTACTTAGCACAGGGTTCGGCATAGAGTAGGTGTTCAATAATATTATCTGTTGTTTAATGTGATCTTCCAAAAGGAAAAAAAAAAAAAGCTGTCTGTGTCTCCTTAAAGTGAACTTAAAGGACTATGAGATCCCAAAAGACCACTGTCAATAGACCATCCAGATGGGCCCTGGCACCTGGACCTGCCCTGTACTTCCTGCTGCCTGAGGAGGGGATCAAGTTCTCCAGGAAAATGGGCTTCAGTCCTAGCTGACTCTCAAGTCCAATCACTTCTTGGAGGTCTTTAGGCTGATTACTGTACCAGTTCTTTTACTCCATATGTTGAAACATCAGGTAGGGCATACATGCCATTTTTCATGGATAGATCCTGAACCACCTGCCTAAGCCCTTGAGGACTAAGTCAACAGTGTCAGCCAATTTTGTCGTCCTTCAGAGCAGGTAAACTCCCTTTTTCATCAAAATGTCTCTGTTAACCATCCACCTGATGAGGGTCTACCCTACACTAGTCACTTCAAGAACCCCAAGGTGTCCTGCAATATGATTACTCTTCTTTGTGGGAGCTTATCAAGACCTGGGCTGAACATCTTTGACGGAACCCTTTCTAAATGAAAACGTATACTTTGCTTTGGTAGAAACTTTTAATACAAACAAAATTGTAAATCACTAAATCAAAGAAACAAACAAAAATTTACTGAGATAATAGCAAAATATGTCCCTCGAACATTCCTTTCATGTCCATCCTAATTCATGTTATACAGAGTGGCACCATCACCCTTGACTATGTGGTTCTGACGAAATAATATCCACAGAAAAACCCACCCACTGCCATTAAATTGATTTTGACTCATAGTGACCTCATAGGATTTTCAAGACTTTAAATTGCTACGGAAGCAGACTGCCACATCTTTCTCCCGTGTAGCTGCTAGTGGTTTCAAAGCACAGACATTACAGTCAGCAGTCAATTTCTTTAACCACTGCACCACCAGGGCACCTTAATATCCACAGAATCTGTGTAAAACAGCAGCGTGTCACACACAATACTTGAAATGGGATATGTATGTACCACCAGATAGATGAGGCTGTTACTCAATAATGGAAATCTCTCAGTGAAGTGAACACTTTACCTGGTTCTCCAGCAGAATATCACATGATGGAGTACATTTATTTTTAAAGGAGCATTTTTTGAAATACATATGATTTATAGCCAAATCTTTGCTCAAAATGTGAAACTTCTTCTTTCCTTACAGTGAGGGACATGAGGAAAAATGGGATTTCTTTTCAACTTTAGACAGTTGTTCTATGAATGAGGGAATTATGGGCTCTGTATGTTGGCTCAAAGTTGTTTGCTTCTTCATTAAAAGCTGAGACCTCTTAGCACAAAAAAGACTTCTAGTGCCAAACTCAAATATGTTTACATTCAATTATTTTATGAATAGCCCAAATAACCAGATTTTTAGCTAATTAGAACCCCTTTCTTTCCATTGGTCATGAAACTGTGTACAGCATCTGCTAGTTCTAGATAAAATAAAACCCAGCAGTTGTAAAGACTTCACAACTGCTGTCCTTCATACCTCTCTGACCCAGAGACTCCCCACCTTGCTGCAGAAGAACACATCATCTAGGCACATGTAGTTCCCATTCTTTCTCCTCTAAAGTTTCTGTGTCCTTTTCCCTTTCTTCTGGCTCCTTGAATTTATTTCTTCTTGAATACCTCCTGCTGTGGGGAAGCACCCCCTTATTAAATGCAGCTGCCAATGCTTCATCCTCAGTAAATACTTTGTTATGCCACACTGACATCTAATGATCATATATATTTTTGTTGATAGTCCCAAACTCCTTCAAACTCACTACAAGGGTGGAGGAAAAATTATGTGAAAGAGATTCTGGGAAAGTAGTGGAAGGAAGGATCAGGGAATTTTTGGATGAAACTGTCATCTGGGTGTGTGGCTTCATGCAGAGTATTGTTGTCACTGTGCAGCAGCCGTAAGGACAAGGCTCACAAAAAGCCGGGTGCTGTGCTACAGAGCCCACAGTACACTAGGAGGTCCCATCATCAGCCTAAAGCAAAAGGTGATGGAGATGACTATGAAATTCTGAACAGCAGGAGATCAATTCTACATTCACATGTCATTTTGATCCAACAATCATCAGCTTAGATACTAATGGCCATGTGCATTTCCCAAATAGGCCCATGCACTGGGGACAATGGGGAAGGTCCAGGGCAATGGTGACAGAGAAAGTCCTGTTAGACTTTTCTAGATGACTGTAGAAGACATAGGCTGAGTCACATCTGAGATCCAGTTAAAGAAACTGAGCCATGGGATTTAGACAACAGAAATCACACTATGCATTTATAGGACAAGAAGGAGTAAAGGGAGATGTGAGAACAAAGACTAGAATCCAAGAAAATGAGTTAGGAGAAAAAGAGTGTTGAGTCTGATATGACCCCATGATTTGTGGCTCCAATGCACCCCCTCCTAACACGCTATAGGGAGGTTTGGGGCTCCAAATGACTTCCCTTCACTATGTCTTTCACACAGTAATACTTGATGTGTCCTCGGCTTTCAGACTGTCCGTTTTCTTTTTTCTATTATTATTTTTATTGTACTTTATATTAAAGTTTACAGAACAAACTAGTTTCTCATTAAACAGATAGTACACATATTGTTTTATGGCATTGATTACCAACACAACGATATGTCAACAGTCTCATTTCTCGTTCTTGAGCTCTCAATCATCAGCTTTCCTGTCCCCTCCTGCCTTCTAGTCATTGCCTTTGGGCTGATGTGCCCCTTTGGTCTTGTTTTGTTTTATGGGCCTGTGTAATCTTTGGCTGAAGGGTGAACTTCAGGAGTGACTTCATTACTGAGCTAAGAGCATATCCGGGGTCCATATTCTAGGATTTTCTTCAGTCTCTGTCAGGCTGGTAAGTCTGTTTTTTTTTTTTTTTTTTTGTGAGTTAGAATTTTGTTCAACATTTTTCTCCAGCTCTGTCCAGGACCTTCTGTTATGATCCCTGTCAGAGCATTCAATGGTGGTAGCTGGACACCATCTAGTAGTACTGAACTAAGTGTGGTGGAGGCTGAGGTAGATGTGGTCCATTAGTCTTTGGAATAACCTTTCCTTTGTATCTTTAGTTTTCTTCATTCTTCCTCACTCCCAAAGGGGTGAGACGAGTGGAGTATCTTAGATGGCTGCTCAAAGGATTTTAAGACCCCAGACGCTACTTACCAAGGTAGAATGTAGAACATTTTCTTTATAAACTATGTTATGTCAATGGAGCTAGATGTTCCCCAAGACCATGGTCAACACAGGCCTCATCCCAGCGATTCGGTCCCTTAGGGAGTTTGGATGTGTCTATGGAGATTCCATGAGCTTGCCTTCTCCAAGCTGTGCTGGCTTCCAGAGTATTGTGTACTGGCTTACCTTTCACCAAAGTTACTACTTATCTATCGCATATTTAGAGTTTTTCCATCCCAACACCTCCCCTCCCTCGTAACCATCAAAGATTATTTGTGTTTGTGTGTGTGTATACACCTTTTCATGAGTTTTTAGAGTAGTGGTCTCATACAATATTTGTCATTTTTTTATTGATTTATTACACTCAGCAAATGCCCTCCAGATTCATCTATAATGTGAGAGGCTTAGCAGACTCATCATCGTTCTTTATCATTGTATAATACTCCATTGGCTGTGTATACCGTAGTTTATTTATCTACTCATCTATTGATGGGCATCTAGGTTGTTTCCATCTCTTTACTATTGTGAACAATGCTGCAATGAACATGGGTGTACATATTTCTATTCCTGTGATGAATCTTATTTCTCTAGGATATATTCCTAGGAGTGGGATTGCTGGGTCATATTGTATTTTTATTTCTAGCTTTCTGAGGAAGAGCCATATAGCTTTCCAAAATGGTTGTATCATTTTGCATTCCCACTAGCAGTGGATCAGAGTTCCAGTCTCCCCACAGACTCTTCAATATTTGTTATTTCCAGTTTTTGTTTTTTGTTTTTTATTTGTGCCAGTAAGGGAGATGGCATCTCATTGTGATTTTGATTTGCATTTCTCTAATGGCTAGTGATTGCATTTCCTCATCTGTCTGTTGACCACTTGAATGTCTTCTTTAGTGAAGTCTCTGTTCATTTCCTTTGTCCATTTTTTAATTGGATTATTTGTCTTTTGGATGTAGAGGTGCTAGTTTTTCTTGTAGATTTTAGAGATATGACCTTTTCTGATTTGTAATAACCAATTTTTTTTCCAAAGTATATAGGTTCTCTTTTTACTCTTTTGGTGAAATCTTTTGATGAACGTTTTAATTTTTAAGTGTTTAATTTTTAGAAGATCCCAGTTACCTGGCTTATCTTCTTGAGTTTGTGCATTGTTCGTTATGGTTTGTATCCTCTTAATGTCATATATTAGGGCCTCTAGCCTTGATCTTATTTTTTCTTCTATAAACTGTATAGGTTTTGGCTTTATATTTCTGCCTTTGATCAATTTTGAATTAGTTTTTATATATAACGTGAGATATGGGTCCTCGTTCATTTTTTTTTTTTTTTTTGCAGAGAGATATCCAGTTTTGCCAGCGCAAATTGTTAAAAAGACTGTTTTTTCACCATTTGATGGACTTTGGGCCCTTGTGGAAGATCAGCTGACCGTAGGTGGATGGATTTACATCTGGATTCTCAATTATCTTCCATCATTCGATGTATCTATCCTTGAACAAGTAACAGGCTGATTTGACTACCATAGCTGTATAGTAGGTTCTGAGGTCAGGTAGTTTGAGTCCTCCTACTTAATTATTTTTATTCAACAGTGCTTTACTTATCTGGGGCTTCTTCCCTTTCCATATAAAGTTAATGATTATTTTTTTCCATCACTTTAAAAAATGTTGTTGATATTTGGATTGGGATTGCATTGTGTTTGTAAATTTCTTTGGGTAGAATTGTCATTTTCACAATGTTGAGTCTTCATATCCATGAGCATGGTATGTTTTCCCATTTATTTAGATCTTTTTTGTTTTTTCGCAGTAGAGTTTTTTAGTTTTCTTTGTGTTGTTATTTACACCTCTGGTTAGATTATTCCTACGTATTTTATTTTTTTAAGGGCTATTATATATGGTATTGTTTTCCTGATTTCCTTTCCATCATTCTCATAATTGGTGTATAGGGATCCAACTGATTTTTTTTTTTTAATTTTTATCTTGTATCCTGCTACTCTGCTGAAACTTTCTATTAGTTTCAGTAGTTTTCTTGCGGAGTCTTTTGGGTTTTCTATGTATAATATCATATCACTTACAAATAGTAACAGTTTAACTTCTTCATTACCAACTTGGATGCCCTTTATTTTTTTTTAATTGCCTTATTGCTCTAGGTAGGACTTCCAGTGCAGTGTTAAATAGGAGTGGTGATAAACGGCATCCTCATCTTGTTCTTGTTCTCAAAGGGAATGTTTTCAGCCTTTCTCCATTAAAAATGATGTTGTCCATTTGTTTAGCATAGATGCCTTTTATTATGTTGAGAAATTTCCTTTTTATACCTGTTTTATCAGGAATGGGTATGCAACTTTGCCAAATGCGTTTTCTGCTTCAATTGAGATGATGATGTTTCTCTTCTTTCTATTTATGTGGTGGATTACGTTGATTTGATACTCTAATGTTGAACCATCCTTCCACACCTGGTAGGAATCCTATTTGGTCTTGGTGTACTGTTTTTTGATATGATGCTGAATTCTATTGATTAGAATTTGGTGAGAATTTTTACACTTATACTCATGAGATATATTGGTCAGTAACTTTTTTTTTATGGTACCTTTGGTTTTGGTATCAGGGTTCTGCTGGCTTCACTGAATGAATTCAGAAGTATGGCTACCTCTTCTATGTTCTGAAATAGTTTGAGTAGTACTGGTGTAAGCTCTTCTCTGAATGTTTGTTACAATTCTCCAGTGAAGCCATATAGGCCAGGGCTTTTTTGTTAGAAGTTTTTTTTTTTTGGTTGTTGTTTGTTTGTTTTAAATTATTATTACCTTTTGAATCTCTTGTTATGGGTCTGTTCAGATTTTAAACATCATTTTGTGTTAGTTTGGATAGTTAATGTGTTTCTAGAATTTTATCCTATTCTTTTAGAGTTTTAAATTTCTTGGAGTACAGTTTTTCATACTACTATCTTATGATACTTTTTATTTCAGATGAGTCTGCTGTGGCATCCCTCATTTCATTTCCTATTTGGGTTTTTTGTGTCCTCTCCTGTTTTTCTTTTTTCAGTTTCACCAGTGGTTTGTGGATACTGTTGATCCTTTCAAAGAACCACCTTTAATTTTGTTGATTCATTCCATTGTTTTTGTATTCTATATGTCATTTATTTTACTTTGAAGTTTATTATTTCCTTTCTTCCGGTGGTTGTGGACTTTTTTTTTTTTTTTTTTGCTGTTCTCTTTCCATTTGTTCGCTTTACTTAGCTTATGTTTTGATTTTGTCCCTTTCATCTTTTTTGATGTGTGCATCTATTGCTATAAATTGACATCTGAGGACTGCATTTTCTGTGTCCCATAGGTTTTGGTATGATGTGTTTTCATTCTCCTTTTTTTTCTAAGAATTTTTTTTATTGTATCTCTGAATTATTCTATTACTCAGTAGTTTTTTAAGCAGGGTGCTATTCAATTTCCATGCTACCGATTTTTTCCATTCTTTTCCTGTTGTTAATTTCTACCTTGATGGCTTTATGTTCAGAGAAATACTTTGTATTGTTTCAATATTTTGGATTTTGTTGAGAGTTGCTCTGTGGCCTAAGATGTGGTGTATTCTGGAGAACGTTCTATGTGCATTGGAAAAGAATGTGTACTCTGCAGCTATTCAGTGAGGCGTTCTATATGTTTATGAGGTCAAGTTGGCTGACTGTGCCCTTTAGCTCTTCTGTATCTTTGTTGAGTTTCCTTCTAGATTTTCTGCCCTTTACCAAGAGTGATGTGTTGAAGTCTCCTACTATTAGTGTCAATTTCTCCTTTTAATGCTGTTAACTTGTTTTATGGATTTTGGAGCACTGTCATTGAGTGCTTAGACATTTATTATGGTTATGTTTTCATGATGCATCATCCCTTTAAATCACTATATAGTGGCCTACTTTGTCTTTTATGCTGGACTTTGTTTTAAAGTCTGTTTTACCTGAGATTAATATCGCCACTTCAGCTCTTTTCTGGTAGCAGTTTGCTTGATATTATTTTTTCCATATTTTCATTTTTAATAAACTTTGTTTCTAATGTGTGTCTCTTGCAGACAGTATATTGATGGATCCTGTTTCTTTAATCAATTCTTTCACTCTCTTTGTGGGTGTATTTAGAGTATTTATATTCAGTGTAATTATTGATAGGTGTGAGTTTATTGTTTTCATTCTGTAGTGATTTTTTGCAGTGCTGATGTTTTCTTTGTTCCTCTTACTTTCCTGTTTTGATTTTGTTTTTGTTTTTGGGCTTTTTTTTTCATTTCTTTTTTTTTTTTCCAAAGTTTTTATTTTTACTGAAACTGTTTTTCTTCTTTATTTTGATGAGTAGGTTGGTTAAATTTCTTTGTGGACACCTTGAAATTTACCTTTATCTTCCTAGATTTGAATCAATCTATTATTACATGGTATCCTCTTCGCTTCCTCTCCATGAGAAAGTTCTGTACCTACACTGTTTATTCTCTATTTTATTGTTCTGGTGTTGTTGTCTTTTACAGATTAAGCTATTTGGTTCCCTGTTTTATTTCTTGTGGTTTTGGATAATCTTTGGGATTTAATTTCCTAGATTGGTATCTGGCAGGTACAATCTTGCATCCTAGATTCAGGCTGTAGTCTGAAGTTTTTTTTTTTTTTTTCTTCCACAGAACAAAGGACTCCCATTAATAATTCTTGTATGTTTGGTTTGTTTTTTATATATTCCCTTAATTTCTGTTTATTTCAAAATGTACTAATTTCACCATCATATTTGAATGAGAGTTTTGCAGGATATATTATTCTTGGTTGGCAATTGTATTCTTTCAAGGTTTTATATATGTCATCCCATTGCCTTCTTGCCTGTATGGTTTCTGCCGAATAATCAGAGCTTTGTCTTTTATTTTTCCTCCTCTGTCTGTAACTTTTCATTTTTCTCAAGCTGCTCCCAGGATTCTTTCTTTGTTTTTCATTTCAGCAAGTGTTATTATGATATGCTTTTTTGATTTATTTTGAAGTCTATCCTGTAGGGGGCTAGTTGAGCTTCTTGGATGGTCAGCTTTTCATCTTTTATGATATTAAGGAAATTTTCTGTCAGCAATACTTCAATAATCTTCTCTGTGTTTTCTATTTTCTCCCCTTGTTCTGGTACTTTGATCACTCACACATTTTTGCTTTTGATTGTATCCCACTTAATTCTCAGGGTTTTGTCATTTTTCTTCATTCTTTTTCCTGATGTTTCCTCAAACAGATTTATAACCAAGTGTTTGTCATCAATGTCACTGATCCTATCTTCCATCGTTTCAAACCTTCTCCTTATCCCTTCTATGACACTGTCATTGTCTGAAAAATTGTTGCTTATCTTTCAGATTTCTACTTGTTGTTTTTGTATGATTTCTAGCTGTGAAAGTATTTTGACATTTTGTTGCTGTATTATTTTCCTGAAATCTTCCATTTGTTGTCTGTATTTTCCATGAATTTAAGTTGTTTTCCCATGAATTTGTCTATTTTTCCTTGTTTTTGTCTACTTTTTACTTCAACTCTTGAATAGCTCTGAATATTAGAGATTTGAATTGCCTATCAGGTAGTTCCAGTAGCTTGTCTTCTACTAGATAATCATATCGTATTTTATTTTGGACACCTACTGGAACCATACAATCCTTTTTGTTTTTTTTTAAATATGTTTTGGTATTGTATGCCGTCTTCGGGGCATTCAGCAACTATTTTCTTCCTTTACTGATTGTATGTTTGTTTCATTCTGCTTTTTTTTTTTTCTTTTGTTATCTCTGAGTGGGTATGCTTTTTTTGTTTTGTTTTGTTTTTTATTCATCTGTGGGCATGAAAATTTTTATTTCCTTGTCCAATGGTTAGGACAAGTTGCTCAACTATGATGCAGCAAGGATGTTCCAGATGAAGGGAATGGGTTGGGTGTGGTTGTTTGTTGTCAAATACTACAGTCAACAGGCCTGGCTGGGAATCACTGAGGGGCCAGTTCTTGTAGGCCATGCCTGTGCTGCTCAACAGTGTGAAGTTCTGCACATGGTGCAAGTAGGCAGGAAGGAGAGGGGAGATTGTGAAGTGTGGAGCTATGATGGGTATGGGGAAGAGGAGGGAGAAGAAAGATAAACAGAATTGAAATAGAAAAAATTATTTGCTATTGGAACAGAGTCATGAGAAACTGACAAATGGAGGAAAACAAAAAGCAAAAAAAGGGAAAAGATAGAAAAAATAAAAATTACAAAAAAATGAAAAGCAAATTCCCCAGGTATCCCACCTGAGTGGCTGTGAAGACTAGAGAACTTGTTCCCAGGCCCCACAGTACAGTCTGGCTAGAAGGGGTAGAGATGTCACACAGTGCCAGGTATTAAGGAGAGAGGAAAAGAGGAAAAAAATATAGAGAACTGAGCAACTGAGAAATGAAGAAAGACAAAAAGGAAAAAAGAGAAAAAAGAAGTGCCCTGAGGGATCCCAACAGCACAGCTGCACAGACTAGGGAAGTGTCTCCTAAGCAACACAGTACAACCTGGCTAAAAGGGGCTGCCAAGGCGAGGAAATAAAAAGAAAACAAACAAAATCAAAGACAACAAAAGCCCTAAGGATCCCACAAGTATGGTGGTGTGGGCCAGGGAAGAAATTCCCCAGTCGAGCAGTGTTTTGTAGCCTTTCAAGAAGAAGCAATGATGGCCTACATAGCCAGGTGTTTGACAGCATGGAAGGGGGAGGTGGTGTGAGGTAAGGAATAAATCAAAATTAACAGAAAAAAAGCAACACTAGCAACAAAGAAATTGCACTCAGGGAGAGGGCCAGTGTGGTCAGGGTGAATCCAAGTGGCACGGGACTAAAGCCCCTGTCTCCAAGACAAGAGACTGTGGCTGGTGAGAAACAGAAGAGGCAGAGCAAGGGAGAAGAAGGGTGGAGGGTGGGAAAGTGTATATTGCTGGTTACCAGATTCTCTGTCTCCTGCTGAGATCTCCTTGAAGCTGCTTTCCCATACTCCCTGTTCGCCGATCTCCGAGAGGAGACTAAGATGGCGAATCCATGTGGCATTACCTGATAGGGTACTTCTGCATATATCTTCCCTCACTCTCTGTTCTCTGTCAATTTCTTATTCCATTCAGTGCTTGACTGAGTTCTTTATCTCTTCATTTGATGCTTAGGGTTCCACGATTGACATTTGTCTCTGTTTTAACTTAGGTTTTTTTTTTTTTTTTTGGTCTTTATTGTGGAGGGACAAGGTGGTTCTTCTGTCCATAGCTCCATGATGACATCTTCCCTGTCCATTTTCAAATACAGTGAAGTCTTCACATTGTCTCTGGATATAGTGAATCGACCCTTCAAGAATCTGCTTAGTTCTTACTATCACCATCAGTGTCTCTCCAAAGCATTACAGCCCCTTCCCAGGAACTTGAAAGATCAAGCTCATTTATAACATCCTGAAGGTGAATGAAGATCCCAGATGGGAGAATCTCGGAGGCTTCTCCCCCAAGTCATCTCAGATCTCTCCTGGAGTCCACCAGCTGCAGTTCATATTAGACAACTGCAAACATAAAGACAAAATGGTCAGAAAAATGTCACACATATTCACCGATTCTCTCATTCATATCTACTAATATTCTCAATGCTCTATAAAAATGATCTTTTAAAATAGCAACAAGGAAAATTACTCTAAGGTGACTTGAGTATGTGTAGTCCCTATCACTGAATGGGGTCACCTGGGAATCATGGGGCTGACGATCCTCTTCCGGAGTTAAAAGTTGGAGCTGAGTTGTTATCTTTTATCAGCAGAGGGAAGGGCTCTATTTGCATGTACCCCTATAAAGTAATCTGCGGGTTTGGGTGTCTGCAGAGACTGCAGTGCCCCAGAATAAACATGAGTGTTCTGGAAAGAATTTGGTGGCAATCACAGCATTCGGGAGAAATTATTTCTTGTCTTGTGATTGTGGTGGGCTAAACACATAGTTCCTTTCATATTAGTTCCTACACTGTAATTTATCTATATATAAATGTTATAAGATAGTATGTGCTTTATTTGTTTATCTTCTTTCATTCAGCATACTTATAATGAATCTATACTGTTTTTTCTAACAAGTTTGCATTCATTTTAATACTATATATATATTTGTATTTCAGGATATGCATATGCCATAACTGGTTTAACCATTCACCCCTTGGCCGATATTTGGATTGCTTATTATTTCTGTTATTACAAGGAAATTTTCTACTCAGAATAAAGACATATAAAGCAGAAAAAGGGAAGGGGACATTGATTTTCTTGCAACAATAACAATAACCATCCTGGACAAGCCACAAATTAAAAAAAAAATCTTCAACATATCAGTATATGAAAGCTACAGGCAAACAATACACCTCATATTTGGAGAGAGAGGCGAATTCATGGACAAAAAAGACCCAGGAGTTAACTTACCTGGGGCAGATTGCTTCAAGTGACATTTAATCTCTAAGAAGATTAAACTGGAAATATTTAGTAAATAGTTGAATGCTGAATGTTTTAAAGAAATAAGACTGTAAGCTTCCAGGAGCTACAGACTTAGGGTGATTCTTGCTCTATTGCAGACCGTCTTCATATTACTATGGATAATCTACAAAAAAGAATCTTCTTCACTGTTCATAATGGTGCCTGGGGTAGCAGAAGACCAGCCACTGCTAAAATACACCCAAACCTAATCCCAATGAAGAAAAAAAAAATCATGAGGAGAAAAACCATCAACATGAGTATCCAGGCACAGGTGGAATCGTATAGAAAAAGGGGGAATAGAGGACGTCCATGAAACTACCCAGAACTAATTCCCTTTTCTTTATTAAAGCGTGAAGACATCAAATGAAGAGGAAGAATATCAAAACTAGAAACTGTGAATACTGGTGAAAATCTTTGCAGCTAGGGAGAAAAAAATCTGTCCCATTGAAAAGGCCACAAATAACTTCTATGCAAGCATTTCTTCTGGAAGAGCGGCAGGAAAATTGTGAAGACCACACTTCAGGCCTAGGTTTATAATTCCTGTCTACGAATGAGGCACATTCAGAAGATCAGAGAAAGCACCCCTTATCCCAAACTCCACCACAAAACTAAACATCATCAAGTAAAACTAACAGTGGGGAGTTGAGAGACATAGTCTCTCTCAGTAGACCACCAAGTTAATACCAAAGTCAATAATGAATACAAAAATGAGAATCACTAGAGGAATCTGAATTCTCTGGTGCTTGTAGAAAAATAATAATAACTCTGGTAGCCATGACAAAAAATAAACTCCAAACGCGGCCCTGCCCTGATTCAAACATACATCCACAATAAAGTTCTAGAAAAAGACAGGGTTTAATCATCCACGAGGGAAAAATTATACATAAAATAATATATCAATAACTACTATCATATCCAACATATCCATCTTTCAACCAAAATTAAGGGGAATACCAAAGAGCAAGATGACAACAATAATTAACATACTATCAAAATGAGATTCACATGTGAAACAAATAATATTATTATAAAATTAAAAATGAAGTGTAAATAAGCTATGATTAATATGTCAAAAGACCTAAAGGAAAAGGTAGACAGACTGTAGGGGCAATAGGTAACTTCAACAGAGAGGTATGACCCAACCATTACACTCCTATATATATCCCCAAAATATTTGCAAGCAGAGACTCAAACAGATACAAGCACACTGATTTTCATAACATCACTATTCACAATAGTCAGTAAATAAAACAATTCAAGTGTCCATCAACAAATGAGTAGATAAACAAATTGTGATATGTATTTACAGTGGAATATCAACAGGCTGTAAAAAAGATACGAGTCCTGACACATGCTACAGCATGGAGGAACATTAAAAATATGCTAAGTAAAATAAACGAAACAAAAAATGAGAAATAATATATAAAACCACTCATAGGAAATACCTAAAATAGAAAGAAAGTATATTAGAAGTTACTAAAGACAGTGGAAAGGGGAGGATAGGGAGTTATTGTTTAATAGATACAGTGTTTCTGTTTATGGAGATAAGAAAGTTTTGGTAATATATAGTGGTGAAAGTTTCACAACATTGTGAACTAATTAATATCACTGAATTAACAATTTGTCAGTTAAAATAGAAAAAAAATTACATATATTTTACCACAAGAAAATGATTAAAGAACAAAATCCTGCTTAAAGCCAGCCTTAGTCATCTAGTGCTGATGTAACAGATATACCACAAGTGGATGACTTCAACAAACAGAAGTTTATTCTGTCAGAGTCTAATAGTCTAGAAGTCCAAATTCAGGGCATCAGCTCCAAGGAAAGGCTTTATCTGTAGGCTCCTGAGGAAGGCCCTTTTCATCAATCTTTCCTTGGTCTGGGAATTTCTCCATGCAGGAACCCCTGGTAAAAATGATGTGCTTTGCTCCCAGCACTGCTTTCTTGTTGGTATGAGGTCCCCCTTCTCTGCTTGCTTCCTTTTCCTTTTATCTCTTGTAAGATAAAAGGTGGTGCAGGCTACACTCCAAGGAAACTCCCTTTATGCTGGATCAGGGATGTGACCTCAGTAAGATTGTTACAATCTCACCCTAACTTCTTTAACATAAACTTACCATCACAAAATGGAGGACAACCACACAATGCCGACAATCACGGCCTAACCAAGTTTACACATATTTTGGGGGGACATAATTCAATTCATGTCAAAGCCAAAGACAGAGGGCTTCTTGAAAGAGTGAATGCTTCATTCTTTACAGCAGACTTCAAAATAATTGAAACAAGAAAATGATGGAGTCTTATATTTCCTGTTGAAATAGGAATAATAAATCAACCCAGAATTCCACACCCTGAGCTTCTATTAATGGTTGTGGAAAAATATGGAAATGGACAGTAGTAATGGATTAACAACATGATAAAACCATGTAATGTTGCTGAATTGTACATGTGAAGAATGTTGAAAAGTCAAATTGTTGCATATATACTTACAATAAAAAAAATGACAGATAATCATTTTCTCAGAAAACCAGTAACTGATAAAAATTATTGCCAGTACAACTCTTCAAGACATTATTAAAATATTCTAAAGGAATAAAGATTATGATATAAGCCAAAATCTTGAATCTGCACAGTGTCAAAATGGAATAAAGAAAGGTTATATATTTTTATTTTAGTTGCTCAAAAATATAATTATTAAAACAATAATAATAGCCATGCATTATGCATTATGTTTATAGTATAAGTCAAAGTGAATGGAAAAACAAAGGGACAAGGGATGGGAGAAAGCGATAGGAAATTCTGGCAAAAGCAATCCAAGTGAAGTCTGTCACCTTTCCCTTTGGCGTATAAAACTGAAATTTGTGCTTAGGACAAGATGTGTCATCCTGGCTCCTTGGATTGGCTGAGCTTGTGGGATGACTCTGTTTCTCACGGTGCCTTGATCCAAAACACATCTTAGAGTAGCTGATGGAGTAGAAAACATCCCTTATGTCCTATCCTAAGCGTATGTCAACATTCCACTCAAACTGCTTATGTGTGCATGTCACATGGCATTTGGAAAACCCTATTCTATATCTGTTGCTGGTGAAGAAGAAATGTTGTCCTTCAACTGCTCCACAAAACAACTTTTTGTGAAGGCCACCATCCTGTATCAACCACAGGGTGAGACACACTGGCCACAGAGGACTGGTGCTCAATATTAAAAATGTCCTTGCTCTGTTTCTTGTCTATGTGAGTAAAGCATTTTTCTATACAATGCCTATTTGTAAGATGTGCTTTCATTGTTGACCTCAGACATTGGCTAGTCGGAAATACACAGTTATAATGCCCTTACCCGCCACACATCGGTTAGTTTGTTGTACTGTGAGGGCATGTGTGTGGTTGTGATGCTGGAAGATACTCCATCAGTATTTGAATACCAGCAGGGTGAACCACAGTGAACAGGTTTCAGCTGAGATTCCAGACTAACACAGACTAGGAAGAAATACTTGGCAGTCTATTTCTGAATAAAACTAGCCAGTGAAAACATTATGAATATCAGTAGAATTTGTCTAATACAGTGCCAGAAGAAGAGCCTGTCAGGTGGTAAGGCACTCACAAGATGACTGGGAAAGACCTGCCCCTCAAATTAGAGTCAACCTTAATGATGTAGACGGAGTCAAACATTTGGGACATTCATTTGCTCACGTGGCACAACTCAAAATGAGAAGAAACAGCTGCAAACATGCATTAATATTCAACTGCAAAACAGAGCATAAATTGCTCATATACATCTTCAAATTGAACCTGAAGAAAATTAGAAAAAGTCCACTAAAGCCAAAGTATGACCTTGAGTATATACCACCTGAAATTAGAGACTATCTCAAGGATAGATTTGACGCATTGAACACTAATTATGGAAGAACAGATAAATTGTGGATTCACATCAGGTACATCATACATGAAGAAAGCAAGGGGTCATTAAAAAGAGAGAAAAGCAAGAAAAGACAAAAATAGATGTTCGAACAGATTCTGAAACTTACTCTTGAACATTGTATAGCTAAAGCTAATGGAAGAAACTATGAGGTAAAGAGGTGAACAGAAGATGTAAAAGGGTGGCTTGAGAATACAAAGTAAAGTAGTATAATGACAAGTGCAAAGACCTGGAACTAGAAAACCCAAAGGGAAGAACATGCTCACTATTTCTCAAGCTGAAAGAACTGAAGAAAAAAAATCAAGCCTTGAGGCCTTGAGTTACAATAGTGAAGTTTTCCATCGACAAAATACTGAGTGATGCAGGAAGCATCAAAAGAAGATGGAAAGGACTTCATGGCAACATGGCACTATAGACAGAAGCACCACACCGTCATTCCACAGCAAAGGTCCAACAATCTAAGTCAGAGAGAAAAGTCAATCCTGGAAACCTAAGCATCAAATGAAGAGATAAAGAACTACCCAAGCACTGAATGGAATAAGAAACTGACAGAGAACAGTGAGCAAGCAGAGATACGTGCAGAGGTCTCTCATCAGCTAAAACAGCTTGGATTCACCAACTTGAACTCCTGTTGGAGGTCAGTGAACAAGGAGTACAAGAAAGCAGCTTCATGGAGCTCCCTGCAGGAGACAGCAGAACTGGTAATGAGCAGCATACGCTTTCCCACTCCTACCATTCTACACCCCTACTCGGCCACCTCTGCTTCACACAGCTACAGTCCCTTGACCAGGAGGCACCAGCTTCAGCCTTGTGTCACTTGGATTCCCCCGACCCACATTACTGGCTACCTGAGTGCCATTTGTTGCTAGTGTTTATTTTTTCTGCTTCTTCCATACCTCTCACCAATTCTCCTTCCTTTCTCGAAAATACCTGGCTCTGTGTGCCAACTTTGCTTCTTCCAGAAAGGCTATGAAATGCTGCTCGACTGTGGAGCTGCTTCCCAGGCTGTGCCACCATGCTGGAGGGATCCCTGGGGTTTTTGTTTGCTTGATTTGTTTGTTTCCCTTTAATTTTTTCGGCATGGGACCCACTTCTACCCAGGCTGTATCACTCGGCTTGAGTGCTACATCTTCAGTCTGCACAACCACGGAGTCAGATTCCTGGGGGCATTTCTTTTTTCTTTTATTTTTTTGTTGTTGGTTTTTTTGTTTTGTTTTGTTTTATCTCTTTTTGTCTTTCTTCATTTCACAGTTTCTCATCTTTCTATACTTACCTTCTCTTCCTGTCTCCTGAATACGTGACACTGTGAGACACCTCTACCACTTTTAGCCAGGTTGTACTTCACAGCCTGGCAGAAATTTCCCAAGTCCTCAACCTGACTGGTGTAATCCCTGGGGGATTTTCTTTTCTTCTAATTTTAACTTTTTTTTTTTTACTGTTTATACTTTTTCTTTTCATGTCCTTTTCTTTTTCTCTATTTCTCAGTTCATTCCAACAGCAACCTCCTCTAGCACTCTTTTGTTTGTTGGTTTCTTTCTTTTTGCCCCTGTTTCTTTCTCTTCCTTCTCTTCTTTCCCTTACCCATGTTATCTCTACACGCCACAATCCTCCCCCTCCTTTCTGCCTACCTGCACTGTGAACTTAACATCACACCCCTTAGCAGCACAGCCACGGCCTACTGGAGCCTACCTTTCACTAATTCCAGGCCCTCCTCTTGGCCACATACATGCCACAAACAACCGATCTCAGCAGCACCCCTTCAGCAGGACTTGCCCTCCTGCAACATAGCTGAGTGAGTGTCCCTGCACATTGGACAAGGAGGTGAAAAGTATCATGCCAACAGACGAGAAAACAACAAAGAACGCACAACTTGCCTGCTCAGACATTACAAATAAAACAAAAAGCAGGACAATACAACCAAACTACAATCAATAAACTAGGAAAATAACTACAGAATGTCTGAAAGACAGCAGACAATATCAAAACAACTTAAATAGGACAGGATGGTTTCAGTGAGCATTGAAAATAAAACACCAGATAACTTTCCAATAAGAGAAAAGGCTCTAGAACTACCTGATTGGGAATTCTAATCTCCAATATTCAGAGCTATCCAAGAGTTGATGCAAAAAGCAGAAAAAAATAGGGACAAAATAGACAAATTCAAGGAAAATACAGACAAAAAATGGAAGAATCAGAGAATAATACAGGAACAAAATGCCAAAATAAGTTCTCAACTAGAAATAATACAAAAACAAAAATTAGAAATTCAAAAGAGAAACAACAAGGTTTCAGAAAAGGACAGTGTCTTAGAAGGGCTGAGGAGCAGTTTTGAAAACGTGGAATACAGGATCAGTGAAACTGAAGACAAAGGCTTGGGTACAACTATGTGTGAGGAAAAATCAGAAAAAAAGAACAAAGAAAAATGAAGAAACCTTGAGAACTATATGAAAAACTATCAAATTTTTAAAAAAAATTCCAGTGATCAGAGTTCCAGAACAGAGGGAGGAAACAAAATACACGGAGAGGATCATTGAAGAACTACTGACACAAAATTTCCCTAATATCATGAAATATTAAAAGCGGACCATCCAAGAAGCTCAATGAACCAAGTAGAAGATAGACTCTAAAAGAAAATCACCAAAGCATATCATAATCACACTTACTAAACCCAAAGACAAAGAAAGAATCCTGAAACCAGCTTGAGAAAAATGAAAAGTCACATATAAAGGAGAAACAATGAGACTAACTGCAGATTATTCAGCAGAAACAATGCAGGCAAGCAGACAATGGGATGCCATGTATAAAATCTTAAAAGAAAAAAAAATCGCCAGCCAAAAATAATATAACCTGCAAAACTCTCATTCAAATATGATGGTGAAATTAAGACATTTCCAGGTAAACAGAAATTTAGGGACTATGTAATCAACGAAACCATTTTACAAGAATTATTAAAAGCAATCCTTCTGTCTGAGAACAAACAACATCAGACTATAGGCTGAATATAGGACGTAGGATCGTACCAGCCAGATACCAATCTAGCAAATGAACTGTCAAGGAATATCCAAAACCAAAAGAATTACAACAGGAAACAAGAGAGGTTGATCTGTAAATGAGAACAATATCAGAACAATAAAAGAGGGAATAAACTGTGTCAGTATACCATCTTTTAATGAAGAGGAAGGCAGGATGATACCAAGTAATAATAGACTGGTTCAAACCTAGAAAGGTAAGGGGAAATTTCAAGGTAACCACAAGAGAGTTAATAGATCTACTCATCAAAATAAAGAAGAAAAACATCATGTAGCCTTAGCTACCCATCATGAACTGGATGTTGTCTAACCCACAGAGTCATAAAATTGGACCTGCAGAGCATCACTCTATCATTAAATCAAAGTGGTATATATGAGATGACGCCCAAACAGGACATGAAGGCACAAGTTGCGTGAAGAAGTAGCCAAAATGTCCATGGTCTTCACTCCTGTCACCTTACCCTTCTCCTCCCAGTCTGCTCCTATGACCTCATGGAGGGTTCCTTATGATAATTTGACAGAGAATGAGAAAACTTAAGCCCAATTTATAGATGGTTGTGTGTCACATGCAGGCACCACTCAAAAGTTGACAGAAGCTGTATTGTAGATCCCTTATGGAATCTCCCTGAAATACAGAGAAGGGAAATCTTCCCAATGGGCAGAACTTTGATCAGTGCACCTGGTTGTTCACTTTTCTTGAAAAGGAAATGTGCAGATCTGTAATTATATACTTATTCATTGGCTGTGGCCATTGATTTGGTTGGATGATCGGGGATTTTGAAGGAATACGATTGGAAAATTGATGACAAGGAGGCATGGAGAAGAGGATAGACTTATCTGAATCAGCCAGAGAAGTGAAGATATCTGTGTCTGATGTGAATGTTTACCAAAGGATGATCTTGGCAGAGGAGGACTTTAACAATCAAGTGGATAGGATGACATGTTCTGTGGAAACCAGTCATCCTCTTTTCCCATCCATTCCTGTCATTGCTCAATGATATCATGAACCAAGAGGCTATGGTGGCAGTGATGGAAGTTATGCATGAGCTGAGCAACATGGATTTCCACTCACAAAGGCAAACTTGGCTATAGTCACTACAGAGTTCCCTGTTTGCCAACAGTAGAGACCAACATTGAGTCCCCAATACAGCACCATTCCTCGAGGTGATCAGCTAGCAGCCTGGTGGCTAGTTGATTACATTGGACTACTTTCATCATGGAAAGGGTACGGTTTCAGTCTTACTGGGATAGACACTTAGTCTGGATATGAATTTTCCTTCCCTGAACACAATGCTTCTACCAAAACTGCCATCCGTAGTCTCACAGAATTTCTTATTCAGTCATGGTATCCCACATCTCATTGCCTCAGATCAAACGACTCACTTCACAGCAATTGAAGTGTGGCAATGGGCGCATGCTCATAAAATTATCTGGACTTACCATGTTCCTCAGTATCCTGAAGTAACTGGCTTGATAGCAAGATGAAATGTAATTTTAAAGACACAATTATGGTGCAGACTAGGGGACAACACTTTGCACAGTTGGGGCTATGTTATTCATGAAGCTGTATATGCTCTAAACAAGCATCCAATACATGGAGCTGTTTCTCTGATAACCGGGATTCATGTGTCCAGGAACCAAGGGATAGAAATGGGAGTGACACCACTCACTATTACCCCTAGCGACCCACTCTCAAAATTTTTGCTTCCTGTCCCCTGACTCTATGCTCTGTGATTCTAGAAGTCTTAGTTCCAAAGGCAGCAATATTCTCATCTGGGGACACAGTACTATTTCCACTGAACTGGAAGTTAAGTATGCCACCCTGTCACTTTGGGTTCTTTATAGCTCTGAATCAACAAAGAAGGTGTGATTGATCCTAATTACCAAGGAGAAATCAGATTGATATTGCATAATGGAGGTAAAGAAGAGCGTGTCTAGAATACAGGTGATCCCTTAGGTTGTTTCTTACTAGTAGCATGACTTGTGATTAAAGTCAATGGAAAACTACAGCAACCAAATCCTAACATGACTATTAATGGCACAGAAGCTTCAGGAATGTGCCTACCAGGCATAGAACCATGATCAGCTGTGGTACCTGTTGAAGGTAAAGGGAATACAAAATGGGTGGTGGAAGAAGATAGTTCTAAATATGAGGTATGGGAGTTCTGGCAAAATGGCACTCTAGGCAGAAGCACCACACCGTCCCGCCACAGCAAAATCCAAAAAACTAAGCCAAACAGAGAATACAACTATCCTGAAACCCTAAAACATCAAATGAAGAGATAAAGAACTCAGCCAAGCACCAAATGGAGTGAGAAAACTGACAGAGAACGGAGAGCAAGGAGAGATTCATGCAGAGGTCCCCTATCACCTAACGCAGCATGGATCCACCATCTTGGACTCCTATCAGAGACCAGCAAACAGGGAGGACGAGAAAGCAGCCTCAAGGAGCATCCAGCGGGAGACAAAACAACTGGTAATTTGTGGTGTGTGCTTTCCCACCCTCCACCCCTCTTCGCCCCGGCTAGGCCTCCTCTGCTTCCTGCAGCCACGGTCTCTTGACTGGGAAGCGCTGGCTGCTTGGATTTCACACACCTGAGCTGGCAGCTCTCTGGATGCCATTTGTTGGCTGCTGGTGTTGCTTTTTTCCACTTCTTTTGATTTCTTCCTTGACTCTAGCCATCTCCCCCTCCTTTCGCTTGAGTGCCTCGCTCCGTGCACCATCTTTGCTTCTTCCTGAGGGGCTACAGAGCTCCGGTAATTTGTGATACACCTTTTCCCTCTCCCTACCCTTCTTCACCCACACTCAGCCCCATCTGCTTCCCAAGGACACAGTCTCTTGTCCAGAAAAACCAGTCCGCACTAGCTGACTCTCTGAGTGCCATTTGTTGGCTACTGGTGTTGCTTTTTTTTTCTGCTTATTTCAATTTCTTGCGTACCTCTCGCCGCCTCTCTGAACTTTCGGTTAAGTCCTTGACTCCATGAGCCACCTTTGCTTCTTCCTGAGGGGCTGCAGAGCTCCATTTGAGTGTGGAGCTGCTTCCTGGTCTGGGCTAACACGCTGGTGGGATTCTGGGGCTATTGTTTGCTTGTTTTCTTTTCCTTTTCTTGAGTTGTGAGCCCTTTATGGCCAGGTGGAACTGCATGGCAAGGAGAATCCCCTTCGGCTTCCACAGATGTGCAGAGGGATCCCTGAGAGCATTTCTTTTTTTGTTGTTTTTTTTTTCTGTTTTTCGGGGGGGGGGTCTTGTTCTTTTTTTTTTTTTTAGTTTGTTTTGTTTTCTTTTCCCTCTTTTTCCCTTTTAGTCTTTCTTTATTGCTCAGTTTCTCATCTCTCTGTATCTTCCTTCTCTTTCTGATCCCTGAATACCTAGCATTGTATACCTCTATGTCTTGTAGCCAGGCTGTACTGCAACACCTGAGAGTGATTTCCGCAGACCTCATAGCTGTATCGGTGGGATCCCTGGGAACTTTACGGTTCTTTAACCTTTCTGATTTTTATTTATTCATTCTTTTCTTTTCTTCCTCTTCCCCGTTCTGTTTTTCTCCATTTCATAGTCTCTCATCTCTCCACGCCAACGGCCAGCCCCCCTAGCATTCTTTTTTGTTTCTATGTTTTTGGTTCCTGCTCCTCTCTCCTCTCTCCCGTATCCATCTTAGCTCCACACATAACAATCTACTTGTTGCATCCTGCCTACCTGCACCATGTGCTTGACATCACACCTCCAAACAGCACAAGCACAGCCTACTGGTACCAGCCCTGCACTGATTACCAACCCGCACTGGTGGCTGTAGTAAGTGCCACAAACAAACCATCCCAGTAACTCCTCTTCAGCTAGACCTGCCCTGCAGTACCATATCTGAGTGACTGACCCTGCCAGTTGGAGAAGGAGGCAAAAAGTATTGAGCACACAGACGAGCATAAAACAAAGAACACACAGTCCGCCTTCTCAGATATAGTAATTTTCTTTTTAAAAAAGGGAAGAAACAAACAAATCTACAATCAATAAACGAGAAAAATAACTACTGAATGCCCCGAAAACAGCAGACAATATAAAAACATTTACAAAAGCAGGACAGGATGGTTCCAGTAGGCATCCAAAATAAAATACCTGATGACTCTTCTGTGAGGGAAAATGCACTAGAACTACCTGATAGGGAATTCGAATTTCTAATACTCAGAATTCTCCAAGAACTGAGGCAAAAAGCTGACAAACATGAGGAAAAAATAGACAAATTCATGGAAAATACAGATAAAAAATTGTAAGAATTCAGGAAGATAATGCAGGAAAAAAAGCAAAGATAAACTCACAGCTAGAAATTATACAAAGACAACAATTAGAAATCCAGAAGATAAACAAAAAGATTTCAGAAATGGACGGTGTCATAGAAGGGCTGAGAAGCAAATTTGAAACGGTGGAAGACAGGATAGGTGGAGTTGAAGACAAACACTTGGATACAACTTTGAGGAAAACTCAGAAAAAAGAACAAAGAAAAATGAAGAGACACTGAAAGTTATGTGGGACACAATCAAAAGCAAAAATGTTGCGAATGATTGGAAATCCAGAACAGGGGGAGAAAACAGAAAACACAGAGAGGATCATTGAGGAACTGCTGACAGAAAACTTCCACAATATCATGAAAGATGAAAAGCTGGACATAGAAGCAGCTCAACGAACCCCATATAGAAGAGACCCCAAAAGAAAATCACAAAGGCATATCATATTCACACTTGCAAAAACCAAAGACAAGCAAAGAATCCTGAGAGCAGCTCATGAAAAACAAGAAGTCACATACAGAGGAAAACAATAAGAAAGACTAAGCTCAGATTATTCTGCAGAAAGCATGCAGGCAAGAAGGCAATGGGATGACATATATAAAATCTAGAAAGAAAAATTGTCAGCAAAGAATAATATATCCTGCAAAACTTTCGTTCAAATTTGATGGTGAAATAGGTCATTTCGAGATAAAAAGAAATTAAGCGAATATGTAAAAGTGAAACCAAACTTACAAGAATTATTAAAGGGAGTTTTTCGATCTGAGGACAAACAGCTTCAGCTCACAGGCAGAACCTAGGATGCAGGATCATACAAGCCAGATATCAATCTAGGAAATGAACTCTCAAGTACTATCCAAAACCAAAAGAAATACAACAGGGAATCAGAGAAGTTAATCAATAAACCACAATAAAATCAAAACAATGAAAGAGGGAATAAACGGCGTAGGTATAGAACCTTCTAATGGAGAGGAAAGCAAGGAGATACCGAGTAATAATATACTGCTTCAAACTTAGAAAGATAATGGTAAAATTCATGGTAACCACAAAGAAAGTTAACAAACGTACTCATAAAAATAAAGAGGAAAAACATAAAGTCTCAGCAAAAACAAAACCTGCAAAAACAAAAGAAATGAAAAAAAAAATCCACAAACAAAAATAACTCAGCACAAGAGAGTAAGAAGAACAAAGAAAACTTCAGCACCACAAAAAAAAACACTACAAAATGACAGCAACAAACTCACATCTATCAATAATTACATTGAATGTAAATGGACTCAATGCACCCATAAAGAGACAGTGAGTGACAGAATGGATAAGGAAACAGGATCCATCAATATGCTGTCTACAAGAGACACACCTTAGAAACAAATATGTGAATTTATTAAAAGTCAAAGGTTGGAAAAAATATACCAAGCTAACAACTACCAAAAAAGAGCATGAGATGCAATTCTAATTGGAGATAAAATAGATTTAAAACAAAATCTACCATAAAAGACAAAGAAGGACACTATATATTGATTAAGGGGATGATCCATCATGAAGACATAACCATAATAAACATCTATGCACCCAATGACAAGACTCCAAAATATATAAAACAAACTCTAACAACACTGAAAAGAAAAATTGACAGTTCCACAATAATAGTAGGAGACACCACTCTCAGTAAAGGATAGAACAACTAAGAAGAAACTCAGCAAAGATACAGAAGACCTAAAGGTCACAATCAACCAACTTGACCTCAAAGATATATACAAAACACTCCATCCATCCACGGCAAAGTACGCATTCTATTCCAATGCGCATGGAATGTTCTCCAGAATAGACCACATCTTAGGTCACAGAGCAATCCTCAACAAGATCCAAAACGTTGAGATAATTCAAAGTAGCTTCTCTGACCACAATGCCATCAAGGTGGAAATTAACAATAAAAAGAGCAAGGAAAAAAAATCAACTACATGAAAACTGAATAATACCCTGCTTACACATCAGTGGGTAATAGAAGAAATCAGAGATGGAATCAAAAAATTCCTAGAATCAAACGAGAATTAAAACACATCATACCAAAACCTTTGGGTCACAGCAAAGGAAGTCCTCAGAGGACAATTTATAGCAATAGATGCACATATCAAAAAAGAAGAAAGGGACCAAATTAAAAAATTATCTCCAGAACTCAAATAAATAAAAAGAGAACAGCAAAAAAAAAAAAAAAAAAAAAAAAAAAACAGCCCACAACCACCAGAAGAAAGGAAACAGTAAAGATCAGAGCAGAAAAAAATGAAATAGAGAACAGAAAAACAATAGAAAGAATCAACAAAACCAAAAGTTGGTTCTTCGAAAGAATCAACAAAATTGACAAACGACTGACCAGACTGACAAAAGAAAAACAGGAGAGGACACAAATAACACAAATAAGAAATGAAATGTGGGTACATTACAACACACCTAACTTAAAAAAAGGATTATAACAGAATATTATGAAAAACTATACTCCAAGAAATTTGAAAACCTAGAGAAATGGAAAAATTTCTAGAATCACACGGCCTACCAAAACTACAACAAAGTGAAGTTGAAAATCTGAACTGACCCATAACAAGAGAAGAGATTGAAAAGGTACTAAAAAAACTCTCAACAAAAAAAAGCCTGGCCCAGATGGCTTCACTGGACAATTCTACAAAACATTTACAGAAGAGCTTGTACCAGTGCTACTCAAGCTATTTCAGAGCATAGAAGAGGAAGCAACACTTCCAAATTCATTCTATGAAGCCAGAATAACGCAGATAGCAAAACCAGGCAAAGAAGTCACAAAAAAAGAAAATTACAGACCAATATCTCTCACGAATATAGATGCAAAAATTTTGAACCAAATTGTATCCAATAGAATTCAGCATCATATCAAAAAAATAATACACCACAACCAAGTAGGATTCATACCAGGTATGCAAGGTTGGTTCAACTTTAGAAAATTAATCAATGTAATCCACCACACAAATAAAAGGAAAGAAAAGAATCACATGATCATCTCAATTGATGCAGAAAAAGCATTTGACAAAGTCCAACACTGATTCCTGATAAAAACTCTCAATAAAATAGGTATAGAAGGGAAATTTCTCAACATAATAAAGGGCATCTATGCAAAACCAAAGGCCAACATCATTCTTAATGGAGAGAGGCTGAAAACATTCCCCTTGAAAACAGGAACAAGACAAGGATGCCCTTTATCACCACTCCTATTTAACATTGTGCTGGAAGTTCTAGCTAGAGCAGTAAGGCAAGAAAAAGAAATAAAGCACATCCAAAATGGTAATGAAGAAGTTAAACTGTCCCTGTTTGCAGATGATATGATACTATGCATAGAAAACCCTAAATACTCCACGAGAAATCTACTGGAACTAATAGAAAGATTTAGCAGAGTAGCAGGATACAAGATAAACATTCAAAAATCAGCTGGATTCCTATACACAAGTAAGGAGAACGATGAAAATGAAATCAGGAAAACAATACCATTTTCAATAGCCCCTAAAAAAATAAAATACTTAGGAATAATTCTGACCAGTGTTGTAAAAGACCTATACAAAGAAAACTACAAAACACTACTGCATGAAACCCAAGGGGATCTGCATAAATGGAAAAACATACCACATGGATAAGCAGACTCAACATTGTGAAAATGACAATTCTACCCAAAGCAATTCACAAATACAACGCAATCCCAATCCTAATACCAACAACATTCTTCAAAGAGATGGAAAAACTAATCATTAACTTTATACGGAAAGGGAAGAAGCCCCGAATAAGTAAAGCACTACAGAAGAAGAAGAATAAAGTTGGACAACTCACACTACCTGACTTCAGTACCTTCTATACAGCTACAGTAGTCAAAACAGCCTGGTACTTGTATAGCGACAGACACATTGACCAATAGAACTGAATTGAGAATGCAGATGTAAATCCATCCACCTACGGTCACCTGATCTTCGACAAGAGCCCAAAGTCCTTCAAATGGGGAAGAGACAGTCTTTTTAACAAATGGTGCTGGCAAAACTGGATAACCATTTGCAAAAAAATGAAACAGGAC
Source organism: Dugong dugon (assembly GCA_030035585.1). Taxonomy (NCBI): domain Eukaryota; kingdom Metazoa; phylum Chordata; class Mammalia; order Sirenia; family Dugongidae; genus Dugong; species Dugong dugon. The sequence continues at coordinate 26,970,638 of CM057478.1, read as the reverse complement.
CCATACCTCACACCGTATACAAAAACTACTTAAAAATGGATCAAAGACCTGCATATAAATCCTAGATATAAAGTTCATAGAAGAAAAAATAGGACCAAAACTCAGAACTTAATACATGGCATTAACAGGATACAAACCAAAACCATCAATGCACAAACTCCAATAGATAAGCTAGATAACTGAGATCTTCTAAAAATCAAACACCTATGCTCTTCAAAAGACTTCACCAAAAGAGTCAAAAGAGAACCCACAGACTGGGAAAAAATATTTTGGACAGTACAAGTCAGACAAAGGTCTAATCTCCATAATCTACAAGAAAAACCAACACCTCTACAACAAAAAGACAAATAATCCAATTAAAAAATGGGCAAAGGAAATGTACAGACACTTGACCAAAGAAGATATTCAGATGGCCAACAGACACATGAAGAAATGCTCGCGATCACTACCCATTAGAGAAATGCAAATTAAAACCACAATTGATACCATCTCACTCCAGCATTACTGGTACGAATCAAAAACACTGGAAATAACAAATGTTGGAGGGCCTGCAGGGAGATCATAACTCTTACGCACTGCTGGTGGGAATGCAAAATGATACAACCATTTTGGAAAATGATATGGCTCTTCCTCAGAAAGCTATAAATAGAGATACTATTTGATCCAGCAATCCCATTCCTAGGAATATAACCTAGAAAAATAAGAGTCGTCACTCGAATAGACATACGCACACCTATGTTCATGGCAGCATTGTTCACAATAGCAAAACGAAGGAAACAACCTAGATGCCCATCAACAGATGAATGGATAAAGAAACCATGGTACATACACACAATGGAGTACTATGCAACGAGAAAGAACAACAATGAATCTGTGAAACATCTCATAACATGGATGAAACTGGAGGACATTATGCTGAGTGAAATAAGTCAATCACAAAAGGACAAATATTGTATGAGTCCTCTATTGTAAAAACCCATAAAAAAGTTCACACACAAAATGCAACAATCTTTGTTGGTCACCAGGGATGGGTGGGGTGGGGAGGAAATACTAAACGTTAAATAAGTGGTATCTTGGGTGAAGTGTGAGACAGTACACAATACAGGGGAAACTAGCAGAACGTGTACAAGGAAAGGTCATGGAAGCCCCATAGACCCATCCAAACTCCCTGAGGGACTGAATTGCTGGGTGGAGGGTTGTGGAGACCATGGTGTCGGGGAACATCTAGCTCATTTGGCATGACACAGCTTATAAAGACAACGCTCTACATTCTACCTTGGTGAGTAGTGTCTGGGGTCTTAAAAGCCTGTGAGCGGCCATCTAAGATAATCCACTGGTCTCATCCCTTCAGGAGCTAGGGACAATGAAGAGAACAGGATAGAAGGAAAAGATTAGTCCAAAGGAATAACTGTCCACAGCTACCAAGGCCTCCACTGGACTGAGTCCAGTACAGCTAGATGGTGCCCGGCTACCACCACTGACTGCTCTGACCAGGATCACAACAGAGGGTTCTGGACAGAGCTGGAGAAGGATTTAGAGCATAATTCTAACTCACAAAAAAAAAAAAAAGACCAGATTTACTGGCCTAAAGGAGACTGGAGAAACCTTGAGAGTATGGCCCCCAGACACCCTTTTAGCTCAGTGGTGAAGTTACCTCCGAGGTTCACTATTCAGCCTGATAGTGGACAACCCCGTAAAACCAAATGAGACTAAAGAGGTACAGGAGTCCAGTGACAAGGGCTGGAAGGCAGAAGGGGACAAGGAAGCTGGTGATAGGTACCCAAGGTAGAGTAAGGATATTGTTGATGTGTTGTGAGATTGTTAACCATGGTCATAGGGCAACATTTGTAGCAACTGTTTCAGGAGAAACTATTTGTTCTGTAAGCCTTCATGTGAAGTAAAATAAAAAAAATTAAAAAATTAATTAATTTATTTATATGAGGTATAACAATGATACCAGTTGCAGAATTGAGGAGTGGAATTGTTGTGAGTATTCCTTCCTTGTATGTGTGCATCAAATAGTTTTATTTTCTTCAGTGATAAAATATATGATGTAAATAGGGTTAGTGTGTTTTGGTTGCACGCATGTTTGCTTCATCATGTTAGGTGCAACTATGACTTTTGTGATCTAATGTGAGCAGCCAATCAGTTGAAAAAGGAGTTTACCTGGGGCTTTAGCCTGCATCCTAGATATATATATGTATGAATGTTCTGACAAAGCTTCTCACTGCCTTTTGATCCTGAATCCAGATCTTCACCATCTGACTTCCAGTTCTTGGAACTTGAATCAGTGACCTGCTATATTGCCTACCCACCTAGGAATGCATCAGCCTCCACAGCCTGTGAGCATGTGACTGCCATATTAGCAACCAATGGTAGATTCGCTGTCCTCCGCAGCCTGTCATTTCAGTCACCAAGGTTATATTTTCCAACAACTTATCCCTCTTCTTTGTTTCCAACTTTCACATTCCAATCACCAGTAATTATCAGTGCATCCTGATTGTAAGTTTGATCAATTGTAGACTGAAAAGTTGGTAAACAGCTTCAATATCTTCATGTTTAGCCTTAGTGATTGGTGTGTAAATTTGAATAATAGCATATTAACTGGTTTTCCTAGTAGGTTGATCTTACTTTGATGAGGCAGCTTCCATCTTCTTCTGATGCTTCCTGCGTTGTTTTAGATTTTCCCCGTAGAATTCTTCACTTTTGCAACTCGATGACTTGAATTTTTTCTTCGGTTCTTTCAGCTTGAGAAATGCTGACTGCATTCTTTCCTTTTGGATTTCTAACTCCAGCTCCTTGTCACCTTACAAGTGAATCTTGGATTCGTCAGCCTCTTCAACTCATAAGCCAGCAGCCTGCTAGATGACTGGCTTATCATGGGGTTAATTTACGTGAGTCAAGGGACAACTTTAACCTCATGCCTGACACACTTTGTCTTTGGATTAGCCAGCTTCTACCGTTGTGTGAGTTATTGCCTTGAGAGATATCTCCTCTCTGTCTCTCTACTCTAGTCTAGAGAATACAGCCTAAGATTCTTCTTCAATCTTCTTTATTAATCATCCAGACTCCACATGTATATGAGACTATTGAAAAGGTCATGGCTTGGGTCAATAGCACATTAGTCTTCAATGTGTTTTTCAAAACATTAAAGAGGTCTTTTGCAGCAGATTTGACCAATGCAATGCCTCTTTTGATTTCTTGACTGCTGCTTCCATGGGTGTTGATTGTGGATAGGAGCAAAATGAAATCCTTGACAACTTCAATCTTGTCTCCATTTATCATGATGTTGCTAATTGGTCCAGCTGTGAGGATTTTTATTTTCTTTATTTTCATGTGTAATCCATACTGAACCCTGTGGTCTTTGATTTATATCATTAAGTGCTTCAAGTTCTCTTCACTCTCATCAAGCAAAGTTGTATCATCAGCATAAGCAGGTTGTTAATGAGTCTTCCTCCAATCCTGATTCTACGATTTTCATCATAGAGTCCAGCTTCTCAGACTATTTGCTCAACATTCAGACTGAATAGGTATGGTGAAATGATACAACCCTGAAGAACAAATTTCCTGACTTTAAACCACACAGTATCCCCTTATTCTTTTTGAAAGACTACATCTTCTTTATGTACAGGTTCCTAATGAGCATAATTAAGTGTTCTAAAATTCCCATTGTTTTGCAATGTTATCCATAGTTTGTTATGATCCACAGAGTCGAATGCCTTTCCATAGTCAATAAAACACAGGTAAACATCTTTCTGGTAGTCTCTGCTTTCAGCCAGGATCCATTTGACATCAACAGTGATATCCCTGGTTCTCCATCTTCTGAATCCAGCTTCAATTTCTGACAGTTCCCTGTCATTATATTGCTGCAACCATTTTTGAAATGTCTTCAGCAAAATTTTACTTGAATGTGATATTAATGATATTGTTCGATAATTTTCATATTCTGATGGATCACCTTTCTTGGAAATAAGCATAAATATGGAACTCTTCTCGTCAGTTGGCCAGGTAGCTATCTTCTAAATTTCATGGCATAGATGAGTGAGCACTTCCAGCTCTGCATCCATTGGTTAAAACATCTCAATTGCTATTCCTTCAATTCCTGGAGCCATTTTTTTGTCAATGCCTTCAGTGCAGCTTGGATTTCTTCCTTCAGTACCATCGATTCCTGACCACATGCTACCTCCTAAAGTGGTTGAATATCGATCAGTTCTTTTTGGTTTAGTGACTCTGTGTATTCCTTCCGTCTTCTTCTGATGTTTCCTGTGTTGTTTAAGATTTTCTCTGTAGAATTCTTCGCTATTGCAACTAGAGGCTTGAATTTTTTCTTCCGTTCTATCAGCTTGAGAAATGCTGAATGTATTCTTCCCTTATTGGTTTTCTAACTCCAGCTCTTTGCATATGCCATTATATTACTTTACTTTGTCTTCTCAAGACACCCATTGAAATCTTCCGCTCAGCTCTTTTACTTTATCTTTTTTTTCCTTTTGCTTTAGCTACTCGACATTCAAGAGAAAGTTTCAGTCTCTTCTGACACCATTTTGTCTTTTCTTTCTTTCTTGTTTTTTTAATCACCTCTTGCTTTCTTCATGTATGATGTCCTTGATGTCATTTCACAGCTCGCCTGGTCTTCATTGTTCAACGTGTCAAATCTATTCTTGAGATAGCCTCTAAATTCAGGTGGTATATGCTTAAGGTCGTACTTTAGTCCTTTTGGACTTGTTCTAATTTTCATTAGTTTAACTCGAATTTCCATATGAGCAATTGATGGTCTGTTCCAGTTGGCCCCTGGCCTTGTTCTGACTGATGATATTGAGCTTCTCCATTGTCTCTTTCCACAGATGTAGTCGATTTGATTCCTGTGTATTCTATCTGGTGAGGTCCATGTGTATAGTCGTCTTTTATGCTGGTCTTGCAAACTTCTATCACACGGTCTCCAGCATGGTTTCTATCACTAAGGCCATATTTTGCAACTACTGATCCTTCTTTGTTTCCAAGGTTCAGGTTCCAATCACCAGTAATTATCAATGCATCCTTATTGTATGTTCCATCAATTTCAGACGGCAGAAGTTGGTAAATATCTTCAATTTCTTCATCTTTGGCTTTAGTGTTTGGGGCATATGTTTGAACAATTGTCGTTTTAGCTCGTTTTCCTTGTGGGCATATGGATATTATCCTATCACTGACAATGTTGTACTTCAGGATAGGCCTCAAAATGTTCTTTTTGACGATGAATGCAACAACATTTCTTTTCAAGTTGGCATTCCTGGCATAGTAGACCATATGATTATCCTATTCAAAATGGCAAATATCTGTCAATTTAAGCTCACTAATGCCTATCATATCGATGTTTATGCAATCCATTTCATTTTTGCCTATTTCCAATTATCCTAGATTCATACTTTGTACTTTACACCTTCAGATCATTAATGGATGTTTCCAGCTGTTTCTTCTCATTTTAAGTTGTGCCACATCAACAAATGAAGGTCTTGAAAGCTTGACTTCATCCGTGTCATTAAAGTCGACTCTACTTTGAGGAGGCAGCTCTTTCCCAGTTACATTTTGAGTGTCTTCCAAACTGGCGACTCTCATCTTCCGGCGCTATATTGGACAATATTCCATTGCTGTTCATAAGGTTTTCATTGGCCAGTTTTTTCAGAAGTAGACTGTCAAGTCCTTTTTCCTAATCTGTGTTAGTCTGCAAGCTCTGCTGAAAACTGTTTATCACTGGTTACCCTGCTGGTATTTGAAATACCAGTGGCATAGCTTCAAGCATCACAGCAACATGAAACCCACCACAGTATTAAAAAAAAAAGATAAGTGGGCATGCATGGTTATAAAGGTTAAAATTAAAATATGTAGGAGTATATAACATGAAACACTCATCCACACTTTAATTTTAAATGCATACCATGAACCCCCACACGCCTGTGAGTTTTTTTGTACTGTGGGGGTTTTCGTGTTTCTGTGATGCTGGAATCTATGCCACTGGTTTTCAAATACTAGCAAGCTCACCCATGGCAGGTATGTTTCAGCTTAGCTTCCAGACTAAGACAGACTATTAAGAAGTACATAGTGACCTACTTTGGAAAAAAAAAGTCCAGTGAAAGCCTTATGAATAGCAGTGCAACACGGTCTGATATAATGCCTGAAGATGAATTCTTCCGGTTGAAAGACGCTCAAAATACAACTGGGGAAGAGCTGCCTCCTCAAAGTAAGATCAATCTTAATGACGTGCATGGAGTTAAGCTTTCAGGGTTTTCATTTTATGCAGTGGCACAACTCAACATGAGAAGAAACAGCTGAAAACATCTATTAATAATTTGAACTTTGAATGTACAAATTATAAATCCAGAGAAATTAGAAACTCTCAACAATGAAACGGAACTCATAAACATTGATATCCTAGGCATTAATGAGCTGAAATGGATTGGTATTGGCCATTTTGAATAAGACAATGATGTGGTCTACTATGCCAGGAATTACAACTTGAAAAGGAATAGTGTTGTATTTATCGTCAAAAGGAAAATTTCGAATAGGAATCATCTCAGTGGCAATGGGTTTGGTTTTTTGGTTTTATCCTGAAATACAGTAATGTCAGTGATAGGATAATATCCATATACCTACAAGGAAGACCAGTTAATACACTATTATTCAAATTTATGCACCAATCACTAAGGCTAAACATGAAGAAATTGAAGATGTTTACCAACTTTTCAGTCTACAATTGCTCAAACGTGCAATCAGGATGCATTGATAATTACTGGTGATTGGAATGTGAAAGTTGGAAACAAAGAAGAGTGATAAGTAGTTCGAAAATATGGCCTTGGTGACTGAAATGACATCTGAGATCACATGATAAAATTTTCAAGATCAAGGATTTATTCTTTGCAAATACATTTTTTCAACAACATAAACGGTGACTATACACGTGGATCTCGCCAGATGGAAAACACAGGAATCTAATTGACTACGTTTGAGGAAAGAGATGGTAGTAAAGCTCAATATCATCAGCTAGAACAAGGCCAGGGGCCAACTGTGGAATAGACCATCAGTTGCTCATATTCAACTTCAGATTGAAGCTGAAGAAAATTAGAACAAGTCCACAAGAGCCAAAATACGACATGAAGTATATCCCACCTGAATTTAGAGATAATCTCAAGAATAGATTTTACTTTTGAACACTAAAGATCGAAGACCAGGAGAGTTGTGGAATGATATCAAGGAGATTATACACAAAGAAAGCAAGAGGTCATTAAAAAGATGGGAAAGAGACATGACCAAAATGGATATCAGAAAACACTTTGTTGGTTTTGAGCGTAGAATAGCTAAAGTGAAAACAAGAAACCATGAAGAAAAAGAGTTGAACAGAAGATTTCCAACGACAGCTGGATAAGTAAGACAAAGTAAAGTACTATAAAGACATGTGCAAAGACCTGGAGTTAGAAAACCAAAAGTGAATAACAAACTTGACATTTCTCAAGCTGAAAGAACTGAAGAAATCATTTAAGCCTCTAGTTGCAATATTGAAGGTTTTTACAAGGAAAGTATTGTACGTTAGATAAAGGTTTACATAACCTATAGTTTCTCATTAAAGGGTTAGTACACGCATTGGTTTATGACATAGGTTAACAACCCCAAGACATGTCAACACTGTCCCTTCTAGAACTTGAGTTCCCTGTTACAAGCTTTCTTATCGCCTCCTGCCTTCTAGTCCTTGTCTCTGGGCTCTTGTGCCCCATTAGTCTCGTTTTCTTTTATGAGCCTGTCTAATCTTTGGCTGAAGAGTGAAACTCGGGAGTGACTTCATTACTGAGCTAAAAGGGTGTCCGGGAGCCATGCTCTCGGGATTTCTCAAGTATATATCTGGGCAGTAAATCTGGTCTTTTTGTTAGAATTTTGTTCTACATTTTCCTCTAGCTCTGTCTGGGACCCTCTGTTGTGGGCACTGTCAGACCAGTCAGTGGTGGTACCCAGGCACCCTCTAGTTGTACTGGACTCAGTCTGGTGGGCACCGTGGTAGTTGTGGTGCTTTAGTCCTTTGGAATAATCTTTCCCTTGTATCATATTTTCTTCATTTTCCCTTGCTCCCAAAGTGGTGAGACCAGTGGAGTATCTTAGATGGCTGCTAACAGGCTTTTAAGATCCTAGACACTACTCACCAAGGTAGAATGTAGAACTTTTTTTTTTAATAAACTATGTTATGCCAATTGATCTAGCTGTTTCCTGAGATCATGGTCCCCACAGCCCTAAGCCTAGCAATCTGGTCCCTCAGGGAGTTTGGATGTGTCTATTGAGCTTCCATGACCTTGCCTTGTACAAGTTGTGCTGGCTTTCCCAGGATTCTGTACTGTCTTACCCTTCACCAAACTTAGCACTTATCTATTGTCTATTTAATGTTTCCCTCATTACCCCTCCCCTCCCTGGTAAACATCAAAGATTGTTTCTTTTTTTGTGTAAACATTTTCATTAGTTTTTACAGTAGTGGTCTCATACAATGTTTTTTGTTTTGTCATAGACTTATTTCACTTAGAATAATATCCACCAATTCATCCATGTTATGAGATGCTTCACAGACTGACTCATCATTGTTCTTTATTGTTGTGTAATACACCATTGTGTGTATGTACCATAGTTTGTTTATCCATTCATCTGTTGATGGTCATCTAGGTTGTTTGTATCTTTTTGCTTTTGTGAACAATGCTGCAATTAATATGGGCGTGCATATGTTTATTCGTGTGGCGGCTCTTATTTCTCTACGATACATTCCTAGGAGTTGGATTGCTGGATCATATGATATTTCAATTGCTCGGTTTCTAAGGAATTGCCATAACGTTTTCCAAAATGGTTGTATCATTTTGCATTCTCACCAGTAGTGGGTAAGTGTTCTGATCTCCCCGCAGCCTCTGCAAACTTTATTATTTCCAGGTTTTTTTGATGCATACCAATAATGCCAGAGTGTGATGGTTTCTCATTGTGGTTTTGACTTGCATTTCTCTAATGCCTAGTGGTAGCAAGCATTTCCTCATGTATCATTGGCTGCTTGAATGTCTTCTTTAGTGAAGTGTTTGTTCATTTCCTTTGCCTATATTTTAATTCGATTATTTATCTTTGTTGTAGAGGTGTTCGATTTTCCTGTAGATTTTAGAGACTATAGCTTTGATTTATAATTGCCAAAATATTTTCCCATTCTGTAGGTTCTCTTTTTACTCTTTTGGTGAAGTCGTTTGATGAGCATAAATGTTTCCTTTTTAGAAGATCCCAGTTATCTAGCTTATCTTCTGGGGTTTGTGTGTTGTTGGTTATGGTTTGTAACCTGTTAATGCCACGTGTTAGGCATCTAGCTTTGATACTATTTTTTCTTCTATGAACTTTATAGTTTTTGGCTTTATATTTAGGTCTTTGATCCATTTTGAGTTAGTTTTCTTATGTTGTTTGAGATATGGATCCTGTTTCTTTTGTCTTTTTTTTTTTTTTTTTTTTTTTGCAGATGAACTTCCAGTCATTTGTCGTTTGTAAAAAACGACAGTCTTTTCTCCATTTGATGGACTTTGGGTCCTTGTCGAAGATCAGGTGACCATAGGTGGATGAATTTACATCTGGGTTCTCAGCTCTGTTCCATTGGTAAATGTATCTGTTGTTGTACCAGAACCAGGCTTTTTGACTACTAAAGCTGTATTATAAATTCTGAGTCAGATAGTGCATGTCCTCCTACTTTATTCTTCTTCCTCAATAGTGCTTTACTTATCTGGGGCCACTTCCCTTTCCATATAAATTTAGTGATTATTTTTTCATCTCTTAAAGAATGCTGTTGGTATTTGGTTGGGGATTGCATTATATTTGTAGATTGCTTTGGTTAGAATTGATATCTTTACAATGTTGACTCTAGCTATCCATAAGCCCGATATGTTTTATTTGCATTTACTTAGATCTATTTTGGTTTCTTGCAGTAGTGTTTTGTAATTTTCTTTGTATAGTTTTTTTTTACATCCCTGATTAGATTTAATCCTAAGTATGTCATTGGCAGGAAGCTTTTATAAATGTTGTTATTTTCCTGATTTCCTTTTTTTTTAAACCTGTTTATTGGTGTATAGAAATCCAGCTGACTTTTTTATGTTTATCTTGTATCCTGTTATCTGCTGAATCTTTCTATTAGTTCTGGTAGTTTTCTTCTACATTCTTCAGGGTTTTCTATGTATAGTACCATATCATCCACAAATAGGTACAGTTTAACTTCTTCGCTACCATTTTTGATGCCTGTATCTCTTTTTCTTGCCTTTTTGCTCTAGCTTGGACTTCCAGCACAATGTTAAATAGGAATGATGATAAAGGGCATTCTTGTCTTGTTTCTGTTCTCAAGAGGGAATGTTTTCAGCGTCTCTTCATTAAGAATGATGTTGGCTATTTGTTTTTCATAGATGTCCTTTATTATGTTGAGAAATTTCCCTTCAGAATCTATTTTATTCAGAATTTTTATCAGGAATGAGTGTTGGACTTTGTTGAATACATTTTCTGCATTGATTGAGATGATCACGTGATTCTTTTATTTATGTGGTGGACTGCGTTGATTGATTTTCTAATGCTGAACCATCCTTGAATACCTAGTAAGAATCTTACCTGGTCCTGGTGTATTATTTATTTGATGTGATGCTGAATTCTATTGGCTACAGTTTTGTTGAGAATTTTTGCATCTATATTCATGAGAGATATGGGCCTGTGATTTTCTTTTTTTTTTTTTTTTTCTTTCGTGGTGTCTTTGCCTGGTTTTGTTGTCAGGGATATGCTGGTTTATAGAATGAATTGAGAAATGTCGCTCTCTTTTCTATGTTCTGAAATAGTTTAAGCAGTACTGGATAAGCTCTTCTCTGAACGTTTGGTAGAATTTTCCAGTGAAGCCTTCTGGGCCAGGGCTTTTTGAATTTTTTTTTTTTATTTTAGTTAAGGTGAAGGTTTAAAGAACAAGTAGTTTCTCATTAAACAGTCAGTACAATATAGTTTTATGACATTGGTTAACAACCCCAGGAAATGTCAACACTCTCTCTTCTAGACCTTGGAGGAGCTTTTTTTTTTTTTTTTTTGGTGAAAATCTACATAGCCAAAATTACACCATTTCAAAAATATGTACATGAAAATTCAGGTACATGGAATACATTCTTCCAGTTGTCCTGCTAGTCTCACTATCCTTTTCCAAATTATTCCATCACCATTATCTTCAACTCACTGCCCCCTTGGCTATCTATCAAACCTTTTGAGTTGTTGTCAATATGATCTCACATAGATAACTCTTTTTTTTGTACCTTAGATGAAGGTTTACAAAACAAATAGTTTCTCATCAAACAGAACACATATTGCCCTATGACAATGGTTAAAAACACCTATGACATGTCAACACAGTCCCTTCTCAAACTTGGGTTCCCTATTGCCAGCTTTCCTGTCCTCTCTTGCCTTCTAGTCCTTGTCCCTCGACTGCGGTGCTTCATGAGTCCCATTTTGTTTTATAGGGCTGTCCAATGCCCGGCTGAATGGTGAACCTCTGCAATGACTTCACCACTGAGCTAAAAGAGTGTCTGGGGGCCATACTCTCAGGGTTTCTCAGGTCTGTCAGGCCAGTAAATCTGGTCTTTTGTGTGTGTGTTAGAATTTTGTTCTCCGGCTCTGTGCAGGATTATCTGCTGTGATCCTGGTCAGAACAGTCAGTGGTGGTAACTGGGCACCATCTAGCTATACTGGACTCAGTCTGGTGGAGGCTGTGTTTAGCTGTGGCCCATTATTCCTTGGAACTAATCTTTTCCTTGTATCCTGTTCTCTTCATTCTCCCTTGCTCCCCAAGGTTTGAGATCAGTGCAGTGTCTTAGATGGCTATTCACAGGCTTTTCAGACCATAGCTGCTACTCACCAAGGTAGAACGTAAAGCATAGTCTTCATAAACTGTTATGCCAATTGAGCTAGATGATCCCTGAGACCTTTGTCCCCACAGCCCTCTGCCCAGCAATTCAGTCCCTCAGGGAGTTTGGATGTGTCTGTGGAGGTTTCATGAACCAAGGCTTTTTATTGTTGGGAGTTTTTAATTTTTTTTATTATCTTTTCAATGTCTTCTCTTATTATGGGTCTGTTCAGATTTTCAACATCATTTTGTGCTACTTTGGGTAAGTAGTGTGTCTAGAAATTGATCCATTTCCTACAGGTTTTCAAATTTGTTGGAGTATAGTTTTTCATAATGCTCTGTTATGATCTTTTTTTATTTCAGTTGAGTCTGTTGTAATGTCCCCCATTTCATTTCTTATTTGTGTTATTTGTGTCCACTCCTGTTTTTCTTTTGTCAGTCTGGCCAGTGGTTTGTTGATTTTGTTGATTCTTTCAAAGAACAAACTTTTGATTTTGTTGATTCTTTTTACTGTTTTTCTATTCTCTGTTTCATTGATTTCTGGCCTGAGTTTTATTATTTCCTTTCTTCTGGTGGCTGAGGGCTTTTTTTTTTCTTCTTGCTGTCCTCTATTTGTTCAAGCTGTGTAGGTAATGTTTTGATTTTCTCCCATTCTTCTTTTTTGATGTGTGCATATATTGCTATAATTTTTCCTCTGAGGACTGACTTTGCTGTGTCCCAAAGGTTTTGGTATGATGTGTTTTCATCCCCATTTGAGTTAGAATTTTTTTTTTAATTTCATCTCTGATTTCTTCTATTATTCACTGGTTTGTAAGGAGGGTGTTATTCAGTTTCCATGTAATAGATTTTTTTCCTTGCTCTTCCTGTTAATTTCCACCTTGTTGTTGTTGTGCTGAGAAGATACTTTGTATTATCTCAATGTTTTGAATTTTCTTGATGGTTGCTCTGTGGCTTAAAATGTGATCTATTCTGGAGGAACTTCCATGTGCATTGGAAAAAAAAGTGTAGCTTACAGCTGTTGGGTGGAGTGTTCTATTATATGTCTATGTGGTCAAGTTGCTTAATTGTGCCCTGTAGGTCTTCTTCATCTTTGTTGAGTTTCTTTCTAGATGTTCTGTCCTTTACAGAAAGTGGAACTGTCAGTTTATCTTTTCAGTACCATTAGAGTTTGTTTTATGTATTTTGGAGCACTGTCAGTGGTTGCATGGATATTTATTATGGTTATGTCTTCATACCGGATTGTCTTTTTTAATCATAATATAGTGCCCTTCTTTATCTTTTATGGTGGATTTTCCTTTAAATTCTATTTTATCGGTGATTAGTACTGCCACTCCTGCTCTTTCTTGGTAGCTGTTTTCTTTATATATATATATTTTTCCATCCTTTACTTTTGAAGAATTTTTTTCCTAATTTATTTATTTATTTACTGTTGAAGTTAAATGAAGTTTACATTTCTAGTCTCCCATACAATTTTTTTATGCATACATTGTTATGTGACCCTAATTACTCACCCCATTCTGTGACAGCACACTCCTCCTTTTGTCCCTAATTCCCCATGACCATTCAACCAGCTCCTAACCCTCTCTGCTTTCCCATCTCACCTCTGGACAAAAACTGCCCCTTTGGTCTCTTGTATCTACATGACTAAGTGGCGCACTCTTCACGAGTATCACATTATGTCCCGCAGTCCAGTCCAGTCCCTGTCTGAAGAGTTGAGCTTTGAAATTATTTTAGTTCTGGGATGATAGAGAGTCCAGGGCCCATGCTTTCCGGGGTGCCTCTAGTCTCAGTAAGACCATTAAGTCTGTCTTCTTACTAGAATTTGAGATCTGCACCCCATCCTTTTGCTGCTCCATCAGGGACTCTCTGTTTTTTTCCCTGTCAGGACATTCATTGGTGGTAGCCGGACACCATTTAGTTCTTCTGGTCTCAGGCTGATGATGTCTCTGGCTTATGTGGCCCATTCTGTCTCTTTGGCTACTACTTTCCTTGTGTTTTTGTTGTTCTTCATTCTCCTTTACTCCAGGTGATTGGGACCAATTGATGCATCACAGATGGCTGCTTGCAAGCTTTTAAGACCCTAGACACCACTCACCAAAGTCGGATACAGAACATTTTGTTAATAAGCTTTCTTATGAAAATTGACCTAGATATACCCTGAAACCATGGTCTCCTGAGCCCTCTCCTGCTACTCTGTCTCTCAAAGTATTTGATTGTATTCAGGAAACTTCTTAGCTTTGGTTTAGTCCATTTGTGCTGACTTCCCCTGTAATCTGTGTTGTCCTTCCCTTTGCCTAAGATGATCCTTATCTACTATATAGTGAATAACCCTCATCCTCCCTCCCCACTGTAGTAACTATCAAAGAATGTTTTCTTCTGTGTTTAAATCTTTTATTGAGTTCTTATGATAGTGAGTTTATACAATATTTGTCTTATGTGACTGACTAAATAAACTCAGCATAATAAATTTCATCTTCCACCATGTTATATTATGTTCCACAGCATCATCATTGTTCTTTATCATTGCATAATATTACATTGTGTGTATATACCGTAATTTGTTTATCCATTCATCAGTTGATGGGCACCTAGGTTTTTTCCATCTTTTTGCTATTGTGAACAGTGCTGCAATGAGCATGGGTGTGCATATATCTATTCTTGTCACAGCTTTTGTTTCTCTAGGATATATTCCAATTAGCAGGATAGCTGGATCGTATTGTACTTCTATTTCAAACTTTTTAGGGAAGTGCCAAATCAATTCCTAAAGTGGTTGTACCATTTTACATTCCCACCAACAAGTGCATAAGTCTTCCAGTCCCTCCGCAACCTCTCCAGCACTTATTTATTTATTTATTTATTTATTTATTTTGGATTAAGACTAGCCTTGTTTGGGAGAGATGATATCTCATTGTAGTTTTGATCTGTATTTCTCTAATGGCTAATGATCGTGAGCATTTCTTCATGTGTCAGTTAGCCAGCTGTATATCTTCTTTGGTGAAGTGTCTGTTCATAACTTTGCACATTCTTTAATTGGGTTATTTGTATTTTTGTTATTGATGTTTTGCTGTATCTTCTAGATTTTAAAGATTAGACGCTGATCGGATTTGTCATAGCCAAAAATTTTTTCCAGTCTGTAGGTTGTCTTTTTACTCTTTTGGTGAAGTCTTTTGATGATAATAAGTGTTTGATTTTTAAGAGCTCCCAATTATCTAGTCTTTCCCAGTGCTTGTGCACTGTTGCTTTTGGTTCATATTGTGTTTATGTCGTGTATTAGTCCTCCTAGCATTGTCCCTACTTTTTCTTTGATGATCTTTATCATTTTCAATTTTATATTTAAGTCTTTGATACATTTTTAGTTTGTTTATGTACATGGTGTGAGGTATCGGTCTTGTTTCAGTTTTTTGCAGATAGATATCCAGTTTTGCCAGCACCGTTTGTTAAAGAGACTGACTTTTCCCCATTTAATGGACTTTGGGCCTTTGTCAAATATTAGCTGCTTATAGGTGGATGAGCTTATATCTGGATTCTCAAGTCTGTTCCATTGGTCTATGTTTCGGTTGTTGTACCAGTACCAGGCTGTTTTGACTACTGTGGAAATATAATAGGTCCTAAAATCAGGTAGTGCACTGCTTCCCACTTTCTTCTTCTTCTTGAGTAACACTTTATTTATTTGAAGTCTGTTTCCTTTCCGTATGAAGTTGGTGATTTTTTTCTCCATCTGATTAAAAAATTCTGGTGGAATTTGTATCTGGATTGCATGTATCTGTAGATTGCTTTTGGTAGAATTGACATTTTCACTACGTTGAGTCTACCTATCCATGAGCAAGGTATATTTTTCCACTTATGCAGGTCTCTTTTAGTTTCTTGCAGTAGTTTCTTGTAGTTTTCTCTGTATAGATCTTTTACGTCTCTGGTTAGATTTATTTCTAGGTATTTTATCATCTTGGAGGCTATTGTAAATGGTATTGATTTGCTGATTTCCTTTTCGAGGTTCTGTTTGTTGTTTTAAAGGAATCCAACTGATTTTTCTATGTTTATCTTGTGTCCTGAAACATTGCTGAAATCTTCTATTAGTTCTAGTAGTTTTCTTGTGGATTCTTTGAGGTTTTCTGTGTACAGGATCATATAATCTGCAAATAGACATACTTTGATTTCTTCCCTACCAATTTGGATGCTCTTTATTTGTTTTGCTAGCCTAATTGCTCTGGCTAGGACCTCCAGCACAATGTTGAATAAGAGTGGTGATAGAGGGCATCTTTGTCTTGCTGCTGTTCTTAAAGGGAATGCTTTCAAAGTGTCTCCACTTAGGATGATGTTGTTTGTTGGTTTTGTAAAAATGCTCTTAATTATATTGAGAAATTTCCCTTCTATTCGTATTTTGTTGAGAGAGTTTTTTATTTTTAATGATGAAATGGTGTTGGACTTTGTCGAATGCCTTTTCTGCATCAATTGATAAGGTTATGCGGTTCTTGTCTTTTGTTTTATTTATTTGAGGTATTACATTCTTTGTGTTTCTAATGTTGAGTCATCTCTGAATGCCTGGTATAAATCCCACTTGGTCATGGTGAATTATTTTTTTTGATATATTGCTTAATTCTATTGGCTAGAAATTTGTTGAGGATTTTTGCCTCAATGCTCATGAGGGATATTGGTCTGTAATTTTTTTTTTTGTTTTTTCTTTACCTGTTTTTTGTATCAGGGTTATACTGAATTCATAGAATGAGTTTGGGAGTATTCCATCCTTTTCTATGCTCTGAAATACCTTTAGTAGAAGTGGTGTTATCTCTTCTCTGTAAGTTTGGTAGCATTCTCCAGTGAAGCCATCCGGGCCAGAGCTTTTTATGTTGGGAGTTTTTTTTAAATAACTTTTACAATCTCTTCTAATGTTATAGGTTTATTTAGTTGTTCTACCTTTGTTGTGTTAACTTAGGTAGGTAGTGAGTTTCTAGAAATTTGTCTGTTTTCTCTAGTTTTTCAAATTTGTTATTTTACTATTTTTCATAGCAATCTGTTATGATTCTTTTAATTTCTGTTGGGTCTTTTGTGATATCCATCTCATTTCTTATACAGGTTATCTGCTTCCTGTCCACTTTTTCTTTTGTCAGTTTGGCCAGTGGTTTATCAATTTTGTTGATCTTTTCAAAAAACAGGCTTTTGGACTCGTTAACTCTTTCAGTTCTTTTTCTATTCTCTGTTTCACTTAATTCTGCTCTATTTCTTAGTATTTCCTTCCTTCTGGCACTTGTGGGCTTGTTTTGCTGCTCTCTTTCTACTTGTTACAGTTGTAGGGTTAATGTTTTGATTATGGCCCCTGCTTCTTTTTGGATGTGTGCATTGATTGCTATAAAATGAACTCTGAGCACTGCTTTTGCTCTGTCACAAAGCTTCTGATAAGATGTGTTTTCATTCTCTTTTGATTCTTTGACTTGCTTTATTCTGTCCTTAATTTCTTCTATGATCCAGTGGTTGTAGAGCAAGGTGTTGTTCAGTTTCCATGTGATTGATTTTTCTCCTTGGTTTTTGTGCTGTTGATTTCCACTTTTATGGCTTTATGATCAGAAAAGATGCTTTGTAATATGTCGATGCTTTGGATTTTGTTAAGGCTTGCTTTATGGCCTAATATGTGGTCTATTCTGGAGAATGTTCCATGTGTGTTGGAAAAGAAAGTATACTTGGCTTCTGTTGGGTGCCGTGTTCATTATATATCTATGAGATCAAGTTGGTTGACTGTAACATTTAACTCTTCTTCTGTGTCTTTGTTGAGCTTCTTTCTGGATGTTCTGTCCTTCACGAAAAGTGGAGTGTTGCATTCTCTTACTACTATTGTGGAGCTGTCTATCTCTCTTTTCAGTGATGCTAGAGTTTGTTTTAGGTATTTTGGAGCCCTGTTGTTGGGTGCATAAATATTTATTATAGTTATGTCCTCCTGGTGTATTGACACTTTAATCATTATATAGTGCCCTTTCTTATCCTTTGTGGTCGATTTTACTTTAAAGACTATTTTGTCAGAGATTAAAATTGCCACTCCTGCTTTTTTTTTAGTGTTGTTTGCTTGATATATTTTTTCCATATTTTGAGTTTTAGCCTGTTTGTGTCTTTAAGTCTAAAGTGTGTGTCTTGTAGGCAGCATATAGATGGATCATGCTTTTTTATCTAAACTGCCACTCTCTGTCTCTTTATATATACATTAAGTCCGTTTACATTTGGTGTAATTATTGATAGGTATGAGTTTAGTACTGTCATCCTGATGTCTCTTTTTGTGTGTTGTTCACAGTTTCTTTGTTCCTCTTAATTTTCTGTGCTGACTCGTTTTTCTTTCTTTCTTTTTTTTCCATCTTTTTCATTGTAGTAGATATTTTGTTTGCTTGGTCTTTATGTTTTTCTATTTTTTTATTTTGATTTGTAGGATTATTAGATTTCTTTGTGGTTCTGTTAATATTTACCCCTATTTTTCTAAGTTTACACCAACCTTTTATTAGTTCATATCACCTTGACTTCCTCTCCGTATGAAAAATCAATGTGTGCATTTTCTTAAGTTCCTCTTTTTTGTTTTAATGTTGTCCTTTTTGACATATTGATATCTCTGTTTCCCTATTTTCAGTGTTTTATCTATGATGTATATTCTACTTCCCTATCTGAGTCAATATCTGGTTTCTCTCTCCTGGGGTCTAGTCTTGCTTTGTTATCCGATGTTATTGATTATCTAACTGTAGAACTCCCTTTAGTATTTCTTGTAATTTTTGTTTGGTTTTTGCAAATTCCCTAAACTTTTGTTTATCTGGAAATGCCCTAATTTCACCATCATATTTGACAGACAGTTTTGCTGGGTATATAATTCTTGGCTGGCAGTTGTTTTCCTTCAAGGCTTTATATATGCCATCCCATTGCTTTCTTGCCTGCATGGTTTCTGCTGAGTGGTCCGAGCTTATTCTAATTGACTCTCTTTGGTAGATGGCTTTTCTTTTATCTCTAGCTGCTCTTAAAATTCTCTCTTTATCTTTGGTTTTGGTAAGTTTGATTGTAATATGTCTTGGTGACTTTTGGGCTCTACCGTATGTGGGGTTCGATGAGCTTCTTGGATAGATATCTTCTAGTCTTTCATGATATCAGGGAAGTTTTCTAACAACAAACCTTCAACAATTTTCTCTGTATTTTCTGTTATCACCGTCTGTTATGGTACTTCAGTCTCTCATAGGTCATTTCTCTTGACAGAGTCCCACATGACTCTTAGAGTTCCTTCATTCTTTTTAATTCCTTTACCTGATTTTTCCTCAAATAAGTTGACTTCAAGTGCTTTATCTTCAATGTCACTAATTTTAACTTCTACTGCCTCAATTCTGCTCCTATGACTTTCAATTGAGTTGTCTAATTCTGAAATTTTATTGTTAATCTTCTGGATTTTGAATTGCTATCTCTCTATGGATTCTTGAAGCCTATTAAATTTGTCATTATGTTCTTGAATAACTTTTTTAAGTTCTGCTACTATTTTGTCTGTGTTTTCCTTGGTCACTTCTGCATTTTGTGAAATTTCCTTTCTAATTTCTAGGAGAGTTTTTTATATTAATCTTTTGTATTCTGCCTCTGTTAATTCCAAGAAATTCTATTCCTCCAGAGAATTTATAAATTCTTCATTTTGGTAGCTTGCTGAAGTCATCATAGACTGCTCTTTATGTGATTTGATATTGACTGTTGTCTCTGAGCCATCAATAAGTTATTATAATTCTATTTTATATTTGTTTAGTGGGTCCTAGCTTTGTTTTGTTTTGTTTTGATATGCTCCTATGGGCTGCTCGTGTGCGCTAGTTTGATTATTGGTGCCTTTGAAGCTCTAAAGTCCTGTCACCGGGTAGTTATTTCTGTAACTAAGTATGTGCACACAGGATTCTGTTAAATTTTCCTATATGAGTTCAGCTCAGGTGTCCAGGCAGTCGGTCACCAAGTGTGTGGTTCAGGCTCTCACCTTACAATCACAGAGAGGCACAAGTGATTGGTGTAGGCACTGATATCTGGCTGCAGTAAGGGGTCACACACTGAGCCAGGCAGGGGGCTGATGGCTGCCCCTGAGAGTCTGAAAGTAAAGCGTGTCTCTATTCCCTAGAGAGAGTAGGTTGGTGAGTTTTGCAGCCTGGCTATGAGCATCCCACTCTGTTGTCTGTAAAGCTCGAGGGCACCAATTTTTATTGGACTCCTGTAGCAGTTTACTAGGTGGTGTAGGTGACACCACCAGTCCTCAAGCCCCTGACGCAGATCAGTAAATGTGCCTGCTTAATGGGCAGGGCTGTGTCGAGGGTCACAAATCTGCCACTTCACAGCTGAAACCATTGAAGTTAAACTTCAGATGTTTACCCTGGTGTACTGTGATAGTGAGGGCTTATGCTGTTGAGATGGGTCCCCAGAAGTCTAGAGAGGGGTGTAAGGCACTCAAAGTCTGAGGATCCCTCATGCCTGTGCCTAGCAAAGGAGCTGTTCCAACACTGAGTTCCTGGCTTAGGAGTGAGTAGCTTATTTGTTCCCTCTCCAAGGCCAGGAGAATGGGTCAGAGTGCCTTTTGGGATCTATTTCCTGTCCAGCGGACTCCCAGTGCAGAGTGGGGAGGGAGGAGGTAAAAGGGAGAGAGGTTTTTCCCAAACTGCCTTTTAAAAAAAAAAATCCCCGTGAAATGCTGCACACATGTACTTATCTTTAGTCACTTGGGAGCTGCTTTTCACTGGTTCAGAGTGTCCAAGCAGAATCTCTACTGCCAGATCTCTCACGATGTGGAAACTGCCTCCTGAGCACACGTGCAACTGTTTGCCTGCTTCACTGTGTACCTTGGAGCCAGTCTTGGTTGAAGAGCTGCGACTCCAGCTGCAGTCCAGCACTTCTTGCTTCTTCAGAACCATCTCCCTCTCCCCCCCGCCACTCAGTCAGATTCTTCAACTTTGCCTTGTTCAGGGCTCCTAGATATTCATCTACAATCAAATCACTTTTTTTCCAGGTCTTTGTTGTAAGAGAGACATAGGAAGCAATCTGACAACTCTGCCATCTTGGCCCCATCTCCATTTTTAACAAATTTATGTTTTGTTTCTAAGATGTGTCTCTTGTAGACAAAATATTGATGATCCCTGTTTTTTTCATCCATTCTGTTACTCTCTTTTTCTGGATCCATTTAAGCCATTTACATTCAGTGTAATTATTGATAGTTGTGAATTTATTGCTGTAATTTTGTAGTGCTTTTTATTAGTGCTGACGTTTTCTTTCTTCCTTTTACTCTCTTGTGCTAAATTCCCTGTGTTCAAGATCGTTTTTCCATTTCTTTTGGTTTTCTAGATTTTACTGAGACTTTATGTTTTTCTTCTTTATTTTTATGGGTATATTTGTTAAATTCTTTTTTGGTTATTTTTAAATTTACCCTTACATTTGTAGGTTTGAACTGATATTATTACTTTCTATGGCTTTACATTCCTCTCCATTACAAGGTTCTATATCTATACTGTTTATTCTCCTTTTTATTGTTCTGATGTTGTTTTCATTTAAGGACTAATCTCTCTGGTTCCCTGTTGTAATTCTTTTGGTTTTGGATAATCCTTGAGAGTTCATTTCCTAGATTGGAATCTGGCTGCTACAGCCCTGAGTCCTAGATTCAACTTGTGGTCTGATGTTGTTTGTTGTCAGACCTAGGACTCCCTTTAATAATTCTCGTAAGTTTGGTTTGGTTTATACATACTCCCTTAATTTCTGTTTAACTGGAAATGTCCTAATTTCACCATCATATTTGAATGAGAGTTTTGCAGGATATATTATTCTTGGCTGGCATTATTTTTTTCTTTCAGGTTTTTATATATGCCACCTCATTGCCTTTTTGCATGCACAGTTTCTGCAAAATAATCCAACCTTAGTCTTATTGTTTCTCCTCTGTATGTGACTTTTTCTTTTTCTCCAGCTGCTGTCAGGATTCTTTGTCTTTTTTTTTTTTTTTTTTAGCGACTGTGATTATGATATGCTTTGGTGATTTTCTTTTGGGGTTTATCCTAATGGAGTTCACTGAGAGTCCTGGATGGTCAGCTTTTCATTTTTCATGATATTGGGAAAGTTTTCTGCCAGAAGTTCTTCAATAATACTATATTTTCTGTTTTTTTCCTCCTGTTCTGGAACTCCGATCACTTGCAATATTTTGCTTTTGATGGTATCCCAGATAATTCTAAGGGTTTCTTAATTTTTTTCATTTTTTCCTGATTTTTCCTCAAACAGAGTTGTTTCCAAGTATCTGTCTTCAATTTCACTGATCCTGTATTCCATCGTTTCATACCTGCTCCTCAGCCCTTCTATGACACTATTTCTGAAACCTTGTTGTTTAACTTTTGGGTTTCCAATTTTTGCTTTTGTATGATTTCTAGTTGTGAATGTATTTTGACATTTTGTTCCTGTATTATTTTCCTGAATTCTTCCTTTTTTTGTATTTTTCATGAATTTATCTGACTTTTCCATAAATCTGTCTATTTTTTCCTCATTTTTGCCTTTTTTTTTTTTTTTTGCTTCAACTCTTGGATAGTGATGAATATTAGAAATTTAAATCCCCTATCAGGTGATTCTAGTGCCTTTTTTTCTACTAGAAGTCAACTGGTGCTGTATTTTGAATACCTACTGGAACCATCTTGTCCTTTTTATTATATGTTTTGATATTGTATGCAGTCTTTGGGACATACAGTAGTTATTTTTTTGTTTATTCATTGTAGATTTATTTGTTTCATCCTAATTTTTTGTTTTATTTGGTAATATCATAGCATTCAGTGTCATGAATTGTCTTGTGAACCCCCAAAATATCTGTCAACTTGGCTGGGCCATGCTTCCCAGTATTCTATGATTGTGTACCTTTTTGTAATCTGACATGATTTCCTTATGTTCTATAAACTCTATCACTGTGATGTAGTAAGATAGATTAGTGGCAGTCACACTGACGACATATAGAAGATTAGTGTCTTAAGCCAATCTTTTTTGAGATATAAAAGAGACAAGTTAACAGAGACACATGAATATCTCATACCACCAGGAAAGCTGTGCTGGGAGCAGAGTGCATCCTTTGGATCTGAAGTTTCTGTGCACAGAATCTCTCAGACCAAGGGAAAATTGATGACATGGATCTTCCTCCAGAGCCAATGGAGAAAGCATTACCCTGGAGTCGATGCCTTGAATTTGCACTTGTAACCTAGTGGACTGTGAGAGAATAAGCTTCTCTTTGTTAAAGCCATCCACCTGTGATATTTCTGCGATAGCAGCACTAGACAAATAAGACAGGAGGGCAGTGCATTCTTTGTAGTTTGTCTGTGGGTATGATACTTTTCACCTCCTTGTCTAATAAGCAGGATCAGTCACTCAGCTATGGTGCAGCAGGGAAAGTCCAGTTGAAGGGGGGTTGCTAGGATGGGTTGTTTGTGGCACTTACTAGGTCTGACAGGGTGAAGTGGGAATCAGTGCAGGACAGGTTCTGGTAGGCCGTGACTGTGCTGCTTGGGGGGTGTGATGTTCAGTGCATGGTGCAGGTAGGCAGGGAGGAAGGGGGAGATTTTGATGTGTGGAGCTAGGATGGGTATGGGAAAGAAGAGAGAGAGACAGGGACCAAAAAGAATCAAACAAACAAAATGAGTTCCAAGGGAACTTGCCTTTGGAGTGTAGGTATAAGAAGCTGACTGAGAAATGGAGAAAAACAAAAAGAAAAAGGGTAAAAGAAAAAAAAATAGAATAAAAAGCAAAACAAATCCCCAGGGATCCCATTGGTGCATCTGTGAAGACTGGGTAAGTGGCTCCCAGGCTGCGAAGTACAGCCTGGCCAGAAGGGGTAGTAGTGACACACAGCACCAGGTATTCAGGAGTCAGGAAGAGAAGGTAAGTATAGATAGATGAGAAATGAAGAAGCACAAAAAAGAAAAAAAAGAGAGAAAAAAAAAATAAAGAAGAAATGCCTCCAGGAATCTCACCGCTTAGCTGTGCAGGCTGGGGAAGCAACTCCTAAGCTACATAGTACAGTGTAACTAAACGGGCTCCCAAGCAGAGAAAATAAAAAGAAAACAAACAAACAAAACAGAGTAGCTCAAAACAAAACAAACAAAAGCCCCAGGGAATGGACTAGTGTGGTGACAGGAGCCAGGGAGCAGTCCCACGGTGGAGCGGCATTTGACATCCCTTTTTGAAGAAGCAAAGATAGCACAGGGAGCCAGATATCAGACAGAAAGGAGGGGAAGGTTGTGAGAGATATGGAAGACACCAAAATAAGTGGAAAAATGCAACACCAGCAGCAAACAGATGGCACTCAGGGAGTCGGCCAGAGCGGGCAGATGGAATCCAAGCTTCACAGGGCTGAAGTCAGTGCCTCCTGTCAAGAGACTAGCCACAGGAAGCAGAGGCGGCTGAGTGGGGTTACAGAAGTGTGAGTAGTGGGAAAGTTTATATCGTGGGATACTTGTTCTTCTTTCTCCTGCTGGGAGCTCCGTGAAGCTGCTTTCCCATACTCCCTATTCTCTGATCTGTAACAGGAGTCCAAGATAGCGAATCCATGCTGGGTTAGCTGATAAGGGACCTCTGCTCGTAACTCTCTTTGCTTTCTTTTATCTGTCAGTTTCTTACTCCATTCGGTGCTTTGCTGAGTTCTTTATCTCTTCATTTGATGCTTAGGGTTCCAGGATTGAGGTTTATCTCTGTTTGACGTAGTTTCTCAGGTATTTTCTGTAGAGGGAAGGTGTAGTGCTTCT
Organism: Dugong dugon; assembly: GCA_030035585.1. Classification (NCBI taxonomy): domain Eukaryota; kingdom Metazoa; phylum Chordata; class Mammalia; order Sirenia; family Dugongidae; genus Dugong; species Dugong dugon. The sequence goes on along the minus strand of CM057478.1, from coordinate 26,946,029 downwards.
ATCTATAGTGCCATGTTGCCCGGAAGTCTATGCAGAAAATGTTAAACAATGCAGGAAACATCAAAAAAGATTGAAGGAATACACAGAGTCACTATACTAAAAAAGAATTGGTTGACATTCAGCCATTTCAGGAGGTAGCATATGATCAGGAATTTGTGGTAAGGAAGGAAGAGCTTCAAGATGCACTGAAGATGTTGACAAAAAACAAGCCTCCAGGAGTTGACAGAATGCCAACTGAGATGCTTCAACAAATGGATGCAGTATTGGAAATGCTCACTCATCTATGCCAAGAAATTTAGTACACAGCTACCTGACCAACTGACTGGAAGAGATCCATATGTACACCTATTCCAAAGAAAGGTGATCCAATTGAATGTGGAAATTATCAGACAGTGCTATTAATATCACTCACAAGTAAGATATTGCTGAAGATCATTCAAAAATGGCTGCAGCAGTATATCGACAGGGAACTACCAGAAATTCAAGCCAGATTCAGAAGATGACATGGAACCAAGGATATCATTGCTGATTTCAAATAGATCTTGGCTGAAAGCAGAGAATATCAGAAAGATGTTTATCTATGTTATATTGACTATGCAAAGGCATTCGACTGTGTGCATCATAACCAATTATGGATAACACTGTGAAGAATGAGAATCTAAGTACAGTTAATTGTACTCATGAGGGAACCAGTATATAGATCAACAGGTAGTCGTTCAAGCAGAACAAGGGGATACTGCGTGGTTTAAAGTCAGGAAAGATTGTGTGTCAAGGTTGTATCCTTTCACAATACTTATTCATTCTGTATAGGATAAAGTTGTGGAAGACCTTTTCTGTAGAGATAAAAAGCTTGGAAATTCTATGAGGAAGTTGTATTCTGTCCTATAGCATCGCTATAAGTCAAATTTGACTCGATGACAATCTATTTTTTTAACCTATGTATTCGACCTAGCTACAATTTATAAAACATTCACTGCATTGCAATATAACCAACTATGATGGTTAAGATTATGTGTCAGTTTGGCTGGGCCATGATTGTCATTGTTTATATGTGATAGCCCCCATGATGGGATCTGCTATTAGTAGTCAATCAGTTGAAAGGGAGTTTCCTTGGGAGTGTGGCGTGCATCAGGATGTAAGTGGACATTCTGGTTTTTGCTTGCTCTGGATCCTGCAGCTGTCTCCTGTTCATCTTAACTCTGATATATGTGGCTTGACCTGCCAGTCGTGGGTTTGCCAACCTCTGCGCATAGGTAAATCAGCAGAAACTTTTATCCTAATCCTTGGACTTGGCACTTCCAAGACTCTACAATAATGTGAGCAGTTTCCTTCATATAAATAAATATATATATATATACATACATATATATTTGTACAATTCACTGGTTTTGCTTCTCTAGAGAACCCAGCCTATTTTTTTCTGTTTGATTCCATTGTCTTTTACCATGTCAAAAATTTAGTAGATTCCTCTCCTATGTGCATACGTGTCCATTCCAATCATAATTAACAAATTATGTTTAAATAGAACTAATGTGTACAACATATTGCTGAGTGTTTTCCTCCGTGTTGGTTTTTGGTTGAAAGCAGAGAATACCAGAAGGATGTTTGCCTGTGTTTTATTATCAAAGTCATTTGACAGTGTGGCTCATAACAAATTATGGATAACATTGCGAAGAATACAAATACCAGAATACTTAATTGTGCTTATGCAGAACCTGAACATAGACGAAGAGTTGTTCTAACAGAACACAGGGATACTGAGAGTTTTAAAATCAGGAAAAGTGTCAGTTGAAGTTTTATCCATTTACCTTACTCAATCAATCTATATGCTGAACAAATAATGTAAGAAGCTGGACTATATGGAGAAGAAGGGGACATCAAAATGGGAGAAAGACTTATTAATAACCTTCAATATGCAAATGGGACCACTTTGCTATCTGAAAGTGAAGAGGGCTTGAATCTCATACTCATAAAGTTCAAAGACTACAGCCTTCACTATGGATTGCACATCAACATAAGGAAAAAAAAATATCCTCACACTGGACCAATAAGCAACACCATGATAAACAGGGAAAATGTTGAAGTTGTGAAGAATTTCATTTTACTTGGATGCACAATCAACACCCATGGAAGCAGTAGTAAATAAATCAAACACACATTGCACTGGACAAATCTGCTACAAAAGTCCTCTTTAAAACTTTATAAGCAAATGTATCACCTTGAGAAATAAAGTGCTCGTGACAAAAGCCATAATATTTTCAATCTACTCTTATGCATGACAAGCTGGATAATGAATAAGGCAAATCAAAGAAGAATTGATGCATTTAAATTATGATGTTGGTGAAGAATATTGATTATACCATGGACTTTAAGAAGAATGAACAAATCTATCTTGCAAAAAGTACAGCGAGAATGTCCTTAGATGTAAGGATGGTAAGACTTCGTCTCACATACTTTGGACATGTCATCAGAAGGGACCAATTCCTGGAGAAGGACATTATGCTTGGTACAGGGTCATTTAAAAAAGAGGAAGACACCCCAAAAGATGGATTGACACTGTGGCTCCATCAATGCTCTCATAGATAGCAACAATTGTGAGGATGGTGCAACACTAGGTAGTGTTTTATTCTTTTGCACATAGGGTCACTATGAGTTGGGATTGCCCGAATAGCACCTAAGGACAACAATAGTGCAATGGATGATAAATTTCCTTGTTTCCAAATATAAAATTTCTATGTAAAATTATATTTACTTCTAGGCTCTGTGTTGGAATATTTCCTATTCATACAGTAGCATACTCTCTTATTAATAAGTTTAAAGGAGCCCAGGTGGCACAAAGGTTAAGTGCTTGGCTGCTAAACAAAAGTTTCCAGTTCAAGCCCACCTATCTGCTATGCAAGAGAAATACCTGGCAATATGTTCCCTTAAAGATTACACCCTAGAAAATCCTATGGAACAGTTTTGCTTCATCACATGGGGTTTTCATGAGTCAAAAATCAAATTGGTGGTATCTACCAACAACCATAACATTAGTAGATTCTTAATACATTTTATACATAATCAAATTATCTTCAATTTTATATTTTTTGTTACTTTCCTGGTTTTATTTATTCATTCCTTGTTTCATAAAAGTGATAAGACACTCCTACATGTTTAAAACATCATTTTTCAGATGGAAAAATAAAAATCAAATAAACAGAAGCCTTTCCCTGGCTAGATTTCTGGCTACAACATATACAAATATGTGAACTGGTGAAACTACAAATATATTAACCAAGTGTTTACATATTTGTAGAACTTCATGCTTCCTATTGTGTTTTGGTCCAGGCTACTTGTTAGGTATTGTTGAGTTAGTTCCAACTCATAGTGATCCCATGTGACAGAGTAGAAACTGCCCACAGGGTTTCTATGTTGTCTTCGTTATGGGAGTAAATCAACAGGTCTTTTCTCCCATGGAGCCACTGGGTAATTTCAAAATGACAGTATTTTAGTTAACAGTTTAACACTTAACCATTGTGTCACCAGGGCTCGTTGCTTCAGGTTTACCTAAGTATAATTTACATTTACTTTCTGTAGATGTTCATTTTTAATGATGTTAGCAAGGTTTAAGGCTTTATACTAGAGTTTCTCAATATCAACACTATTGCCATTTTGGACCATATAATTATTTCTTGTCGGGAGCAGTCTTGGGCATTGTATGATTTTAGCAGCATTCCTGGAATCTAACACTAGTGCCAGAAATACCTGCCCCTGGTTGTTAAAACGAAAAGTGACTCCATGAATTACCAAATGTTACTGGGAGCAAAAAGGCCTTGTAATATATGGATGGTAATATAGACATATACAATATTACCCAATGACTTACCTAAGTCATTCTAGGTAAAAGACATTTTGTCAACCTGGATTGAAGAGTATTCACATAAATGAAAAGATTGGAAATCAATATGAGGGTGAGAGGCAGGTTTGAGTTTCAGCTTGAGAATAATTTCCTGTATTGTTTTTTAACCTGGCAACAAATGGCACTAATTATTATCCTGAATTGAAAACAGAGGTCTCATCTATAAATATTACTGTGGAGTTTGATTGTGACAGATGGTGAAAAACAGACAAAACTTGTTCCCTTGAAAAGAAGTCATGTTCAGAGTCATGAAGTTTCCCCAGAATTGCCTTGCATAAGGATCCCTAGAGAGGTGCTGACCAGCTGGGGAAACCACAGCTTCTGTGACGAAACCCTTCCCTGACTTCATTCTATTGGATCTGCTGACAAGATGGGCCACTAAGCTTAGTGCATCCTGAACACCCCCTAGAGACTACTCCTCTACTGACCTCCTGCAGGCAGGTTTTTGTCTGGGCTCACACTGACTTCCTATCACTGTGTCTCTTGCACAGTAATACACGGCCGTGTCCTCAGAATTCACAGAGTTCAGTTTTAAATAAACTTGGCTCTTCGAGTTGTCCTTGGTGATGCTGACTCGGGACTTCAGAGTTGGGTTATAGTATGCGCTCCCACTACTAGCTATTGCACCAACATATTCTAGCCCCTTTCCTGGAGGCTGGCGGACCCAGCCCACAGCACTACTGCTTAAAGAGAATCCAGAGACTGCACAGGTGAGGGATAGGGTTTGCGAGGGCTTCACCAGTCCTGGCCCTGACTCCTGAAGCTGCACCTCGGACAAGGCACCTGGAGACAAGGAGAAACTCAGTGAGTCATGAGTTCAAATGAAGCATACCCAGACCTTCATGTCTGAATCCCTTAGACACTCACCTCTGGGAGCTGCTACCAGAAAGAGGAAAACCCACATGTGTTTCATCTTATTGTGGATGATGTCCATGACTCCCAGAAAATATTTTCCGAGATGAAGAGGAACCTGAATTTAAATAAATATGTTCTGTGATTTCCTCTGGCTGCTTAAGTGGGATTTGCATGTGGGAGGTGCATTTGCATGTAACCTTGAGGAGGGGTGAGGGGAGGGCCCGTTCTCTAACATTCTCACTGGATAAAAGATGCTGGATACTCCTTTGGGGGAACACAATACTCTTCCTGGGGTTTTTACTTCACCAAGCCCTGGATTATCTTAATTCACACCAGGATATATTCTGGTCAGGGAGTCAGATGCAACCAACAATCAAGGGCACTTTTGGGAATAGAGTCAATGCATCTCTACTCCCAATGATAGATAGATAGATGAAAGATAAAGAGACAGAAAGACAGATAGATGATAGATAGGTAGATAGATACTTAGACAAATAGATGAATAAATAGATAAATTAATATCAAATAGTTACCACAACTCCAGGGCTCTCTTAATGGTCACATACACATTTTGATTCATTTCACACCTGCGTTAGCTCATGTTTATACTTTAGATGTTCCAAAGTGTTGAGACAGGAACTAAATGGACCAAAAACATCGAATTCAGACAAAAGTGAGTCAAGTAATGTTTGTTGTATACTGAAATGACTTTGAAAGACTCATTAACTTGGATGAATGTTTCTTCACCTGAAACACCTTTACAATTATATATATTCAAGGGTTACTGTAGAGAGGAATATCTTCATGCCCACCTAAAGTCCTTTTTGTTTTTTGTTATTTTCTCTTTAACAAAGATTAGATTTCTGCATAGACAGTAATCATTCTTAGCGTTGTTGCAAAGATCAGCAACACCCTAGTTCCCATTTTTCCCAGAAGCTGAGTTCCTGTGACAAATTTCTGAGTCTGTAGACTACTTGACGGAGAACTCTGAGCAACAGAAACTCTCATAACCACAAATAGAGAGATTTGGTGCAAAGTCCTAGTTTACCAATATTTTGGGTCAGTAACCTGGTCTTTGTATATAATTCATGCATCCTAGACGTGTCATTCATTGCTTCTGAGTCACTAACAGAGGATATTGAATTGAGTGAAAATGCTTTACCCTAATTTGGGTAGAATAATATCCATGATTCTTGGAAATACTGTTGTCCTCCAAATAGATTGCAGAAGGCATGAGTTTACCATTACCAGAGAGAAAGTCCCTGCACAGAGAGCAGGTCCCCCTGAAAAATTCTGCTGAGTTCTAACCCGTGATATCCTATGGCACTGAATCTGAGATTATGTCCTATCTCTGTTTTTCAGCGTGAAAAATGTTTCCCAGTCACAGGGATGGGGAGAATCTTCATTTTGTCTGTTTGTCAAGAGGAAGAAAAGGTCATGGAGGAAACTGGAGAAGTTCCTTCTGACCAGGTCCATCTCATGCAAGAGAGGATGCTTACTTCCTCTTCCTTGACTGCAGTGAGAATGTGAGAAATTAGAGGAAGTACAACAAAAAAGAAGTTGGTGTCAGCTGAGTGTTGAAAACTGAAGGAAATCACTGAGAGCTATGAAAGGAGAGGAAACCCCTGATCCCAAAAAGATTACCATCCTCAGCCCATCTCTGCACCTACTCCTAGTACTGGTCCATCTTGTTCTGTGGATCCCAAGCACCTCCTGAAGCACAGCCCTCTATCTCCCTCCCTGCAGCCTAGGCTTGTGTCTAGTCTTCCACTGTCTTCCCCTCACTGTGACTCATACATGGTCATGTTCTTTTCCATTGCGGAGCTCAGGTGCAGGAATACTTGGTTTTTGTATACGTCTTAGGAGATGAACAGTCAAATTTGGAGGGATGTTTATACATTTTTATGCCACTAAACTCCCCCCCCCAAAATGGCTGTCAAGTCAATTCCAACTCATAGCAACCCTATATGCCACTAGTAAATATATATATATATACACACACACACACACACACACACACACACATATATATATACACACACACACACACACACACACACACACATATATATATATATATATATATATATATATATATATATATATAAAATTTAGTCCCTTCCCAGTTGGGTGGTGGATTCAGTGCCAGCAGTGACCACTGGCTGTGATGAAGAATCCAGAGAGACCTCCGGTGAAGGAGTGGTGGTGTGAGGACCTCAGCAGTTCTGAGCCCGACTCTTACAGCTGCACCTGACACATGTCATCTGGGGACAGGAAAAAAAATAACATTATTGTCAAGTGTCAGACACTTAATCCAGGTCGTCTTTTTGTGGAAATTTCTGAGAGACTCATGAGGTGAAGTGACTATAAGGTGGAAGTACATCAACAGGAATCTCATGATTTTCTGGACAAGGCTTATAATTCTGGAGAACTCAGCATACAGTATGAAGTTTCTTGTCAGATTCTGACATTTAACATGGAAGTTGAAGACTTCATTTTCACATGGGAGGCCCTAGGTAGAAATCAGGAAAAGGCCAGGTAAGGTCTCAGTCTCTGATTTAGAAGCTAGAAGAAGCAAGTCAGACTCATTCCTCAAGAATTACCTTAGCCTTACTGACAACTTAGGGGCCCAGAGATGGAGATCATATATGTTTCTATTCTTGAGAAAGAGCTTTGAAAGTGGAAACATAAACTCTTGTCCCATGAGAAACGCCCTTTTCCTTTGATAGGGACACATCTAAGTTCTTCTTCTGACCCTTCTTTCAGGAACATATTATTTGACATCCTCATCTTTTTTTATTCTATTATACAGTTGGGTGGCACTTGGGAGGACATTGGAGCAGAGCATATTATATGAGGCATACTGCTCCAGGGACAACAAATATGGGGTCATTTCCAAGCTCAGCCCCTTGAGAGTTGAATGATGTTTGCAAGATCACTCGACTCTTTCCTGGTGGCTCCTTACCTCTAGAATGGGCCCTGTGAATAGCTACCAACCTTGGATTTAGGGAAACATGGAGCTCTGGTAGCACAGTAATTAAGAGTTATTGCTTCTAACCAAAATGTCGGCACTTCGAATCCACCATCCTCTCTTTGGAAACCCTATGGGGCAGATCTACTCTGTCCTATACATCACTATGTGTTGGAATTGACTCAAGGGCAATGGATTAAGTGGATTATAATTCTTCTGGTAGGATATACATAGAGTTTATATTCAGTGACAGTAAATCATTATTCATAACCATGAAGCACCTGTATTCTTACCTGCTGCTAATCCTAGCACAGATCTGAGAAGATTCTCTTTGCACCTCAATCTTCCTGGGCTCTGGCCTGAAGGAGGATCATGAAGTGTGTCAATATCTCCTCTACTTTTGTGATTCCTTATTCTAAGCTGTAACCTGCCTGCACAGTTCTGTGTGTGGGCTTTGCATAAATGATCACTTGGGTAAGTAAAGATTTTCTAGAATGTATTATTAGTATGAGTTCATGTTAGTGTTTGTGTGTCAAATGTTTCTGCTGGTGTGTACATGTGCTGAACATTAAAGAGAAGTTTCCATGCAACTTGATAAAACAAAATTATAAATCCTTAGACTAGGAAAGAATCCCCATGTGTGTATAAATGTAAGAAGGCTGTATGGTTAGATGCTGTGAGCAGGTTAAAATAACAAAAATAAGAAAAAAGTCAAACTCTTTGAGTCCTTGGAGCTCTCCCTTTTCCACATCATGACCCAGGTGGCCAGTTTCTCTGGGAGGCCTGAAACTGGGTTATACATCCCATCTACTACCACAAATATGCAAATAAGAATTCACTTAGTTATGCCAAACCCCACAGACAGCTGTTCTAGGATTGTTGCACAGGAGACTAGATGATCTCAAGATCTGTGTGAGTTCTGTCACATGCTTTCTCCTAAATAGGTACTTTTCAGAGGGAAGATTGTGTGAAGTGAGGCACTGGTGCAGGAGGCTGTAGGGAATTCCATGGATGTAGGTACTATGTAAGAAATCACAGGCAGAAAAGACAAATTCATGAACTGAATAAATGTCATCACTCTGAGGATGCTCTGCTGAAGACCAAACAGCACTTTTCATGTATAAAGTATGTCTACCATCTCTCTGTTTTTGTGTATTTAATGTGAGGCTGGTGTTTGTTCAGGTTAATTCAGTAGGCTACATTCCTCTTTATATTGTATGTCTAATGCAACTTTATTTCAGAGTTACCTATATGGAGATGATCTAATGAAATTCCACCAAATCCTCTAGTCTCACCATGTAACAGAATCAAGACAGGCCTGCATGAATCTTCCCATAAAGCCTAACACAGGAACAATGATGAGATACTTTCTCTAAAGCTCCCATTTTCTATGACATTCAATGGTACGTAGAGAGAGGATTAAAAAAAATATATCTCTATACTTCAAAGTTACCTTCTAATTCTAGAGTCAGAATAAAAAAGGAGTTCTCTGGATGTTGTTATTTGTGGGATTAGAAGAAATCCCAGACAATGTTAGGAATCTCCCCTATCCTCCCCTGAATCTGCCCCTAGAGGGGCACTGAGCTCAATGGGTCCTAAGGACTCCCTGCTTACAGCCTTCTATCACTTTCAGGTGAAGTGTTTGCTGGATTCCCGCTATTTTACCCCCACTGTGGGTCTGACAGAGCAGTATCTTCTCTGGTCCTAAGCACCCAGGCTACTGATCAGGGTTGGTACCTGGAGATGTCCTTCCAGGTGTCCTGGCCATGGACAGATGAGCTACATTTGTGGTCAGCACAGCTATTACAACTGAGCATCCACTGCAGTACCATGCCAGGCTCCTCTCTGATCCATCTTAGTCACAGACATCAAAGCTGCACACTGTGCTCTCTAGCTACTGGTCTTTCATGGTGCTTCAGGAAATAATTCACTGGGTAAGAACAAATGTTTTTTGGAGAGAAGAGTAAACTCAAACCCTGAAAGGAAACCACAGATAACACAAGAAACATCCCTCCCTAGCTTCTTTCTTCACCAAATCCATGAGATGATGGGTACTGAGCACCCCTTGCTGATAAGTCCCATCCTTGCAAGAAGTTTGTGTCTGTGCTCACAATGACTTCCTCTCACTGTAGGTCCCCCAGTGTTCTCAGGATATGGATTTACAGTGTATTATTCGAGTTGTCCCTGGAGATGTTGAACCAATCATTCACTGAGTCTATGTAGTGTGTGTAACTTCCATCATACCATATGAGTGTGTGTGTGTGTAGGAGTGAGTGACAAGAATTTCATGTCATGCAATAGAATCATAATTTATTTCTTTATAGTGTCTTAAATTAAGTACACAGCCTCGAGATACTGACTGCAAAGAACATAGAGAACATATATGTGTCAGCAAAAATCAGACGTGAACGTTTCACACAGTAACCACATCAATGGACCCACACATACAAATGATCATAAAGATGGAATCCTCATGATCTATGTGTGTGTGCATGTGTGGTGTGTGTGTGTGTGTGTGTGTGTGCGTGCAGGCACTGAGGGTTGAAGAGAAGTTTAATAACAATGACAATAATATATATACACACACACATATATAAATGTATATATGTATAAATATATATGCATATGTATGTTTATATATATATATAAACCTAACCCATTACTGTTGAGTCAATTCTGACTCCTAAACACCCTATAGGACACAGTAGAACTGCCCCATAGGATTTCCAAGGAGTGCTGGGATAATTTGAACTGCCGACCATTTGGTTAGCAGCTATAGCTCTTAACCACTTCCCCACCCAAGTTTCCAAATATATACATGCATACATATATAATGATGTGTTATATTGTATTATATCGTATTGTATTGTATTATATTTTATTATATTGTCTTATAAAAGATATATAAAATAACGAAGGAGTTAACTGAAACTGTGTAGGATTTCCAGGATTCATTCACTCCTGCAACATGCCAAGGGGTGTTCTGAGAACATTCAAAAAAAGTGAAGGAATTTATTATCAGAGAGCTAGTGACTTCCACAGTGTGTATTTGGGAGGCAGCATGAGCAGAAGTTGTCCTCCCTGCTGTATTTAGGAAAAGAGAGTGGAAGGGGTGTAGGAGTCACAGCTGCAGCTTCCTAGAAAAGAAATTGGAAGGTGGGGATTTTGTAGGTGGAAGAGAGTATTCTAGGAATAGCATTAGCTGCTGAACTTGGTTTGTGGTGGTGGTCAGAATGAAGAGAAGTAAACTCAGTCATCACATATGGAGGATATAAAATTAAAGGAGTTTCTTGTTTCATTCCATGGAGTATGGGGAAAGTTTGTTAGAGAGTAAGACATAAAACACCAGGACCCCAACAGACTTTGAGGAATGTTATTGTTCACTGCCATTAAGTTGTCTACAACTAATGGAGACTGTATGTATAATAGAAAGAAATATTGCCCGGTCTTCATACTCATTTGTATGTTTGGGTCCATTGTTGTGGTTACTGTGCCAATCCTTCACACCTTATTTTTTCTGACCTTCTACTTAACGTTCGTTTTTGCTGACTCTTAATAAAAAAAGATGTCATTTTCTAGTGACTGCTATGTCTTTCCTGATGAACATGGAAGGTACAAGCCATTAAAATGGTATTTCATCTTCATGTAAGACAGGTAAAAGGGCAAGAATGAAACACAACCCCTTATATTGAATATTCTGTTAACAGAAGTTTATATTATAGTATGACTGCAACAGTGTACAAAAAACACAAGTCTTTGCATGATGCTAAAGTTTAGATTGAGGATTAAAATTTAATGAAAGTGTGTTGATAATAGAACTCTGAAAATTTTAATAATTAAAAATTGAATTGAATCTCTCTTTTGAGTTAATCCTTGTAAGATGAGAGAAACTAAGAAGCCACAGAAAAGAAACAATAACGATCCTTGGATAAGACATTTATTAAGGGTAAGGAAACCAGGATTAAAAGAAAACCTTGGCCTTCCACTGCATCTGCTCCTGACATACCCTCTGTGCTTTGTGCATCAAGAGCTCCCCCTGCAGCCCATTCTCCTTCCTGCAGGGAAGTGTACGTCTGGGCTCACACTGACTTTTCCTCACTGTGCCTGTGGTACAGTAATACAGGCTCTTGTTTTCAGATTTCAGGTTGAACATTTTAAGAGAGACGGCACTGAAAGTGTTGTCCCTAGCGATTTTGAATCTTACTTGAACTTATGGAGAGTAATACTGATTTTTGTTTCACCTGAATTACTCATTCTTGCCACCTACCCGAGCCCCACCCTGGATCCTGGCTGACCCACTGCATGCCATAGTCAGTGAAGTTGAATCCAGAGGCTTTGCAGGAGAAGCTCAGAGAACCTCCAGGCTGACTCACATCTTCCCCTGACTCCATCACCTGAACATCACACAGGGTACATGCACACAGAGAACACACGCTAATAACAGTCTCATATGGAGCAGTCACAGCTGACCTGATGCAAGAGGGGCATTACCTTTGACAGTGTTGAGAAGGGAATCCCAGATCAGTGCAACACTTATAGTGTGGACACTGAGGAAGGACACAGACTGGAACACATCCTCAAGGACTTGGAGACACAAGGGAACAGCTGCTTTTCATGAGCAGAGAAGGTGCCACATTTGCATACGTGTCTCCCTGTGGACATATATGAACCACTTATCAGGGTTTGTCTGTCCCTGCCTCTGGATTTCAGAGAAAGTATGTGGGAAGGGATTCCTGGAACTTGATGCTCAGGGTTACTCTCTCTGTTGCCCATTCTTCTTATGAAATTTGGACACTATCTGGATACCTTTATGGTACTCTTATCACCAATTAAGTCCTGGAAGGACACGAAAAGGAAAATGCACACAAGAAACAAATATTTGACTCCAGTATGTGCATCCTTCAGAGCTATGAACTACTGCTCTCTTCAAGAAGACAAATTGGTGAGAGTGAAAAGAAACACAAATCTGTGCATTTTCAGGCCAGGACTACATGGTTTTGAATGTCCTGAGCTCAGGTTGTCACCTTGTCCCATAACAGCCCAGGGTTATGTCACTCCACTTGCTTCTCTGTGCACCATTCCCTATGCATTGTAGGAAGATGATGAATATGTTCTCTGTGTCTGGGGAAATAATCTGAGTGAATTCTCATGCCAAAGTTGGATCTGCCCTTAATGTTGCTGCCCTTGTCTCTCTCTCTACAAGAGTGGTCCAAGGGTTAGAAAGACCATCTTATATCTGGGAATAGGTGACCTGGAATGACATCCACGTTTGGTGTGATGACTGCTGAGATCTTCCCTCAGATCATGGCAAAAGGTGCTTGTATGTCCCCATCATAAATTTAACTCAATAGACTGCAGGTTATTAATAATAATAAAAAATTATAGACTTAGACGTCTGATGCACCTAGATGCAGAAATCTGAAGGAAATATTAGTAAACCAAATACAATCACATACAAGATAATATATTACAACAAAGTGCTGTTTATTAAAATGAAGTTAATGTGCTTTTAGCTTAAAAATTCAACAGATCCAAATCACCTGCCTTAGTTTTCTAGTGCTGTTATAAGAGAAATACCACAAGTGGCTAGCTTTAACAAACAGAAATTTAGTCTTTCACAGTCTAGGTTACTAGAAGTCCAAATTCAGTGCACCTGCTCCATGGGAAGGCTATCTCTCGGCTCTGGAGGAAGGTCTTTGTCACCAATCTTTCCCTGGTCTAGGAGCCTCTCAACACAGGGACACTGGATAAAAAGAACATGCTCCACTCTGGCTCTTCTTGCTCGGTGGTAATGAGGTTCCTCTCTCTCTGCTCCCTTCTCTCTTTTATATCTCAAAAATGATTGACTCAAGATACAATCCAATCCTGTATATTGTGTCCTACCTCATTGATATAACTGCCTCTAATCCTGCCTAATTAACATCATAGAGGTTAAGATTTTAAAAAATAGGATAATTACATCAGATTACAAAAAGAAGGACAACCTCTCAATGTTGGGAATCAAGGTCTAGCCAAGTTTATACATATTTTGGGGGCATATAATTCAATTCATAACATCATATAAATAAGAAAACATGCTTATAATCATCAAAGAAGTTGCTTTCATTAATATAATAAAGAATATCTACAAATAAAAGACATAAGAGTTAAAGATAAATGATTAAGAATCTCTTAGAAATCTTGAAGAACAGTTAGAATTTTCTTCTACATTATTCTCCAGCTCTGTCCAGGACCCTCTATTGTGATTCCTATCAGGGCAGTCAGTTATAGTAGTTGGGCACCATCTAGTTGTGCTAGACTCAGTCTGGTGGAAGCTACGGTAGTTGTAGTCCATTAGTCATTTTGACTAATCTTTCCTTTGTGTCTTTGGTTTTCTTCATTCTCACTTGCTCCAGAAAGGACCAGAGGAGTATCTTAGATGGCTGCTCACTAAATTTTAAGACCCCAGACACAACTCACCAATGGAGAATATTTTGTTTATAAACGATGCTTTGCCAATTAAGCTAGATGTTCCCGGAGACCATAATCCCCACAGCCCTCAGCCCAGTAGTTTGGTCCCTCAGAGAGTTTGGATGTGTCTATGGCGCTTTCATGATCTCGCCTTGGACAAGTTGTGCTGACTTCCCAATTATTCTGTACTATCTTACCCTTCAACAAAGTTACCACTTATCTATGGCCTATTTAGTGTTTTTATATTCCCCTGTAACCTCCTCCTTAATAATCAAATACTATTTCTTCTTGTGTGTAAACCTTCCCATGAGTTTTTATACTAGTGGTCTACTTTTGTGATTGGCATATTTTTATTTCACTCATCATCATGCCCTCCAGATGAATCCTTGCTGTGGGATGCTTCCCAGATTAATCATTGTTCTTTATTGTTGCATAGTACTCCAATGTGTGTATGTATCATATTTTGTTTATCCATTCATCTGTTGAATGAACATCTAGGTTCTTTCCGTCTTTTTGTTATTGTGAACAATGCTGCATGAACATGGGCATTCATATGTCTATTTATGTGATGACTTTTATTTCTCTAGGATATATTCCTAGGAGTGGGATTGATGGATCATATGGTATTTCTATTTCTAGCTTTCTAAGGAAGAGATATATCGTTTTTCAAAATGGTCGTAGCATTTTTCATTCCCACCAGCAGTGCATAGAAGTTCCAATCACCTGGGAGCCTCTCCAACATTTGTTATTTTCTGGATATATATATATATATATATATATATATATATATATATATATATATTCAGTACTGGTAATGCCGAGCAGAGATGAGGTTTTGATTTGCATTTCTCTAATAGTTAGTGATCACCACCCGTTCCTTATATGTCTGTTAGTCGCTTGAATGTTTTCTTTGGTGAAGTGACTCTTCACTTCCTTTGCTGATTTTTAATTGGATTATTTACGTTTTTGTTGTAGAGGTGTTGGATTTGCCTGTAGATTTTATAGATTAGACATTGTCCAATTTGTCATAGTGCAAATTTGTTTTCCCAGTGTGAAGATTCTCTTTTTACTCTTTTGGTGAATTCTTGTGATGAGCATAAGTGTTTAATTTTTAGAAGATCCCAATTATGTTGCTTATTTTCAGGAGTTTGTGTGTTGTCAGTTATGGTTTGTATCCTGTTAATGCCGTGTATTAGGGCCTCTAGTGTTGATCTTATTTCTCTTCTACTATCTTTATCGTTTTTGGTTTTATATTTAGGTATTTGATCAATTTTTGAATTATTTTTGGTGTATTGTTTGAGGTATGAATTCTGCTTCTTTTTTTTTTTTTTTTTTTTTGCAGATGGGCATCCAATTTTCCAGCACCATTTGTTAAAAAGAATGTGTTTTCCCCATTTTATGGACTTTGTGCCCTTGTCAGAGATCAAGTGACCTTATGTGGATGGATTTACGTCTGAGTTCTCAATTCTGTTCCATTGGCCAATGTATCTGTCGTTTCACCAGTACCAGGCTATTCTGACTATCGTGGCTGTATAGTAGATTCTGAGGTCAGATAGTTCGTTTCCTACTACTTTATTCTTCTTCAGTTGTGCTTTACTTATCTGGGCCTCTTTCCTTTCCCTATAAAATTAAGGATTAGTTTTTCCAACTATTAAAGAACGCTTTTAGTAATTGAATGGAAATTGCAGTGTATTTGTACATTGCTTTTGGTAGAATTGACATTTTCACACTGTTGAGTCTCCCTATTCATGAGCTTGGTATGTTTTTCCATATATGTAGATTTCTTTTGGTTTCTTGCAGTAGTGTTTTGTAGTTGTCTTTCTATAGGTCTTTTAAGTCCTTGGTTAGATTTACTCCTAAGTGTTGTATTTTGTAAGGGCTGTTGTAAATGATAATCTTTTCCTGATTTTCTTTTGTTATTCTCTTTATTGGTGTATAGAAATCCAACTGATTTTTGCAAGTTTATCTTGTATCCTGTTACTCTTCTCAATCTTTATATTACTTTCAGTAGTTTTCTCATGGAGTCATTTCAGTTTTCTATGTTTAGTATCATATGATACCAAATAGGGACAGTTTTACTTCTTCATTACCAATTTGGATGCCCTTTATTATTTTTTTCCTTGCCTTACTGCTCTAGCTAGGACTTCTAGCACAATGTTAAATAGGAGTGGTTATAAATGGAATCATTGTCTTCTCCCTGGTCTCAAGGAGAATTTTTCAACCTCCGTCCATTAAGAATTATGTTTGGGCCTCAATACAACCGTAAAGAAACAGAGAGTGAAGAATGCATTTTAAAAAAATCCATCAATATCCTGTCTACAAGAGACACATTTAAGAACCAAAGGTGTATATTTATTTAAAATCGAAAGTTGGAAAAAATATATCAAGTAAACAATGACCAAAAACACAGGAGTGACAATAATGGTCTCAGATAAAATAGACTTTAAAACAAATCTACCATAAAACACAAATAAGAACACTATATAATTATTAAGTTAACAAGCCATTATGAAGACACAAACATAATAAACATCTACACACACAATGACAGGGTCCCAAATTACATAAAACAAACTTTAACAGTACTGAAAAGAGAAATTGACAGTTCCACAATAATAGCAGGCGACTTCAACACACCACTCTCTGTAAAGGACAGAACATACAAAAAGAAATTCAATAAAGATACAGAAGACCTAAAGGGCACCATCAGATAACTTGACCTCATACAAATACACAGAACACTCCAATTTACAGCTGCAAAATACACGTTTTTTTTTTTTTCCCAAAGCACATGGAACTTTCTCCAGAATAGACCAAGTCTTAGACCACAGAGCAATACTCAAGAAGGTCTAAAACTTTGAGATTATACAAAGTATCTTCTCTTAACACACCACCATCAAGGTAGAAATTAACAACAGAAGGAGCAAGGAAAAAAAATCAATTACATGGAGACTGAATAACACCCTGTTTACACATCACTGGGTAATAGAAGAAATCAGAGATAGAATAAAAAATTCCTAGAATCAAACTAAAATGAAAACTCATCAAACCAAAACATTTGGATACAGCAAAAGCAGTCCTCAGACAACAATTTTTAGCAATAGATGCACACTTCTAAAAATAAGAAAGGGACAAAATTAAAACATTAAATACACAACTCAAACAAATAGAAAGAGAACAGCAAGCAAAGCCCACAGCAACCAGAAGAAATGAAATAATAAAGATCAGAACAGAAATAAATGAAATAGAGAATAGAAAAACAATAGAAAGAATTAACAAACCACAAGATGGTTCTTGGAAAGAATCAATAAACTGCAAGCTGGTTCTTGGGAAGAATCAACAACCACTGGCCAGACTAACAAAAGAAAAACAGGAGAGGATGCAAATAACCCATATAAGAAATGAAATGGGGGTACATTACAACAGAGACCCAACTGAAATAAAGAGGATCATAACAGAGTATTATGAAAAAAAAAAAAACTGCAACACATTTGAAAACCTAGAGGAAATGGATAAATTTCTAGAAGCACACTAACTGCCCAAACTATCAGAAAGTAATCTTGAAAATGTGAACAGACCCACATCAAGAGAAGAGATTGAAAAGGTAATTAAGAAAACCTGCAACAAATAAAAAGCCCTAGCCCAGATGGCTTGACTGAAGAATTCTACCAAACTTTCAGAGAAGAGCTTGTACCCGTACTACTCAATCAATTTCAGAACATAGAAAAAGAAGTGACACTTCCTAATAAATTCTATGAAGCCAGCATAACCCTGTTACCAAAACCAGGGAAAGACACCACAAAAAAAGAAAATTACAGACCATTATCTCCATGAATATAGATGCAAAAATTCTAAACAAAATTCTAACGATTAGAATTCAGCATCATATTTAAAGAATAATACACCACAACCAAGTAGGATTCATACCAGGTATGCAAGGATGGTTCAACAATAGAAAATCAATCAATGTAATCCACCACATAAATAAAAAGAAAGAAAAGAATCATACGATAATCACCACTAATACAGGAAAGACGTTCAACAAAGTACAAAACCCATTCCTGATAAACACTCTCAATAAAATAGGTATAGAAGGGAAATTTCTCAACATAGTAAAGGGCATCTATGCAAAACCAACAGCCAACACCATTCTTAATGGAGAGTGGCTGAAAACATTCCCCTTGAGAACAGGAAAAAGACAAGGATGCCGTTTATCACCTCTCCTATTTAACATTGTGCTGGAAGTTCTAGCTAGAGCAATAAGGCAAGAAAAAGAAATAAAGCACATCCAAAATGGTAATGAAGAAGTTAAACTGTCCCTGTTTGTGGATGATATGATACTATACATAGAAAACCCTAGAGACTCCATGAGAAAACTACTGGAACTAATAGAAAGATTTAGCAGAATAGCAGGATACAAGATAAATATACAAAAATCAGTTGGACTCCTATACACCAGTAAAGAGAACTATGAAAAGGACATCATTAAAACAATATCGTTTATAATAGCACCTAAAAAATAAAATAGTTAGGAATAAATCTAACCAGGGATGTAAAAGACCTATACAAAGAAAACTACAAAATACTACTGCAATAAACTCAAAGGGATATACATAAATGGAAAAACATACTATGCTTATAGATAGGTAGACTCGACATAGTGAAAATGACAATTCTACCCAAAGCAATTTAGAAAAACAGCGCAATCTGATCCAAATACCAACAACATTCTTCAAAGAGATGGAAAAACTAATCATTAACTTTATATGCTAAGGGATGACGCTCCGACTAAATACAGAACTAGTGAAGAAGAGTAAAGTAGGAGGACTCACACTACCTGACCTCAGAACCTACTATTCAGCTACGGTAGTCAGAATAGCCTGGTACTGGTACAATGACAGATACATTGACCAATGGAACAGAATTGAGAACCCAGATGTAAATCCATCCACCTACGGTCACCAGATCTTTGACAAGGGCCCAAAGTCCGTCAGTTGGGGAAAAGGCTGTCTTTTTAACAAATGCTGCTGGCAAAACTGGATATCCTCTGTAAAAGATGAAACAGGACCCATACCTCACACCATATACCAAAGCTAATTCAGAAGAGGGAGGGGCCAAGATGGTGGAGGAGTCAAACAGCTTCCCATATCCCTCTTACAACAAAGACCTGGAAAAACAAGTGATCTGATTGTATATGAATATCTAGGAGCCCTGAACAAGGCAAAGTTGAGGAATCGCACTGCTTGGTGGGGGATGAGGGAGATGGTTCTGAAGAAGCGAGAAGTGCCAGAACGGACGTGGCTGGAGCCTCAGGTCTTCATCCCAGACTGGAGCCGAAGTACACAGTGAAGCAGGCACTCAGCTCCTTGTGCACACTTGGGAGGCAGCTTCCACACTGAGAGAGATGTGGCAGCAAAAATTCTGCTTTGACACTCCAAACCAGTGAAAACCAGCTCCCAAGTGGCTAAAGATAAATACATGTGTGCGGCCTTTCACAGGGATTTAAAAAAAAAAAAAAAACTATATGGGAAAATCCTTTCCCTCTTTCACCTCCTCCCTACCCAGTCTGAACCAGTCCAGCTGGCTTCTGAAGACTCTCAGTTCCCTGGACTAGAAGTAGATCCCATAAAGCACCTTGACCCATCCTCCTAGCCTTGGAGATGGTACAAATAAGCTACATGGTCCCTAAGCCAGGAACTCAGGGTTGGCACATCTCCTTTGCTAGGCACAGGCATAAGGGTACTGCAGACTTTGAGTGATTTCCACCCCTGTATAGACTTGTGTGGACCCATCTGAACAGTGTAAGCCCTCACTACCACAGTATGACAGGGTAAACGCCTGACTTCTAACTTCAATTTTTTCAGTTGTGAAGTGGCAGATTTGTGACACTTGACACAGCCCTGCCCTTCAAGCAGACACTTTTACAGGTCTGCACCAGGGGCTTGAGGACTGGTGGCTCCACCTACGCCACCTAGTCGCCTGCTACAGGGGTCCAAGAATAAGTGGTGCCCCCAAGTCTTTACAGCCAACAGAATAGGGTGCACATAGCCTGGATACAAAACTCACCTACTTACTCTCTCTAGAGAATAGGGACATGCTTTCATTTCAGACACTCAGGGGTAGCCATCAGCCCTTGCCTTGCTCAGCGCATGACCTCCTACTGCAACCAGATACCTGTGCCTACACCAATCACCCATGCTTCTCTAAAACTGTAGGTGAGAACCTGTAACACACACTTGGTGACTGACTGACTAGACACATGAGATGAGTCCATACAGGAAAATTTAACCAACTCCTGTGTACATATACTTAGTTACAGAACTAACTATCTGGGGACAGGACGATAGAGCTTCAAAGGCGCCAATACTCAAACAATCACACCTGAACAGCTTATTTGGGAATATCAAAGCAAAACAAAACAAGAAGGTAGGACACAATAATCAAATATAAATAAAAGTATAACTTATTGATGGCTCGGACACAACAGTCAATAACAAATCACATAAAGAGGCGGTCCATGATGGCTTCAGCAAGCTCCCAAAATAAAGAATCAATAAATTCTCTGGAGGAAAAGAACTTCTTGGAATTACCAGAGGCAGAATACAAAAGATTAACATACAGAACTCTTCTAGAAATTGGAAAGGAAATTTATCAAATTGTAGAGACAGCGAAACAACACACAGACCTAGATATGTTATAATCAAACTTACCAGATCCAAAGATAAAGAGAGAATTTTAAGAGCAGCTAGGGATAAAAGGAAAGTCATCTACAAAGGAAAGTCAATTAGAATAAACTTGGATTACTCACGAGAACCCACGCAGGCAAGAAGGCAATGGGATGACATATATAAAGCCTTGAAGGAGAACAACTGCCAGTCAAGAATTATATATCCAACAAAACTGTCTCTCAAATATGATGGCGAAATTAGGACATTTCCAGATAAACAGAAGTTTAGGGAATTTGTAAAAATCACACCAAAATTATAAGAAATAATAAAGGGAGTCCTCCGGTTAGAAAATCAATAACATCAGATAACAACTCAAGACTAGAACACAGGACAGAGCAACCAGATATTGAGTCAGATAGGGAAGTCGAAAATACATCAAAGGTATAACATTGAAAATAGGGCAACAGATATATCAATATGTAAAAAAGGACAAAATTAAAACAAAACGGAGGGACTTAAAAAATGCAGACTTACGTTTTTCATATGGAGGGGAGGTCAAGGCTTTATAAAGAAATAAAAGACCGGTATAAACATAGAAAAATAGGGATAAATATTAAGGTAACCAGAAAGGAAACTAATAATCTTACAAATCAAAATTTAAAAAAAAACTAGAAAAATATAAAGACTCAGTAAACACAAAATCAACAAAAATGAAAAAATACATTAAAAAAAATGACTCAGCACAGAAAATTAAAGGGAACAAAGGAACTTGTCAATAACATATAAAAAGAGACATCAGGATGACAACACTAAACTCGTACCTGTCGATAATTATCTTCGATGTAAACTGACTAAATGCACCAATAAAGAGACAGAGTGTGGCAGATTGGATAAAAAAGGAATGATCCATCTATATGCTGCCTACAAGAGACACACCTTAGACTTAAAGACACAGACAGGCTAAAACTCAAAGGATGGAAAAAAATATCAAGGAAACAACACTCAAAAAAGAGCAGGACAAAATAGAATCTAAAATAAAATCTACCACAAAGGATAAGGAAGGGCAATATATAATGATAAAAGTGTCAATACACCAGGAGGACATAACTATATTAAATATTTACGCACACAACGACAGGGTCCAAAATATATTAAACGAACTCTAACATCTCTGAAAAGAGAGATAGACAGCCCCACAATAGTAGTAGGAGACTTCAAAATGCCAATTTCAGTGAAGGACACAACATCCAGAAAGAAGTTCAACAAAGACACTGAAGAACTAAATGCTACAATGAACCAACTTGATCTCATAGACATATACTGAACACTGCACCCAACAGCAGCCAAGTATACTTTCTTTTCCAACACACATGGAACATTCTCCAGAATAGACCACATATTAGGCCATAAATCAAGCCTTAACAAAATTCGAAACATTGAAGTATTACAAAGCATCTTTTCTGACTATAAAGCCATAAAAGTGGCAATCAACAACACAAAAAGCAAGAAAGAAAAAACCAAACACATGGAAACTGAACAACACACTGCTCAAAAACTAAAAGAAAGAAGAAATTAAGGATGGAATAAACAAATTCATAGGATCAAATGAGAATGAAAACACATTCTACCAGAACCTTTGGGACATGAAAAAAGTGGTGCTCAGAGTTCAGTTTATAGCAATAAATGCACACATCCAAAAAGAAGAAAGGATCAAAATCAACACATTAACCCTACAACTGGAACAAGTAGAAAGAGAGCAGAAAAGAAGCCCACAGGCGCCAGAAGGGAGGAAATAATAATAATTAGAGAAGAATTAAACGAAATAGAGAATAGAAAAAAACTGAAAGAGTTAACAATCCAAAAGCTGATTCGTGATATACCATTGGCCAAACTGACAAAAGAAAAACAGCAGAGGAAGCAGATAATATTTATAAGAAATGAGATGGGTAATATCACAACAAACACAACTTAAATTAAAAGAATCATAACAGAATATTATGAAACATTTTACTCTGGCAAATTTGAAAACCTAGAGGAAATGGGCAAATTTCTAGAAACTCACTGGCTACCTAAACTAACACAAACAGAAGTAGAACAACTAAATAAACCCATAACAAAAGAAGAGAATGAAAAGGTTATTAAAAAAACTCCCAACAACAACAAAAAAACCCAGGCCTGGATGGCTTCACTAGAGAATTCTACCAAACTTTCAGAGAAGAGATAACACCACTTCTACTAAAGGCATTTCAGAGCATAGACAAGGATGGAATACTCCCAAACTCATTCTTTAAATCCAGCATAACCGTGATACCAAAACCAGGTAAAGACACCACAATAAAAAAAAAGAAAATTACAGACCAATATCCCTCATGAACATTGACGCTAAAGTCCTCCAGAAAATTCTAGCAAACAGAATTCAGTAATTTATCAAAAAAATAATTTGCCATGATGAAGTGGGATTTATACCAGGTATGCATTGGTGGCTCAATATTAGAGAAACAATCAACGTAATCCATCACATAAATAAAACAAAAGACAAGAACCACATGATCTCATGCAGAAAAGGCATTCGACAAAGTCTAACACCCATTCTTGATAAAAACTCTCAACAAAATAAGAATAGAAGGGAAATTCCTAATTATAAATAAGGGCATTTATACAAAGCCCACAGCCAACATCATCCTAAATGGAGAGACTTTGAAAGTTTTGCCCTTGAGAATGGGAACCAGACAAGGATGCCCTCTATCACCACTCTTAATCAACATTGTGCTGGAGGTTCTAGCCAGAGCAGTTAGTCTAGAAAAAGAAATGAAGGGCATCCAAATCAGTAGAGAAGAAGTCAAAGTATCTCTAGTTGCAGAAGATATGATCTTATACACAGAAAACCCCGAAGAATCCACAAGAAAACTACTGGAACTAATAGAAGATTTCAGCAAAATTTCAGTATACAAGATAAACATACAAAAATCAGTTGGATTCCCTTAAACCAACAAAGAGAACCTCAAAGAGGAAATCACCAAATCAATACCATTTACAATAGCCCCCAAGATGACAAAATACTTAGGAATAAATCTAACCAGAGACATAGAAGATCTATGTGGAGAAAACTACAAAAAACTACTGCAGGAAACTAAAAGAGATTTGCATAAGAGGAAAAACATACCTTGCTCATGCATAGGTAGACTAAACATAGTGAAAATATCAATTCTACCCAAAGCAATCTACAGATAGAATGCAATCCTGATCCAAATTACACCAGCATTTTTTAATGAGACGGAGAAACCTATCTATGGAAAGAGAAGAGGCCCAAATAAAAAAAGCATTACTCAAGAAGAAGAGAAAAGCAGAGGCCTCACACTAACTGATTTTAGAAGCTATTATACAGCCACGGTAGTCAAAACAGTCTGGTATTGGTACAACAACAGATACATAGACCAATGGATTAGAGTTAATAATTCAGACATAAGTTCACCCACGTATGTGCAGCTGATATTTGACAAAGGCCCAAAGTCTGTTAATTGGGGAAAAGAGTCTCTTTAACAAGTGGTGCTGACATAACTGTATATCCGTCTGAAACAGACCCGTACCTCACACCATGCCCAAAAACTAACTCAAATTGGATCAAAGTCTTAAATATAAAATCTAAAATGATAAAGATCATGGAAGAAAAAATAGAGACAACTCTAGGAGTCCTAATACATGGCAAAAACACAATACGAACTATAAGTAACAATGCACAAGCTCCAGAAGAGAGACTAGATAAATGGGAGCTACTAAAAATCACTTATGCTCATCAAAAGACTTCACTAAAAGAGTCAAGACAACGTACAGACTGGGAAAAAAAATTTTAACTATGACAAATCCGATCACTGTTTAATCTCTAAAATCTACAATATTCTGCAAAATCTCAACAACAAAAAGACAAATAACCCAGTTAAACATAAGCAAACTATATGAACAGGCACTTCACCAAAGAAGATGTTCAGGCGGCTAACAGACTCGTGAAGAAATGCTCACCATCATTAGCCATTAGAGAAATGCAGATCAAAACTACAATGAGGTATCATCTCACCCAAACAAGGCTAACACTAATCCAAAAAACACAAAATAATAAATGATGGAGAGGTTGTGGAGAGACTGGGACACTTATACCCTGTTGTTGGGAATATAAAATGGTACAACCACTTTGGAAATCGATTTGATACTTCTCTAAAAAGCTAGAAATAAAAGTACCATACGAACCAGGTATTCTGCTACTTGGAATATATCCTAGAGAAACAAGAGCTGTCACACGAATAGATATATGCACACCCATGTTCATTGCAGCACTGTTCAAAATAGCAAAAAGATGGAAACAACCTAGGTAGCCATCAACGAATGAATAAACAAATTATGGTATATCCACAGAATGGAATGTTATGCAATGATAAAGAACAAGGATGAAGCCGTGAAACATTGTATAACCCAGAGGAAGCTGAAATTTATGCTGAGTGAAGTTAGTCAATCACAGAAGGACAAATACTGTGTAAGACAACTATTAAAAGAACTCATGAAAAGGTTTAAACACAGAAGAAAACATTCTTTGATGTTTATGAGGGTGGGGAGGGAGAGTGAGAGTTATTTGCTAACAAGATAGTAGATAAGAATCATATTAGGCGAAGGGAAGGACAGCACACACTGCAGGGGATGTCAGCACAACTGGACTAATCCAAAGCTAAGAAGTTTGCTGAAGACAATCAAATACCTTGAGAGACAGAGTAGCAGGGGAAGCGGTCTGGGGACCATGCTTTCTGGAGACATCTAGGTCAATCGGCATAACAAAGCTTATTAAGAATATTGTCTGTATCTTACTTGATGAGTGGAGTCTGGGGTCTTAAAAGCTTGCAAGCAGCCGTCTAAGCTGCATCAATTGGTCCCAATGACCTGGAGTAAAGGAGAATGAAGAACACCAAACACACAAGGAAAGTATTAGCCCAAGAGACAGAAAGGGCCACATAAACCAGAGACTTCATCAGCCTGAGACCAGAAGAACTAGATAGTGCCCAGCTATCACCAATAACCTCCCTGACAGGGAACAAAACAGAGAATCCCTAAAGGAGCGGGAGAAATATGGGGTGCAGAATTCAAATTCTAGTAAGAATACCAGACTTAAAGGTCTGACTGAGACTGAGGAATCCTGGAAATTATGGCCCCTAGATTCTCTATCAGCCCAGAACTAAAACAATTTCCAAGGCCAACTCTACAGACAGGGATTGGACTTGACTGTGGGATATAAAGTGATACTTGTGAGGAGTGTGCCTCTTAGCTCAAGTAGATAGACCAAAGGGGCAGCTTCTGTTCGGAGGTGAGATGGGAAGGCAGAGAATGTTAGGAGATGATTGAATGGTTATGGGAAATCAGGGGTGGAAAGGAGGTGTGTGCTGTCAGAGAATGGGGTGAGCAATTAGGGTCACATAACCATGTATGTATAAAAATTTTGAATGGGAGACTAACTTGAAATGTAAAATTCACTTAAAGTACAACAATTAAAAGAAGCTAATGCAAAATGGATCAAATACGCAAGATGGCGCTCTAGGCAGAAACACCACGCCGTCCGTCCACAGCAAAGATCCGAAAAACTAAGCCTAACAGAGAATCAACAATCCTGAAACCCTAGAACACCAAATGAAGAGATAAAGAACTCAGCCAAACACCAAACGGAGTGAGAATACTAAAAGAGAACGGAGAGCGAGGAGAGACTCAGGCAGAGATTCCTTACCAGCTAACGCAGCGCGGATCCACCATCTTGGATTCCTATCGGAGACCAGCAAACGGGAGAGCAGCCTTGCAGAGCATCTGGTCGGAGACAGAACGACCGGTAAACTGCGGTGCGCGCTCTCCCACCACCCACCCCTCTCCGCCTCAGCTGGGGATCCCCTGCTTTCCGTGGCCAGGGTCTCTGGGCTGGGGGATGCTGGTGCTTGGATTCCGCGCGCCTGGGCTGGCGGCTTTCTGGGAGCCGTTTGCTGGCAGCTAGCGAACCTTTCTCTGCCGCCTCCCCCTCCTTTTGCCTGGGTGCCTGGTTCCGAGTGCCGTCTCTGCTCTCTCCTGCGGGGCTGTAGGGCTGCGTGCGGGCGTGTGGCTGTTTCTGGGTCTGGGCTCCCGCGTGGGTGGGATCCCGGGGCCTTTGTTCGTTCGCCCCTCTGCTTTCCGTGGCCGGGGTCCCTGGGCGGGGGGGCGCCGGTGCTTGGGTTCCGCGCGCCCGGGCTGGGGGCTTTCTGGGAGCCGTTTGCTGGCACCTAGCGGACCTTTTTCTGCCGCCTCCCCCTCCTTTTGCCTGGGTGCCTGGGTCCGGGTGCTGTCTCTGCTCTCTCCTGCAGGGCTGTGGAGCTGCGTGCGGGCGTGTGGCTGTTTCTGGGTCTGGGCTCCCGCGTGGGTGGGATCCCGGGGCCTTTGTTCGTTCACCCCTCTGCTTTCCGTGGCCGGGGTCCCTGGGCGGGGGGGCGCCGGTGCTTGGGTTCCGCGCGCCCGGGCTGGGGGCTTTCTGGGAGCCGTTTGCTGGCACCTAGCGGAGCTTTTTCTGCCGCCTCCCCCTCCTTTTGCCTGGGTGCCTGGTTCCGAGGGCCGTCTCTGCTCTCTCCTGCGGGGCTGTAGGGCTGCATTCGGGCGTGTGGCTGTTTCCAGGTCTGGGCTCCCGCGCGGGTGGGATCCTGGGGCCTTTGTTCGTTGGCCCCTCTGCTTCCCGTGGCCACGGTCACTTAACCCCGAGACTATCGGCTTCTTGGAATTCGCGCCCCTGAGTGGGGGCTCTCTGGGTCCCATTTGTAGGCACTGACTGCTGGTGTTGCCCTTTTTTTTTTTTTTCTTCTCAATTTTATTTTTCTTCCTTTTTTGATTAGTTTTGTCATATTTTTCCTCTTTTTCTCTTTTGTCTTTCTTCATTGCTTAATTTCTTGTCCTTCTATCTCTTCCTTCTCTTTCTGATCCCTGAATACCAGGCGATGTATGCCTCTGTACCTTCTGGCCAGGCTGAGCTGTGAAAATTGAGACCGACTCCCCCAGACCTCATAGCTGCATCGGTGCGATCCCTGGGAACTTTGCAGTTTTTTAACTTTTCTGATTATCATTTGGTCATTCTTTCCTTTTCTTTCTCTTCCCCCTTCTGGTTTCCTCCATCCCATAGTCTCTCATCTGTACATTCCAACGACAAACTCCTCTAGCATTCTTTTATGTTTGTACGCTTTTTGCTCCTCCTCCTCTCTCCTCTCTCCCATATCCAGCTTAGCTTCACACATAACCATCTTCCCGCTGCACCCTACCTACCTGCACCGTGCACTAGACATCACATCACCAAGCGGTGCAGGCACGCCCTATTGGAACCTGCCCAGCACTGACTACCGACCGTCCTGGTGGCTGCGGTGAGTGCCACAAGCAACCCATCCCAGTGGCTCCTCCTCAACTAGATCTGCCCAGCTGTACCACAAGAACGAAAAAAAAAAAAATCTACAATCAATAAACGAGAGAAATATCTACTGAATGCCCCGAAAACAGCAAACAATATCAAAACATTTACAAAAACAGACAAGATGGCTCCAATAGGCGTCCAAATTAAAACACCAGATAACTCTCCTGTGGAAGAAAATGCACTAGAAGTACCTGATACGGAACTCAAATCACTAATACTCGGAATTTTCCAAGAACTGAGGCAAAAAGCTGACAAACATGAGGAAAAAATAGACAAATTTATGGAAAATACAGACAAAAAATTGGAAGAATTCAGGAAGATGATGCAAGAACAAAATGCCAAAATAAATTCACAACTCGAAATTATACAAAAACAACAATTAGAAATCCAAAAGATAAACAACAAGATTTCAGAAATGGACGGTGTCATAGAAGGGCTGAGAAGTAGATTTGAAACCATGGAAGACAGGATCAGTGGAACTGAAGACAAACACTTGGATAAAACTCTGTTTCAGGAAAACTCAGAAAAAAGAACAAAGAAAAATGAAGAGACCCTGAGAGTTATGTGGGACACAATTAAAAGCAAAATCTTACGAGTGATTGGCATACCAGAACAGGGGAAGAAAACAGAAAACACAGAGAGGATCATTGAGGAACTGCTGACAGAAAACTTTCCCAATATCATGAAAGATGAAAAGCTGGTCATCCAAGAAGCTCAACGAACCCCATACAGAATAGACCCCAAAAGAAAATCACCAAGACATATCATATTCACACTCGCTAAAACTAAAGACAAACAAAGAATCCTGAGAGCAGCTCGGGAAAAACAAGAAGTCACATACAGAGGAGAAACAATAAGACTAAGCTCAGATTATTCAGCAGAAACCATGCAGGCAAGAAGGCAATGGGATGATATATATAAAATCTTGAAAGAAAAAAATTGTTAGCCAAGAATAATATATCCTGCAAAACTCTCATTCAGATTTGATGGAGAAATTAGGTCATTTCCAGATAAACAGAAACTAAAGGAATATGCAAAAGTCAAACCAAACTTACAAGAATTATTAAAGGGAGTTCTTCGATCTGATGACAAACAGCTTAAGCCCTCAGGCAGGACCTAGGACCTAGGATGCAGGTTAACATGAACCAGATACCATTCTAGGAACTGAACTACAGACGACTTTCCAAAAACAAAAGATATACAACAGGGAATCAGAGAAATCAATCAAAGGATGACAACAACATCAAAACAATGAAAGAGGGAACAAACGGCATAGGTATAGAACCTTCTAAAGGAGAAGAAGGCAAGGCGATACCAAGTAACGGTAGACTGCTTCAAAATTATAAAGATAAGGGTAAAATTCATGGTAACCACAAAAAAAGTTAACAAACCAACTCATAAAAATAAAGACGAAAAACATAAAGTCTCAACAAAAACAAAACCTACAAAAACAAAAGAAATGAACACAAAATCCACAAACAAAAGGAACTCAGCACAAGAGAGTAAGAAGAACAAAGAAAACTTCAGCATCAAAAAAAAAGCACTACAAAATGACAGCAACAAACTCACATCTATCAATAATTACACTGAACGTAAATGGACTCAATGCACCCATAAAGCGACGGAGAGTGGCAGAATGGATAAGAAAACAGGATCCATCTATTTGCTGTCTACAAGAGACACATCTTAGAAACAAAGATGTGAATTTATTAAAAATCAAAGGTTGGAAAAAAATATATCAGGCTAACAACTATCAAAAAAGAGCAGGAGTGGCAATTCTAATCTCAGATAAAATAGACTTTAAAACAAAATCTACCATAAAAGACAAAGAAGGACACTATATAATGATTAAGGGGATGATCCATCATGAAGACATAACCATAATAAATATCTATGCACCCAATGACAGGGCTCCAAAATACATAAAAAAAACTCTAACAGCACTGAAAAGAGAAATTGACAGTTCCACAATAATAGTAGGAGACTTCAACACACCACTCTCAGTAAAGGACAGAACAACTAAAAAGAAACTTAGCAAAGATACAGAAGACCTAAAGGACACAATCAGCCAACTGGACCTCATAGACATATATAGAACACTCCATCCAACCGCTGCAAAGTACACATTCTTTTCCAATGCACATGGAACGTTCTCCAGAATAGACCACATCTTAGGCCACAGAGCAATCCTCAACAAGATCCAAAATGCTGAGATAATTCACAGTATCTTCTCGGACCACAATGCCATCAAGGTAGAAATTAACACTAGAAAGAGCAAGGAAAAAAAATCAAACACATGGAAACTGAATAATAATCTGCTTACACATCAATGGGTAATAGAAGACATCAGAGATGGAATTAAAAAATTCCTAGAATCAAATGAAAATGAAAACACATCATACCAAAACCTTTGGGACACAGCAAAGGCAGTCCTCAGAGGACAATTTATAGCAATAGATGCACATATCAAAAAAGAAGAAAGGGACAAAATCAAAACATTAACTACAGAACTCAAACAAATAGAAAGAGAACAACAAAAAAAGCCTACAACCACCGGAAGAAAGGAAATAGTAAAGATCAGAGCAGAAATCAATGAAATAGAGAACAGAAAAACAATAGAAAGAATCAACAAAACCAAAAGTTGGTTCTTTGAAAGAATCCACAAAATCGACAAACCACTGGCCAGACTGACAAAAGAAAAACAGCAGAGGGCACAAATAACCCAAATAAGAAATGAAATGGGGGACATTACAACAGACCCAACTGAAATAAAAAGGATTATAACAGAATATTATGAAAAACTATATTCCAACAAATTTGAAAACCTAGAGGAAATGGATAAATTTCTAGAAACATACGGCCTACCCAAACTACAACAAAGTGATATTGAAAATCTGAACAGACCCATAACAAGAGAAGAGATTGAAAAGGTAATAAAAAAACTCCCAACCAAAAAAAGCCCTGGCCCAGATGGCTTCACTGGAGAATTCTACAAAACATTTACAGATGAGCTCGTACCAGTTCTACTCAAGTTATTTCAGAGCATAGAAGAGGAAGCAACACTTCCAAATTCATTCTATGAAGCCAGCATAACGCTGATACCAAAACCAGGCAAAGACATCACAAAAAAAGAAAATTACAGACCAATATCGCTCATGAATATAGATGCAAAAATTCTGAACAAAATTTTAGCCAATAGAATTCAGTATCATATCAAAAAAATAATACACCACGACCAAGTAGGATTCATACCAGGTATGCAAGGATGGTTTAACATTAGAAAATCCATCAACGTAATCCACCACATAAATAAAAGGAAAGAAAAAAATCACATGATTATCTCAATTGATGCAGAAAAGGCATTTGACAAAGTCCAACACCCATTCCTGATAAAAGCTCTCAATAAAATAGGTATAGAAGGGAAATTTCTCAACATCATAAAGGGCATCTATGCAAAACCAACAGCCAACATCATTCTTAATGGAGAAAGGCTGAAAACATTCCCCCTGAAAACAGGAACAAGACAAGGATGCCCTTTATCACCACTCCTATTTAACATTGTGCTGGAAGTTCTCGCTAGAGCAGTAAGGCAAGAGAAAGAAATAAAGGGCATCCAAATTGGTAATGAAGAAGTTAAACTCTCCCTGTTTGCAGATGATATGATACTATACATAGAAAACCCTAAAGACTCCACGAGAAATTTACTGGAACTAATAGAAAGATTCAGCAGAGTAGCAGGATACAAGATAAACATTCAAAAATCAGTTGGATTCCTATACACCAGTAAAGAGAACGATGAAAAGGAGATCAGGAAATCAATACCATTTTCAATAGCCCCTAAAAAGATAAAATACTTGGGAATAAATCTGACCAGGAATATAAAAGACCTATACAAAGAAAACTACAAAACACTGCTGCATGAAACCCAAAGGGATCTACATAAATGGAAAAACATACCATGCTCATGGATAGGCAGACTCAACATTGTGAAAATGGCAATTCTACCTAAAGCAATTTACAAATACAATGCAATTCCGATACAAATACCAACAACATTCTTCAAAGAGATGGAAAAACTAATTATTAACTTTATATGGAAAGGGAAGAAACCCCGAATAAGTAAAGCACTACTGAAGAAGAAGAATAAAGTTGGAGGACTCACACTACCTGACTTGAGAACCTACTATACAGCTACAGTACTCAAAACAGCCTGGTACTGGTACAACAACAGAGACATTGACCAATGGAACAGAATTGAGAACTCAGATGTAAATCCATCCACCTATGGTCACCTGATTTTTGACAAGGGCCCAAAATACATCAAATGGGGAAAAGACAGTCTTTTTAACAAATGGTGCTGGCAAAACTGGATATCCATTTGTAGAAAAATGAAACAGGACCCATACCTCACACCATATACAAAAACTACTTCAAAATGGATCAAAGACCTGAATATAAAGCCTCAAACTATAAAATTCATAGAAGAAAAAATAGGACCAACACTTCAGACCTTAATACATGGCATTAACAGGATACAAACCATAAACATCAACACAAAAAACCCAACAGATAAACTAGATAATTTGGATCTTCTAAAAATCAAACATCTATGCTCTTCAAAAGATTTCACCAAAAGAGTTAAAAGAGAACCTACAGACTGGGGAAACAATTTTTGGACAGTACAAGTCAGACAAAGGTCTAATCTCCATAATCTACAAGAAAATCCAACACCTCTACAACAAAAAGACAACCAATCCTATCAAAAAATGGGCAAAGGAAATGAAGAGACACTTCACCAAGGAAGACATTCAAATGGCCAACAGACACATGAGGAAATGCCCGCGATCACTAGCCATTAGAGAAATGCAAATTAAAACCACAATGAGATACCATCTCACCCCGGCATTACTGGCACGAATCAAAAACACTGGAAATAACAAATGTTGGAGGGGCTGCGGGGAGACGGGAACTCTTATACACTGCTGGTGGGAATGCAAAATGATACAGCCATTTTGGAAAATGATATGGCGTTTCCTCAGAAAGCTAGAAATAGACGTACCATTCGATCCAGCAATCCCACTCCTAGGAATATATCCTAGAGAAATAAGAGTCATCACTCGAATAGACATATGCACACCTATGTTCATGGCAGCATTGTTCACAATAGCAAAACGATGGAAACAACCTCGATGTCCATCAACAGACGAATGGATACACAAACTATGGTACATACACACAATGGAGTACTATGCAACGAGAAAGAACAATGAATCGGTGAACCATCTCATAACATGGATGAAACTGGAGGACATCATGCTGAGTGAAATAAGTCAATCACAAAAGGACAAATATTGTATGAGACCTCTATTGTAAAAACCCATGAAAAAATTCACATGCAAAATGTAACAATCCTTGTTGGTTACCAGGGATGGGAGGGGGGGGGAATACTAAATAGGTAATAGGTAAGTGGTAACTTGGGTGAGAGAGGAGATAGTACATAGTACAGGGGAAACTAACACAACCTGCACAAGGAAAGGTCATGGAGGCCCTATAGACACATCCAAATCCCCCGAGGGACTGAGTTGTTGGACGGAGGGCTCTGGGGACCATGATCTCGGGGAACATCTAGCTCAATTGGCATGACACTACTTATAAAGATAATGCTCTACATTCTACCTTGGTGAGTAGTGTCTGGGGTCTTAAAAGCCTATGAGCGGCCATCTAAGATACTCCACTGATCTCATCCCTTCGGGAACAAGGGAGAACGAAGAGAACAGGATACAAGGAAAAGATTAGTCCGAAGGACTAATGGTCCACAGCTACCAAGGCCTCCACGGGACTGAGCCCAGTACAGCTGGATGGTGCCCGGCTACCACCAATGACTCCTCTGACCAGGATCACAACAGAGGGTTCTGGGCAGAGCTGGAGTAGGATGTAGAGTATAATTTTAACTCCCAAAAAGAAGACCAGATATACTGGCCTAAAGAATACTAGAGAAACCTCGAGAGTGTGGCCCTCAGACACCCTTTCAGCTCAGAGGGGAAGTTACCTTCAAGGTTCGATGTTAAGCCTGGGAATGGACACCCCAGTAAAACTAAATCTGACTAACGATGTACAGGAGTCCGGTGACAAGGGCCAGAAGGCAGAGGGAGAGTAGGAAACTGATGATAAGGAACACAAATTGAATAAGGACACTGTCGATGTATTGTGAGATTGTTGATCACTGCTATAGGGCAACATTTGTAGTAACTATTAAATGGGAGGCTGTTTTGTCCTGTAAGCCTTCATCTTGGGCGAGAATGGCAGCACAATTGGAAGAGCATAGTCAATATCACTTAAATGTGTAAGTAAAAAGTTTTGAAATGGTGTTTAAATAAAATAAAAATAAATAAATAAATAAATAAATAAATAAACAAATGAGACTAAAGAGGTACAATAGTCCACTGACAAGGTCCAGAAGATAGAAGGGGACAAGGAAGCCCCCTGGTGATAGGGAACACAAGGTGGAGTAAGGATATTCTTGATGTGCTGTGAGATTGTTAACCATTGTCATAGTGCAACATGTGTAGTAACTGTTAAATGAATAACTATTTTTTCTGTAAGCCTTCATCTTAAGTGAGAATAACAGCACAGTTGGAAGAGCGTAGTCAATGTCACTGAACTGTGAATGTAGAAATTTTTGAAACGGTGTATCTTTGGCCATCTGTAATTTTCATCAAAAAAAAAGGTTGAGAATTTAGAGGCTTAATACGTTGTGGGGTTGTTAACCAATGTCAAAAAACAACATGTGTACTACTATTTCATGAGAAACTATTTGCTCTGTAAGCTTTCACCTGAAGTACAATAAAATATATATTAAAAAAAAAAAAAAGGATCAAATACATAAGTATAAAGCCAAAAACTATCAAGTTCATACAAGAGAAAATATGTTCAATGCTACAGGCCCTAATATACGGCATTAATGAGATACAAACCATAAATAACAACACACAAGCTCCAGAAGATAAGCTATATAACTGGGATCTTCTAAAAATTAAACAGCTATGCTCTTCAAAAGACTTCAGGAAAAGAGTAAAAGGAGAACCTACAGACTGGGAAAAAAAATTTTTGACATTACAAATCAGACAAAAGTCTAATCTCTATAATCTACAAGAACACCCAACACCTCTACAACAAAAAGACAAATAATCCATTTAAAAAATGGGCAAAGGAAATGAACAAACACTTCACCAAGTAAAACATTCAACTGGCCAGCAGACACATGAGGAAATGCTCGCAGTCACTAGTCATTAGACAAATGTAAATAAAAACCACAGTGAGATATCACTCCGGCATTAGTGGCACGAATCAAAAATACTGGAAGTAACAAATGGTGGAGAGACTGCGGGAAGATCGGAAGTCTTATGCACTGTTGGTGGTAATGTATAATGATACAACCTTTCTGGAAAATGATATGACACTTCCTTAGAAAGCTAGAAATAGAAATACCATACAATCCAGCACCCCACTCCTAGGAATATATCCTACAGAAATAAAAGCCGTCACATGAATAGATACATGCACACCCATCTTCATTGCAGCATTGTTCACAACAGCAAAAAGATGGAAACAACCTAGATACCCATCAACAGATGAATGGATAAACAAATGTGGTACATACACACAATTGAGTATTATGCAAGGGTAAAGAACAATGATGAATCTGTGAAGCATCTTATAAAATGGATGAAACTGAAGGACATTATACTAAGTGAAATAAGTCAATCACAGAAGGATAAATATTGTATGAGACCTCTATTGTAAAAAGTCATGAAAAAGTTTACAAACAAGTAACAATATTTATTGGTTATGAGGGATGGGAGGGGTAGGGGGAAATACTAAACAAACAATAGATAAGCAGTAACTTTGGTGAAGTGTAAGACAGTACACAGTACTGGGGAAGCCAGCACAATTTGTATAACAAAAGGTCATGGAAGCTCCATAGACACATCCAAACTCCCTGAGGGACTGAAATGCTGGGCAGAGGCTGTGGAGACCATGGTCTCTGGGAACATCTAGCTCAATTGGCATAACACAGTTTGTAAAGACATTGTTCTGCACTCTACCTTGGTGAGTAGTGTCTGTGGTATTAAAAGCTTGTGAGCAGCCATGTAAGATACTTTACTGGGCTCACCCTTTTCAGATCAAAGGAGAATGAAGACAACAGGATACAAGGAAAAGATTAGTCCAAAGTACTAATGGACCACAGCTACCAATGCCTCCACCGGACTGAGTCCAGTACAGCTAGATGGTGCCCGGCTACCACCACTGACTGCTCTCACCAGGATCACAACAGAGGGTTCTGGACAGAGCTAGAGAAGGATGTAGGACAAAAATTCTAACACAAAAAGGACCAGATTTACTGAACTGAGAGAGACTGGAGAAACCCCAAGGGTATGGCCCCGGACACCCTTTTAGCTCAGTGGTGAAGTCACTTCTTAGGTCCACCATTCAGCCCAGGTTTGGACAGCCCCATTAGACAAAATGGGACTAATGAGGCACAGAACTCCAGGGACAATGACTAGAAGGCAGGAGGGGACAGGAAAGATGGTGACAGGCAACTCATGGTTGAGAAAAGAAAGTGTTGACACGTCCTGGAGTTTTTAACCATTATCAAAGGCAAAATGTGCACTAAATGTTGAATGAGAAACTATTCTCTAAACCTGTATGTAAAGTAAAAAAAAAAAAAAAAAAAAAAAAACGGGAATTATCTGTGTGAGATCAAACTGACAACGGCTACTCAGAAGTTTTGATGGGAAGCCCAGGGAACAGTTAGTTGAAGATAATGGTGATGGAATATTTTGGAAAATGATAGTGAGAATAGCAGCACAACTGGAAGAACGTAATCGATGTCACTGAATTGTACATCTAGAAATTTTTGAAATGGTTTATATTTGGCTATGTATATTTTAACTAAAAAGGAAAAAAAAAGTCCTCCAACATCGAGAAGGGAGAGTGTTGACATGTTGTGGGGTAGTTAACTAATGTCATAAAACAATATGTATAATGACTGTTTAATGAGAAACTATTTGTTCTGTAAACCTTCACCTAAAGTAGAATTAAAAAAAAAAAAGAATGACGTTGGCTGTTGGTTTTGTGTAGATACCTTTTATTATGTTGAGGAACTTCCCTTGTGTACCTATTTTATTGAAACTTTTTATCAAGAATGGGTTTTGGACTTTATGGAATGCCTTATATGGGTCTATTGAGATGATTAGGTGATTCTTTTATTTTATGGTGGATAATGTTGATTGGTCTTCTAATATTGAACCATCCTTGCATAACTTTTATGAGTCACAATTGGTCGTGGTGTATTATTTTTTGATTTGATGCTGAATTCTATTGGCTAGAATTTTGTTGAGAATTTTTGTATCTGCATTCATGAGATATACTGATCTCCATTTTTCTTTTTTGTGGTGTTTTTGCCAGGTTATGGTATCTGGGTTATGCTGGCTTTATAGAATTCATTTGGAAGTATCCCTTCCTTTTCTACATTTTGAAATAATTTGAGTAGTACTGGTGTAATCTGTTTTATGAAGGTTTGGTGGAATTCTCCAGTTAAGCCAACTGGGACAGGAGTTGTTTTTTTTTTTTTTTTTCCCAAGGGGGAGGAAAGAGTTTTTTCTTTTTACCTTTTCAATCTCATTTCTTGTTATGAGTGTGTTCAGACTTCCAACATCAGTTTGTTAGCTTTGATAGGTAGTGTGTTTCTAGAAAATTATCCATTTCCTCTCCTCTAAGTTTTCAAAATTTTCTTAGTTTTCGTAGTACTGTTATGATCCTTTTAATTTTAAATGGGTCTGTTGTAGTGTACCCAATTTCATTTCTTATTTGGATTACTTGCATCCTGTCCTGTTTTTCTTTGTCAGTTTGACCACTGGTTTGTCAATTTTGTTGATTCTTTCGAAAACCAACTTTTAGTTTTGTTGATTCTTTCTATTGTTTTTCTAGTCTCTATTTCATTTATTTCTGCCCTGATCTTTATTATTTCCTTTCTTCTTGTAGCTGTGGCTTCTTTGCTCTTCTCTTTCTATATGAGTTGTGTAGCTAATCTTTTGATTTCTTCTCTTTTGTCTTTTTTGGTGTGTGCATCTACTGCTGTAAATTGACGACTGAGCACTGTCTTTGCTGTGTCCCAAAGGTTTTGGTATGATGTGTTTTCATTCTCATTCTATTTTAGCAATTTTTTGATTCTAT
The DNA here is from genome assembly GCA_030035585.1 of Dugong dugon. Classification (NCBI taxonomy): domain Eukaryota; kingdom Metazoa; phylum Chordata; class Mammalia; order Sirenia; family Dugongidae; genus Dugong; species Dugong dugon. The sequence goes on along the minus strand of CM057478.1, from coordinate 26,907,507 downwards.
CTTTGATTTCTTCTATTACCCAGTGGCTTTTAAGCAGGTGTTATTCAGTTTCCATTTATTTAACTTTTTTCCTTGCTCTTCCTGTTGTTAATTTCTACTTTGATGGCATTGTGATCAGAGAAGATGCTTTGAATTATTTCAATGTTTTGGATTTTATTAAGTGTTGCTTTCTGGCCTAAGAAGTGGTCTATTCTGGATGAATGTTCCATATGAATTGAAAAAGAATGTGTACTTTGCAGCTGTTGAGTGGATTGTTCTATATATGTATTGGATGTCAAGTTGGCTGATTGTGGCCTTTATATCTTCTGTATATTTGTTGAGTTTCTTTCTAGATATTCTGTCTTTTACCAAGAGTGATCTGTTGAAGTCTCCTACTATTATTTAGGAAATCACAATTTATGTTTTCTGGGGTGTTAGAGTTTGTTTTATGTATTTTGTAGCCCTGTCATTTGGTGAATAGATATTTATTATGTTTATGTCTTCATGATGGATTTGTCCATGTAATCATGATATAATGTTTTCTTTTCTTTTTATTGTGGATATTACTATAAAGTCTGTTTTATCTGATATTAGTACAGGCACAAATGTTCTTTTTTTGTTAGCTGTTCACTTGATACATATTTCTTTTCAATCCTTTGATTTTTAATTAATTTATGTTTTGTTTCTAAAGTGTGTCTCTTGAAGACAGCATATTGATGAATCCTTTGTTTTTATCCATTCTGTCACTTTCTATCTGCATTTAGGCCATTTACATTCAATGTAATTATTGATAGGTATGAGTTTATTTCTGTCAATTTCTAGTGCTTTTTTCTTGTGGTGCAGGTACTTTCTTTATTCCTCTTACTCTCTCCTGTGCTGAATTCCTTTTGTTCGTGATTTTTTTTTTCATTTCTTTTGTTTTTGTAGATTTGTGTTTACTGAGACTTTAGGTTTTCCTACTTTATTTGATGAGTATGTTAAATTTCTTTGTGCTTACCTTGAAATTTACCCTTATCTCCCTAAGTTTTAACCAGTCATTTATTACTTGTTATCACATTGCCTTCCTCTCCATAGAAAGTTCTATACCTACACCATTTATTCCCTGTTTTATTGTTCTGACTTTGCTGTTAATCTTTTAGTTTTGATTAATTGTTGAGAGTTCATTACCTAGGCAGGCATCTGGCTGATGTGGTCTTGTTTCCTAGATTCTGGCTGTCATCTGATGTTGTTTGTTCTCTAAACAAAGGACTCCCTTTAATAATTCTTGTAAGTTTTTTTTTTTTTTTTACATATTCACTTAATTTCTGTTTATCTAGAAATGTCTTAATTTCACCATTATATTTGCTTGACAATTTTGCAGGATATATTATTCTTGGTTGGCATTTTTTTTCAATATTTTATATATATCATCCCATTGCCTTTCTTTCCTGTATGGTTTCTGCCAAGTAATCACAGACTTGTCTCATTGTCTCCCCTGTGTGTGACTTTTCATTTCTCTCAAGCTGCTCTCAGGATTCTTTCTTTGTCTTTGGTTTTAGTTAGTGTGATTATGATAAGCCTTCATGATTTTCTTTTGAGGTCTAACCTATATAGTGTTCTTTGAGGTTTTTGATGGTCAACATTTCATCTTTCATGATATTAAGGAATTTTTCTGTCAGCAAGTCTTCAATGATCCGCTCTGTATTTTCCTTTTTTGCCCTTCATTCTGGAACTCAGATCAGTAGCAAATTTTTGCTTCTGATTGTATCCCATATCTTTCACAGGGTTTTTTCATTTTTCTTCATTCTTTTATCTGATTTTTACTCAAACAAATTGATATCCAAGTATTTGTCTACAGTTCCTCTGATCTTGTCTCCCATTTTTTCAAACCTGCTCCTCAGCCCTTCTATGACACTATTTCTGAAATCTTGTTCTTCATCTTTTGGATTTCTTATTGCTTTTTTTGTGAATTTACTTTGCCCTCTTGTCCCTGTATTATTTTTCTGAATTCCTCCATTGTTTAATCTGTCTTTTCCATGATTTTGTCTATTTTTTCCTCATTTTTGTCTGATTTTTCCCTCAACTCTTAGATAGCTCTGAATATTAGAAATTTGAATTCCCGATCACCTAGTTCCAGTTACTTTTCTTCTACTGGAGGGCATCTGATGTTTTACTTTGAACGCATACTGGAACCTTCCTTTTTATGTTTTTATATTGTCTACTGTCCTCAGTACATTCAATAGTTACTTTCTTCATTTATTGAGTACTGTTTTGTTTGTTTCATCCTCCTTTTTGTTTCATTTGGTTATGTCTGAGTAGGCGGGATGGGATTTCTTTGTTATTTCTCATCTGTGGGAATGATACTTCTCACCACCTTGTCCAGTGGGCAGGGTCATTTGCTCAAATATGGTGCAGCAAGGTATATCCAGTGAAAGGAGAAGAGTTATGATGTGTCATTTGTGGCAAATATTGTTGCTGACAGGGTGGAGCTTGGGGGTCATTGCAGGGCAGGCTCAGGTAGAATGTGCCTGTGCTGCTCTGGGATGTGATGCTCACCACATGGTGCAGATAGGCAGGAGGGTGTGTAGAGGTTGTGGGACTAAGTTGTGGGAAAGAAGAGAAAAAGGAGAGAGAAACTGGAGCCAAAAAAAGTACTGAAGGAGCCAACCATTAGAGTTGTGCAGACCTGGGGAAGCCATATGCTGATTGCTTTCTAGCAAGGTGTTGATGCTCAGATCTTCAAGAAGGGACATATACATCACATGAATCCTCATGTGCAGGAGAAAGGAAAGGATGGTAGGAAAAGAAAGATAAGAAATAAGATTTTAAAAAAGGAGAAAGAAAGACACACACAGGTGATTGGGAGAAATGAATGGAAACAATGTAGAGAGACAAGAAACTGAGAGAAAAAAAATACGCAAAGTGTTTGGGTGGAAGGAAAGGGAGGGAGGTAGAGACAAGAAACGGGAAAAAAAGAAGAAAGAAAAAACATGCCCCAAGTGACCCCACCAGAAGCAGTTCCCAGCTGAGCAGCACTGCATGGCCTGTTAAGAAGGAGTATAGATGCCACTTGGCACGAGGTGTTTAGGAGAAGGATAAGGAAGGAAGTTAGAAAGAGACAACAAACTGAGAAAAGAAAAAGAAAGAAAGAAAGAAAAAAATGCACCAACAGAGTCCACTGGAAGTGAGTATCCAGCTGAGCGGGGCTGCATAGCCCATTCAAAAGGAGCAGAGATGGCACACGGTACCAGATGTTCAGGAGAAGTGTAAAGAAGGAACGTAGAGAGAGACAAGAAACAAAGAACTAAAGAAGAAAGAATGTAAAGGGAAAAAAATACCCCAAGAGAGCCCACCACAGCGAATCCACAGCCAAGTGGTACTGCACAGCCAATAATGAAGGAGCGGAGATGGCACATGGTGCCAGGTGTTCAGAAGAAGTGTAAGGGAGGAAGGTAGAGAGAGACAAGTAATTGAGAAAAAAAGAAGAAAGAAAAATTGTTCTAAGGGAGCCCACTGGTGCGGTGACAAAGGCAGGGAAATTGGCTCCCCAGACACTTGGCACTTCAAAGCCTATCTAGACGGAGCAAAGATGGAAGATGACGTCAAGAGTTCAGAATTGAAAAAGGGAAGAATGGTAGAGAGAGATGAGAAATAAAGAAAATAAAAGAAAAAAGAAAAAACCCTCAAACGAGTCCACTGTCTTGGCGGCGCGGACTGAGGAAGTAGATCTAAAGCCTCATGGCATTGCACAGCCCTTCTAGAAGGTGTGGAGATGGCACAAGGCGCCAGATGTTTAGGAGACAGGAAAAGAAGGAAAGTAGAGACAGAGGAGAAACTAAGAAATGAAGAGAACCAAAAAGAAAATGAAAAAAAAAAAATAAAAGTCCTCAGGGATCCCACCAGCTTGGCAGCTCAGACCAAGGAGTGGTTCCCCAACTGAGCGGCACTTCATAGACTGTCAAGTAGGAGCAGAGATGGCACAGGGAGCCAGGTATTCTAGAGAGAGTAAGAGAAGGAGGTGTGAGAGAGAGAGAAGGAACTGAAAGAATCCAAAAAAAACCCAGCAACAACAGGAACAAAAATAATTGCATTGAAGGAGATGGCCGGTGTGGGCAGGGTGAATCCAACCAGCAAGGAGCTGGTTCTTCTTAGGCCAAGGAACCTAAGACTGCTGGGAAGTGGCAGAGAAAGAACAGGAGGATGAAAGTTGGGGGTGTATCACTGCTTACTGGGTGCTCTCTCTCCTGCTGGGAGCTCCTTGAAGCTGTATTCTCTTACTGCCTGTCCACCATTCTTGGTGGCTGAGGAGTCCAAGTTGGCGAATCCCTGCTGTGTTAACTGATAAGGGACCTCCACTCTGTAGCTCTCCATGCTCTCTGTCAGTTTCTCATTCCATTTGGTGCTTGGTGGAGTTATTTATCTCTTCATTTGATGCTTAGGGTACCAGGATTGACATTTTTCTGTTTTACTTAGTTTTTTGGGTCTTTGCTGTGGAGTGACAGCATGGTGCTTCTGTCTATAGCGTCATGCTGGCTCTGCCTCCAAAGCTCTATTTAATGCATCTTAATAACCATTAGAATAAGTATACTACAGGCATCAAGAGCATTCACACTACAGTAAGTAGAAGCAATGCCATTTAAAATTTGCCCTTGCAGCCTAAACGTTACTTAATCTTTCCTTGCCTCCTTTTTCTCACCAAATAGATGCACACAGTTAATACACAGAACACCAAACACCCTAAAGAAGTTTGACATAATACCCACAAAGTGCTTCTAACAGATAATCAAACTCCAAAAACTTAATAAATCCTAGTTGTTATAAATATTAATCTTAATATTATTTTAATAATATAATTTTTATTATGACCCTTACAATTGTTGTTATAATATGGTTATTTTACATTCTTACATTTATTAGTGCAAAATAATAATATACTGAGATTATTTGGCTAATATTTGTTAAGAAATTTCATATAGCTACTACAGCTATTAGTAACTTAATGGGATTGTTGATGCCATGTTGTCACTGAAGTTCCTCCAACACACTAATTGATTTCTCACTCTGGTTATTAAACCATGTTGGAAAGTTCTGGGGATTTCATTCATCATTTTCAGGGACAGAGAGCTTCCCTTTGGTTTTTCATGAATAGCTCAGATTCATCATATTGTTAGATTTTGAGGTCACACCACCTCCCAGGCTGACATACTAGAAAGGGGACTCAGAGGGGCACTGGGGTTGTGGTGGATTTCCTTATATGCATTTACTCTTCCTCCCCTCCCATCTTGTGATTTGGGCTTGTCCATGTGACTTGCCTTCGCTGATGGATATGAACAGAAGTGGCGTTGAATCCCTCCCAAATCAGAATCCACTTGTTCCTCTCATACCTCATTCTAATTCTCCCTGAAAATTGAATTAAGAGACTCCTCATGTTAATGATTGACAAAGCATAGATTTTGCTGAGGATATGTGTGGTCCCTCTTCCTCCTCTCACACCCTCTGATTTAAGATTGTCTGTGTGACTTGTTTTTACCAAAGTATGTGGAAAAATTTGCCATGAATATGTCCAGACCCAGATTCCACATATCCACGTTGCACATCTGCAATCTGAGAGGAGCATCCTTGGAAGACAGAATAAGAAGCCTAGAGCAGAGACACAACACTGTCTTGCAGCCTGGAGCTCATCCTGCCTCAACTCAGCCATGAGCAGCAGATCCAGCCCCTGCTGGATGGTAGGAAAAAGCATGCTGGTGAAGAAGTGAGGGCTGAGGTAACTTTCCTTATGCAACATCATTGAAGAAAGTACTGACCTACACAGCACGAATTGATACTTGCATCAAGTAATAATGATTATTTTCTCCCTAATCTTTCTTCCTAGTATTTCTGAGCCTGGAGGCTCCACTTTAACATGTTCAACATCACAGCAACATGCAACTTTACAGTGATAGATGCGTGTCGGTTGCTCACGAAGTGCAATGGCCAGAAATTGAGCCCAGGTCTCTTGCATGGAAGGCTAGAATTCAAACACTAGACAACCACTGGAACCTTTGATAATGAAAATGCTATACAAAAGTTTTTAATTTCTAGTCCGCTCATAGACACCTCAAAAGTAAAGCCTAATGATATATTTTGGAAAATTAGCTTTTGAAAAGCATGTGGAACACAGCTTTACTCTGACACACATGGGGTCTTTATGATTTGAAATATAGAATTTACTTGATAATAACTGATAGATAGATATACAGACAGACAAAAAGACAGAACGAGCCATTAATATTATCTACTCTGGAATAGAATATTAAATTACAATTTTACCATGGGAAAAATGACGTTTGGAAACGCAAAATTCTGCCGATTTGGGTAGATATAAGGTACTAAGTATAATATGTATACAATATTGGTGCTCTCTGGCATTGAACATTTGAACAATGAGAACATCACAATTTCAGAGTATTTGTGCAATGCTTCTGTAAATCATAGAGCAAGTGATTACTCCTTCCATGTACACAACAAATAGCAAGATTGATTGATACATAATGCAAAGCCCCTTCCTTTTCGGACCATACACCAAGTTTCAGAATTTCAGACATATATTCAAAAATATGCTGAGACTTAGTCCTGTATACTAGTAGTTACATTAGAAAAAAAGAAAATATATTTCCTGAATAAATATATGTGTATATATATGTAAAATAAAAGTATGAAAAATTAGAACATTGCTAGAGGATGAAGTGTCAGAGAGTCTCTGGAGGGATTCCTGTACAGGAAGAGGGAAACACATTCTAACAAGAAACTCATCCCTTCTGCCTCCCTCTGAACCTGCCCTGGGTTTGCTGGGTTTGTTCCCCTGAGTAATGTGCTCATGAGCACCCCCTGCAGCCCAGCTCTCTCTTGGCCTCCCTGCAGGGAGGTTTGTGTCTGGGTTCCCACTGACTAATCCTCACTGTGTCTCTTGCACAGTAATACCTGGCCGTGTCCTTGGAAGTCAATGAGTTCAGCTTTAAATAAATTTGGCTCTTGGAGGCCTCCCTGGCGATGCTGACTCTGGGTGCCAGAGTTGTTTCATAATTTGTGCTTACATCAGTCCGTACTGCACCAACTCACTCCAGTCAATTTTCTAGAGCCTGGAGGACCCAGTGCACACCATAACTGGTTATAAAGGACCCAGAGAGAATGCAGGTAAGATACAGAGTCTGTGAGGGCTTCACAAGTCCTGTGCCAGACTCCTGCAGTTATACCTGGGACAGGACACCTGGGAATAAGGAGAATCAAGGTTAGTCATGTGATTAGAAACAGCGTCCCCAGACCTTCATGTATATATCCCTGAGATACTCACCTCTGGGAGCTGTAACTATAAAGAAGAAAACCCATATGTGTTTCATGTTCTTGTAAATGAAGTCCATGACTCCCAGAGAATATTCCCCAGCCTGAGGAGGAGCCTGAATTTAAGTAAATGCTTGCTGTATTTCCACCTGTTTGCCTAAGTGGGAATTAGCATGTGGGAGGTGCCTTTTTATGTAAAGGTAAAATGAGGATAAGGGAGGCTCTTGTCATGTGATTTCCCTGGGAGGAGGATACATGTTGTGCCTTCAGCTGAACATAGTCCTCTCCCTGGGGTCCTCTTTTACCTCTCCCTGGGGTTCTCTTCCACATTAGGACAGATTCTGATAGGCAAGCCAGTTACAGCCAAGGATCAAGGACGGCCTTTGGAATTAGCTCAATGGGATGAATAGGATAGATAGATAGATAGATATGAAATATTTATCACACATCAAGGATATTCTAAACTGTCAAATCGTGATACATTTCACACCTCCATTAGCTCATGTTTAAACTACTGGATCTTCCAAAGTGTTGCGACAGCAACTAAATAGACCAAAAACTTTGCATTCAGATAAGACTCAGTCAAACCCAATGTTTTTCATTAAGTGGAACTACTTGGAAAGACTCACTAACTTGGGTGAATATTTCTTCGCCTGAAACAGGTTTACAGTATATTCAAGAGGAGATTATGTTCATGCCAACCTAAAGAATGTTTTTTTGTTGTTGTTGTTTTGCTTTGTTTTATTTTTTTTTCCTCACAGAGGATACAATTTAACCTGGAAAGTAATCTTTTGTAGTGTTGTTGAAATGCACAGTAACACCCCACTTCTCTTTCCTCCCTGAAGTTGAGGGTCTCTAAGAACTTGGGTTTGTAGACCGTCTATTTGAAGGAGAACTTTGAGGAACCTAAACCTTCAGAACCACAGAGAGTGTAAATGGAAGCTCCTCAACTCACCAATATTTTGGGTTAGTAAACTGATCTTTGTGCAAAACTCAGGTACACTAGAGGTGTCTATTCCTTGTTCTCTGAGTTGCTAATAACAGATGTTGGAGTGAGTGAGAGTAGTTTCCATTACTTCGAGGGGGATAATATGAAAGGTTCTTAGCAATATATCTGTCCTATGAATAGATTCCAGAAGGAACAACCTCACCATTGACAAGGAAATGCTCTACCCCTGAAACAATTCCTCTGGAAAATACGTCTGGGAGCTGCTCTACTGAGACCCTGTGTCACTGGACCTTGGAGTTGTGTCTGAGATCCTATGACAGTTTCATGGTGTAGGGAATGGTTCCGAATCACAGGGATGGTGAGACTCCTCAGTATGTCTATTTGTCTACAGAAACAAAAATGATCATGAAGGAAACTGGAGGAGAGACTTCTACTGACTAATTACATCTCTTGAAAAGAGGATAACAATTCCTCCTTTATTGCCTGAAGTGAGAATGTGAGGCATTAGATTAAAAAAAAATCAAGCAAAATACTTGGGGATGACTGAGAGCTAGGAGAGTAGAAGAAACCCCTGATCCCAACAAAAAACCCTCACCAACCCCTCTCTTATTCTACCACCAGCACTGGGTACCCCTTGCTCTGTGGGTCCTGAGAATCCCCTGCAGAACACTCCCCACCCAGACTCCCTGCACGCCAGGTTTGTGTCTGGACTCCCACTACCTTACCATCATTGTGTCTCAGACATGACACAGTGAGGTTTCCTCTACAATTATAGAGCTCAGACACAGAAATTGGTGGTTTTTTGACATGCCTGGAGGAGACTTGAATTTGGAGGGATGAATTATATACTGTGATACCACTAGCACTTATGTATATATATGCTTCATCCCCTTTCTAGGGGGCTAGTGAATCCAGTCCCAGCAGTAACCACTGCTTCTGACAGAAAATACAGAGGCAGCACTTACGTGGAACAGCGTTTTCTGGGCTCACCAGCCCTGGTCCAGACTCCGGTAGCTGCACCTGGGACAGGAAACCCAGGGACAGTAAATATATATAAGTAATTTATATATATGCATATATATATAAACATTAGTGACAAATATCAGATACTTAAAGCCATGGAGCTCAACTACTAACCAAACATCACCTGTTTAAATCCACCACCTGCTCCTTTTAAACCATAAGAGGAAGTTCTACTCTGTCCTATGTGGTTGATATGAATCTGAATCAACTCAAGAGCATTTATTTTTAAACAGATACGTCATCCAAGTCGTCCCATTTTGGAAATATCTGAGACACTTACAGGGTGAAGTAACAACCAGATTCACAGGAACCTCATAATTTTCTAAGCAAAGTTCATGATTTCTTGTAAGATTATTTGTTTTAACCTGGAAGATGAACACCTGATTTTCAAGTAGGTAAAAATCAGGGAAAGGCCAGATAAGGTCTCAGTCCCTGATTCCGAAGCTGGAAGGAGGAAGCCAGACTCACTCCTCAGGGATGGCCTTCCTTTTACTGAGAGCCCAGGGACCTAGAGATGGAGTCAGAGGAGATTACAATCTAGAGAGAGAGATCTGAGACCTGGTGTCACTTCCAATCTCAATCGCTTGAGAGCTGCATGACCTTGGCCAGGTCATTGGGCCATTCTCTGGTGGCTCCTTACTTCTGGAATGGGAGTTGTGAATAATTACCAACCTTACTTTAGGGGAATACAAGTGGATGATGATTCTTCTGGTAGGATATACACAGAGTTTGTTTTCAATGAGGGTAAATCATTATGCATAACAATGAAGAAAATATTTCTAAACTTTTTCCCATTATAAATGAAATAAATTACTGCAAAAAAATAAAAGAATTTTTATAGAAGCTTTATACATAATAACCACAAACTGGTATCATCTTACAGGACAATCATCAGAAGAATGAATCAACATGTTGACATCATCCATAAAATGAAATACTTCTAACTTTGATATGTGGAATAATGTAATTGAACATCAAAAACATATTGAGCAAAGAAAAAAAAAAACAAAAAACAAAACACACACACACAAAAGATGATACACTTTTTATTTTGCCAGAAACTTTTTTGTTTATTGTACATTAGGTGAAAGTTTACGGAATAGTTTTTCATTAAACAATCAGTACACATACTGTTTTATGACATTGGTTAACAACTCATGACGTGTCAATCCTCTCCCTTCTCAACATTTTTTTTGGTGAAAATATACATAGCCAAAGATACACCATTTCAAAAATTTCTACTTGCACAGTTCAGTGATATCAATTACTTTATTCCAGTTGTGCTGCTATTCTCACTTTAGATGAATATTTACAGAACAAAATAGTTTCTCATTAAACAGTTAGTACACGTTTTCCTATGAGAATGGTTAACAATCCCACTACATGTCAACACTGTCCTTACTCAACCTTGGGTTCCCTATCACCAGCTTTCCTGTCCCCTTCTGCCTTCTAGTCATTGTCCCTGGAGTGCTGTGCCTCATTAGTCCCATTTTGTCTAATGGGTCTGTCCAAACCTGAGCTGAATCGTGGACCTAGGAAGTGACTTCACCACTGAGCTAAAAGGATGTCTAGGGGACATAATCTTGGGGTTTCTCCAGACTCTTTCAGGCCAGTAAATCTGGTCTTTTTGTGTGTGTGTGTGTCTTAGAATTTTGTTCTACATCCTTCTCAAGCTCTTTCCAGATCTCTCTGCTGTAATCCTGGTCAGAGCATTCATTGGTGTTAGCCGGGCATCATCTAGCTGTACTGGACTCAGTCTGGTGGAGGCCTTGTTAGCTGTGGCCCATTACTCCTTTGGACTAATCTTTTACTTGTATCCTATTCTCTTCATTCCCCCTTGCTCCCGAAGGGGTGAGACCAGTGGAGTATCTTAGATGGTTGCTTACAAGCTTTTAAGTCCCCAGACGCTACTCACCAAGGTAGAATGTAGAACAATGTCTTTATTAACTGTGTTATGCCAATTGAGCTAGATGTTCCCCGAGACCATGGTACCCACAGCCCTCCACTCAGCAATTCAGTCCCTCAGGGAGTTTGGATATGTGTCTGGAGCTTCCATGACCTTTCTTGTACAAGTTGTGCTGGTTTCCCCAGTAATGTGTACTGTCTCAACCTTCACCAAAAATACCACTTATCTGTTGCCTATGTAGTATTCCCTCACTCGCATCCCTCGTAACCAACAAAGATCTTTACTTTTTGTGTATAAACTTTTTCATCAGTTTTTACAATAGTGGTCTCATACAATATTTCTCCTTTTGTGTTTGACTTATTTCACTTAGCATAATGTCCTCCTGTTGCATCCATGTTATGAGATGCTTCACAGATTCATAAGTTTTCTTTGTTCTTACTCTCCTGTGCTGAATTCCTTTTTATTTGTAGATTTTTTTCATTTCTTTTATTTTGGTAGGCTTTGTTTTTACTGAGACTTTATGTTTTTCCTCTTTATTTTTATGAGTAGGCTTGTTAACTTTCTTTGTGGTTATCGGGAAATTTACCCTTATCTTTCTAAGTTTTAAGCAGTCTATTATTAGTTGGTATCACTTTGCCTTCCTCTCTGTTAGAAGGTTCTATACCTACACCGTTTATTCCCTCTTTTATTGTTCTGATGTTGTTTTCATTTACAGATTAACTGCTCTGATTCCCTTTTGTGTTTCTTTTGGTTTTGGATAGTATTTGAGAGGTCATTTCCTTGGTGGGTATCGGGCTGGTACGATCCTGCATCCTAGATTCAGCCTGTGAACTGGATTATTTGCTCTCAGATCGACATACTCCCTTTGATAAGTCTTATAAGTTTGGTTTGGTTTTTACATATTCCCGTAATTTCTGTTTATCTGGAATTTAACCAGCATATAAGAATGAGAGATTTGCAAGTTATATTATTCTTGGCTGGCTATGTTTTTCTTTCAAGGTTTGATATATGTCATCCCATTGCCTTCTTGCGTGCATGGTTTCTGTCGAATAATCTGAGCTTAGTCTTATTGTTTCTCCTCTGTAACTTTTTATTTTTCATGAGCTGCTCTCAGACTTCTTTGTTTGTCTTTGGTTTTGGAGAGTATTATGATAAGCCTTGGTTGTTTTCTTTTGGTGACCCCTATATGGGGTTTGTAGAGCTTCTTGGATGTCCAGCTTTTCATCTTTCATGATATTGGGGAAGCTTTCTGTCAGCAGTTCTTCAATGATCCTCTCTGTGTTTTCTGTTTTCTCCCCCGCTCTGGAAATCTGATCACTTGCAATTGTATGTTTTTGATTGTATTTCACATAACTCTCAGGGTCTCTTCATTGTTTTTTTTTTTTTTTTTGTGAGTTATCCTCAAACGGAGTTGTATCCAAGTTTTTGTCTTCAATTCCACTGATCTTGTCTTCGGCAGTTTCAAATCTCCTCCTCAACACTTCTATGACACTGTGCATTTCTGAAGTCTTCTTGTTTATCTTTTGGATTTCTAATTGTTCTTATTGTATAATTTCTAGTTATGAATTTTACTTTGGAATTTTGTTTGCATTATTTTTCTGAATTCTTCCATTTTTAGTCTGTATTTTCCATGAATTTCTCTGCCCTTTCCATGTGTTTCTCTATTTTTTCTCATTTTTGTCTGCTTTTTGCTTCAACTCTTAGATAATTCTGAGTAGTAGAGACTTGAATTCCCTATCAGGTAATTCTAGTGCCTTTTCTTCCACTGGAAAGTCTTCTGGTATTTCATTTTGGAAACCTACGGGAACCTTCCTGTCCTGTTTTTGTAAAAGTTTTGGTATTGTCTGCTGTCTTCGGGGCATTCAGTAGTTATTTTTATCACTTTTTGATTGTAGATTTGTTTGTTTCATCCTTTTTTTAAATTTGGCTATGTCTGAGCAGGCGGGCTGTGTTCTTTGCTGTTTTATTGTCTATGAACATGAACACAATACTTCTCACCTCCTCCTTCAATTGGCAGGGCCAGTCACTCAGATATGGTACAGAAGGGCAGGTCTACCTGAAGAGGAGCTGCTGGGATGGGTTGTTTGTGGCACTTACTACAGCCACCAAAGCAGGTCGGTAATCAGCACAAAACAGGTTCCAGTATGTCTTGTCTGTGCTGCTTGGTGGTGTGATGTTAATCACACAGTGCAGGTTGACAGGATGGAGGGGGGAAATTGTTATGTGTGGAACAAACATGGATCTGGGAGAGAGGAGAGAGGAATAGGAGCCAAAAACATACAAACAAACAAAAAATAGTGCTAGGGAAGCTTGCCTATGAAGTAGAGAGATTAGAGACTATGAAATGGAGAAAAACTAAAAAGGGAAGAAGAAAAGAATGATTAAATAAAAATTAGAAAGGAAAAAGAACAGCAAAGATCTCAGGGATTCCTTTGGTGCAGCTTCGAGGTCTGGGGAAGTTGTTTCCAGGTATTGCAATACAGCATGGCTAGAAGGCATAGATGTATTCAGCACCAGGTATTCAAGGAAAAGGAAGAGAAGGAAGGTATAGAGAGACAGGAAACTGAGTAATGAAGAAAGACAAAAAGGGAAAAAAGAGGGAAAGGAAAAGAAAACAAATTTTAAAAACAGAACAAGAAAAGCCCCCAAAAAATACAGGAAAAAAAAAAACACGAAAAAAGAAATGCTCTCAGGGATCCCTCTGCACGTCTGCAGATACTGAGGGGGTAGGTCTCAAGCGGCATACCACTGCCTGGCCAGAACTCACTCCCAACTCTAGTAAAGGAAAAGAAAACAAACAATTCAAAACAAAGAAACCAACAAAAGCCTGGGATCCAGACCAGGAAGCAGTTCCACACTTGAACGGAGCTCCACAGCCCCTTAGGAAGAAGTAAAGATGGCGCACAGAGCCAGATATTTGAGTGAATGGAGGGGGAGATGGTGAGAGGTAAGGAAGAAATCAAAAGAAGCAGAAAAAAGCAACACCAGCAGCCAACAATTGGCTGTCAGGGAGCCAGACAGTGCGGGCAGGTGGAATGCAAGCAGCTGGTGCTTCCAGGTCAAGAGACTGTGGCCACAGGAGGAAGAGGAGGCTGAGTGGGAGTGAAGAAAGTTGAGGGATGGGAAAGCGTATATCACAAATTACCAGTTGTTTTGTCTCCTGCTGGAATCTCCGTGAAGCTGCTTTTTCATACCCCCTATTTGCTGGTCTCTGATAGGAGTCCAAGATGGCAGATCCGCATTGTGTTAGCTGATAGTGTACCTCTGCATGAGTCTCTCTTCACTATCCATTCTCTGTTAGTTTTCTCACTCCATTTGGTGCTTGGCTGAGTTCTTTATCTCTTCATTTGATGTTTTAGGATTTCAGGATTGCTGTTTTCTCTGTTTGGCTTAGTTTTTTGGGTTTTTGCTGTGGAGAGATGGCATGGTGCTTCTGCCTAGAATGCCATTTTGCTGGAAGTCCTCCATCCTGTCCTAATTTTTTAAATGGTTTGTTATTGTCTGCTGTCTTCAGGGCAGTCAGTAGTTATTTTTCTCATTTATTGACTGTGTATTTGTTTTGTCCTTTTTTTAAAGTCGGCTGCATCTGAGCAGGTGGGCTGTGTGTTCTTTTTTGTTTCCTCATCTGTGGGCACGATACATTTCTCCTCTTTCTCCAATTCGCAGGGTCAGTCGCTCAGATATGGTACAGCAGGGCATACACTTTTTGATTTCATTTAAATGAAGTTAAAAAGCAGGATATGTGTTTAAAAAAAAAAAAAACTACCACAAGTGAGTGCCTTTCAGAAACAGGAATTTATAGTCTACTTTTAGAGGTTAAAAGTTCAAATAAGAGCATTTTCTGTAGGGTAAGTTGTTTCCCTGTAGGTAGCCCAAGGAGTTTCTTAGTTTTTCTTGGCACACCTTGGCTTCTGGACTTTCGACTCCCTCTGTGTGTATTTTTGTTTGTATTCTGCTCTTTTAATAACTTAGAAGTGATTAAGTTTAGGACCCACCCTATGTGGTATGACTCATTAACATAACAAACTAAAACCCTATTCCTAAACGAGATCGTATCTGTAGTTACAGAGGCAGGATGTCAATACATATTTTTTAAGGACATGATTCAATCCATAACACAGGAAAAATAATCTATCATGATAGAAATCAAAGCAGTGTTTTTTTTTTTTTTCTTTGTTTTTTTAATATGGGACTTACCTGGAAGCAGAGAGGAGGAAACGTTCTTGGGTGATGGAACTATTCCACATCCTATCTTAGGTATTGTAGACATGAGCGTACACATTTCCCAAAACTAATCTAAGTGTACAGAGTCCTGGGGGCATAGTGGTTAACAGCTACAGCTGCTAATGCAAAGGTTAGCAGTTCCAATCCACCAACTGTTCCTTGGAAACCCTATAGGGCAGTTCTATTCTGTCCTTTAGGGTGGCTAAGAATCTGAATGGACTCACAGGCAATGGGTTTTGCAATCTAGCTGTACACTAAAGATCTATGCATTTCTGTCTATATGTCAATTTACTTCATAAAAATAAGAAACAAAAAATAACTTCTCCAAAAGAAAATCAGTGAAGTATATATACAACTATGTCACATACCTTATGGAAAAACAAATCCAAAATATGAGCATATTTATGTTATGAATAAGTTAATAAAATATATTAAGCTATAGTTACTGGAATTTATTTTTCACAATTCATAAAGAAAGTAGTGGCACATAACAGTAAAAAAAAATGTATTTCACCGAGAGGGGAAACATGGTCAAGAAATAGGTGGAAATAGTATATTTCTTAGTTATCAAAATATACAAATTATTATACTGGAATTATATTTTAACCTGTTGTACTGGAATATACGACTAATCTTTTCTCTGAAAGTATAACTGAGAAATGCTTTGCAAGAAATAAGGAAATTTAAGAGTATTAATTCAAAGCTTTGATATTTTTCAAGAGTTTGGTGCAGCTAGTACACCTGAAATTTCTAATTTTTCCCTGGTTCCCCCTTTTGTGGAATAGTGGTTAAGAGGTTTGTGGCTAACCAAAAGTTCTACAGTTTAAATCCGCTAGCTGCTCCTTGGAAACCCTATGGGGCAGTTCTACTCTGTTTTAAAGGGTCGCTATGTGTCGGAATCAACCTGCCAGAAATGTGTTTTGTTTTACTTTTTTGGTTTTCCACTTTTTGTGTTTCTTTGGCCAAACTAAATTTAAGAGATGACTTAGATATAAGTTATTGTTATTGTTGTTAGGTGCCGTTGAATCAGTGCCGAATTATAGTGACTCTGTGTACAACAGAATGAAACTCTACCAGGTCCTGAGCCATGCTTACAATTTTTGTTATATTTGAGCCCATTGTTGCAGCCATTGTGTCAATCCATCTCGCTGAGGGTCTACCTCTTTTTCACTTACCCTCTACTTTACCAACCATGACTTCCTTTTCCAGGGACTGATCTCTTCCTGATAACATGTCTAAATTACATTCCACAAAGTCTCATCATCCTCCCTTCTTAGCAGCATTCTGGCTCTACCACTTCCAAAACAGATTTGTTTGTTCAGCTGCAAGTCCATGATATGTTCAATATCTTTCACCAACACCATAATTCAAAGGCATCAATTCTTCTTCATTCTTCCTTATTGCACAGTTTTCACATATATATGATGTGATTTAAAATACTATGGTGTGGGTCAGGCACAGCTTAGTCCTCAAAGTGATATTTCATCAGTAATATGGAAATATTAATATCTCGTATCCAGTAAAGTAATTGAAAACAATTTAATATTCTTAAATCTATGAGAAGAAACATTGATACATAGAAAGTGGCCAATACATACTAGGTAACAATAGAAATATTATTTTAAAATTATTCTCTCTGGTGCTTTGGAGACTTGAAATCAAGAGGAGTGCTAAGTTGTCTATTGGGGACAACAGCAGGGCGAGGATAATGAAATGCTTTCTGATACTGCAAAGATCACACAATCCAAGAAGACAGAGACTCGTATTTATGTGGAAACACACATGGAAGCCACTGCTGCCTGTCCTAGCATCCTTTGCAGAGCCCTTAAAAAGGGGGAACACAGACCAGCATCTCATATGATCTAAACAAGAACTAAAACGGAAATCCAGCTCATGACTGAAGGAAAGTGTCCAATTAAAATTTCTTCATATTTTCCTCTGTATTGTGATTGTTAAAAAATATGACTTATTTTTATCATTGCTACACGATTTTAAAAGAACAAACAAAAAAAATACACAAAAAATAAGAACTATCACAACCCATAAGGCTTAGAAGCTCCATGTCCTGAAGAAACAAACTTAGTATTTCTCTTGCTCAGATGAAAGAAAAACGATAGCTTCTGACAGGAAACACCTCCCCACTCCCAGATCTGCTCCTGAGACTTGTAAATGGGCTTTATGTGTCCTGAGCACCCCCTGCAGTCCATTCCCCTTCCTGTAGGGGAGCTTTGTGTCTGAGTGACACTGACTCCCTCTCACTGTGACTGTTGCACAATAATACTAACCTATGTTCTCATGTTTCAGACATCCCATTTGCAGAGAGACAATGCTTTATGAATCATTTCTTGAGATAATGACTCTGCCTTTCACAGAATCAGCATATTACATTGTGTGACACTGAGCTTTGTTTCTAATCAAACCAACCCACCCCAGTACCTTTCCTGCAGCCTGGTAGATCCAGTGTACATAGTAGTCACTGAAGATGGATCAAAAGCTCTCACAGGGTGTCTAAGAGACCCCCCCATCTCTCTCAAGTCTCCCTCAGACTTCACCTGCTGCACTTCACACTGGACACCTGCAAACACAAAGACAATATGCTTATATCACATGCACATACAAATACACACATACAAATTCCCAAACACACAACAGGGTCTCTAATTTCTCCAAAATATTGCCATGTAAAACGGCCAAAGTGAAAGCCCAGCTCAGTCCAAACTTCATGATATGTCTTCTGCTTTAGCCCTTGGGCACAAATGGAAACAGAAAAGACCCCAGGGACTGTGGGTACTTTCCCAGAGCTACAGAGACTGGGACTGTGAGGGGTTTATCAGCAGAGTACTGCATTTGTGTGTCCTCCTTTTAGGAACAGAAGAGTGGAGTCCCTGGGAAGGAGTCTTCCCTGTGCCTCAGAGATAGACCAGCATCCTTACATGAGAACGGAGTTTTTATAAGGGTTGTTTATCTGCATGTTATAGAAGCATTGCTGTGGTTGTTGTTAGATACTATCACTTTTTTAAAGAAGGTTTTAGTTTATAAACTGTACTTCATATGCAAAACAACCTTTTTGGTATGGTAGCTCAGAATGCAATTTCTCTGCTCCCTTATCTTCATGAATGTGCACAGGGTAGTTACTTCTCATAGTCAAAAGTAGTGGAAGGTTCTGGTTATCAGTTTCTTCTGTGTAATCATTATTGATTTTTGTCTTCCAATAAATTTTCCTACTTCATGTAAGTTGTTAGATTATTAACAGAAAGTTGTTTATAAAATACTCATGTTTTATCATTTTAATATTCAATCACTATATAGTTATGTTTCCTTTCTTTGGTTCTGATATTGGAGATTCCTTTCCTCTCTCTTTTAGTCCTGATCAAGTAAATTGGATCTTTATCAATTTAACTGATTTTCTAAAAGGATCAGTTTTTGTTTAATTTGTTTGTTATGTTCTTTCTATTTCATTTATTTCAGTTCCTATATTTATATCTTTTTTTACTGCTAACTTTTCATATAACATCCTTTTCTTTCTCCTGTATTTTTTATATAAAAATTGAGGTAATTTGAGACTTTCCTTTATATGCGTATATGATTTTAGTGCTATGAATTCCCCACTAACTACTGCTATAGTTGAATCCCACATATTTTGGAATGCTGGGTTTTCATTTTCATTCAGTCAAAAATAGTCATCCAAAATACAAATCATATAATTGCTAGTGATACCCACCTGTGAAACAAATATTATGTTTGTATATCAATGTATATGCATGTTTACATACAGAATCGTGTATGAATACTTGTTCCCCAGACTCCTCCACTGAACTTGGCCCAGAGACTGGGCCTATGTGCTCTGTATGCACCAAGCAACCCCTCTAGACCAGTCCCATTACTGAAGGGAGGTTTGTTTCTGGGCTTTTTGTGTCTCTGGCACAATTTCAGGGCTATATCCTCAGCAGTCATGGAGCTCAGCTTCAGGGAGAACTGGTTTGCGGATGAGATTCTGAGCTAGGGAGTCTACTCTTCAGAGATGCAGCATAACTGTTCTGTCATCAAAGCATAAGAATCACAGCTACTTCAGCCCATTCCCTGGGTGTTGGCAGATGCAGTTGCAACAGTAATCACTGACGATGGAATCAGCAGAGACAGCACAGGTATCTTAGGCTGGGTTCTTTAGAGAAGCAGAACCAGTGAAGTGTGTGTGTGTGTGTGTGTGTGTGTGTGTATATACATAGAGAGAGAGAGAGATATTTATAAGAAGGAAATTGCTCACGGGGTTGTAGAGGCTGGAAAATCCCAGGTCCATGGGTCATGTATCAGGCTGGTGG
Source organism: Dugong dugon (assembly GCA_030035585.1). Classification (NCBI taxonomy): domain Eukaryota; kingdom Metazoa; phylum Chordata; class Mammalia; order Sirenia; family Dugongidae; genus Dugong; species Dugong dugon. Next base: position 26,887,808 of record CM057478.1, on the reverse strand, counting down.
CTTCTCTGGATTCATATAGCTGCAGGGGCTGACAAACCCAAGATCAGCAGGTTAGGCAGCAGAATGCTGGCTTACATGCTGAAGAGGCTGATGAACCCAAGATCAGCAGGAAAGACAGCAGGCTATTGGCCCAAGTCCCAAGAACTGGAGGTCAGGTGATGACAAGCCAAATGCTTGATTCAGAGCACAGCAAAAGCCAGCAAGCTTTGCCAGAACATCCATATATATTGGATGCAGGCCATGTCTCCAAGGAAACTCCCTTTCAATGGTTTAGCTGCTCACAGCAGATCTCATTATGGGGGTGATTGCATCATTAAATAACTGTCAAACTACATCTTAACTGCCAAACCACTAAGAATCATGTCACAGCCAATTTGACATACAACCTTAACCATCCCAACAGATGAGAAGGGGGTTTGAAGGGCTTCACCACTCCTGTATCTGACTCCTTCAACTGCATCTATGGACAAGACAACTAGGGACAGGGAAAATCAATGATGACAAATAATAGACACTTCATTCGTGTAAAACCATTTTTGGAGTCTCTTTACATGCACAAGGAGAAGTAACCAGCAATCAAAAGAATATCCATAGAAAACCCATGGTTTCTGGCTAAGGTCTGTGTTTCCTGGAGAACCCAGCCCACAGTATAGAGTTTCTCACCAGGTTTTGAGATTCAACCTAAAAGGCGAAGTGGTGATTTTCATGTTATAGACCCCAGGTATAAAGCAGGGAAGGGCGAGGACAGTGTCCTGTCTTGTCTCAAAAACTGGAAGGAGAAAGTTTGACCACCTCCCCAAGGGTAATACTCTATTTATTCAGAATCCTGGACCTTGTGCTGAAGATGACGTAAACCCTGATTTCATGAGAAACATCCATTGATAGAGAAAACTTTGATCTCTCCTTTTCTCTCATCTCTCAGCATATTCTCTGAAGTGCTCACCTTCTTTCTTCATCCTTACATGTCGCTCAGCACCATTTGGTAGGACGTTGGGGCAGCACATGTTGTATAGTATTCTGTGACTCAAATACCACAGATCTGGAGACACCTCAAAGTTCAGTCTTTGAGAATCACATAAACTTGCGCATGTCTCTCACCCTCCCAGGTGTTTTTTTACCTTTGCAATGGCCATGAGAATATCTAACACACTGGATGATAGGGGAACACAAGTGAATGATCACTGTCTCAGAAGTATTTATACAGAGTTTTATTCAGTGTGGGAAATAATCATTGATAATGGTCTTACATTCCCATGATTATCATAATAAAATAGAAAAAAAAATCCGTGGCATTAAAATACAGAAAGGTGTTTTCTCACATTTCTGAAGGCTTCATATCAGGGCTTCAACATATCTTTGTCCTGTCTGCTCTAAGAGAAGAACCTTCCTTGTCTTTTCCAGTTTCTGGTACTCCAAGCATACCTTGATTTTCCTTGGCTTTTACATGCATCGTCACATAGTACCTCCTCATGTATGACTTTTTCTCAGTCTCTGTTTTCCCGTTTTATAAAACATCACTCAGAAAAGATCAGGATACACCCTACAACATTATGACCTCATTAGCATAACAGATAACATCTTCAAAGACAGAGCCTATATCTAAATAAGGTAACAATCACAAGCACAGAAGACTTCAGCATATCTTTTGGGGTAACACAATTCAATTTATAACAATATCCATGTAAAAGCTGATTTTATGACATGATTCCAACTCTCAGTGAAGCTCTGAACAGATTATCCATACTGCCCAACTCTTATGGGTGCTTCTCTGGAGGGGAGTTGACAAGGGTCCACAGTTCCCTCACCATCACCTTCACCCTCAAGATACTCCTGTTCACACCAAGAACTGGATTCTTGAATCATACATTTAATTTTCTATTCTTCGTAACTCCCAGAATATACTAGGTCTTGCACCATTATAAGAACTTTTTCATGGAAAGTCACTTGGCTTCTGCTACAGTGTATGGGATAGAAACTTTGTGCTACTGCCCTGGCTCCCTTCATGTGGGATTGAGAAGTCGCTATGGCATTAGTGAAGTCTAACCCTGCGAATAGTGTTGGGAAGAAGGTTGGCCCCTAATATAGGACACTGTGGACAACTGTAGGTATGATGGATCCACAACCTCCTCAATCTGGGAGACCAGGAAGGGCCAACATGTGCTAATATTCACCATACCTGCAGTTTCCCATGAGCTTTCAAGCCTTTTTTTTTTACTCCTGATGAAAGGGCTGTAGCTCAGCTTTGGACAAATATTTAGCTCCTAGGCCTCAAGTTCCTCATTATTGATACTGGGGAAATATGGAAGATAGTATCTTAAGAGCCTTCTTGGTGTTATCATTTCACCAACATTCTCCATCAGAGATCTTCGGATTTTCTCAGAACTATTTGTATGAATAAATGCCTAAGTAAAAGAAAAATACACATTTTTACAACAGGGAGTTGTGTATGGTATATTTTAACATGAACTCACCACAGAGGGGCTGAGTCTGAATGTCTGATGAAGGCAGGTAAATAGATGATGACCCCTTGGCAGGTGGAGGAAGGCTGACCAGATGACTGCTTCACATGGAGAAGTGTTGGTGAGTGTCTCCCATATGCTGGGCAGTGGGATCACAGCAACATGGAGGAACTTCTGGAGATCCCTGGGTGATCATTGGGAAGAGAGATGCAAATAATAGCAAAATGAGGTCACTGATACTGTCATGGGGCATGTCTTGGAAAATAGAGGAAAAAGAAGAGGAGATCATTTATCCTGTTTACTAAAGAACTCTTCCCTTGTTCTCAGAGGTCATAAGCATCCCTGCAAACAAAGCCCTCTACTCGCCCCAGCGTAAGGTCTGTTTCTGGGCTCACACTCACTCCTAAGTCTCCCAGAGATGCTATGTTTTGGCATCTCAGGCTGTTGATGTGCTAGTGCAGTGTGTTACTGGTGTTACATCTGAAGATGGTGATTTAACTCTCACAAAGTGAAAATTGCATCTTATTTCAATTTTAAATAATGACTCTGACTTCCTTCATCTCTTTATGGAGCATTGGAGTCAAGTCCATGGCCTGAATGTGGAAAGTCACCCCAGTGACCTCACAGAAAATGGGTAAAATCCTATAGATCCATTCTTGAATGTCTTCCTTATTTCCACTTCTCCATCTGAACATCATAGGGAACTTTTTTTTGTTCCCAACAATTTTCACTTGTATTCTTTCCTCTCTGGTATTAACAATCTCAAATGTCAAATACCCTTCATTTTGTTTTTTAAATATTTTATTGTGTTTTAGATGCAATTTTACGCAGCAAATTAGGCTTTCATTTAATATTTTTATGCCAATTTTACCGTGAAATTGTTTAAAAATTCCTCAATATGGAGCATTCTCATTATTTACATTATATTTGTTCTGTTTCCATTGATACAGTTTCCTTTCCTCTACTTGCCTTCTCATCTTTGCTTTTTGGAAAATATTGACCATTTGGTTTCATATAGTTGATTATTTAAGGATGTACATTACTCACAGTGATACTGTTTACTTTATAAGCCAATCTATCGTTAGACTGAAAGGTGATTTCGAGGAATGACTTCAGTTCCAAATTAAAAATGTACCTTAGGGTGATAATCTCAGGAGTTTCTCTAGTCTTTATTAGTACAGTCACAGGGCGATATTTGAAGACAAAATATCAGTGGTTGAAGAAGAATCTCTCTCTGTCTCCCACACACACAATCACACATACACACAATCACACTCATACTACCTTTCATACAAAAACATGCACACACTAAGAATTACACACTTGCACATGTTCACACTCATTTTCACACACATTCACACTCACACATACATACACACTCCCATATACGACGCTCAGACAAACTCATACGTAATTATTTGCAATCACACTCAGTCATACTCACATTCATTTACACACACATATATTCACACAGGCACACTGATACATATTCTCACATTCACATTGTCATATACGTACTGACATAGACCCACTCTCTCACATACATGTATTCAAATCACTAAAGTCATATTATTCACACACATTTTTTTCCCTTAGTTTTGGGGGATTCAATATTGTGATACATCCTTAAGTGCATCTACTCAGTGAAAACTACATCAATCTAAATAGGGAAGAAGTTTTGAAATATTTCCAACTTCACTAATAATATTTTTATTTTCTAATTTTTCAATTGTACTTAAATGAAGATTTACAGAACAAATAGTTTCTCATTAAACAGTCAGTACACATACTGTTTTATGACATTGCTTAAAAATTTCACGACATGTCAACACTCTCCCTTCTTTATCTTGGGGGACCTTCTTTTTTTTGGTGAAAATATACATAACCAAAGATACACTATTTCAAAAATTTCTACATGTACAATTCAGTGACACGGATTACATTCTTCCACCTATGCTGCTATTCTCACTATCCTTTTCCAAATTATTACAACACCACTGTCTTCAACTCACTGTCCCCTAGGCTTCCCATCAAAACTTTTGAGTTGCTTTTGTGAATTTGATCCCACATAGATAATTATTTTTTTGTACTTTAGATGATGGTTTACAGAACAGTTTCTCATAAAACAGTACACATATTGCCCTATGACAATGGTTAACAAACCCATGACATGTCAACACTGTCCCTTCTAAAACTTGGGTTCCCTATCACCCGGTTTCCTGTCTTCTCCTGACTTCTAGTCCTTGTTGCTGCACTGCTGTGCCTCATTAGTCCCGTTTTGTTTTATGGGGCTGTCCAATCCCTGGTTGAACAGTGAAACTCTGGAGTGACTTCACCACTGAGATAAAAGGGTGTCCGGGGGCCATACTTTTGGAGTTTCTCCTGTCTCTGTTAGACCAGTAAATCTTTTTTTTTTGGGGGGGGGGTTATAATTTTGTTCTACTTCCTTTTCCAGCTCTGTCCAGGACCCTCTGTTGTGATCTCTGTCAGAGCATTCAGTGGTGGTAGTTGGGCAGCATCTAGCTGTACTGTACTCAGTCTGATGCAGGCCTTGGTAGATGTGGCCCATTAGTCCTTTGGACTAATCGTATCCATGTATCCTGTTCTCTTAATTCTCCCTTGATCCCGAAGGGGTGAGATCAGTGGAGCATCTTAGATGGCTGTTCACAGGCTTTTAAGACCCCAGAAGCTATTCATCAAAGTAGAATGTAGAACACTATCTTTTAAAAATGTTTTATGTCAGTTGAGCTAGTTGTTCCCAGAAACCACGGTACCCATAGCCATCCGCCCAGAAATTCAGTCCGTCAGTGAGTTTAGATGTATCTATGGAGCTTCCATGACCTTTCCTTGTACAAGTTATGCTGGTTTCCCCAGTACTGTGTACTGTCTTACCATTCACCAAAGTTTCCACTTACCTATTTTCTGTTTAGTTTAGCCCCTACCCCTCCCATCCCTCATAATCAATAAAGATTGTTTCTTTTTGTCCGTAAACTTTTGCGTGAGATTTCCCAATACAGATCTCATACAATATTTGTCCTTTTGTGATTAACTTATTTTGCTCAGCATAAAGTCCTCCAGTTTGATCCATAATATAAGATGCTTCACAGATTTTTCATTGTTCTTTATCATTGCATAATACTCCATTGTGTGTATGTACCATATTTTGTTTATCCATTCATCTGTTGATGCGCATCTAGGTTGTTTCCACTATTTTTCCTACTGTGAACAATGTTGCAGTGAACATAGGTGTACAAGTGTCTATTTTTGTGCTGGCTGATATTTCTCTAGGATATATTCCTAGGAGTGGGACTGCTGAATCGTATGGTATTTCTATTTCAAATTTTCTAGGGAAGCGCCGTATCATTTTCGAAAATTGTTGTATCATTATACAGTCACACCAGCAGTGCATAAGAGTTCCCATCTCCCTGCAGCCTTTACAGTATTTCTTATTTCCAGTGTTTTTGATTCGTGGCAGTAATGCTGGGGTAAGATGGTATCTCATAGTGGTTTTAATTTGCATTTCTCTAATGGCATTTCCTCATGTGTCTGTTGGCCACTTGAATGTCCTCTTTAGTGAAGTGTCTGTTCATTTCCATTGCCATTTTTTTAATTAGATTATTTGTCTTCTTGTTGTAGAGGTGTTGGATTTTCTTGTAGATTTTAGAAATTAGAACTTTTTCTGACTTGTAGTCTCCAAAAAAATTTTCCCACCTGTAGGTTCTCTTCTTAATTTTTTATTGAAGTCTTGTGATGAGGATAAGCGTTAAATTTTTAAGATCTTAGTTATCAAGCTTATTTTCTGGAGTCTGTGTGTTGTTGGTTAAGGTTTGTATTCTGCTAATGATGTGCATTAGGGCTTCTAGCATTGTTCCTATTTTTTCTTCTATGAACACTGTAGGCTTTGGATTTATATTTAGGTCTTTGCTCCATTTTGAATTAGTTTTTGTGTATGGTGTGATGTACGGGTCCTGTTTCATTTTTTTGCAGGTGGACATCCAGTTTTGTCATCACAAATTGTTAAAAAGACGGTCTTTTCGCCATTTGATGGACTTTGGGTCCTTGTTGAAGATCAGGTGATTGTAGGTGGATGGATTTACATCTGTGGTCTCAATTCTGTTCCACTGGTGAATTTGTCTGCCGTTGTACCAGTACAGGCTGTTTTGACTACCATAGCTGTACAGTAGGTTCAGAGATCAGGTATTGTGAGTCTTAATTTTTTTCTTCTTGTTCCATACAGCTTTACTTATTCGTGGTTTCTTCCCTTTCCATATAAAGTTAATTAGTAGTTTTTCCATCTTTTTAAAGAATGTTGTTGGTATTTGGATTGGGATTGCATTGTATTTGTAAATTGCTTTGGGTAGAATTGTCATTTTCACAACGTTGAGACTACCTATCTGTGAGCATGGTATGCTTTTCCATTTCTGTAGATCCCTTTGGGTTTCTTGCAATAGTGTTTTGTAGTTTTGTTTGTGTAGGTCCTTTACATCCCTCGTTACGTTTATTCCTACGTATTTTATTTTTTTAGAGGCTATTATAAATGGTATTGTTTTCTTGATTTCCTTTTCATTGTTTCATTTATTGGTGTATAGGAATCCAACCAATTTTTGTATGTTTCTCTTTTATCCTGCTACTCTGCTGAATCTATTATTTCCAGTAGCTTTCACATGGAGTCTTTAGGGTTTCTACGTATAGTATCATATCATCTGCCAACAGGGACAGTTTAACTTCTTCATTCCCGATTTGGATGCCCTTTGTTTCTTTTTCTTGTCTTACTGATCTAGCTAGGACTTCCAGCCCAATGTTAAATGGGAGTGGAGATAGAGGACATCCTTGTCTTGTTCCAGTTCTCAAGGGGAATGTTTTCAGCCTCTCCTGATTAAAATGATTTTGGTAGTTGGTTTTTCATGGATGCCCTTTATTATGTTGAGGAATTTCCCTTCTATACCTATTTTATTGAGAGTTTTTGTCAGGAACGGGTGTTGGACTTTGTTAAATGCCTGTTCTGCATCACTGGAGATGATCATGTGATTCTTTTCTTTCCTTTTATTTATGTGGTGGATTACATTGATTGATTTTCTAATGTTGAACACACTTGTATAGCTGGTAAGAATTCTACTTGGTCGTGTTATATGTATTTTTTATATCATGCTGAATTCTATTGGCTAGAATTTTGTTGAGAATTTTTGCATCTATACTCATGAGATATTTTGTTCTGTAATTTTCATTTTATATGCTGTTTCTGCCTGGTTTTGGTATCAGGGTTATGCTGGCATAGTAAAATGAATTCATAAATGTTGCTTCCTTTTCTATGTTCTGAAATAGTTTGAATAGTATTGGTATAAGCTCCTCTCTGAATGTTTGGTAGAATTATCCAGCAAAGCCCTCTGGGCCAGGGTGTTTTTTTGTTGGGGTTTTTTGTTTTGTTTTGTTTTTTAACCGTTTCAATCTCTTCTCTTGTTATGGGTCTCTTCTGATTTTCAACATCACTTTGTGGTAGTTTGAGTTGGTAGTGTGTTTCTAGAAATTTATCCATTTCCTTTAAGTTTTCAAATTTTTTGGAGTACACTTTTTCATAATACTCTGTTATGGTCATTTTTATTTCAGTTAGGTCTGTTGCAATATCCCCCATTATATTTCTTATGAGAGTTATTTGCATCCTCTCCTGTTTTTCTTTTGTCAGTCTGGCCAGTGGTTTCTCAATTCTTTCCAAGAACCAACTTCTGGTTTTGCTGATTCTTTCTTTTGTTTTTCTATTCTTCATTTATTCCTGCTCTGATTTTTATTATTTTCCTTCTTCTGGTTGCTGCAAGCTTTTTTTCTGTTCCCTTTCTATTTGTTTGAGTTGTGTAGTTAATGTTTTGAATTTGTCCCTTTCTTCTTTTTTGATGTGTGCATCTAGTGCTATAAATTATTCTCTGAAGATGGCCTTTGCTATGTCCCAGAGGTTTTGGTACGATGTGTTTGCATTCTTGTTTGATTCTAGGAATTGTTTTATTCCATCTCTGATTTCTTCTATTACCCAGTGATGTGTAAGAAGGGTGTTATTCAGTTTCCATGTAACCGATTTTTTTTTCTTGCTCTTCCTGTTGTTTAATTTCTACCTTGATGGCATTGTGGTCAGAGAAGATACTTTGTGTTATCTCAACGTTTTGGGTCTTGTAGAGGATTGCTCTGTGGTGTAAGATGTGGTCTATTCTGGAGAACTTTCCATGTGCATTGGAAAAGAATGTTTAATTTACAACAGTTGGGTGTAGTGTTCTGTATCTGTCTATGAGGTCAGGTTGGCAGATTTTGCCCTTTAGGTCTTCTGTATCTTTGTTGAGTTCCTTTCTAGATGTTGTGTCCTTTACTGACAGTGCAGTGTTGAATTCTCCTACTATTATTGTGGAACTGTCAGTTTCTCCTTTAAATGTTGTTAGAGTTTGTTTTATGTAATTTTGAGGCTTGTCATTAGGTGTATAGGTGTTTATTATGGTTATGTCTTCATGATGGATCATCCCCTTAATCATTGTATAGTGTGCTTCTTTGTCTTTTATGGTGGATTTTGTTTAATGTCTTCTATCTGAAATTAGTGTTGCCATGCCTGCTCTTCTTTGGTAGCTGTTTTCTTGATATATTCTTCCATCCTTTGACTTTGATAAATTTATGTATTTGTTTCTAAGGTATGTCTTATCTAGACAGTATACTGATGAATCTTTTTTTATCCATTATGTCAGTCTCCATCTCTTTGTTTTTCATTTGTTTATTATACTTTAGGTGAACTTTTACAGAACAAATAGTTTCTCATTAAAGGGTCAGTACACATATTGTTTTATGGTATTGCTTAATAACCCCGTGACATGTCAACTCTCTCCCTTCTCTATCTTTTTATTGGTAAAAATATACATAGCCAAAGATACACCACTTCAAAAATTTCTACATGAACATTTCAGTGGCATCGATTACGCTCTTCCAGTTGTGCTGCTATTCTCACTTTAGATGAAGGTTTTCAGAACAAAATAGTTTCTCATTAACCAGTACACATGTTGCCCTATGACAATGGTTAACAACCCCACTACATGTCAACACTGTCTTTACTCAACCTTGGGTTCCCTATTACCAGCTTTCCTTTCCCCTTCTGCTTTCTAGTACTTCTGACTGGACTGCTGTGCCTCATTATTTCCATTTTGTTTTATGGGGCTATCCACTACCCAGCTGAATGGTGAACATCAGAAGTGGCCTCACCACTGAGCTTAAAGGGTATCTGGGGGCCTTACTCTCGGTGTTTCTCCAGTCTCTGTCAGGGCAGGAAAACTGGTCCTTTGTGTGTGTGTTAGAATTTTGTTCTACATTCTTCTCCAGCTCTGTCCAGAACCCTCTGTTGTGATCCTGGTCAGAGCAGTTAATGGTGGTAGCTGGGAACCGTCTAGCTGTACTGGACTCAGTCTGCTGGAGTCATTGATAGCTGTGATCCATTTCTCCTTTGGACTGATCCTTTCCTTGTAGCCTGTTCTCTTCATTCTCCCTTGCTCCCGAAAGGGTGAGACCAGTGGAGCATCTTAGATGGCTGCTGACAGGCTCTTAAGACCCCAGATGCTAGTCACCAAGGTAGAATGTAGAACATTTTCTTTATAAACTATGTTATGCCAATTGAGCTAGATGTTCCCTGAGACCATGGTTCCCACAGCCCTCTGGCAAGGAATTCTTCCCTCAGGGAGTTTGGATGTGTCTATAGAGCTTCCATGACCTTTCCTAGTACAAGTTGTGTTGGTTTCCCCAGTATTGTATACTGTCTCACCCCTTACCAAAGATACCACTTATCTAATGCCTATTTACTATTCCCCACACCCTTTCCATCCCTGGTAACCAACAAAGATTTTTACTTTTTGAGTGTAAACATTTTCATGAGTTTTCGTAATAGAGGTTTCATACAATATTCGTTCTTTTGTGATTGACTTATTTCACTCAGCATAACGTCCTCCAGTTTCTTCCAAGTTATGAGATGCTTCACAGATTCATCATTGTTCTTTATCATTGCACAGTACTCTATTGTGTGTATGTACCATAGTTTATTTATCCATTCATCTGTTGATGGGCATCTAGGTTATGTCTGTCTTTTTGCTATTGTGAATAATCTGCCATGAACATGAGTGTGCATATGTCTATTCTAGAGATGGCTCTTATTTCTCTAGGAAATACCTCTAGAAATGGGACTGGTGGATTGTATGGCATTTCTATTTCTAGCTTTCTAGGGAAGTGACATATCATTTTCCAAAATTGTGGTATCATTTTGCATTCCCTCCAGTAGTGCATAACAGTTCCTATCTCCCCGCTGCCTCTCCAACATTTGTTATTTCTGGTGTTTTTGGTTCGTGCCAGTAATGCCGGAGTGAGACGGTATCTCATTTTGGTTTTAATTTGCATATCTCTAATGACTAGTGATCACCATCATTTCCTCATGTGTTTGCTGGCCGCTTGAATATCTTCTTTGGTTAAGTGTCTGTTCATTTCCTTTGCCCATTTTTTAATAAGATTATTTGTCTTTTTGCTGTAGAGGTTTTGAATTTTTTGTAGATTATAGAGATTAGATCTTTGTCTGTCTTGTACTATCCAAAATTTTTTCCCAGTTTGTAGGTTTTCTTTTTACTCTTTTGGTGAAGTCTTTTGAAGAGCATATGTGTTTGATTTTTAGTAGACTCCAGTTATCTAGCTTATCTTTTTGGGCTTTTGTATTGATGGTTATCGTTTGTATCCTGTTAATGCGGTCTATTAGGGTCTGTAGCGTTGATCCTATTTTTGTTTTATAAACTATGTTTTTAGGCTTCATATTTATGTCTTTGATCTATTTTGAATTAGTTTTTGTATATGGTATGAAGTAAGGGTCCTGTTTCATTTTTTTTTTTTTTTTTGGCAGACGGATGACCAGTTTTGCCAGCACCATTTGTTAAAAAGACTGTCTTTTCCCCATTTGATGCACTTTGGAACTTGGTCGAAATTCAGGTGACCATAGGTGGATGGATATACATCTGGGATCTCAGTTCTGTTACATTGGTCAATGTATCTGTCGTTATACAAGTACCAGGCTGTTTTGACTACCGTAGCTGTATAGTAGGTTCAGAGGTGAGGTAGTGTGAATTCTCCAACATCATTCTTCTTCTTCAATAGTGCTTTACTTTGTAGAGGCTTCTTCCCTTTTCATATAAAGTTAATGATTAGTTTTTCCATCTGTTTGAAGAATGTTGTTGGTATTTGGATAGGAATTGCATTGTATTTGTAAACTTCTTTGGGTAGAATTGTCATTTCCACAATGTTGAGTTTACCTGTCCATGATCATGGTATGTTTTTCAATGTATGTAGATTTGTTTAGGTTTCTTGCAGTAGTGTTTTGTAGTTTTCTTTGTGTAAGTCTTTTACATCCCTGGTTAGATTTATTACTAAGTATTTTATTTTTTTAGGGGCTATTATAAATGATATTGTTTTCCGGATTTCCTTTTCATCACTCTCCTTATTGGGGTATAGGAATCCAACTGCTTTATGTGTGTGTATCTTGTATCTTGCTACTCCACTGAATCTTTCTATTAGTTCTAGTAGATTTCTTGTGGAGTCTTTAGTGTTTTCTGTGTATAGTATCATATCATCTACAAACAGGACAGTTTAACTTCTTCATTACCAATTTGGATGTCCTTTATTTTCTTTTCTTGCCTTATTGCTTTAGCTAGAACTTCCAGCACAGAGTTAAATAGGAGTGGTGATAAAGGGCATCCTTGTCTTGTTCCTGTTCTCATGGGGAATGTTTTCACCCTCTCTCCATTAAGAATGATGTTGACTGTTGATTTTGCATTGATACCCTCTATTACTTTGAGAGATTTCCCATCTATTCTTATTTTATTGAGAGTTTTTATCAGAAATGAATGTTGGACTTTATCGAATGCTTTTTCTTCGTCATTTGAGATGATCTTGTGATTTTTTCCTTTCTTTTTTATATGGTGGATTACTTTGATGGATTTTCTAATGTTGAACCATCCTTGAATACCTGATATGAATCCTACTTGGTTGTGGTGGTTTCTTTTTGAGACGATGATGAATTCTATTGGCTACAATTCTGTTTAGAATTTTTCCATCTATATTCACGAGAGATATTGGTGAGTAATTTTTTTTGTTGTGTCGTCTTTGCCTAGTTTTGGTATCAGGGTTATGCTGGCTTCATAGAATGAATCGAGAAGTGTTGTTTCCTTTTCTATGTTCTTAAATACCTTGAGTAGTACTAGTACAAGATATTCTCTGAATGTTTTGTAGAATTTTCCAGTGAAGCCATCTGCCAGTGTTTTTTTTTTCTTGTTGTTTGGAGTATTTTTTTTTTAATTACCTTTTCAATCTCTTCTCTTGTTATCTGTCTGTTCAGATTTTCAACATCTTTTTGTTGTAGTTTGGGTAGGTAGTGTGTTTCTAACAACTATCCATTTCCTCAGGGTTTTCAGATTTGATGGAGTATAGTGTTTCATAATATTCTGTTATAATCCTTTTAATTTCAGTTGGGTCTTTTGTAGTGTTGCCCATTTCATTTCTTCTTTGGGTTATTTGTGTCATCTTCTGTTTTTCTTTTGTCAGTCTGGCCAGTGGTTTGTTGATTTTGTTGATTCTTTCAAAGAACCAACTTTAGGTTTTTTTGATTGTTTCTATTGTTTTCTATTCTCTATTTCATTTATTTCTGCTCTGATCTATTATTTCCTTTCTTCTGGTGGCTGTGGACTTTTTTTGGTCTTCTGTTTGTATTTGTTTGAGTTGTGTAGTAGATGTTTTGATTTTGTCCCTTTCTTTTTATATGATATGTGCATCTATTGCTATAAATTGTACTCTGAGGACTGTCTATACTAAGTCGCAATGTTTTCAGTATGATGTGTTTTCATTGTAGTTTGATTCTAGGAATTTTTTGATTCCATATCTGTTTGCTTCTATTACCAAGTGGTTTTTATGCAGGTTGTTATTCAGTTTACATGTAGTGTATTTTGTCCTTGCTCATTCTCTTGTTAATTTCTACTTTGATGGCATTGTGGTCAAAGAAGATACTTTGTATTATCTCATTGATTTGAATCTTGTTGAGGATTGCTCTGTGCCCTAAGATGTGGTCTATTTTGGAGAACGTTCCATGTGCATTGGAAAAGAATGTGTAGTTTGCAGCTGTTTGATGGAGTGTTCTATATATGTCTATGAGGTCAAGTTTGTTGATTGTGCCCTTTAGATCTGAAACTTTGCTAAGTTTATTTTACAAGTTCTGTCCTTTATTGAAAGTGGTGTTTTGAAGTCTTCTACTATTATTGTGGAACTGTCAGTTTCTGTTTTCAGTACTGTTAGAGTGTGTTTTATGTATTTTGGAGCCCTGTCATTTGGTGTGTAAATATTTATTATGGTTATGTCTTCATGATAGATTGCCCCTTAATCATTATATAGTTTCCTTCTTTGTCTTTTATGGTGAATTTTGTTTTAATGTGTATTTTATCTGAGATTACTTTTGCCACTCCTGCTTTTTGGTAGTTGTTAGCTTGATATATTTTTTACAAACTTCCATTTTTAATAAACTCATGTATTTGTTTCTAAGGTGTGTCTCTTGTAGACAGCATATTGATGGATCCTTTTTTTTTTTTTTTTATCCTTTATGTCACTCTCTGTCTCTTTATGGGTGTATTGAGTCTATTTACATTCAGTGTAATTGTTCATTGATGTGAGTTTATTGCTGTCATTTTGTAGTGCTTTTTTTGTGCTGCTGACGTTTTCTTTGTTCTTCTTATTCTCCTGTGCCGAATTCCTTTTGTTTGTGGATTTTTTTATATTTCTTTTGTTTCTGTAGGTTTTGTTTCTACTGAGACTTTAAGTTTTTCCTCTTTATTTTTATGAGTAGGTTCGTTATCTTTCTTTGTGCTTACCATGAAATTTACCTTAATATTTCTAAGGTTGAAGCAGTCTACCATTACTTGGTATCACCTTGCCTTCCTCTCCATTAGAAGGTTCTATAGCTACATCATTTATTCCGCCTTTTATTATTCTGATGTTGTTTTCATTTACTGATTAACTTCTCTGATTCCCTGTTGTATTTCTTTTGGTTTTGGATAGTCCTTGACAGTTCAATTCCTAGGCTTGTATCTGGCTGGTATGGTCCTGCATCCTAGAGTCAGCCTGTGAGTGAAGTTGTTTGTTTTCAGATCGAAGGACTACCTTTAATACGTCTTGTAAGTTTGGTTTGGTTTTTACATATTTTCTTAATTTATGTTTATCTGGAAATGTCCTAATTTCACCAACACATTTGAACAAGTGTTTTGCAGTATATATTATTCTTGGCTGGAATTTTTTTTTTCTTTAAAGATTTTACATATGTCATCCCATTGTCTTCTTGCATTCATTGTTTCTTCCAAATAATCTGAGGTTAGTCTTAAAGTTTCTCCTCTGTATGTGACTTCATGTTTTCCATCAGATGCTATCAGAATTATTTGTCTTTGGTTTTGGCAAGTGTGATTATGATATGCCTTGGTTATTTTCTTTTGAGGTCTATCCTATATGGGGTTCATAGAGCTTCTTGGATGGCCAGCTTTTCATCTTTCATGATATTTGGGATGTTTTCTGTCAGCATTTCTTCTAGGATCCTCTCTGTGTTTTCTGTTTTCTCCCCCTCTTCTGAAACTCCAATCACTAGCAAATTTTTGCTTTTGATTGTATCCCACATAATTCTCAGGGTTTCTTCATTTGTCTTTGTCTTTTTTTGTGAGTTTTCCTCAGAGTTGTATCCAAGTGTTTGTCTTGAATTCCACTGATCCTGTCTTTCACCATTTCATATATGTTCCTCAGCCCTCTTATGACACTGTTCATTTCTGATATCTTGTTGTTTATCTTCTGGATAGCTAATTGTTGTTTTTGTATAATTTCTAGTTGTGAATTTATTTTGGAATTTTGCTCCTGCATTATTTTCCTGAATTCCTCCATTTTTTTGTCTGTATTTTCCATGAATTTTTCTCCCTTTTCCATGAATTTGTCTATTTTTTCCTCATTTTTGTCTGTTTCTTTGGTCAACTATTCGATAATTCTGAGTATTAGAGATTTGAATTCCCTATTAGGTACTTCTAGTGTCTTATCTTCTGCTGGAAAGTCACCTGGTGTTTTATTTTGGATGCTTACTGGAACCATCCTGTCCTGTTTTTGTAAATGTTCTGATATTGTCTGCTCTCTTCGGGGCATTCAGTAGTTATTTTTCTCATTATTGATTGTAGATTTGTTTGTTTTGTGCTTTTTTTTTTAATTGGCTATGTTTAAGCAGGTGGCTGTGTGTTCTTTGTTGTTTGCTTTTCTGTGGGCACTATACTTTTTGCATCCTTCTCCAATTGGCAGGGTCAATGGCTCAGATATGGTACAGCAGGGAAGGTCTAGCTGAAGAGGCATTGCTGGGATAGGTTGTTTGTGGCACTTACTACAGCCGCCAGAGCTGGTTGGTAATCAGTGCAGGGCAGGTTCCCTTAGGCCACGCCTGTGCTGCTTGGTGGTGTGATGTTAAGCCCATGGTGCAGGTAAGTGGGATGGAGGGGGGAATTTTGACGTGTGGAGCTAAGATGGGTATGGAAGAGAAGAGAGAGGAACAGGATCCAAAAACATACAAACAAAAATGAGAGCTAGGGAAGCATGTCATTGTAGTGGAGAGATGAAAGATTATGAAATGGAGAAAAACCAAAAGGGAAAAAGAAGAAAAAAAAAGTATAGAAAAGAATCTATAAATAAAAATTAGAAAGAAAAAAGAAGAGCAAAGCTACCAGGGATCCCACCGGTGCAGCTGTGAGGTTTGGGGAAGTTGTTTCCTGGTACTGAAGTACAGCCTGGCTAGGAGGCATAGAGGTATCCACCACCAGGTTTTCAGGGGACATGAAGAGAAGGAAGGTATAGATAGATGGGAAACTGAGTAATGGAGAAAGACAAAAAGGGAAGAAGTCTGAAAAGAAAACAAAACTAATTAAAAAAAAGGAACCCCCCCCAAAAAAAACAGAAAAAAAAACACAAACAAAGAAAAGCCCTGAGGGATCCCTCTGCACATCTGAGCAAGCTGAGGGGATAGGTCCCAAGATGCAAAGCACTGCCTGGCCAGAAAGGGCTCCCACTAGAGAAAAGAAAAAAAATTATAAACAATTCAAAACAAACAAACAAACGTCCCAGGACCCCACCAGCATGACAGCATGGACTGGGAAGCAGTTACACACTCGAACAGAGCTCCACAGCCCCACAAGAAGAAGAAAAGGTGGTGCATGGAGCCAGGTATTTGAGCGAAAGCCGGGGGAGATGGTGAGAGGTAAGGAAGAAATCAAAAGAAGGGGGAAAAAGCAATGCCAGCAACCAACAAATGGCTCTCAAGGTGTAAGCCAGTGAGGGCGGGTGGAATCTAAGCAGATTGTGCTTCCAGGTCAAAAGACTGTGGCAACAGGAAGCAGAGGAGGCTGAGTAGGGGTGAAGAATGGTGTGGGGTAGGAAAGCATATATCCCCAGTTACCGGTTGTTTTGTTTCCTACTGGAAGCCCTGTGAAGCTGTTTTCTTATGTCCCTTATTTACTGGTCTCTGATAGGAGTCCAAGATGGTGGATCTGTGCTGTGTTAGTTGATAGGGGACCTATCCATGTATGTCTTTTCGCTCTCTGTTCTCTGTCAGTTTCTTATTCCAATTGGTGATTGACTGAGTTCTTTATCTCTTCGTTTGATGTTTTAGGGTTTCAGGATTGCTGTTTTCTATGTTTGGCTTAGTTTCTCAGAACTTTGCTGTAGAGGGACGAGCTGCTGCTTCTGCCTAGAGTGCCATGTTGATGGAAGTCAGTCTCCATCTCTTTATGGGTGCATTTAGGGCATTTACATTCAGTGTAATTATTGATAGGTGTGAGTTTATTTCTGTCATTTTTTTTTTTTTTTGTGGTCCTGACGTTTTCTTTATTCCTCTTACTGTCCTGTGCTGGATTCCTTTTGTTTGTGGATTTTATTTACATTTCTTTTGTTTTTGTATGTTTTGTTTTTACTGATACTTTATTTTTTTCTTCTTTATTTTGATAAGTAGGTTTGTTAGCTTTCTTTGTGGTTACCTTGAAATTTACCCTTATCTTCCTAGGTTTGAACAAGTCTATAATTACTTGGTATTTCCTTGCCTTCCTCTCCTTTAAAAGGTTCTATACCTAAACCATTTATTCCCTCTTTTATTGTTCTGAAGTTGTTGTTACTTACAGATTGACCTCTTTGATTCCCTGTTGTAATTCTTTTGGTTTTGGATAGTTCTTGAGAGGTCTTTTCCTAGGTTGGTATCTGGATGGTACGATCCTCCATCCTAAATTCAGCCTGTGGTCTGATGTTGTTTGTAACACCCTTTAATAATTCTTGTAAATTTGTTTTGGTTTTTACACAGCCGTTTAATGTGTGTTTATCCAGAAAAATCCTAATTTCACCATTATATGTGAATGAGAATTTTGCAGGATATATTATTCTGGTTTAGCATTATTTTTCCTTCAGGGTTTTATATCTGTCATCCTATTGCCTTCTTGCATGCATGGTTTCTGCCCAATAATCTGAGCTTAGGCTTATTGTTTCTCCTCTGTATGTGTGTTTTTGTTTCTCGTGAGCTGCTCTCAGGATTCTTTGTCTTTGGTTTTAAAGAGTATGATTATGATATGCCTTGGTGATTTTCTTTTGGGATGTATCCTATATGGGGTTCATTGATCTTCCTGGATTGTCAGCTTTTTATCTTTCAGGATATTGGAGAAGATTTCTGCCAGCTATTCTTCAATGATCTCTTTGTTTTCTGTTTTCTATCCCGTTCTTGAACTCCGATCACTTGCAGATTTTTGCTTCTGATTGTATCCCACATAATTCTCAGGGTTTCTTCATTTTTCTTTGTTCTTTTTTATGATTTTTCCTCAAGCATAATTGTATACTAGTGTTTCACTTCAGTTTTGCTGATCCTGTTTTCCATCATTTCAAACCTGCTCCTCAGACCTTCTATTACACTGTCCATTTTTGAATCTTGTTTATCTGTACAATTTCTAATTGTTTTTTTTTGTATGATTTCTAGTTGTGAATTTATTTTAGCATTTTGTTCCTATATTATTTTCCTGAATTCTTCCATTTTTTTTGTTTGTATTTCCTTGAATTTGTCTGACATTTCCATGAATTTGTCTATTTTTTCCTCGTTTTTGTCTGTTTTCTGCGTCAGCTCTTGGATAGTGCTGAATATTAGAAATTTGAATTCCCTGTCAGGTAATTCTAGTGCCTCTTCTTCTACTGGAAAGTCATCTTGTCTTTTATTTTGAATACCTACTGGAACCATCCTGCGCTTTTTTTTTAATGTGTTTTTATATTGTCTGCTGTATTTGAGCCCTCAGTAGTTAATTCCCTCATCTACTTATTGTAGATTTGTTGGTTTCATCCTCCTTTTTTGTTTTAGTTGATTATGTCTGAGCAGGTGGGCTATGCGTTCTTTGTTGTTTCTTCTTCTGTAGGCATGATATTTTTACCTCCTTCTCCAATATGCCTGGTCAGTCATTCATGTATGGTACAGCAGGGAAGGTCTAACTGAAGGGGAGCTGCTGGGATTGGTTGTTTGTGGCATATATAAAGACCAGCAGGGCAGGCTGGAAATAAGTGCAGGGCAGGATGCAGTAGTCAGTGCCTGTGCTGCTTGAGGGTGTGGTGTTTAGTGCATGGTGCAGGTACGAAAAGAAGGGAGGAGACTGATGTGTGAAGCTAAGATGGATATGGGAAAGAAGAGAGAGACGAGAGAGTAACAGGAGCCAAAAACATACATACAAACAAACAAACAGAATGCTAAGGGAGCTTGCTGTTGGAGTGGGAGATAAGAGACTGAGACATGGAGAAAAACAAAAAGGAATAAAGGGTAAAGAAAAAAAAAGAATCAATAAAAATTAGAGGAAAAAAGAAAAAAAAATTGAAAAGCTCCTAGTGATCCCACTGGTGCAGTTGCTAGGACTGGGAAAGTTGCTCCCAGGCCCTGAAGTAGAGCCTGGCTAGAAGGGTAGATGTGTAACAGAGCACCAGGTATTCAGGGACCAGAAGTGAAGGGAAGTATGGACAGACGAGAAACTAGAACTGAAGAAACACAAAAAGGGAAAGAGAGAGAAGAAAATAAAAAACAAAGGTAAATGTCCCTAAGGATGTCACTGTGCATCTGCACAGAGTAAGGGAATAGCTCCAAAGCCACGCAGTACTGTCTGTCTTGAAGGGGCCACCACGCCGAGAAAAGAAAAAGAAAATAAACAAGCAAACAAATCAAAACAGAACAAATCACAATGTACAGAGAAACAAACAAAAAAGCCCTAGTGATCCCACCAGCATGGCGGTACAGGCCGGGAAGCAGTTTCACAGTTAAGCGGCGTTTCGCATCCTTTCAGGAAGAAACAAAGATAGCACACAGAGCCAGGTATTTGGAGAAAGGACAGTGAGGGAGTGAGAGGTAAGGAAGAAATCTAAACAAGCAGAAAAAAGAAACAAGAGCAGCCAACAAATGGCACTCAGGGAGCCAGCCAGTGCGGGTTGGTGGAATCCAAGTGACACAAGGGTGAAGCCAGTGCTTCCTGGCCAAGAGACTGTGGCTTCAGAAGCAGAGGAGATCGAGTGGGAGTGAATAAGGGCGGGGATAGGAAAGTGTATATTACTGGTTACTGGTTGTTTGTCTCCTGCTGGAAACTCCATGAAGCTGCTTTCTCATAACCCCTGTTAGCTGATCTCTGATAGGAGTCCAGGATGGTGGATCCTTGCTGTGGTAGCTGATAGGGGACCTCTGCATGTATAGTTTTTCAGATCTTTTGCTGTGGAGGGACAGCGTGGTTCTTCTGTCTATAGCGCCATGTTGCCTGGAAGTGCACTAAGAATTTTTTTTAAACTAGAAAAAAATGATGTCTTTTTTATTGTCTAGCTTTCACATGCATATGAGGAGATAAGAAGAGTCCATGTCTTAGGACTTCAAAGTGACTTCTTTGCTATTTAACAATTTAAAGAGTTATTTTGATTTATATTTGTCATATGCAGTATGTAATTCAATTTCTTGACTGTTGCACTGAGTGTTGATTCAAGAAGAATGAAATTTGTCACAACTTCTGTTTCTTCTCCATATGCCATAATGTTGTTTATTAGTCCAGTTGTTACGATTTTAATTTTCTTTATGTTCAGATGTAATGAATACTGAAGGCTGTAGTTTTTGACCTTCATCAGTAAGTGCTTCAAGTAATCTTCACATTGAGCAAGCAAGGTTGGATAATCTGTATATCTCAGGTTGTCAGTGAGTCTTCCTCCAATCCTGATGCCAATACTGTTGCCATAGTAAAAGAAAAAGAAAGAAAGTAACAAGTGTTAGCTGGGTTGTGGAAAAATTGCAACCATCATATACTGCTGAGGGTAATGAAAAATGTTTCAGTTGCTGTGGAAAACAGTATGGCAAATCCTCAATAAGTTAATGATAGAATTACCATATCAAACAGCAATTCGACTCCTTGGTATATATCCCCCTCCCAATTAAAATGAGATATTCAAACTGAAAATATTACATGAATATTTATAGCAGCACTATTCACAAAGTTTACATTGTGGAAAATTCCAAATGTCCATCAATATATGACTGGACAAACTTTTCTTTATCCATAAATGCAATATTATTTGACAAAAAGAAAAAGGAATGAATGCATGCTGCAAGAAAAAAGAACTTTGAAATATTATGCTAAGTGAAAAATGCAGACAAAAATGTTCCATATTGTATAATCCCATTTGTATGAAATATCCAAAATAGGCATATCCACAGAGATAAAAAGTAGATTGGTGGTTACCAGGGATTGGGGAGGGGAGAACGTGGTGGGAACTCTTAATGTATCTGGGGATTTACTTTGAAGTGATCAAATCATTCTTGAACTTGATAGCGATGATGGCAGAACAACATTGTGAATGCACTTAATGACACAAAACTGTATGTACAATTTAATATGGTAAAAATGGTAAGTGCTGTGTTATGTGTCTTTTACTAAAAATGAATTACTGGAATAATTGAAAGCAAATTTATCATTTTTATATGTTTTACCTGCTTTAAAATATAACTAATTGTTTAAAACAATAATAACCTGTTGTTATCAAGTTGGTTCTGACTCATGGGGACTCCACAGGATAGAGTAGAACTGATTGTTATAGGGTTATTTTGACTGAAATCTTTATGAAAGCAGATCACGAAGCTCTTCTTCCAGGGGTCACTGAGTGGGTTTGAACCACCAACTTTTGGTTAGCAATTGACTACAAAGCATTTGAGCTACCCAGAAGAGCTCAACTAATAGCCTAAACGTTGGCAGTTTGAACTCACCCAGAGTCACCCTGGAAGACAGGTCTGGTGATCTGCGTCTTGAAAACACTAGGGAGCACAATTGTAATCTGCACACATGGGGTCACCATGAGTTAGAATTAACTCAATGGCTACTAGCAGTTAATAGCATGTTCAAAAGTGATTGAAACTTAAAAAAGAGATGGGAAGGAAGAATCAGAAATATATTGTTATATTTGCCTTACTTTAAAAAATGAATTGACATAATATTATTTGCAGGTAGAATCAGATTATTTAAAATGTATATTGTAAAAACTAGGGATAACACTAATGAAAAAGGGAAATAATATACAAACATATAGAGGAGATATACATGTTATCATAAAAAATATTCAGTTGAACCAAGAGATAGCAGAAAAAGATAAAATAAAAAGAACAAGGAAAACTGCGGAAAATAGAAAACAATTAGCAATATGGTAGATTTTATTACAACTATCTAAATAATCACTTTAAATGCAAATGACCTTAAAATAGTAGTTAAAACATGCAAACACACAGATAAAAATTACCAGATTGATTAAGAAATTATTTTGTTCTATAAAACTTCATCTAAAGTGAGAATAGCAGCACAACTGGAAGAGCGTAATGGATGTCATTGAACTCTGCATGTAGAAATTTTTGAAATGGTTTATATTTGTCTATGTATATTTTGACCAAAAAAAAAAAAAAAAAAGGTCGAGAAGGGAGAGGGTTGACATGTTGTGGGGTTGTTAACCAATTTCATAAAACAATATGTGTTTAATGAGAAACTATTTGTTCTGTAAACCTCCATCTGAAGTACAATAAAAAAGAAAAAAAAAACTAGATTGAATAAAAAAGCAGGAGTCAACTATATGACCCCATGCTCTCTACAAGAAGATAATTGTACATATAAATGCTTGTTGTTTTTGTTAGTTACTGTCGAGATGGCTAAGACTCATGGCAGCTTCATGTATGACACATAGTCTTTCCTTTTGCCATCTTTATGATCATTGGTAAATTTGAGTCCATTGTTGTGTCAGTTCTGTCAGTCCAACTCATTGATAATTTCCTTCATTTTTGATGATCCTCTACCAATATAGTGTCCTATCCTAGACATGGGTCTTTCCTGATGATAAGTCCAAAGTAAGCAATCTTTGTTTCTAAAGAGCATTCTTGTTGTATTTCTTCCAAGACTGATTTGTTGGTTCCTCTGGAAGCCCATGATATATTCAGTTTTATTCACCAGCAATTATTCTTCAGTCTTTATTTTATATTGTACAGCTTTCTCATGCTTATGAGGCAATTGGAAAAACCATGGCTCAGATCAGGGCACCTTAATCATCAAACTGACATCTTTACTCTTTAAAACTTTAAAGAGTTCTTATAAAGCAGATTTGTCCAATGCAATATGTCAGTGGATTTCTTGACTGCTTTTTCCATGGATATTAATTGTTGATCGAAGTCGAAGAAAATCCTTAAAATTTCATTAATTTGTCAATTTAACATGATACTATTTATTGGTCCAGTTGTATTTTGGTTTCTCTCATGTTCAGGCTGTAGTCTTTGACCTTCTTCAGTAAGTGCTTCAAGTTGTTTTCATTTTCACATGCAGGTTGTGACATCTGCATATCACAGGTTGTTAATGAGTCTTCCTCTATTCCTGAATTCTTTTTCATATAGACCAGTTTCTCAGATTATTTGTTCCTCATACAGATTGAGTAAGTAAAGTGAAAGGATACAACCCTGTGACACACATTTTCCAATTTTAAACCATGCAGGATCACCTTGTTTAGTTGGAATGACTGTCTCTTCATCTATCCACAGGCTTCTAAACAGAACAATTAACACTTAAGTGTTCTGTAATTCCCATTCTTTGCAATGTTATGTTCTATATTCCTCAGTAAGTACTAATGTATGTAGTGTCATTATTCTTATGTAATTGAACTCCTTTCTAATGCCTGGCACTTAAAGAAGAGCTAAGAAAAACTGAGCAGGGCTTAAATGCCTTGGAGCTTAGGGACTAGGAATGGATTTAGTGATAAATTAAGCAATATAAGCCAAATGGTGATACTAGCATAGATTTTTGTGAGGCTCTGTATAGACACAATAGCTTCATGGCGTATTCCCAGAGAACTTCCCCTCTCTTCTGTGCCCAGAACAAAGCCCAGCTGGGCAGTGAAGAAATTTTTTTCTTTGTCCTTGTCCTCCTGCTACTTCACAGAAATCTAGGAGTTGCATCCAGTCTTCTAGGGGCTACTTCTCTGTACCTGTCTGAGGGAAGGGACCCACGTGGAGACATTGTGTTCCTGTCTGAATGAAGAAGCCCATCAAGGGATGGTGTGAATCTGTCTGAAGAAAGGAGTCCGAGTGGGTACAGTGTGCACCAGTGTTGGGGAAGGGACTTATAATGGGACAGCATGTGCTTGTTTGAGGAAATGGGCACACGTGGATAGAGTGTGAGCCAAGCACACAGAGGACATAGACCGCGTTAGTACTTGTGGAAAATGTTTCCCAATGAAGAGATGGTGAGAATCATCAGAATGTTCTATTTGTCAAGAAGGAAAAAGCTAGTCTTACACTAAGCAGCTGCTAACCAAAAGTTTGGGGGTTTGAACCCACCAGTCGAATGGTGTAGCCCCTACACGGAATAAGGGTGTGTCAGTCTGCTTATGTAGAGATTAAAGCCTTGAAAACTCTATGTGACAGTTCTACTCTGTCCTATCAAGTCTTTACAAGTCGCATTTGACTCAAAGGTAATGCATTTTTTTAATCAACCTATTTGACCTACCTGCAATTTATAGAACATTCCACTGCATGGCAATATAACTAATCAAAATATAAACTTTTTTTTTTTACTTTGTCTTCATTATCTTTTACTATGTCAAAAGTTTAGTAGATTGTTCTACTATGTACATTCCTAGGTATTCCAATCATAATAAAAATTGAATGTAACTAAAGGTGTATCATAATGCCGAGCATTTTTCTTCCCTTTTGGTTTGGCTGAAAACAGAGAATACCAGAAAGATACTTACCTGTATTTTATTAACTATACAAAGGCTTTTGACAATGTGGGTCAAAACAAATTATGCATAACATTGCAAAAAATGAGAACTGCAGAAAACTTACTTGTGTTCATGCAAAACCTATACATAGACCAAGAGACAGTCACTGGAACAGAGCAAAATGATACTGCATGGGTTAAAATTAGGAAAGCTGAGTGTCAGTGTTGCATCCTTTATTTATTCAATCTGTATGTTTGGCAAATATAGTGAGAAACTGGACTATGTGAAGAAGTATGTGGCATCAGATTTGGAGAAAGACATTAATAGCCTGCAATATGCAAATGATACATCTTTGCTTTCTGAAAGTGAAGAGCACTTGAAACACTTACTGATGAAGATCAAATACAATAGCCTTCAGTATGGATTACACCTTAAGATAAAGAGAAAAAAAATCCTCACACTTGACCAATAAGGAACATCGTGACAAACAAAATATTGAAAGATATCATTTTACTTGGATCCTCAATCAACTCCCATGGAAGCAACAATCAAGAAAATGAAAATCATATTGCATTGGGCAAATCTGCTGCAAAATACCTCTTTAAAAATGTTAAAAAGCAAAGATATCACCTTTAGGATTAAGGTGCTCCTGACCCAAACCATGGTATTTTCAACTGACTCATATGTATGCAAAAGCTGTACATTGAATAAGGAAGACTGCAGAAGAATTGATGCCTTTGAATTATAGTGTGGGTGAACAATATTGACTATACTACAGACTGCCATAAGAAAGAACAAATTTGTCTTGGATGAAGTACAGCCAGAATGCTCCTTAGATGCAAGGATGGTGAGACATAGTCTTACATAATTTGGACATGTTTCCAGGAGGGACTAGTTCCTGAAGAAGGACATTATAATTGGTAAAGAGGAAGGTCAGTGAAAAAGAGGAAGACCATCAATGAGATAGAGTACACAGTGGTTCCAACTATGGTCTCAAACATAGCAACAATTGTGAGGATGATGCAGGACTGGGCAGTTTTTCATTCTGTTTTACATCGGGTTGCTATGAGTAGGTACCAATCTGAGATCACCTAACAAGAACAATGGTGCAACTGAAGGTGAATGCCATTATTTTCAAATAATAAATTTGTAAGTAAAATAGTATTTACTTCTAGGCTCTGTGTTGGTATATTTCCCATTCATACAGTGGCACATTTTCTTGTTTTAATAAGTTTAAAACAGCCCTGGTGGAAGAACGGTTAAGTGGTTGGATGCTAAACAAAAAGTTTGCAGTTCAAACCCACCCAGCTGCTGTGTGAAAGAAATAACTAGTGATCTGTTTCCATAAAGATTACATTCTAGAAAACCCTATGGAGCAATTCTACTCGATCACATGGGGTCATTATGAATCAAAAATTGAATCAATGACAACTAATAAGAATGATAATATCAGTGGATTATTAATAAATTTAATAAGTTATCAGACACATTATCTTCCATTTTCATTTTTCTTACTTTAATGGTTTTAGTAACACATTCCCTGTTTCATAAAAGTGAGACGACACTTCTCCACTTAAAAAATAATAACAATAATTTATAGATGGAAAAAGAAAAAAAAAAACAAAGAACATAATAAATTGAAGCCTTTCCCTGGCTAGACTTCAGGCTACAACAATTAGGAATGTGTGTACTGGTGAAACAATAAATATATTGACTCAGCGTTTACATATTTGTAGGCCTTTAAGGGTCTAATTTGTTTTGGCCCAGGTTTGTTGTTTGGTATTGTCACGGATTGAATTATGACCCCCCCAAAGTATGTGTATCAATTCTGCTGGGCCATGATTCCCTGTATTGTGTGATGTTCCTATATTTTGTAAATCCTGCCTCTATGATGTTAATGAGGGAGGATGGGCAGCAGATGTGTTAGTAAGGCAGGACTCAATCTACAAGATTGGATTGTATCCTGAGGCAGTCTCATGAGATACAAAAGGAAGAAGCTAGCAGAGAAACAGGGTACCTCCTACCACCAAGAAGCAGTGCCAGGAGCGGAGCTTTTCCTTTGGACACAGGATCCCAGCGCAGAGAAGCTTCTAGTCTGGGGAAACACTGATGAGAAGAACAACAGAGAGAGAAAGCCTTCCCCTGGAGCTGATGGCCTGAATTTGGACTTTCAGCCTACTTTACTGTGAAGAAATAAATTTCTCTTTCTTAAAGCCATCCACTTGTAGTATTTCTGTTGAGCAGCACTGGTTGACTAAGACAGATATTGGTACCGAGAGAGTGGGGTGCTGCTCTAACAGATACCTAAAATGTGGAAGTGGCTTTGAAACTGTGAATGGATATAGGAGCAGCAGCTGCAGAGGACTAGCAGCAGCAGAGAACCTGCATTGGTAGAGAAGTGGCAACAGCAGAGAACTGACAGCAGCAGAATCAGGAGACCAGTGCGAGATGGCACCGGAACTGACCCATGGAGAGAGGGAGCTGAGTGCCTGTGTGCAGGAGGCTTCCTGGTGGAGTGGGTTGCTTCTGGGTACTTATAGGTGGAGCTAGGTTTGCCAACCCATGGAGCGAGAGAGCTGAGTGCCTGTGCTCCCAAGGCTTCTAAGGGTGGAGCCATGGCCTCTGGTGTTTCTAAGGGTGGAGTTACCACTCAGATGGACTAGGAGAATGGTTAGCCTAAAGCCTAGGGAGCAGAGTTGCTGTCCCAGTGGGCCAAGAAGGCAGAACTGAAGCCCAGGGCTGAGGGGCCTTCACTCAGAATTTGGAGAGTGTGGCCAATACCTAGAGTCTGGAGGACAGGGCCATAGTGTAAATTGTTTCAGAGAACAGAAGATTATTTTCAAAGCCTTGATGGCTAATGTAATGTGTTCTGCTGACTTGCTTGGTGCCTGTTATCCCTTCTTTCCCTCCAGTTTCTCCCATTAGTAATGAAAATGTCTAATGTGTGCCTAGTTCTACCATTGTACCTTTGGAAACAGATAACCTGTATTCTAGAGGATTTTTTTTTTTAAATTTGGACTTATAGTTAAGACTTTTGCTATTATATGATGGGAAGGATATGTTTTGAATGTTGCAAGGATGTGCTTTTTGGAGGGCCAAGAAGTAGAATTATGTCTGCCAAAAATATGTGTATCAATGTGGCTGGGCCATGATTCCCTGTATTGTGTGATGTTCCTATATGTTGTAAATCCTGCCTTCATAATGTTAATGAGGGAGGATCGGCAGCAGTTGTTTTAGTAAGGCAGGACTCAGTCTACAAGATTGGATTGTATCCTGAGGCAATCTCTTGAGATACAAAAAGGGAGAAGCAAGCAGAGAGACAGGGTACCTCCTACCACCAAGAAAGCAGTCCCAGGAGGAGAGAGTGTCTTTGGACCTGGGGTCCCTGGGCAGAGAAGCTTATAGTCCAGGGGAACACTGATGAGAAGGCCAACAGAGAGAGAAATACTTCCCCGGAGCTGACGCTCTGAATTTGGACTTTCAGCTTAATTTTTTTTTTTAATTTTTCTTTATTGTACTTTAAATGAAGGTTTGCAGAACAAATAGTTTCTCATTAAACAGTCAGTACACATATTGTTTTATGACATTGGTTAACAACCCCACATCATATTAACACTTTCCCTTCTCGACTGGAGGACTTTTTTTTGGTGAAAATATACATACCAAATTTACACCATTTTGAAAGTTTCTACATGTGCAATTCAGTGACGTCGTTTACATTCTTCCAATTGTGCTGCTATTCTCACTATCCTTTTCCAAATTATTCTATCACCATTAACTTCAACTCACTGTCCCCTAGGCTTCCCATCAAACCTTCTGAGTTGCTGTTGACAATTTGAGCTCACATAGATTTTTTTTTGTACCTTAGATGAAGGTTTGCAGAAAAAATAGTTTCTCATTAAACAGTTAGTACACATACTGACTTATGAATATTGGTTAGCAACCCCACCACATGTCAACACTCTCCCTTCTCAAACTTGGGTTCCCTATCACCAGCTTTCCTGTCACATCTTGCCTTCTAGTCTTTGTCCCTGGACTTCTGTGTCTCATTAGTCTTGTTTTGTTTTATGAGGCTGTCCAATCCCTGACTGAACGGTGAACTTCAGGAGGGGCTTCATCACTGAGCTGAAAGGGTGTCCAGGGGCCATGCTCTTGGAGTTTCTCCAGTCAGGCCAGTAAATCTGGTCTTTTTTTGTGAGTTAGTATTCTGTTCTACATCATTTTCCAGCTCTGTCCAGGACCCTCTATTGTGATCCCAGTCAGAGTAGTCAGTGGTGGTAGCTGGGCACCATCTAGCTGTACTGGACTCAGTATAATGGTGGCCGTGGTACCTGTGGTCCATTAGTCCTTTGGACCAATATTTTCCTTTTAACTTCTTCTCTTCAATCTCCCTTGCTCCCGAAGGGGTAAGACCAGTAGAGTGTCTTAGATGGCCGCTCACAGGCTTTTAACACCCCAGACGCTACTTACCAAGGTAGAATGTAGAGCATTGTCTTTATAAACTGTGTTATGCCAATTGAGCTAGATGTTCCCCGAGATCATAGTACTCACAGCTCTCCGCCCAGCAATTCAGTCCCTCAGGGAGTTTGGAAGTGTTTATGGAGCTTCCATGGTCTTTCCTTGTACAAGATTTGCTGGCCTCCCCAGTAATGTGTAGTGTCTTATCCTTCACCAAAGTTACCAATTATCTATTTAGTGCCCCCCACCCCCCCATAACTCTTAACCAGCAAAGATTGTTTCTTTTTGTGTGTAAACTTTTACATGAGTTATATAGTAGAAGTCTCATACTATATTTGTCCTTTTCTGATTGACTTATTTCACTAAGCATAATGTCGTCCATGTTATGAGATGCTGCACAGATTCATCACTGTTCTTTTTCTTTGCATAATACTCTATTGTGTGTATTTACCATAGTTTATCCATTCATCCGTTGATGGACATCTAAGTTGTTTCCATCTTTTTGCTATTGTGAACAGTGTTTCAATGAATATGGCTGTGCATATGTCTATTCATGTGATGACTCTTATTTCTCTCAGATATATTTCTAGGAGTGTCCTTGAAGACAAACACTTGGATAGAACTCTGAGGAAACATCATAAAAAAAAGAATGAAGAAAAATGAATAAATCTTGAGAATTGTGTGTGATACGATCAAAAGCAAAAATCTGCGTGGGCACAGAGTTCCATAACAGGGGGAGAAAGCAGAAAACACAGAGAGGATCATTGAAGAATTGCTGTCAGAAAACTTCCCCAATATCATGAAAGATGAAAAGCTGACCATCCAAGAAGCTCAAAGAACCTCATGTAGGATAAACCCCAAAAGAAAATCACCAAGGCTTTCCTTGCCAAAATCACACTTGCCAAAACCAAAGACAAACAAAGAATCCTGAGAGCAGTTGGAGAAAAACAAAAAAGTCACACACAGAGGAGAAACAATAAGACTAAGCTTGGATTATTCTGCAGAAATCATGCAGGTAAGAAGGTAATGGGATGACATACATAAAACCTTGAAAAAAAAAACACATTACCAGCTGAGAATAATATATCTTGCAAAACTCTAGTTCAAATATGAAATTAGGACATTTCCAGATAAACAAAAACTAAGGGACTACGTAAAAACCAAACCAAACTTATGAGACTTTTTAAAAGAAGTCCTTCAATCTGAGTACAAACAATATCAGACCACAGGGTGGATATAGGACACAGGATTGTACTAGCCATATACCAAGCTAGGAAATTAACTCTTAAGGACTATGCAAAACCAACAAGAATTACAAAAGGGAACCAGGGAGGTTAATCTGTAAATGAATTTTCAGCCTACTTTACTGTGAAGAAATAAATTTGTCTTTGTTGAAGCCATCCACTTGTGGTATTTCTGTTATAGCGGCACTAGATGACTAAGACAGATACCATCGAGTCAATTCTGACACATAGCAACCCCATGTGACAGAATAGAACTGCCATATAGGGTTATCTAAGTTATCATCTTTATGGGAGCAGATCGTCTAGTCTTTTCTCCTATGAATCCACTGGGTTATTTTGAACTACCAACCTTTTTTTTAGCAGTCAAACACTTAACCATTATGTCACCAGGACTCCTTCCTCCATGTTTACCGAAGTATAATTTACATACGTCAATTAGTTCCTGCAGACATACATTTCTCCTGATGTTGGCTGTGTTTAAATATTTCTACTAGAGTTCCTCAATATCACACTATTGCCATTTTGGGCAACATAATTATTTATTGTGGGGAGCAGTCTTGTGCACTGTATACTTTTTAAGAACATTCCTGAACCCTAACATTAGTGCCAGCACTATCTGCACCAATCTGTGAAAATTAAAAGTGAATCCAATAATTATCTAATATCCCTGAGAACCAAATTGTTCTGTAATATAAGGATGTTCATATACATGAAAAATCTGGAAAATTAATAGGAAGATCAAAGAACTGATGACTTTTAATTATGGTGTTAACAAAGAATATTGAATGGACTGCCAGAAGAATGAATAAGTCTGTCTTGGAAGAAATATAGCCAGAGTGCTCTTTGGAGGTAAGAATGGTAAGATTTCATCTCACGTACTTTGTACATGTTATCAGGATGGACTAGTCCCTGGAGAAGGACATCATCAAGGTAAAGGGTCATCAAAAAAGAAGACATTCTCAACAAAATGGATTGACAAATTAGTTGTAACAATGGGCTGAAACTTAGCAATGATTGTGAGGATGGTACAGGAGCTGGCAGTGTTTCCTTCCATTGTTTATAGTGTTGCTATAAGTCAGAGCTGACTCCATTACACCTAACAACTGCAACATATGAGTGGTACTATAGACTTATACAACATTGTAGTTGTTATTGTTGTTAGGTGTCATCAACATTACTCACGTCATCATAACTTCAATAACTTCAAAATAGATTGGGGAACACTTATGAGAATGAATATATTGGAAATCAATCTGAGGGCGAGTGACAGGTTTGAGGTTCAATATGAGAATAATTTCTTGTGTTAAATGTTTCTTAACCTGGCAACCAATAACACTAATTAGTATTCTGAATTGTAAACAGAAGTCTCATCAAAAAAATATTTATTGGGAGGCTGTCCATGACAGAGATCAGGAAAGACAGACAAAACTCATTCCCATGAAAAGAAGTCATGTTCAGTGTCATGAAATTCCCTAGAATCACTGTTCATGAGGGACCTCAGAGAGGTACTTAAAAGATGGAGAAACCACATATGCAGAAAGGAAATCTTTCCCTGACTTACTTCTCCTGAACCTGCTGACAAGATGGGCCACTTAGCTTAGTGGATCCTGAATGCCCTACAGACCACCCCCTTGCTAGCCTCCTGCAGGGAGGTTTGTGACTGGGCTCACACTGACTTCCCCTCACTATGTATCTTGCACAGTAATACGCGGCTGTGTCTTCAGATTTCACAGAGCTCAGTTTCAAGTAAACTTGGCTCTTGGAGGTGTCCTTGGTGATGCTGACTCCAGGTGCCTGAGTTAGGTTATACTTTGTGCTTCCACCACTACTTATTCAACTGACTTACTCTAGTCCCTTTCCTCAAGCCTGGCAAGCCCAGTTCACAGCATAGCCAGTTAAAGAGAATCCAGAGACAGAACAGGTGAGGGACAGGGTCTGTGAGGTCTTCACCAGTCCTAGGCTTGACTCTTGCATTTGCACTTGGCACAGGGCACCTTAGGACAAGAAGAAACACAGTGATTCATGAGCTCAGATGCAACATCCCAAGATCTTCATGTCTGAATCCCTAAGATACTCACCACTGGGAGCTGCCACCATAAAGAGGAAAACACACATGTGTTTCATATTCTTGTGGATGAGGTCTAGGATTCCCAGACAATATTCTCCAAGGTTAAGAGGAAGGAATCTAAATTTATGTAAATGTGTGCTGTGATTTCATCTGGGAAGCTAAGTGGGATTGCCGTATGTGAGGTGCATTTATATGCAAACGTGAAAAAGGGTAAAAGGAGGCCCGTTTTTCTAGGGTTCTCACTGGATAATGATGTTAACTGTTCTCTTGTGGGAACACAATCTTCTCCCTGGCATCTTCACTTCACAAAGCCCTAGGTTTTCTTAATACATACGAAGACATATTCCAGTCAGGGAACCACCAAGCCCTAGGTTTTCTTAATACATATGAAGACATATTCCAGTCAGGGAACCACATGCAACCAAGGATCAAGGACAATTTTGTGAATAAGGACAATTCACCTCTACTTGTAGGAATGGCTAGAGAGATACATAAATACATAGGTAGAATAAATAATAGGTATATAGATAGATAAAGATATACAGACAGATAGATGGATAAATAGTTGAATAAATATCAAATATTTACCACACCAGGGCTCTCTGAATTGTCACATAACAGATCTGATTCATTTCACACCTCCATTATCTAATTTTTAAACTTTTAGTTACTCCAAGATGTTGCGACAGCAACTAAATGGGCAAAAAACATCAAATGTAGACAAAACTAGACTTCTGCTCAACATGGTACTCTAGGCAGAAGCACCAAGCCGTCCCTCCACAGTGAAGATCTGGAAAACAAAGTTAAACAGAGAAAACAGCAGTCTTGAAACCTTAAGCATCATACAAAGAGATAAAGAACTCAGCCAAGCACCACATGTAGTGAGGAACTGACACAGAATGGAGAACGAGGAGAGACTCATGCAGAGGTCCCCTATCAGCTAACGCAGTGTGGATCCGACATGTTGGACTCCTATTAGAGACCAGCAAACAGGGGATATGAGAAAGCAGCTTCAAGGAGCTTCCAGCAGGAGACATGACATCTGGAAAAGAGTGATATATGCTTTCCCATCCCCAACCCTTTTTCACACCAACTCGGATTCCTCTTCTTCCTGAGGCCATAGGTTCTTAACCGGGAAGCACCGGCTTCTTGGATTCCACCCACTGACACTGGCCGACTCCCTGAGTGCCATTTGTTGGCTACTGGTGTTGCTTTCTTCTGCTTCTTTTGATTTCTTCCTTACGTTTCACCACCTCCCCCTCCTTTGTCTCAAGTACGTGGCTCCATGTGCCATCTTTCCTTCTTCCTGAAATGTTTTGAAACTCTGCTCGACTGTGAAACTTCTTCCCAACCCTTGCTGACATGCTGGTGGGATCCAGGGGCTTTATATTTGTTTGTTTGTTTTGAAATGTTTGTTTTCTTCTTCTTTTCTCAAATTGGGAGTTCCTTCTAGCCAGGCAGTACTGCTGCTGGTCTTGGGACCTACCCTCTCAGTTTTCACATATGCACAGAGGGATCCCAGAGGGTATTTCTTTTTTCATGATTTTTTTTTGAAGGTTTTTCTTCTTTTTTTAATTAGTTGTGTTTCCTGTGCCTCTTTTTTTCCTTTTTCTCTTTCTTCATTACTGAGTTTCTCATCTCTTTATACCTTCCTTCACTTCCTGTCTCTGAATACCTGGCACTGAGTGACACCTCTATGCCTTCTAGCCAGGTTATACTTCAAAACCTGGGAGCAACTTCCCCAGACCTCATAGCTACACAGGTTGGATCTCTGGGAAGTTTTATTTTCTTTTCTATTTCTAATTTTTCTTTATTCCTTTTTTCTTTTCTTTTTTCTTCTTCTCTTTTTATTTTTCTCCATTTCATAGTGTCTCATCTCTCCACTCGAACAGCAAGCTCCACTATCACTCTTTTTTGTTTGTTTGTATGTTTTTAGCTCCTGTTCCTGTCTCCCACACCCATCTTAGCTCCACCATTCACAATCTCACCCCTCCATCCTGCTTACAAGCACCATGACCTTAAGATCACACTACCAAGCAGCACAGACACTGCCTACCATAAAGTGCCTTGCACTGATTACTGGAGGGCCCTGGTGGCCATAATAAGTGCCACAAAAAACCCATTCTAGCAACTCCTCTTCAGCTAGACCTGCCCTGCTGTACCATATCAGACTGACGGACCCAGACAATTGGAGAAGGACGTGACAAGTATCGTGCCACAGACCAGGAAACAACAAAGAACACACAGCAAGCCTGTTCAGACATAGCCAAATAAAACAAACAAAAAAAAGGATGAAACAAAGAAAGCCACAATCTAAACGAGAAAAATAACTACTGAATTCCCAAAAGACAGCAAACAATATCAAACAACATTTACAAAAACAGGACTGGATGGTTCCAGTAGGCGTCCAAAATAAAACACCAGCTGATTTTTCCAGTAGAAGAAAAGTCACTAGAACTACCTGATAGGGAATTAAAATCTCTAATATTCAGAATTATCCAAGAGTTGAAGCAAGAAGAAGACAAAAATTAGAAAAAAAGAGACTAATTCCTGGAAAAGGCAGACAAATTTATGGAATATACAGACAAAAAATAGAAGAATTCAGGGGAAAAAAGTCAAAATAAATTCACTACTATAAATCATACAAAAGCAACAATTAGAAATCATACAAAAGCAACAATTAGAAATACAAAAGGTAAACAACAGGATTTCAGAAATGGACAGTGTCATAGAAGGGTTGAAGAGTAGATTTGAAACAGTGCAAGGCAGTATCAGTGAAAATGAAGACAAATTGAAGATAGAACTCTGTTTAAGGAAATCTCAGAAAAAATAATGAAGGAAAATGAAGAGAACCTGAGAATTTTGTGGGATACAATCAAAAGCAAAAATTTGAGAGTGATCAGAGTTCCAGAAGAGGGGGAGAAAACAGACAATACAGAGAAGATCGCTAAAGAACTCTGACAGAAATCTTCCTCAATATCATGAAAGATGAAAAGCTGGCCATCCAAGAAACTCAAACAAAACATGTAGGATAGACCCCAAAAGATAATCACCGAGACATATCATAATCACACACGCCAAAAACAAAGACAAACAAAGAATCTTGAGAGCTGCTTGAGAAAAACAAGAAGTCACATACAGAGGAGAAACAATAAGACTAAGCTCGTGTTTTTCCAAAGAAACCATGCAGGCAAGAAGGCAATGGGATGACATATATAAAACCTTGAAAGAAAAAAAATTGCCAGCCAAGAATAATATATCCTGAAAAACTCTCGTTCAAACATGATGGTGAAATTAAGACATTTCCAGATAAACGGAAATTAAGGGAATAAGTAAAAAACAAATCAAACTTATAAAAATTATTAAAGGAATCGTTCGATCTGAGAACTAACAACTTCAGATCACATGCTGAATCTAGGACTCAGGATCTTACCAGTCAGATACAATTCTAGGAAATGAACTCTTAACGACTATCCAAAACCAAAAGCAATACAACAGGGAATCAGAGCAGTTAATCTGTAAATTGCAACAACATCAGAACAATAAAAGGGAATAAAAGGGTGTAGGTATAGAACCTTCTAATGGAGAGGAAGGCAAGGCGATACCAAGTATTAATAGACTTCTTCAAACTTAGAAACATAAGGGTAAATTTCATGGTAACCAAAAGAAGGTTAACACACCTACTCATAAAAATAAACAGGAAAAACATAAAGTCTCCATAAAAATAAAACTTACAAAAACAAAAGAAGTCAAAAAAGAGTCTACAAAAAAAGGAATTCAGCACAGGAGGGAAAGAGGAAAAAAAAAAAAAAAACTTCTGGCACCACAAAAAAATCACTACAAAGTGACAGCAATAAACTCACATCTATCCATAATTAAACTTAAGGAAATGGACACAATACACCCATAAAGAGATGGAAATTGACAGAAAGACAAAAAAACAGAATCCATCAATATGCTGTCTACAGAAGACACACATTAAAATCCAAGACATGAATTTATTAAAAATCGAAGGTTGGAAAAAAATATATCAAACTAACGACTACCAAAAAACAGCAGGAATGGCAATACTAATCTCAGATAAAATAGACTTTAAAATAAAACACACCATAAAAGACACAGAAGGACACTATATAATGACTAAGGGGATGATCCATCATGAAGACATAACCATAATAAACATCTATACACAGAATGACAGAGCTCCAAAATTCATAAAACAAACTGTAACAGTAATGAAAGGAGAAATTGAAAGTTCCATACTAATAGTAGGACACTTCAACACAACACATTCAGTAAAGGATAGAACATCTAAAACGAAGCTCACCAAAGATACAGAAGACCTAAAGGGCAAAATCAGTCAACTTGACTTCATAGATACATACAGAGAGCACTCCACTCAACAGCAGCAAAGTACACATTCTTTTCCGGTGCACAAGTAACTTTTTCTAGAATAGAACATGTCTTAGGAGAAAAGCAACAATTAACAAAATCCAAAACACTGAGATAATTCAAAGCATCTTCTTGTACCAAAATGCCATCAAGGTAGAAAATAACAACAGGAAGAGCAAGGAAACAAAATCAAATTCATGGAAACTGAATAACACCCTGCTTACATACCACTGAGAAATGAAAGAAATCAGGAATGGAATCAACAAATTCCTAGAACCAAAGGAGAATGAAAACGTATCATATGAAAACATTTGGGAGACAGCAAAGACTGTCCTCAGAGGACAATTTATAGTAATAGATGCACACATCAAAAAAGAAGAAAGGGACAAAATAAAAATATTAACTACACGACTCCAACAAACAGAAACTGAACAGCAAGAAAAGCCCATAGCATCCAGAAGAAAGGAAATAATAAAGATAAGACCAGAAATAAATTAAATAGGGCATAGACAATAGAATCAACAAAACCAAGGTTTTTTTTTCTTTGAATGGATCAACAAAATCGAGAAATCACTGGCCAGACTGAGAAAAGAAAAACAGGAGAGGATGCAAATAACCCAAATAAGAAATGAAATGGGCCACATTACAGCAGACCCAACTGAAATAAAAAGGATCATAACAGAGTATTATGATCAACTATACTCCAACAAATTTGAAAAACTAGAGGAAATGGATAAATTTCTAGAAACACACTACCTACCCAAACTACAATAAAGTGATGTTGAAAATCTGAACAGACCCATAACAAGAGAAGAGACTGAAAAGATAACAAAAATACCCCCCCCAAAAAAAGCCATGGCCCACAGGGTTTCACTGGAGAATTCTATGAAACATTCAGAGAATAGCTTGTACCAGTACTCTTCAAACTATTTAAAAAGATAGAAAAGGAAGCAAAACTTCCAAATTCATTCTATGAAACCAGTATAACATTAATACCAAAACCAGGCAAAGACACCACAAAAAACAAAAACTACAGACCAATATCTCTCATGAATATAGATGCAAAAATTCTCAACAAAATTCTAGCCAATAGAATTCAGCATCATATCAAAAAAAAAAAAAAATACAATCCGACATAGTAGGATTCATATCAGGTATGCAAGGATGGTTCAAGATTAGAAAATCAATCAACATAATCTACCATATAAATAAAATGAAAGAAGAGAATCACATGATCATCTCAACTGACACAGAAAAGGCATTCAACAAAGTCCAACACCCATTCCCAATAAAAACTCTCAATAAAATAGGTATAGAAGGGAAATTTCTCAACATAATAAAGGGCATCTATGCAAAACCAACAGCCAACATCATTCTTAATGGAGAGAGGCTGAGAACATTCCCCTTGAGAACAGGAACAAGACAAGGATGCCCTTTATCACCACTCCTATTTGACTCTGTGCTGGAAGTTCTAGCTAAAGCATTAAGACAAGAAAAAGAAATAAAAGGCATCCGAAATGGTAATGAAGAAGTTAAATTTGTCCCTGTTTGCGGATGATATGATACTATACATAGAAAACCCTAAAGACTCCATAAGAAATCGACTGGAACTAATAGAAAGATTCAGCAGAATAACAGGATACAAGATAAACATACAAAAATCAGTTGGATTCTTATACACTAATAAAGGAATGTTGAAAAGGAAATCAGGAAAACAATACCTTTTATAGTATTCCCTAAATAAATAAAATACTTAGGAATAAATGTAACCCGGGATGTAAAAGACCTATACAAAGAAAACTACAAAACACTACTGCAAGAAACCCAAAGAGATCTACTTAAATAAAAAAACATGCCATGCTCATGGATAGGTAGACTCAACACTGTGAAAATGACAATTCTACCCAAAGCAATTCACAAATACAATGCAATCCCTATCCAACTACAAACTACATTCTTCAAAGAGATGGAAAAACTAATCATTAAATTTATATGGAAAGACAAGAAGCCCCAACTAAGTAAAGCACTACTGAAGAAGAAGAATAAAGTTGGAGGACCCACACTACCTGACCTCAGAAACTACTATACAGCTAAGGTAGTCAAAACAGCCCGGTACTTGTACAAAGACAGATACGTTGACCAATGGAACAGAATTGAGAACCCAGATGTATACCCATCCATCTACGGTCACCTGATCTACGACAAGGGCCCAAAGTCCATCAAATGGGTAAAAGACAGTCTTTTTAACAAACAGAGCTGGCAAAATTGGATATCCACCTGCAAAAAATTGCAACAGGACACATACCTCCCACCATGTACAAAACTAATTCAAAATGGATCAAAGACCTAAATATAAAGCCAAAAACTATAAAGTTTATTGAAGAGAAAAATAGGACCAACGCTACAGGCCCTAATGCACAGCATTAACACGATACAAACAATAACCATCAGCACACAAACCCTAGAATATAAGCTAGATAACTGGGATCTTCTAAAAATCAAACACCTATCCTTTTCAAAAGACTTAACCAAAAGAGTAAAAATAGAACCTACAAACTGGGAAGAAAATTTGTAAGATACAAGTAAGACACAGGTATACTCACCATAATCTACAAAAAATTCAAAACCTCTACAACAAAAGGACAAACAATCCTATTAAAAATGGGCAAAGGAAATGTCTTCACCAAAGAAGACATTCAAGCGGTCAACAGACACATGAGGAAATGCTTGCTTTCTCTAGCCATTAGAGAAATGCAAATTAAAACGACAATGAGATACCATCTCACCCCAACCTTACTGGCACGAATCAAAAACACTGGAAATAACAAATTTTGGAGAGGCTGTGGGGAGATCAGAACTCCTGTGCAGAACTCCTGTGTGGGAATGTATAATGATACAACCATTTTGGAAAGTGATATGGCGTTTCCTTAGAAAGCTAAAAATAGAAATACCATACAATCCAGCAATTCCATTCCTAGGAATATATCCTAGAGAAATAAGAGCCTTTACACGAATAGACATATGCAAACCCATGTTCATGGCAGCATTGTTCACTATAGGAAAAAGATAGAAACAACCTAGATGCCCATCAACAGATAAACGGATAAACAAACTATGGTACATACAAGCAATGTTTTATTATGCAATGATAAAGAAGAATGATGAATCTGTGAAGCATCTCATAACATGGGTGAAACCGGAGGACATTATGCTGAGTGAAATGAGTAAATCACAAAAGGAAAAATATTCTATGAGACCTCTATTGTAAAAGCTCATGAAAAATTTACACTCAATAAGTAACAATCTTTGTTGGTTACGAGGGATGGGAGGGGTGGGGGGAAATACTCAATAGACAGTAGATAAGTGTTAAATTTGTTGAAGGGTAAGACAGTACATAATACAGTGGAAGCCAGCACAACTTGTACAATAAAAGGTCATGGAAGCTCCATAGAAACATCCAAATTCCCTGAGGGACTGATTTGCTTTGTGGAGGGCTGTGGGGACAATTGTCTCGGGGAACATCCGGCTCAATTGGCACAACACAGTTTGTAAAGACATTGTTCTACAGTCTACCTTGGTGAGTAGCGTCTGTGGTCTTAAAAGCCTGTGAGCAGCCATCTAAGATACTTCACTGGTCTTACCCCTTCAGGAGCAAGGGAGAATGAAGAGAACAAATTACAAGGAAAAGATTCGTCCAAAGGACGAATGGATCACAGCTACCAAGGCCTCCAACAGACTGAGTCCAGTACAGCTAGATGGTGCCCGGCTACCAACACTAACTGCTCTGACCGGGATCACAACAGAGGGTTCTGGACAGAGCTGGAGAAGGATGTATAACAAAATTATAACACACACAAAAAAGACCAGATTACTGTCTTGACAGTGACTGGAGAAACACTGAGAGTATGGTCCCCCGACACCCTTTTAGCTCAGTTGTGAATTCATTCCCGAGGTTCACCGTTCAGCCGAGGATTGCACAGCCCCATAAAACACAACGGGACTAAGGAGGCACAGCAGTCCAGGGACAAGGACTAGAAGGCAGAAGAGACAGGAAAACTGATGATAAGGAACTCAAGATTGAGTAAGGACAGTGCTGACATGTAGTCGGGTTGTTAATCCTTGTCATAGGGCAATATGTGTACTAACTGTTTTATGAGAAACTGTTTTGTTCTATAAAACTTCTTCTAAAGTGAAACTAGAAGCACAACTGGAAGAATGTAATCGACGTAACAGAATTGTACATTTAGAAATTTTTGAAATGGTGGATCTTTGGCTATGTATATATATATTTTTTATATATATTTTATTGTACTTCAGGTGAAAGCTTACAGAGCAAATAGTTTCTCATGAAATAGTAGTACACATGTTGTTCTATGACATTGGTTAACAACCCCACAACGTATTAAGCCTCTAAATTCTCAAACTTTTTTTTTTTGATGAAAATTACAGATGGCCAAAGATACACCGTTTCAAAAATTTCTACATTCACAGTTCAGTGACATTGACTACGCTCTTCCAATTGTGCTGTTATTCTCACTTAAGATGAAGACTTACAGAACAAAATAGTTTCTCATTTAACAGTTACTACACATGTTGCCCTATGACAATGGTTAACAATCTCACAGCACATCAAGAATATCCTTACTCCACCTTGTGTTCCCTATCACCAGGGGGCTTCGTTGTCCCCTTCTGTCTTCTGGACCTTGTCAGTGGACTATTGTACCTCTTTAGTCTCATTTGTTTACTTTTTATTTTATTTTATTTTATTTAAACACCATTTCAAAACTTTTTACTTACACATTTAAGTGATATTGACTATGCTCTTCCAATTGTGCTGCCATTCTCGCCCAAGATGAAGGCTTACAGGACAAAACAGCCTCCCATTTAATAGTTACTACAAATGCTGCCCTATAGCAGTGGTCAACAATCTCACAATACATTGACAGTGTCCTTATTCAATTTGTGTTCCTTATCATCAGTTTCCTACTCTCCCTCTGCCTTCTGGCCCTTGTCACCGGACTCCTGTACCTCGTTAGTCCCATTTAGTTTTACTGGGCTGTCCATTCCCAGGCTTAACTTCGAACCTTGAAGGTAACTTCACCTCTGAGCTGAAAGGGTGTCTGGGGGCCACACTCTTGAGGTTTCTCTAGTATTCTTTAGGTCAGTAAATCTGGTCTTCTTTTTTTTTTTGGGGGGGGGGGAGTTAAAATTATGCTCTACATCCTTCTCCAACTCTGCCCAGAACCCTCTGTTGTGATCCTGGTCAGAGGAGTCATTGGTGGTAGCCGGGCACCATCCACCTGTACTGGACTCAGTCCCGTGGAGGCCTTGGTAGCTGTGGACCATTAGTCCTTCAGACTAATCTTTTCCTTGTATCCTGTTCTCTTCGTTCTCCCTTGTTCCCGAAGGGATGAGATCAGTGGAGTATCTTAGATGGCCGCTCATAAGCTTTTAAGACCCCAGACACTACTCACCAAGGTAGAATGTAGAGCATTATCTTTATAAGTAGTGTCATGCCAATTGAGCTAGATGTTCCCCGAGACCATGGTCCCCAGAACACTCCGTCCAACAACTCAGTCCCTCGGGGGGTTTG
Source organism: Dugong dugon (assembly GCA_030035585.1). Lineage (NCBI taxonomy): Eukaryota > Metazoa > Chordata > Mammalia > Sirenia > Dugongidae > Dugong > Dugong dugon. Next base: position 26,845,274 of record CM057478.1, on the reverse strand, counting down.
GATGTGTCTATAGGGCCTCCATGACCTTTCCTTGTGCAGTTTGTGTTAGTTTCCCCTGTACTATGTACTATCTCACCTCTCACCCAAGTTACCACTTACCTATTACCTATTTAGTATTCCCCCCCCATCCCTGCTAACCAACAAGGATTGTTACATTTTGCATGTGAATTTTTTCATGGGTTTTTACAATAGAGGTCTCATACAATATTTGTCCTTTTGTGATTGACTTATTTCACTCAGCATAATGTCCTCCAGTTTCATCCATGTTATGAGATGGTTCACAGATTCATTGTTGTTCTTTCTCGTTGCATAGTACTCCATTGTGTGTATGTACCATAGTTTGTGTATCCATTCATCTGTTGATGGACATCGAGGTTGTTTCCATCGTTTTGCTATTGTGAATAATGCTGCCATGAACATAGGTGTGCATATGTCTATTCGAGTGATGACTCTTATTTCTCTAGGATATATTCTTAGGAGTGGGATTGCTGGATCGAATAGTATGTCTATTTCTAGATTTCTGAGGAAACGCCATATCATTTTCATAAATGGTTGTATCATTTTGCATTCCCACCAGCAGTGTATAAGAGTTCCTATCTCCCCACAGCCCCTCCAACATTTGTTATTTCCAGTTTTTTTTGATTCGTGCCAGTAATGCCGGGGTGAGATGGTATCTCATTGTGGTTTTAATTTGCATTTCTCTAATGGCTAGTGATCGCGAGCATTTCCTCATGTGTCTGTTGGCCATTTGAATGTCTTCCTTGGTGAAGTGTCTGTTAATTTCCTTTGCCCATTTTTTGATAGGATTGTTTGTCTTTTTGTTGTAGAGATGTTGGATTTTCATGAAGATTATGGAGATTAGAACTTTGTCTGACTTGTACTGTCCAAACATTTTTTCCCAGTCTGTAGGTTCTCTTTTAACTCTTTTGGTGAAATCTTTTGAAGAGCATAGATGTTTGATTTTTAGAAGATCCCAATTATCTAGTTTATCTGTTGGGTTTTTTGTGTTGATGTTTATGGTTTGTATCCTGTTAATGGCATGTATTAAGACCTGAAGTGTTGGTCCTATTTTTTCTTCTATGAATTTTATAGTTTGAGGCTGTATATTCAGGTCTTTGATCCATTTTGAAGTAGTTTTTGTATATGGTGTGAGGTATGGGTCCTGTTTCATTTTTCTACAAATGGATATCCAGTTTTGCCAGCACCATTTGTTAAAAAGACTGTCTTTTCCCCATTTGATGTATTTGGGCCCTTGTCAAAAATCAGCTGACCGTAGATGGATGGATTTACATCTGAGCTCTCAATTCTGTTCCATTGGTCAATGTCTGTTGTTGTACCAGTACCAGGCTGTTTTAAGTACTGTGGCTGTATAGTAGGTTCTCAAGTCAGGTAGTGTGAGTCCTCCAACTTTATTCTTCTTCTTCAGTAGTGCTTTACTTATTCGGGGTTTCTTCCCTTTCCATATAAAGTTAATAATTAGTTTTTCCATCTCTTTGAAGAATGTTGTTGGTATTTGTATCGGGATTGCATTGTATTTGTAGATTGCTTTAGGTAGAATTGCCATTTTCACAATGTTGAGTCTGCTTATCCATGAGCGTGGTATGTTTTTCTATTTATGTAGATCCCTTTGGATTTCATGCAGCAGTGTTTTGTAGTTTTCTTTGTATAGGTCTTTTATATTCCTGGTCAGATTTATTCCTAAGTATTTTATCTTTTTAGGGGCTATTGAAAATGGTATTGATTTCCTGATCTCCTTTTCATCGTTCTCTTTACTGGTGTATAGGAATCCGACTGATTTTTGAATGTTTATCTTGTATCCTGCTACTCTGCTGAATCTTTCTATTAGTTCCAGGAAATTTCTCGTGGAGTCTTTAGGGTTTTCTATGTATAGTATCATATCATCTGCAAACAGGGAGAGTTTAACTTCTTCATTACCAATTTGGATGCCCTGTATTTCTTTCTCTTGCCTTACTGCTCTAGCTAGAACTTCCAGCGCAATGTTAAATAGGAGTGGTGATAAAGGGCATCCTTGTATTGTTCCTGTTTTCAAGGGGAATGTTTTCAGCCTCTCTCCATTAAGAATGATGTTGGCTGTTGGTTTTGCATAGATGCCCTTTATTATGTTGAGAAATTTCCCTTCTATACCTATTTTATTGAGAGCTTTTATCAGGAATGGGTGTTGGACTTTTGTTTGGAATGTCTTTTCTGCATCAATTGAGATGATCATGTGATTCTTTGCTTTCCTTTTATTTATGTGCTGGATTATGTTGATGGGATTTCTAATGTTAAACAATCCTTGCATACCTGGTATGAATCCTACTTGGTCGTGGTGTATTATTTTTTTGATATGATACTGAATTCTATTGGCTAGAATTTTGTTCAGAATTTTTGCATCTATATTCATGAGAGATATTGGTCTGTAATTTTCTTTTTTTGTGATGTCTTTGCCTGGTTTTGGTATCAGCGTTATGCTGGCTTCATAGAATGAATTTGGAAGTGTTGCTTCCTCTTCTATGCTCTGAAATAAATTGAGTAGAACTGGTACGAGCTCTTCCGTAAATGTTTTGTAGAATTCTTCAGTGAAGCCATCTGAGCCAGGGCTTTTTTTGGTTCGGAGTTTTTTTTATTACCTTTTCAATCTCTTCTCTTGTTATGGGTATGTTCAGATTTTCAATATCACTTTGTTGTAGTTTGGGTAGGCCGTATGTTTCTAGAAATCTATCCATTTCCTCTAAGTTTTCAAATTTGTTGGAATATAGTTTTTCATAATATTCTGTTATAATCCTTTTTATTTCAGTTGGGTCTGTTGTAATGTCCCCCATTTCATTTCTTATTTGGGTTATTTGTGCCCTCTGCTGTTTTTCTTTTGTCAGTCTGGCCATTGGTTTGTCAATTTTGTTGATTCTTGCAAAGAACCAACTTTTGGTTTTGTTGATTCTTTCTATTGTTTTTCTGTTCTCTATTTCATTTATTTCTGCTCTGATCTTTACTATTTCCTTTCTTCCGGTGGTTGTAGGCTTTTTTTGTTGTTCTCTTTCTATTTGTTTGAGTTCTGTAGTTAATGTTTTGATTTTATCCCTTTCTTCTTTTTTGATATGTGCATCTATTGCTATAAATTGTCCTCTGAGGACTGCCTTTGCTGTGTCCCAAAGGTTTTGGTATGATGTGTTTTCATTTTCATTTGATTCTAGGAATTTTTTAATTCCATCTCTGATTTCTTCTATTACCAATTGATGTGTAAGCAGATTATTATTCAGTTTCCATGTGTTTGATTTTTTTCCTTGCTCTTTCTAGTGTTAATTTCTACCTTGATGGCATTGTGGTCAGAAAAGATACTGTGAAATATCTCAGCATTTTGGATCTTGTTGAGGATTGCTCTGTGGCCTAAGATGTGGTCTATTCTGGAGAACGTTCCATGTGCATTGGAAAAGAATGTGTACTTTTGCAGCGGTTGGATGGATTGTTCTATATATGTCTATGAGGTCCAGTTGGCTGATTGTGTCCTTTAGGTCTTCTGTATCTTTGCTGAGTTTCTTTTTAGTTGTTCTGTCCTTTACTGAGAGTGGTGTGTTGAAGTCTCCTACTATTATTGTGGAACTGTCAATTTCTCTTTTCAGTGCTGTTAGAGTTTTTTTAATGTATTTTGGAGCCCTGTCATTGGGTGCATAGATATTTATTATGATTATGTCTTCATGATGGATCATCCCCTTAATCATTATATAGTGTCCTTCTTTGTCTTTTATGGTAGATTTTATTTTAAAGTCTATTTTATCTGCGATTAGAATTGCCACTCCTGCTCTTTTTTGATAGTTGTTAGCTTGATATATTTTTTTCCAACCTTTGATTTTTAATAAATTCACATATTTGTTTCTAAGGTGTGTCTCTTGTAGACAGCAAATTGATCGAGCCTGTTTTCTTATCCATTCTGCCACTCTCTGTCTCTTTGTGGGTGCATTGAGTCCTTTTACGTTCAGTGTAATTATTGATAGATGTGAGTTTGTTGCTGTCATTTTGTAGTGCTTTATTTTGTGATGCTGAAGTTTTATTTGTTCTTCTTACTCTCTTGTGCTGAGTTACTTTTGTTTGTGGATTTTGTGTTCATTTCTTTTGTTTTTGTAGGTTTTGTTTTTGTTGAGACTTTATGTTTTTCATCTTTATTTTTATGAGTTGGTTTGTTAACTTTTTTTGTGCTTACCTTGAATTTTACCCTTATCTTTATAATTTTGAGGCGGTCTACCGTTACTTGGTATCGCCTTGCCTTCCTCTCCTTTAGAAGGTTCTATACCTATGCCGTTTGTTCCCTCTTTCATTGTTTTGATATTGTTGTCATCCTTTGATTGATTTCTCTGATTCCCTGTTGTATATCTTTTGTTTTTGGAAAGACCTCTGTAGTTCAGTTCCTGGAATGGTATCTGGTTCATGTGAACCTGCGTCCTAGGTCCTAGGTTCTTCCTGAGGGCTGAAGCTGTTTGTACTCAGATCGAAGAACTCCCTTTAATAATTGTTGTAATTTTGGTTTGACTTTTGCATATTCCTTTAGTTTCTATTTATTTGGAAATGACCTAATTTCACCATCAAATTTGAATGAGAGTTTTGCAGGATATATTATTCTTGGCTGACCATTTTTTTCTTTCAAGATTTTATATATGTCATCCCATTGCCTTCTTGCCTTCATGGTTTCTGCTGAATAATCTGAGCTTAGTCTTATTGTTTCTCCTCTGTATGTGACTTCTTGTTTTTCATGAGCTGCTCTCAGGATTCTTTGTTTGTCTTTAGTTTTAGCGAGTGTGAATATGATATGTTTTGGTGATTTTCTTTTGGGGTCTCTTCTATATGGGGTTCGTTGAGCTTCTTGGATGGCCAGTTTTTCATTTTTCATGATATTGGGAAAGTTTTCTGTCAGCAGTTCATCAATGATCCTCTCTGTGTTTTCTGTTTTCTCCCCCTGTTCTGGTATGCCAATCACTGGTAAGTTTTTGCTTTTAATTGTGTCCCACATAACTCTCAGGGTCTCTTCATTTTTCTTTGTTCTTTTTTCTGAGTTTTCCTGAAACAGAGTTTTATCCAAGTGTTTGTCTTCAGTTCCACTGATCCTGTCTTCCGTGGTTTCAAATCTACTTCTCAGCCCTTCTATGACACCGTCCATTTCTGAAATCTTGTTGTTTATCTTTTGGATTTCTAATTGTTGTTTTTGTATAATTTCGAGTTGTGAATTTATTTTGGCATTTTGTTCCTGCATCATCTTCCTGAATTCTTCCAATTTTTTGTCTGTATTTTCCATAAATTTGTCTATTTTTTCCTCATGTTTGTCAGCTTTTTGCCTCAGTTCTTGGAAAATTCCGAGTATTAGTGATTTGAGTTCCGTATCAGGTACTTCTAGTGCATTTTCTTCCACAGGAGAGTTATCTGGTGTTTTAATTTGGACGCTTATTGGAGCCATCTTGGCTTGTTTTTGTAAATGTTTTGATATTGTTTGCTGTTTTCGGGGCATTCAGTAGATATTTCTCTCGTTTATTGATTGTAGATTTTTTTGTTGGTTTCGTTCTTGTGGTACAGCTGGGCAGATCTAGCTGAGGAGGAGCCACTGGGTCGAGTTGGTTGTGGCACTCACCGCAGCCACCAGGACGGTCGGTAGTCAGTGCTGGGCAGGTTCCAATAGGGCGTGCCTGCACCGCTTGGTGGTGTGATGTCTAGTGCACGGTGCAGGTAGGTAGGGTGTAGCGGGAAGATGGTTATGTATGAAGCTAAGCTGGATATGGGAGAGAGGAGGAGGAGCAAAAAGCGTACAAACATAAAAGAATGCTAGGGGAGCTTGTCGTTGGAATGTACAGATGAGAGACAATGGGATGGAGGAAACCAGAAGGGGGAAGAGAAAGAAAAGGAAAGAATGACCAAATGAAAATCAGAAAAGTTAAAGAACTGCAAAGTTCCCAGGGATCCCAACGATGCAGCTATGAGGTCTGGGGGAGTCGGTCTCAATTTTCACAGCTCAGCCTGGCCAGAAGGTACAGAGGCATACATCGCCTGGTATTCAGGGATCAGAAAGAGAAGGAAGAGATAGAGAGACGAGAAATTAAGCAATGAAGAAAGACAAAAGGGAAAAAGAGGTAAAAGATGACAAAACTAATCAAAAAAGGAAGAAAAATAAAATTGAAAAAAAATAAAAGGGCAACACCAGCAGTCAGTGCCTACAAATGGGACCCAGAGAGCCCCCACTCAGGGGCACGAGTTCCAAGAAGCCGGTAGTCTCGGGGTTAAGAGACCGTGGCCACAGGAAGCAGAGGGGCAAACGAACAAAGGCCCCGGGATCCCACCCGCGCGGGAGCCCAGACCTAGAAACAGCCACACGCCTGAACGCAGCCCTACAGCCCCGCAGGAGAGAGCAGAGAGGGCACTCGGAACCAGGCACCCAGGCAAAAGGAGGGGGAGGCGGCAGAAAAAGGTTCGCTAGCTGCCAGCAAACGGCTCACAGAAAGCCGCCAGCCCAGGCGCGCGGAATCCAAGCACCGGCGCCCCCCAGCCCAGGGACCCTGGCCACGGAAAGCAGGGGATCCCCAGTTGAGGCGGAGAGGGGTGGGTGGTGGGAGAGCGCGCACCGCAGTTTACCGGTGGTTCTGTCTCCGACCAGATGCTCTGCAAGGCTGCTCTCCCATTCGCTGGTTTTCGATAGGAATCCAAGATGGTGGATCCGCGCTGCGTTAGCTGATAAGGAATCTCTGCCTGAGTCTCTCCTCGCTCTCCGTTCTCTTTTAGTATTCTCACTCCGTTTGGTGTTTGGCTGAGTTCTTTATCTCTTCATTTGGTGTTCTAGGGTTTCAGGATTGTTGATTCTCTGTTAGGCTTAGTTTTTCGGATCTTTGCTGTGGAGGGACGGCGTGGTGTTTCTGCCTAGAGCGCCGTCTTGCCCCTCTGGCTATGTATATTTTAACCAAAAAAAAAAAAAAAAAGTACTCCAAGGCCAGGAAGAGATCGTGTTGATATGTCGTGGGGTTGTTAAACAATGTCGTAAAACAATATGTGTACTGACCTTTTAATTAGAAAACATTTGTTCTGTAAACCTTCACCTAAAGTACAACAAAAAAAATGCAAAAAAAAAAAGAAAAATATTAGACAAAACTGAGTCCAGGTAATGTTTGTTGTACATTGACATGACTTTGAAGGACTCATTAAGTTGGGTGAATATTTCTTCACCTGAAACACCTTTACTGCCATGTATATTCAAGGGTGACTGAGGAGGGGGTTATCTTCATGTCCATTTAATGTCCCTTTTTTTGTTTATTTCTTTGTTTTTTTCCACACAGATTATAGATTTCTATCTAAATAGTAATCATCCCTAGTGTTGTTGAAAAGGCCAGAAACCCCTAGTTCTCTTTTTTCCCAGAAGATGAGTGTCAGCAGTAAATTTCTGAGTCTGTAGGCTATATCCTTGAAGGCGAACTTGGAGTAACATAAATCTTCTAGCCCACAAACAGATTTACTGCAAGATCCTCAGCTCACCAGTACGTTGTCAGTAAACCTACTTTTTGTACACAATTCATGTATCCTAGAAGTGTTCATTCCTTGTTCTATGACTCACTAACAGAGGATGTTGAATGGAATGAAAATTATTTCAGTTACTTTTGGGAGAATAATACTCATGATTTTTGGAAATATTGTTGTCAAAATGGATTGCAGAAGTAATGAGTTCAAAATTTCCAGAGGGAAACTCCCTGCCCTGGAAGCAGGTCCCCTTGGAAAACACTGCTGAGAGTTGCCCCCTGAGGTTCTATGTCACTGAACCATAGGTTTATGTCTTATGGCTGCTTCTCAGTGTGGGAAATGCTTCCTAGTCACAGGGATGGGGAGAATCATCAGCATATGTCTTTGTCAAGAAGAAGAATGGTTCATTTAGGAAACCGGAGGAGAGTTTCCTACAAACCAGGACTATATCATGCAGCAGATCATGCTACTTCCTCTTCCTTAACTGCAGTGAGAATGTGAGAAATTATGGGGAAAAAGTGGTGGCAGCTTGGTGCTGAAAAGAAGGAAATTACTGAGATCTAGGAAATGAGAGGAAACCTGTGACTTCAACGGGAAGACCCTCATCAGCCCCTCTCTGCACTTACTCCTAGTACTGTTTCCCTCTTGCTCTGTATATTGCAAGCATCTCTCAAAGCACAGCCCCCTCCCAGCCTCCTTGCAGCCCAGTTCTGTGTCTAGGCTTCCACTGCCTTCGCCTTACAGTGACACACATATGGTCATGCTCTTTGCCATCACAGAGCTCATATACAGGAATATCGGGTTTATGGTCATTTCTTTGGAGATAGTCAACTTTGGAGGGAAGGTTATATGTTTTTATGCCACTAGTGAGTATATATCCATCCACTTTAGTCCCTTCTCAGTTGATCAGTGGATTCAGTGCCCACAGTGACCACTGGTTGTGATGGAGAATCCAGGGACTGCTCAGGAGAGGGAGGGGAGGTGCAAGGATCTCACCAATTCGGGGCCAGACTCCAACAGCTGCACCTGGGACATGATATTTGAAGACAGGAAAAAAAAAAAAAAACATTATTTACAAATATCAGATACCTCATCCAAGTCTTCTCAATTTGGAAATCTCTGAGATAATGATGGGGTGAAGTGACCACTAGGTGGAAGTACATCAACAGGAAATTTATGATTTTCTGAACCAGATTCATAATTGCTGGAGAATCCAGCCCACAGTATGAAGATCCTTGTCAGATTCTGGAATTTAACCTGGAAGGTAAAAACTTGATTTTCATATGGGAGGCCCCAAGTAGAAATCAGATAAAGGCTTTAAGATCTCAGTGTCTGATTTACAAGCTGGAAGAAGCAAGCTAAACTCACTCCGCAAGGATGGCCTTAACATTACTGAGAGCTTAGTGGCTTTGAGATGAAGACCATATATGTTTCCTTTTGAGAAAGAGAGAGAGCTTTGAAAATGGAAAGATAAAAAAAAAAAAAAAACTATTATCTCATGAGAAATTCCTTTATCCTTCGATAGGGGCACACCTAACTTCTTCTTCTGTCCTTCTTTCAGGAACATATTATTTGACATGCTCATTCTCTTTACTCATCCTAACATAACTTCTGAGTGACACCTGAAAGGATATTGGAGCAGAACATATTATATGGATCATGCCGCCCCAGAGACAATGAATATGGGGTCACTTCCAATCTCAGCCCCTTGAGATTTGAAGGACCTTTGTCAGGTCACTAGACTCTTCCCTGGTGGTTCCTAACCTCTAAAAGGGTCCTTGAGCATAGCTACCAACCTGTATTTAGGGGAACATAAGTGGTTAAGCGGATAATTATTCTTCTGGTAAGATATAGACATAATTTTTATGTTAAGTAACAGTTATTATCCATAACTGTGAAGAACCTGGCTTTTATCTGCTGCTACTCCTAGCATAGAACTGAGAAGATAGTCGTGCATCCCAATCTTCCTGGGTTCTTGCATGAATGGGGGACTCGAAGTGCCTCAATTCTCCCAGTATCTCCTCAACTCTCATGATTTCTTGTTCTCAGCTGGAACCTGCCTGCACAGGTCTGTGAATTTACTTTGCATAAGTTACCCCTTGTGTAAATATAGATTTTCTAAAATGTATATTAGTATGCACTTGACCCAAGCCATGATATTTTCAGTCACCTCATATACATGCAAAAGCTGAGCAATGAATAAAGAAGACAGAAAAAGAATTGACACCTTTGAATTATGGTATCAACAAAGCATATTGAATATAGCATGGACTGCCAAAAGAACAAACAAGTCTATCCTGGAAGAAGTACAGCCAGAATGCTTCTTGCAAGTGAGGATGATGAGAATTTGTCTCAAGTACTTTGGACATGTCATCAGGAGGGACCAGTTCCTGGAGAAGGACATGATTGGTAAGGTGGAGGGTCAGCAAAAAAAGAGGAAAACCCTCAACGAGATGGATTAACGCAGTGGCTGTAACAGTGGGATCAAACTTAGCAATAGATGTAGTGATGACAAAATACCAAGCAATGATTTCTTCTGTTGTACATGGGGTTGCTATGAGTTGGAACCAACTCAATGGCACCTAACAACAAGAAAAACTTATTAGTATTAATTCATAATAAAAAAAAATAAGTTTTCTCTGGTTGCTTTTATTTGTAGGATTGTAAGAAATCCCAGATAGTGACAGGAAGCTCCCTTACCCTCTCCTGAATCTGCCCCGGGATAGGTCCTGGGCTTAATGAGTCCTGAGGGCCTACTGCTAACAGCTTCCCACTGCTATCAGGTGAAATGTGTGCTAGAATTCGGCTCTTCCTCCCCCTGTGGGTCTCTCAGAACGTTACAATCTCTTGTTCTAAGCATCCAGGCTGTTGACCAGCGGTGGTATCTGGAGCTGTCTTTCCAGATGTCCTAGTCATGGGTGGTTGAGCTACATTTGTGGTCAACACAGCTGTTATAGCTGAGAATCCACTGCTACCCCATGCCAGGCTCTTCTCTGATCCAGCTTAATCAGTACACATCACATCTGCTCACTGTGCTCTCCAGCTTCTGGAGTCTCATGGCACCTCAGGGACACAGATCTCTGTTTCAGAACAAATGTTTGCAAGGGAGAAGAGTAAACTCAGACCCTGATAGAAAACCCCAGATAACACAAGACACATCAGCCTCAGTCTCTTTCTTCACCTGATCCAGGAGCTAATGGGTCCTGAACACCCCCTGAAAATTAACCCCATCCCTGCAGGTTGTTTGTATCTGTACTTACACTGACTTCACTCTCTGTAGGTCTCTCTCAGTAATTCATGGACTTATCCTCCATTCTGAGGATGTCTATTTGCAGCGTGTTCTTGGGGATGTTACTGGAAATGGTGAACCTGCCATTCACTGGGCCTGTGTAGTGTTTGTAAGTTCCATCATACCATATTCCAGTCAGCCACTGCAGCTCCTTCCTGGAGCCTTGTGGATGCAGTGCCTGTCATGACTGCTGGTGGCAAAACTAGAGTCTATACAGGAGAGTTTCAGGGAACTCCCAAGTTTTCTCAGGTCTCCACCAGACTCCACCAGCTTCACCTCATGCTACACATATGCAAACAAATAGACGTTGGGCTCAGGAAAACCATTCTCTTCACATACTTGTGTACACAACATAACATTCATCGTTCCCTATACCTCTAACAATAACCTTGCAGAAGGATACGAAAGAATCCCCAGATCAGTTTAAACTCCATATCGACGTCACTGGATTCACGGATGCTTGGGAACAACAGAGCATCTGGGCCTTGGGCCCCTCTCCCAAGGCTACAGTGACATGTTCCATAAGGGTATTTACTAAAAGAGAGTGATGCCCTATTTGCAAGTCTACTTTTCTGTAGAGGACTATTTGTTGTGAATGCTATGTACAGAGAGGTTCCCTTGGACAGACAAGTGCCCAGGGACAGACGATGAGTGTGTGGAAATAATCCTGAGAGTAGACATCTATTAATCTTTTCTCTATGCATGAAATTCTGGTAAACAGGTTCCATCATCACCTAATTTACTTTTCTCTACAATTTAGTAAGATTTGCATTATATTATGTCCTCTATAAACAAACAGGTATGCTAAAGCTATGATCAGAGCAATTAAAACACTCACCCTTCTCTGCAGCATTAAGGCAGAAGCACCACGCCATCCCTCCACAGCAAAGATCCAAAAAACTAAGCCAAACAGAGAAGGCAACAATCCTGAAACCCTAGAACATCAAGTGAAGGATAAAGAACTCAGCTGAGCACCAAATGGAGTGAGAATACTGACAGACAACGGAGAGCGAGGAGAGATTCATGCAGAGGTTCCCTACCAGCTAATGCAGCGTGGACCCACCATCTTGGACTCCTATCGGAGACTAGCAAATGGGGGTACGAGAAAGCAGCCTCACGGAGGGTCCAGTGGGATACAAAACAGCTGGTAATTTGCGGTGTGTGCTTTCCCACCCCCCACCCCTCTTCACCCTGGCTCGGCCTCCTCTGCTTCCCTTGGCCACAGTCCCTTGACCAGGAAGAGCCGGCTGCTTGGATTCCACACACCAAAGCGGGCGCCTCTCTGGGTGCCAATTGTTGGCTGCTAGTGTTGCTTTTTTTTTCTGCTTCTTTTGATTTCTCACTTGCCTCTTGCCACCTCCCCCTCCTTTTGCTTGAGTGCCTGGCTCTGAGTGCCATCTTTGCTTCTTCCTGAGGTGCTGCAAGGCTCCATCCAAGTGTGCAGCTGCTTTCTGGTCTGGGCTACCATGCTGGTGGGATCCAGGGCTTTTTTTCATTTGTTCCTCTGGTTCCCGCGGCCATGGTCTCTTGACTGGGAAGCGCCGGCTGCTTGGATTCCACACACCAAAGCGGGCGCCTCTCTGGGTGCCATTTGTTGGCCGCTAGTATTGCTTTTTTTTTCCTGCTTCTTTTGATTTCTCACTTGCCTCTCACCACCTCCCCCTCCTTTCACTCAAGTGCCTGGCTCCATGCGCCATCTTTGCTTCTTCCTGAGGGGCTCCAGAGCACCAGCAATTTGTGATATACACTTTCCCCCTCTCCACCCTTCTTAATCCACACTTGGCCTCCTCTACTTCCCGCGGACACAGTCTCTTGTCCAGAAACACCAGCCTGCACTGGCTGGCTCTCTGAGTGCCATTTGTTGGCTGCTGGTGTTGCTTTTTTTTTTCCTGCTTCTTTTGATTTCTTGCTTGCCTCTCGCTGCCTCCCCCTCCTTTCGCTCGAGTGCCTGGCTCCGAATGCCACCTTTGCTTTTTCCTGAGGGGCTGCGGAGCTCCATTCGAGTGTGGAGCTGCTTCCAGGTCTGGGCTACCGCGCTGGTGGGATCCAGGGAATTTTGTTCGTTTTCAATTGTTTGTTTGTTTTCTTTTCCTTTTCTTGAGTTGGGAGCCCTTTCTGGCCAGGCAGAGCTGTGTGGCAAGGAACTCCCCTATTGCTTCCACAGACGTGTGGAGGGATCCCTGAGGACCTTTTTTTTGTTGTTATTTTTTTTGTTTGTTTTTTTTGGAGGGGGCCTTTCTTGTTATCTTTTTTCTTTTGATTTGTTTTGTTTTCTTTTCACTCTTTTTCCCTTTTGTCTTTCTTCAATGCTCAGTTTCTCGTCTCTCTATATCTTCCTTCTCTTTCTGATCACTGAATACCAGGCGTTGTATGCCTCTGTGCCTTCTGGGAAGGCTGTGCTGCGACACCTGAGAGCGACTTCCGCAGACCTCATAGCTGCATCGGTGGGATCCTGGGAACTTTGCAGTTCTTTAACCTTTCTGATTTTTATTTATTCATTCTTTTCCTTTCTTCCTCTTCCCCTTTCTGTTTTTCTCCACTTCATAGTCTTTCATCTCTCCATTCCAATGGGAAGCTCCCCTAGCATTCTTTTTGGTTTGTATGTTTTTTGGCTCCTGTTCCTCTCTCCTCTCTCCTCCCATATCCATCTTAGCTCCACACATAACCATATCCCCGCTGCATCCTGCCTACCTGCACCATGTGCAGGACATCACACTACTAAGCAGTGCAAGCACGGCCTACTGGAACCTGCCCAGCACTGATTACCGACCAGCGTTGGTGGCTATAGTGAGTGCCACAAACAACCCATCCCAGTGGCTCCTCTTCAGCTAGACCTGCCCTGCTGTACCATATCTGAGTGACTGAACCTGCCAGTTGGAGAAGGAGGTGAAAAGTACTGAGTGCACAGACGAGCAAACAACAAAGAGCAAGCAGTCCGCCTGTTCAAACACAGTCAATTTTTTTTAAATGGATGAAACAAACAAATCTACAATCAATAAAGGAGAGAAATAACTACTGAATGCCCCGAAAACAGCAAACAATATCAAAACATTTACAAAAACAGCACATGATGGTTCCAGTAGGCATCCAAAATAAAACACCAGATGACTCTCCTGTGGAAGAAAATTCACTAGAAGTATCTGATAGAGAATTCAAATTTCTAATACTCGGGATTTTCCAAGAACTGTGGCAAAAAGCTGACAAACATGAGAAAAAAATAGAAAAATTCATGGAAAATACAGACAAAAAATTGGAAGAAATCAGGAAGATGATGCAGGAAAAAACTGCCAAAATAAATTCACAACTAGAAATTATACAAAAACAACGACTAGAAATCCAAAAGATAAACAAGATTTCAGAAATGGATGATGTCACAGAAGGGCTGAGAAGCAGATTTGGAACTGTGGAATACAGGATCAGTGGAACTGAAGACAAACACTTGGATACAAACTGTTTCAGGAAAACTCAGAAAAAAGAACAAAGAAAAATGAATAGACCCTGAGAGTTATGTGGGACACAATTAAAAGCAAAAATTTACGAGTGATTGGCATTCCAGAACAGGGGAAGAAAACAGAAAACACAAAGAGGATCATTGAGTAACTGCTGACAGAAAACTTCCCCAATATCATGAAAGATGAAAAGCTAGCCATCCAAGAAGCTCAACGAACCCCATATAGAAGAGACCGCATAAGAAAATCACCAAGGCATATCATATTCACACTCGCCAAAACCAAAGACAAACAAAGAATCCTGAGAGCAGCTCGTGAAAAACAAGAAGTCAAATACAGAGGAGAAACAATAAGACTAAGCTCAGATTATTCGGCAGAAACCATGCAGGCAAGAAGGCAATGGGATGACATACATAAAATCTTGAAAGAAAAAAATTGTCAGCCAAGAATAATATATCCTGCAAAACTCTTGTTCAAAATTGATGGTGAAATTAGCTCATTTCCAGATAAACAGAAACTAAGGGCATATGTAAAAGTCAAACCAAATTACAAGAATTATTAAAGGGAGTTATTCAATCGGAGGACAAACAGCTTCAGCCCACAGGCAGAACCTAGGACACAGGATCGTATGAGCCAGATACCAATCTAAGAAATGAACTCTCAAGGACTATCCAAAACCAAAAGAAATACAACAGGGAATCAGAAAAATCAATCGATGGATGACAACAACATGAAAACAATGAAAGAGGGAATAAACGGCATAGGTATAAAACCTTCTAATGGAGAGGAAGGCAAGGTGATACCAAGTAATGGTAGACTGCTTCAAACTTAGAAAGATAAGGGTAAAATTCATGGTAACCACAAAAAAGGTAACAAACCAGCTCATAAAAATAAAGACCAAAAACAAAAAAAAAGTCTCAGCAGAAACAAAACCTACAAAAACAAAAGAAATCAAAAACAAAAACAAAAAAAAATCCACAAACAAAAGTAACTCAGCACAAGAGAGTATGAAGAACAAAGAAACTTCAACACAACAAAAAAATCACTACAAAATGACAGCAACAAATTTACATCTATCAATAATTACACTAAATGTAAATGGAGACAATGCACCAATAATGAGACGGAGAGTGACAGAATGGATAAGAAAACAGGATCCATCAATATGCAGTCTACAAGAGACACACCTTAGAAACAAAGATGTGACTTTATTAAAAGTCTATGATTGGAAAAAAAATATATCAAGCTAACAACTACCAAAAAAGAGCAGGAGTAGCAATTCTAATAGCAGATAAAATAGACTTTAAAACAAAATCTACCATAAAAGACAAAGAAGGACACTACATAATGATTAAGGGGAGGATCCATCATGAAGACATAACCATAATAAACATCTACACACCCAATAACAGGGCTCCAAAATACATAAAACAAACTCTAACAACACTGAAAAGAGAAATTGACAGTTCCACAATAATAGCAGGAGACTTCAACACACCACTCTCAGTAAAGGACAAAACAACTAAAAAGAAACTCAGCAAAGATACAGAAGACCTAAAGGGCACAATCAGCCAACTGGACCTCATAAACATATATAGAACACTCTATCCAACCGCTGCAAAGTACACATTCTTTTCCAATGCACATGGAATGTTCTCCAGAATAGACCACATCTTAGCCACAGAACAATCCTCAACAAGATCCAAAATGCTGAGCTAACTCAAAGTATCTTCTCTGACCACAATGCCATCAAGCTAGAAATTAACACCAGAAAGAGCAAGAAAAAAAAAAATCAACTACATGGAAACTGAATAATACCCTGCTTCCACAACAGGGGGGAATAGAAGAAATCAGAGATGGAATCAAAAAACTCCTAGAATCAAATGAGAATGAAAAAACATCATACTAAAACGTTTGGGACACAGCAAAGGCAGTCCTCAGAGGACGATTTATAGCAATAGATGCACATATCAAAAAAGAAGAAAGGGACAAAATCAAAACATTAACTATAGAACTCAAACAAATAGAAAGAAAACAGCAAAAAAAAAAAAAGCCCAAAACCACTGGAAAAAAGGAAATAGTAAAGATCAGAGCAGAAATAAATGAAATACAGAACAGAAAAACAATAGAAAGAATCAACAAAACCAAAAGTTGGTTCTTTGAAAGACTCAACAAAATCGACAAACCACTGGCCAGACTAACAAAAGAGAAACAGGAGAGGACACAAATAATCCAAATAAGAAATGAAACGGGGGATATTACAACAGACACAACTGAAACAAAAAGGATTATAACAGAATATTATGAAAAACTATACTGCAAAAAAATTGAAAACCTAGAGGAAATGGATAAATTTCTAGAAACACACGGCCTACCCAAACTACAACAAAGTGATGTTGAAAATCTGAACAGACCCATAACAAGAGAAGAGATTGAAAAGGTAATAAAAAAAACTCCCAACCAAAAAAAGCCCTGGCCCAGATGGCTTCACTGGACAATTCTACAAAACATTTACAGAAGAGCTCGTACCAGTTCCACTCAAACTATTTCAGAGCAGAGAAGAGGAAGCAACACTTCCAAATTCATTCTATGAAGCCAGCATAATGCTGATACCAAAACCTGGCAAAGGCATCACAAAAAAAGAAAATTACAGACCAATATCTCTCATGAATATAGATGCAAAAATTCTGAACAAAATTCTAGCCAGTAAAATCAGCATTATATCAAAAAATAATACACCACGACCAAGTAGGATTCATACCAGTTATGCAAGGATGGTTTAACATTAGACAATCAATCAATGTAATCCAACACATAAATAAAAGGAAAAAAAAGAATCACATGATCATCTCAGTTGACTCAGAAAAGGCATTTGACAGAGTCGAAAACCCATTCCTGATAAAAACTCTCAATCAAATAAGTATAGAAGGGAAATTTCTCAACATAATAAAGGGAATCTATGCCAAAACACAGGCCAACATCATTCTTAAAGGAAAGAGGCTAAAAACATTGCCCTTGAAAACAGGAACAAGACAAAGATGCCCTTTATCACCACTCTATTTAACATTGTGCTGAATGTTCTAGCTACAGCAATAAGGCAAGAAAAAGAAATAAAGGGTACCCAAATTGGTAATGAAGAAGTGAAACTGTCCCTGTTTGCAGATGATAAGATACTATACATAGAAAACCCTACAGACTCCATGAGAAATCTACTGGAACTAATAGAAAGATTCAGCAGAGTAGCAGCATAGAAGATAAACATTCAAAAATCAGTTGGATACTTATACACCAGTAAGGAGAACGATGAAAAAGAAATCAGGAAATCAATACCATTTTCAATAGCCCCTAAAAAGATAAAATACTTAGGAATAAATCTGACCAGGGATGTAAAAGACCTATACAAAGAAAACTATAAAACACTACTGCATGAAACTCAAAGGGATCTACATAAATGGAAAAACATACCATGCTCATGGATAGGCAGACCAAAATTATGAAAATGACAATTATACCCTAAGAAATTTACAAATACAACGCAATCCCGATCCAAATACCAACAACATTCTTCAAAAAGATGGAAAAACTAATCATTAACTTTATATGGAAAGGGAAGAAGCCCCAAATAAGTAAAGCACTACTGAAGAAGAAAAATAAAGTTGGAGGACTCACAATACCTGACTTCATAACCTGCTATACAGCTACAGTAGTCAAAACAGCCTGGTACTGGTACAACGACAGACACATTGTCCAATAGAACTGAATTGAGAACCCGGATGTAAAACCATCCACCTACGGTCACCTGATCTTCGACAAGGGCCCGAAGTCCATCAAAAGGGGAAAAGACAGTCTTTTTAACAAATTATGCTGACAAAACTCGATATCCATTTGCAAAAAAATGAAACAGGACCCATATCTCACACTGTATATAAAAACTACTTCAAAATGGATTAAACACCTGAATATAAAGCCTAAAACTATAAAGTTATAGATGAAAAAATAGGACCAACACTTCAGGCCTTAATACATGGCATTAACAGGACAAATACCATAACCATCAATGCACAAAACCCAACAGATAAGCTAGATAACTGGGATCTTCTAAAAATCAAACATCTATGCTCTTCAAAAGACTTCACTAAAAGACTAAAAAGAGAACCTACAGACTGGGAAAAAAATTTTTGACAGTACAAGTCAGACAAAGGTCTAATCTCCATAATCCACAAGAAAATCCAACACCTCTACAACAAAAAGACAAATAATCCTATTCACAAATGGGCAAAGGAAATGAACAGACACTTCACCAAAGAAGACATTCAAATGGCAAACAGACACATGAGGAAATGCTCACAATCACTAGCCATTAGAGAAATGCAGATTAAAACCACAATGAGATACCGTCTCACCCCGGCATTACTGGCACGAATCAAAAATACTGGAAATAAAAAATGTTGGATTGGCTGCGGGGAGATCGGAACTCTTATGCATTGCTGGTGGGAATGCAAAATGATACAACCATTTATGAAAATGATATGGCGCTTCCTCAGAAAGCTAGAAATAGGTATACCATTCTATCCAGCAATCCCACTCCTAGGAATATATCCTAGAGAAATAAGAGTCGTCACTCGAATAGACATATGCACACCCATGTTCATAGCAGCATTGTTCACAATAGCAAAACTATCCAAACAACGTAGGTGCCCATCAACAGATGAATGGATAAACAAACTATGGTACATACACATAATGGAGTTCTATGCAACGAGAAAGAACAGGAATGAATCTGTTAACCATCTCATAGCATGGATGAAACTGGAGGACATTATGCTGAGTGAAATAAGTCAGTCAAAAACGGACAAATATTGTATGAGACCTCTATTGTAAAAACCCATGAAAAAGTTCACATGCAAAATGTAACAATCTTTTTTGGTTATCAGGGATGGGAGGGATGGTGGGGAAACACTAAATAGGCAATAGATAAGTGGTATCTTGGGTGAAGGGTGAGAAAGTACACAATACAGGGGAAACTAGCAGAACGTGTACAAGGAAAGGTCATGGAAACCCCATAGACACATCCAAACTCCCTGAGGGACGGATTTTCTGGGCGGAGGGCTCTGGGGACCATGGTCTCAGGGAACATTGAGCTCAAATGGCATGACACAGCTTATAAAGACAATGGTGTACATTCTACCTTGGTGAGTAGTGTCTGGGGTCTTAAAGGCCTGTGAGCGGCCATCTAAGATACTCCATTGGTCTCATCCCTTCGGGAGCAAGGGAGAATGAAGAGAACAGGATACAAGGAAAAGATTATTCCAAAGGACTAATTGTCCACAGCTACCAAGGCCTCCACTGGACTGAGTCCAGTACAGCTAGATGGTGCCTGGCTACCACCACTGACTGCTCTGAATAGGATCACAGCAGAGGGTTCTGGACAGAGCTGGAGAAGGATGTAGAGCATAATTCTAACTCACAAAAAAAAAAAAAAAGACCAGATTTACTGGCCTAAAGGAGACTGGAGAAACCTTGAGAGTATGGTTCCCAGACACCCTTTTAGCTCAGTGGTGAAGTTATCTCCGAGGTTCACTGTTCAGCCTGGGAGTGGACAGCCCCGTAAAACCAAATGAGACTAACGAGGTACAGGTGTCCAGGGACAAGAGCCAGAAGGCAGAAGGGGACAAGAAAGCTGGTGATAGGGAACACAAGGTTGAGTAAGGATATTGTTGATGTGTTGTGAGATTGTTAACCCTTGTCATAGGGCAACATTTGTAGTAACTGTTAAATGAGAAACTATTTTGTTCTTTAAGCCTTCATCTTAAGTGAGAATAACAGCACAATTGT
Source organism: Dugong dugon (assembly GCA_030035585.1). Lineage (NCBI taxonomy): Eukaryota > Metazoa > Chordata > Mammalia > Sirenia > Dugongidae > Dugong > Dugong dugon. The sequence continues at coordinate 26,825,222 of CM057478.1, read as the reverse complement.
AAGAGCGTAGTCAATGTCACTTAACTGTGCATGTAGAAATTTTTGAAACGGTGTATCTTTGGCTATGTGTGTTTTCACAAAAAAAAAAAAAAGTTGAGTATTTATAGGGTTAAAATGTTGTGGGGTTGTTAACCAATGTCATAAAACAACACGTGTACTACTTTTTCATGAGAAACTATTTGTTCTGTAATCCTTCACCTGAAGTACAATAAAATATTTTTTTAAAAAAGTTGGTACAGCTATTACGGGAATTCAGTCAATCCATACCCCCAATCATTTGCATGGACCAGCCTAGTATGAAGGTGTTCACCACTTGTATAATGTTACACAATGTTCATTCCTACCCTAATTACACTTCATACATTTTCTTACAATAATTTATTATTTTAGGGTTAAAAGATACACAGTTAAACATACACTATTTGAGCAATCTCTATATTTACAATTTAGTGACATTTATTACATTCTTCAAGTTGTGAAGCCATTCTCGCTTTGCTTTTCCAAATTATTCCTCTATTAACATAAAATCAACGCCCCCTAAGCTTCTCATCTAATTTTTGTAGTTGTTGTAAATTTGATCACATACAGATAATTCTTTAAAACAGCACAATGCTCAAGGCAGATATTCTTTACCAATTAAACCATTGTTTGGTTTAAAAATACTTCAGGGAATAGTTTTGATTTAAGATTTATTATAAAAGTGTACTATTTTTAATCCACTTGGTTTTCATACTGTTGAAATGAAGAATACTGCAAGCTCATAAGTCTTTCCATGGAAAAAACAATATAAAAGTTCACAAAATGAACAAGGTAGGACCCAATTTGCTAAGGAACAAAGTACACTGAGGTGACATTTGCTGTCCAGAAATGAGAGCTCAAGTTGGTATACTAAAATGCATTACTGCAATAAACATGTTAACATCACAAGGACAAGATTCTTCAGTGCACTAGAGGCATTTCTGTCTGTGTATGTATGTGTGATACAAGGATATCATGTTATGCAATAGAATAACTATTTATTTATTTATGGTTTCTTAAATTAAGTACATGGCCCGATCTTAGTGACCACAAAGAACATAGATAACAGAGTGAGACACCTTAATGTTGCATCCAAGGCCATGGCAGGCATTCCTTTCACCTACTTATTTGCCCAAGGGACCTACAGCTTTTACACGGTTTGGTGATGTGGTCTAAGTTTGGGAACCGGGAATCCTGAAGTAGCGTAAGTGAGGAGGGCACCCTGCCACTCTGGGCTGGCTCATTTAGTGCCATGTTTTTGTTGCTGTTGTTGATTTTTTTGTCTTCTTTTGGTTTCTTCTCTTTGTTTCAACTCCTTCATTTCCTTTCTCTTAAACACCTGGCTCCCTGTGCCATCTCTGCTCCTTCTAGTTGGGCTGTGCAGTGCGAATCAGCTTAGGAAACACTACCCTGGTCTTCACAGCCATGCCAGTGGGGTCCTTTGGAGATTTTTTTCTCAGCTTCTTGTATCTCTCCACCATCATTTCGTTTTATTTTCCTGAATACCTGGCACTGTGTGCCATCTCTGCTCCTTCTAGATAGGCTATGCAGTGTTGCTCAGGTGGGGAGCCACTTCCCTGGTCTCTACCACCATATCAGTGTGCTCCCTTCAGTTTTTTTTTCTTTTTCTCAGTTTCTTGTCTCTCTCTACCTTCTTTCCTTACCCTTCTCCCGAACACTTGGTGCAAAGTACCGTCTCCACTCCTTCTTGATTGGCTGTGCAGTGCCACTGGACTGGGGAGTCAATTCTGTTTAAATCCCTTGGCACATTTTTTTCCTTTATTTCTTTCTTGCTTTCTTAACTCCTCTACCTTTCTTCCTTCTCCTTCTCCCGAACACTTGGTGGTGTGTGCCATCTATGCTCCTTCTTGATGGGCTGTGCAGTGCCACTCAGGTAGGAATCCATTTCTAGTGGGCTCCCTTGAGGCATTTTTCTTTCTTCTCCCCCCCCCCCCGTTTCTTGTCTCTCTCTGTTTCTTCGTTTCCTTCCCAACTATCTGGAATCTTCATTTTCTTTTTATTGGTTTCTTGTCTCTCTCTACATTCCTTCCATTCCTTTTTCCCAACCACCTGGCCACTTGTGGCTTTCTCTCTCTCTCTTTTATCTAGTATTCTGTCTCTCTCTCCTGTCTTTTCTCCTTCCTATCTAGCTTTGAGGGCCATATCTGTCCTTTCTTGGCAGGCTGTGCCTCACCAGGACACAACTTCTTTTAGTTTGTGCACACATAAGGTGCAGGCTCCCTCAGTACTTATTTTTTGCTCGTTTTTCTCTCTCCTCTTTCTCTTCTTTCCCACACTCAGCTCCACACATCACAGCTTCCCCTGCCTATCTACACCTTGTGCTAAGCATTGCAACCCTGAGCAGCACAGGCATGGTCTTCCGGAACCTACTCTGCAGTGATCATGGGCCCTTCCTTGTCGGTGCCAGTATATGCCACAAATGACCTACCCAAGACCCTCCTCCTTTGCTTGACCTGGCCTGCTACACCATAGCTGAGTGACTGAACTTGCTCATTGGACAAAGTGGTGAGAAGTATTGTGCCCCCAGACAAACAAATAACAAAGAACATTCAACCCACCTGCCCAGATACAACCAAATAAAACAGAAAACAAGACAAAACAAATCTACAATCAAAAAACGAAGAAAATAATTAGTGAATTCCCCAAAGACAGAAGACAATATCAAAATGTGTAAAAAGTAGGACAGGAAGGTTCTAGTAGGCATCCAAAATAAAACACCAGATGACCTTTCAGTAGAAGAAAAGTCACTAGAACTACCCGACTGGGAATTCAAACCTCTAATATTCAGAGCTATCCAAGAGTTGAAGGAAAAAAGTAAAAAGAAAAAAAAAAAAGAAAAAAAATGGACAAAATCATGGAAAATACAGAAAAATCATGAAAAATTCACACAAAACAATGGAAGAATTTGGAAAAATACAGGAACAAAATGTCAAAATAAATTCACAAATGAAAATCAATCAAAATAACAATTAAAAATCTAAAAGATAACAAGATTTCAGGAATGGACTGTGTTATAGAATGATTGAGGAACAGGTTTGAAACAATGGAAGACAGGATCAGGGAAACTAAAGACAAATGCTTGGATATCATTTTGAGTAAAAATCAGAGAAAAGAATGAAGAAAAATGAAGAAACACTGAGAACAATCATGGGCACAATCCAAAGCAAATATTTGTGAGTGAGTGGAGTTCCTGAACAGGGGGAGACAATGGAAAACACAGAGAGGATAAATTAAGAATTCTTGACAGAAAAATACTCTAATATTATGAAAAATGAAAAGATGACCATCCAAGAAGCTCAATGACCTCATACAGGATAGGCCTCAAAGGAAAATCACCAAGACATACCATAATCACCCTTGCTAAAACCAAAGGCAAAGAAATAATCTTGAAAGCAGCTTTAGAAAAATGAAAAGTTATATACAGAGAGAAACAGGAAGACTAAACTCCCATTACTCAGCAAAAAACATACAGCAAGAAGACAATGGTATGACTTATGTAAAACCTTGAAATAAAAAATTGCCAAAAAAAGATAATAGATCCTGCAAAAATTCACACTCAAATATGATGGTAAAATTGGGACGCATCTAGATAAATAAAAATTAAGGAAATACGTAAAAATCAAACTAAACTTACAAGAATTATTAAAAGAAGTCCTTAGGTTAGAGAAACAACATCAGATGACAGCCTGAATCTAGGACACAAGACCATGACAGACCAGTACCAACTCTGGAAGTAAACTTTCAAGGATAAAGCAAAACTAAAAAAAAAAAAAAAAAAAAAAAAAAAACAACAACAGGGAATCATAGAGGTTAATCTGTAATGAAAACAACATCAGAACAATAAAAGAGGGAATAAACCAGTACAGAACTTTCAAATGGAGAGGAAGTCAATGTGATACCAGGTAATAAAAGGTAATTCAGACTTAGGAAGATAAGGGTAAATTCCCTGGTAAACAGAAAGAAAGTTAACAAACCTACTCATCCAAATAAAGAAGAAAAAAAGTCTCAATAAAAACAAAATATAAAAATAAATAAATAAATAAATAAATGAAGGAAAAATCCACAAATAAAAAGAATTCAGCACCGGAGAGTAAGACGAATAAAGAAAATGCCAGCATAGGAAAGAAATAGAAAAATAGCACTACAAAATTACAGCAATAAACTCACTCCTAACAATAATTACACTGAATATAAATGGCCTAAATGCACCCATAAAGAAACAGAGAATAACAGAATGGGTTAAAAAAGGATCCACAATATGCTGTCTACAAGAGACAGACCTTAGAAACAAAGATAAAAATTTATTAAAAATCAAAGGAACGGAAAATATATGAAGTAAACAGCTGCCAAAGAAGAACAGGAGTGGTAAAACTAATCTCAGATAAAATAGACTTTAAAACATATTCCACCTTAAAAGACAAAGAAGGGCATTATATAATGAATAAAGGGACAATCCATCATGAAGACATAACCATAATAAATATATACACATCCAAAGGAAGGGCTCCAAAATACATAAAACAACTCTAACAGCAGTGGAGAGAGAAATAGACAATTCCACAGTAATATTAGGAGACTTCAACACACCACTCTCAGTAAAGGACAGAACATCCAGAAAGAAACTCAGCAAAGATAAAGAAGATCTAAAGGCCACAATAAGTCCACTTGAACTCGTAGACATATATAGAACACTCCACACAACAGCTGCAAAGTACATATCCTTTCCCAACACACATACAGCGTTCTCCAGAATAGACCACATCTGAAGCAACAAAGCAACACTTAACAAAACCCAAAACATTGAGATAATTAAAAAGTATCTTCTCTGATCACAAAACCATCAAAGAAGAAATTTGTAACAGGAAGAGCAAGGAAAAAAATATTAAATGCATGAAACTGAATCACATCCTGCATAAAAACCACTGAGTAATAGAAGAAATCAAAGATAGAATCAAAATTCCTAGAATCAAATGAGAATGAAAACACATCAAATCAAACTCTTAGAGACATAACAAAAGCAGTGCTCAGAGGTCAATTTATAGCAATAGATACACACATCAAAAAAGAAGAAAGGAACTAAATCAAAACATTTGCTACACAACTCGAACAAATAGAAAGAGAACAGTAAAAATGTCTAAAACCACCATAAAAGAAAATAATAAAGACCAGAGCTGAAATAAATGAAATAGTAGAAAAAATAAAAGAAAGAATCAACAAAACAAAATTTTTGTTTTCGACAGGACCAACAAAATCGACATACCTTTGGCAAAATTGACAAAAGAAAAACAGAAACGGATGCAAATAACCCAAATAAGAAATTAAATGGGAGATATTACAACAGACCGAATTTAAATCAAAAGAATCATGACAGTGTACTATGAAAAACTATACTCCAACAAATCTGAAAACCTAGAGGAAATAGATGAATTTCTAGAAAAACGTTACCTACTCAAACTAACACAAAGTGATGTTGAAAATATGAACAGGCCCATAACAAGATAAGAGACTGAAAAGGTTAAAAGAAAACAAAAACCTGACAACAACAACAACAACAAAAAAAAACGAGTCCTGGTCCAGACGACCTCACTGGAGAATTCTACCAAACATTTAGAGAAGAGCTTAAACCAGTACTACTCAAACCATTTCAGAGCATAGAAAACGAAGGGATATTTCTTAATTCATTCTATGAAGCCAGCATAACCTTGCTACCAAAACCAGGCAAAGACACCACAAAAAAAGAAAATTACAGACGAATGACTTTCATGAATATATAGGCAAAAAATCTCAACAAAATTCTAGCAAGTAGAATTCTGCATCATATAAAAATAATAATAATACACCAGGACTAAGTGGGATATACACCAGGTATGCAAGGATGGTTCAACATTAGAAAATTTATCAACATAATTCATCACATACATAAAAAAAGAGGAAAAAAAAAACACATGATCATCTCAATGGACACAGAAAAGGCACTCCACAAAGTCCAACCCCCATTCCTGATACAAACTCTCAGAAAAATAAGTATAAAAGTGAAATTCCTCAAATTAATAATGGACTTTTATACAAAACCAATGGTCAACATCATTCTTTATAGAGGCAGGCTGAAAACATTGCCCTTGAGAACAAGAACAGGACAAGTATGCCTTTATCACCGCTCCAATTTAACATTGCGCTGGAAGTCAAAACAAGAGCAATAAGGCCAGAAAAAGAAAAAAAAAAAAGGCATCCAAATTGGTAATGAAGAAGTAAAACTGTCCCAATTTGCAGATAATATGACATTATACATAGAAAACCCAAAAGACTCCACAAGAAAACTATTGGAACTAATAGAAAGTTCCAGCAGGGTAGCAGGATACAAGATAAACATACAAAAAATCAGCTGGATTCCTATACACCAAGAAAGAGAACACCAAAAAGGAAATCAGGAAAACAATACCATTTATAATAGCCACTAAAAAAAAAAAAAAAAAAAAAAAAAAGGAATAAATCTAACCTGGGATGTAAAAGACCTATACAAAGAAAACTACAAAACATTACTGCAAGAAACCCAAAGGGATCTACATAAATGGAAGAACATACCATGCTCATGGGTAGGTAGACTCAATATTGTGAAAATAACAATTCTACCTAAAGCAATCTACAAATACAATGCAATCCTCATCCAAAAACTAACATTCTTTAAAGTGATGGAAAAACTAATGATTCACTTTATACGGAAAGGGAAGAAGCCCTGGATAAGTAAAGCACTACTGAAAAAGAATAAAATAGTAGGACTCTCACTACCTGACCTCAGAACCTACTATACAGCTACAGTAGATAAAAGTGCCTGGTTCAGATACCAACACAGGTACATTGACCAATGGAACAGAATTGAGAACTCAAATGTAAATCCAACCACTTACAGTCGCCTGCTTATTGACAAGGGCCCAAAGTCCATCAAATGGGGAAAAGACAGTCTTTTTAACAATTGGTGCCGACAAAACTGGATGTCCATCTGCAACAAAAATGAGACAGGACCCATATCCCACACCATACATAAAAAATAATTGAAAATGAATGGAAGACCTAAATATAAAACCAAAAACTATAAATACCTTAGAGGAAAAAAAATAGGATCAAAGCTAGAGGCTCTAACACATGGCATTAACAGGACAAAACCTATAAATAACAACACACATACTCTAGAGGATATGTTAGATAACTAGGATATTTAAAAATTATACACTTATGCTTATAAAATACTTCATCAAAATAGTAAAAAGAGAACCTACAGACTGCGGAAAAATTTGTCCATGACAATTGCAACAAAGATCTACTCTCTAACATCTACAGGAAAATCCAACAGCTCTACAATAAAAAGACAATCCAGTTAAAGAATGGGCAATGAAAATGAACAAACACTTCACCAAGGAAGACATTCAAACAGCTAACAGATGCATGAGGAAATGCTTGTGATTGCTAGCCATTAGAGAAATGCAAATCAAAACCACAATGAGATGCCATCTCTCTCCAACATTACAAAAAAAAAAACAAAACAGAAAATAACAAATGTTGGAGAGGCTGCCGGGAGTAAGAACCTCTTACGCACTTTTGGTGGTTATTCAAAATGGTACAACCATTTTGGAAAACAACATGGTGCTTCCTTACAAAGCTAGAAATAGAAATACCATATGCTCCAGCAATTCCACTCCTAGGAATATATCCTAGAGAAATAAGAGCTGTCACACGAATAGACATATGCACACCCATGTTCATTGCAGAGTTGATCACAATAACAAAAAGATGGAAACAATTTAGATGTCCATCAACAGATGAATGGACAAAGTATGGTACATACACACAATGGAGTTTTACGTAACGATAAAGAACAATTATGAATCTACATAGCAGCTCACGACGTGGATGAATCTGGACGGCATCAGGCTGAGTGAAATTAGTCAATCACAAAAGGACAAATATTGTATGAGACCATTACTATTAGAACACATGAAAACAATCTTTGATGGTTACAAGGGAAGGGAGAAGTGGAGATAGAAAAACACTAAACAGACAATAGATAAGTGGTAACTTTTATGAAAGCTAAGACCGTACACAATACTTGGGAAACCTGCACAACTTGTACAAGGCAAGATCACTGAAGTTGCATAGACACATCTAAACTCCCCGAGGGACCAAATTACTGGCCTGAGGGCTGTGGGGACATGGTCTCAGGGAACATCTAGCAGAACTGGCATAACATAGTTTATAAAGAATATGCTCTACATTCTACATTGATGAGCATTGACTGAGGTCTTAACAGTTTGTGAGCAGTCATCTAAGATACTCCACTACTGTCACCCTGTCTGCAGCAAGAGACAATGAAGAAAATCACAGACACAAGGGAAAATTAGTCCAAATGACTGATAGACCACAAATACTACAGACTCCACCAGAGTGTGTCCAGCAAAACTAGATGGTGCTTGGCAAAATGTAGAACAAAATTCTGACTCACACACATACACACACACACACACACACACAAAAGAAAACAGACTCACTGGTTTGACAGACACTAGAGAAACCCCAAGAGTGTGGCCGCTGGACACACTTTTAGCTCAGTAAATAAGTCATTCCTGAAGTTCACCCTTCAGCCAAAGATTAAACAGGCCCCTAAAACAAAACAAGACTAAAGGGGCACACCAGTCCAGGGGCAAAGACTAGAAGGCAGGAAGGGAAAGTAAAGCTGGTAATAGGGTACCCATAGTTGGAAAGGGAGTGTATTGACGTGTCATGGGGTTGGTAAACCTAGTCACAAAACAATATATATATACACACTATTTATTTAATGAGAAGTTAGTTTGTTCTATAAACCTTCACCCAAATTAGATAACAATAATAAAATATATCTGCATTTAACCAATAAAAAAATAGTGCAACATGTAATACTGACAAGTACGTGGAGGGAGCACCAGGAGCTCTCATTCATTGCTGGTGGAGATGCAAAATGGCACAGTCACTTTGGAAGATAGTTTGACAATTCCTTAAGGAGTTAAACGTAAGCTTAAGGTGGTATCTGTCAATTGTGCTCCAAGAGTTTGAAAATTTTATTCACATAAAAAACTCCCTGTAAATGTTTATGTTGTGTTTATTCATTTGAAATCCTCATTCCCTAAATTTCACTTACAGGGCCACGGTATGAAAAATTTACCATCTAATTAGAGATAATACATGTTTCTACTATTTCTTCTTTCCTAATTAATGAAAGGAAATAGTCATTAAAATTGTCCCTGTCAGTGCAGTTACTTCCTCCTTGAGGGTTTCTGATATACTCTGGTGTAATTATCACACTGTGCCTCTGTTTGTACAGTAATATACTGTTCTGTCCTCAAAGCTCAGAATGCTCGGCTCCATGTAGGCTGTGCTGGAAGACGTGTCCCTGGTCATAGTGGCTCCACCCTGGAACTTTTGTGCATAGTCTGGTACACCAGTGTCTGTGTCGACTAATCCCATCTACTCAAATCCTTGTCCAGGAGTCTGTCCCATCTAGTGCACAGCATAACTGGTGAGGTGTACCAGGAAGACTTGCAGAAGACCTTAACTAATGACTCAGGCTTCTTCATCTCAACCTCAGACTGTACCAGCTGAACCTGGGAATAGACTCCTGTGGAGAGGAGACAGGAGTAGTCGAAAGTTCTCTTGAGAATCCACAACACTCTCTTCATTCCTTGGATTGGAGAGCTCCTTATGGGTAAGTGTTGCTGCTAAGAGGATTCTCTATCTCCAAAACAGGACGAGGGAGCTACATTCCCAGTGATTCTATAGGGAAGAAAGCAAGTGTGGTTATTGAGTGATGCTCTGAGAAGCACAAACATATCTATATTTAACTCAATAGAACTCAGATTATTTTCATATTCAAGAGACAGAATAGTGTATAGCTCAAACTCAGGGCTAAGCTGAGTAGAAAAGATGTAAGATACAGTAACAAAACAGCAATACAATCCTGAGGGTGCAAGTTCTATTCCTTTTTGATAATTGTGTCTTATGTAATGTTCCCAAACAATATAAAGATAGAAATCTTCCCACTGAGGATACAGCACCCACAGGGCCTGATCCTTCTTGTGCCTCACCTTTGAAAGGTGCAAAGATCACTTGGACCCTTTATAGTGACCATAAGGGGATGTAAAGTTCACCAGGTGCATTCACTTCATCCTGGTTCCCTTAGCCACTGAGCACAGCCCAGGGTTAACTCAGAGAGAAGCATTGTTTTTGTTCCACAGGAGTGCCAGCAGGATCCACGAGAAGCTGTAAAATCTGCTCCCCACGGTAAGACAATTTCTCCAAGCCCCTGTCCGGGTGTCCTTAGCCTCCAAACAGTTCAGTAAAAAGACCCTCAGTTCTCAGACCAGACCTGTGATGAGTGACTTGGGGCTGTGTTTCTGATCCTACTAATAATAAGAAATGTAGGGGACTCTTGTTCAACTCACCCCTTCCAAAGCTGATGCCAGGAATTTGTGTTTTCAATAACTTTGTGTCTCATTCCCAGACTCCACATAATATAATTCCTCACAGTATTTATGAATTTTCAGTTTTCCATCATTGCTCTTCTTTATTAGCTGATCTCTGATCAACTTGGATCCATGCACCTGCCAGATATGACCCATCCCCTCCCTCTTACATACTCAGAGCAGGCAATGTCACCCAGACTTGATATTTGAATGTCTTTTACCTTGGATCAGGGTGTATCCCACAACTCAGGACACACTGAATGAATGACACCATTTTTTCCTCCAGTTCTTCACTACTAAGATGTCCATAGCTCTAAGAATCCACCTTCACATATTGTGATCATTCCTTTATAGTTTTAACTAAACACTCCTGATATAATGGAATATTTACAATCAGCAGCCGTTGTCAAATTCGTCATCTTATTATACTTATTTTCTTTTTAAAAAAGCACTGAGAAGAAACCCCTCTCCAGGCATCCTCTGCACCTGGTCTGGGGCTGGTCCTCTATGCACAGTGGGTCCTGGGTGCTCTCTGCAGGCAAGGCTCCTCTTTGCAGAGAGGTTCTTTCTGTGCTTACTTTGCCTTGCTCTGGAAGCATCTCTACACCTGAAGACATCTCTAGTGCCTTGGGAACTCTCAAGACACCAAGAGCTTTTACTGCCTCCATAGCCAAAGGTGACTTTTGTGCATTTTCACTACACATGTGGAAGGCTCCAGTGACCCTTCTTGAACTACGTGTATTGCCTCTAGATGATTGTGCTGATTTTGAAGCCAGATATTCTCTCCTATAATGCTCGAGTTCTGCCTTCTTGTCATAGAGAGTTTTAGTGCTTTGTGTAAAATCTTCAAAACTCAGTTTCCCACACCTTCTAAAAGACAAACAAGCTACTACCTTGGTGTGGGGACCTATAGGGCATGTTATTATTATTATTATTTTTTTGTACTTCAGGTGAAGGTTTAGAGAATCTTTCTGTTTCTTTCAGTTTCTCATGAAACCGTAGTACACATATTGTTTTATGACATTGGTTAACAACCCCAGACATGGCAATCTCCTCCTTTCTCGAACTTTGTTGTTGTTGTTGTTGAAAATATACATAGCCGAAGATACACCATTTCAAAAATTTCTACATGCACAGTTTAGTGACATCGACTACGCTCTTCCAATGTGCTGCCTGTCTCATTTAGATTAAGTTTTACAGAACAAAATAGTTTCTCATTAAACAGTTAATACACATGTTGCCCTATGACAATGGTTAACAACCTCACAACACATCAACACTATCCTTACTCAACCTTGGGTTCCCTATCACTAGGTTTCCTGTCCTCTTCTGCCTTCTAGTCCTTGTCTCTGGACTGCTGTGCCTCATTAGTCCCATTTGGTTTTATGGGCCTGTCCACTCCCCAGCTGAACGGTGAATCTCAGAAGTGACTCTACCACTGAGCTAAAAGGGTGTCTGGGGGCCATACTCTTGGGGTTTCTCCAGTCTCCTTTAGGCCAGTAAATCTGGTCTTTTTTTTTGGGAGTTACAATTTTGTTCTACATCCTTCTCTTACTCTGTCCAGAACCCTCTGTTGTGATCCCGGTCAGAGCAGTCAGTGGTGGTAGCCAGGCACTATCTAGTTGTACTGGACTCAGTCTGGTGGAGGCCTTGGTAGTTGTGGCCCATTAGTCCTTTGGACTAATCTTTACCTTGTATCTTGTTTTCTTCATTATCCATTTCTCGAGAAGGGGTGAGATCAGTGGAGTATCTTAGATGGCTGCTTACAGGCTTTTAAGACCCCAGACGCTAGTCATCAAGGTAGAATGTAGAACATTGTCTTTATGAACTGTTATGCCAATTGAGGTAGATGTTACCTGAGACCATGGTCCCCACAGCCCTCTGTCCAGCAATTCAGTCCCTCAGGGAGTTTCGATGTGTCTATGGAGCTTCCATGACCTTTCCTTGTACAAGTTATGCTGGTTTCCCCAGTATTGTTTACTGTCTCACCCTTCACCCAAGATACCACTTATCTACTGCCTATTTAGTATTTCCCCCCAGCACCCCCATCCCTCGTAACCATCAAAAATTGTTTATTTTTGTGTGGGAACTTTTTCATGGGTTTTTACAATAGAGGTCTCATACAATATTTTTCCTTTTGTGATTGACAGTTTTCACTCAGCATAATGCCCTCCAGTTCTACCCACCGTATGAGATGCTTGAAGATTCATCATTTTTCTTTCTTGTTGCATGGTACTCCATTGTGCATATGTATCACAGTTTGTGTATCCATTCATTTGTTGATGGGCATCTAGGTTGTTTCCATCTTTTTGCCATTGTGAACAATGCTGTCATGAATATAGTTGTGCATGTGTCTGTTCAAGTGACGACTCTTATTTCTCTAAGATATATACCTAGGAGTGGGATTGCTGGATCCTATGGTATGTCTATTTCCAGCTTTCTAAGGAAGTGCCATATCATTTTCCAAAATGGTTGCATCATTTTGCATTCCCACCAGAAGTACGTAAGAGTTCCGATCTCTCCAAAGCCTTTCCAACATTAGTTATTTCCAGTTTTCTTTTTTATTTCTGCTAATAATGCCATAGTGAGATGGTATCTCATCGTGATTTTGATTTGAATTTCTCTAATGGCTACTGATTGAGAGTATCTCCTCATGTGTCTGTTGGGCGCTTGAATGTCTTCTTTGGAGAAGTGTCTGTTCATTTCCATTTTTTAATTGGATTATTTGTCTATTTGTTGTAGAGATATTATCTTGTAGACTTTAGAAATTAGACCTTTGTCTTACTTGAATTTCCATTTTTTCCCCAATTTTTAGGTTTTCTTTTTAGTCTTTTGCTGAAGTCTTCTGATGAGGGTAAGTGTATAATTTTTAGAAGATCCCAGTTATCTAGCTTATCTTATGGAGTTTATGTCTTGTTGGTTATGGTTTGTATCCTATTAATGCCGTGTATTAGGGCCTCTACCTTGATTCTACTTTTTCTTCTATAAACTTTATAGTTTCTGGCTTTATATTTAGGTCTTTGATCCATTTTGAATTAGTTTTTGTGTACGCTGTGAGGTATGGGTCCTGTTTCTTTTCTTTTCTTTTGCAGATGGACATCCAGTTTTGCCAGCACCGCTTGTTAAAAAGACTCTTTTCCCCATTTGATGGACTTTGGACTCTTGTCGAGGATCAGGTGACCGTAGGTGGATGGATTTACATCTGGGTTCTCAATTCTGTTGCATTGGGCAATGAATCTGTGATTGTACCACTACCAGGTTGTTTTGACTACCGTAGCTGTATAGTAGGTTCTGAGGTCAGGTAGTGTGAGTCCTCCTACTTTAGTCTTCTTCTTCAGTAGTGCTTTACTTATCCGGGGCTTCTTCCATTTCCATACAAATTTAGTGATTTTTTTTTCCATCTCTTTAAAGAGTGTTGTTGGTATTTGGATCGGGATTGCATTGTATTCTTAAATTGCTTTGGGTAGAATTGTCATTTTGACAATGTTGAGTCTACCTGTCCATGAGCATGGTATGTTTTTTTTCCATTAATGTAGATCCCTTTGTGTTTCTTGCAGTAGTGTTTTGTAGTTTTCTTTGTATAGGTCTTTTACATTCCTGGTTAGATTTATTCCTAAGTACTTTATTTTTTTATGGGCTATTATAAATGGTATTGTTTTCCTGATTTTCTTTTCATCATTAACTTTATTGCTGTATAGGAATCCGACTGGTTTTTTTATGTTTATCTTGTATCCGGCTACTCTAGTGCATCTTTCTGTTAGTTCCAGTAGTTTTATAGCAGAGTCTTTAGGCTATGTATAGTATCATATGATCTGCAAACAGGGACAGTTTAGTTTTTCCATTACCATTTTGGATGTTTTTTATTTCTCTTTCTTGCCTTATTGCTCCAGCTAAGACTTCCAGCACAATGTTAAATAGAAGTGGAGATAAATGACATCCTTGTTTTGTTCCTGTTCTCAAGGGGAATGTTTGCAGCCTGTCTCCATTAAGAATGATGTTGGCCGTTGGTTTTGCACAGATACCTTTTATTATGTTGAGAAATTTCACTTCTATACATATTTTTTTAGAGTTTTTATCAGGAATGTGTGTTGGACTTTGTCCAATGCCTTTTCTACGTCAGTAGAGATGATCATGTGATTCTTTTTTTTTTTTAATTTATGTGGTGGATTACATTGATTGATTTTCTAATGTTGTATTATCTTTGCATACCTCATATGAATCCTAATTCATCGTGGTGTATTATTTTTTTGATATGATGCTCAGTTCTGTTGGCTAGAATGTTGTTGATAATTTTTGAATCTACATTCATGAGAGATATTGAACTATCATTTTTTTTTTTTTTGAGGCATCTTTGCCTGCTTTTGTTATCAGGGTTACGCCGACTTCATAGAATGAATTCAAAAATGTCACTTCATTTTCTATGTTCTGAATTATTTTGAGTAGTACTGGAGTAATCTCTTCTCTGAATATTGGGTAGAATTTTCCAGTGAAGCTATCTGGGCCAGGAATTTTTTTGTTTGGAGTTTTTCTTTTTTGTTTTTTTGTTTTTGTTTTTAAATTACCTTTTCCAGCTCTTCTCTTGTTATGGGTCTGTTGAGATATTCAGCATCACTTTGTGTTAATTTGGGTAGGTAGTGTGTTTCTAGAAATTTATCCATTTCCTCTAGGTTTTCAAATTTGTTGGAGTACAGTTTTTCATACTACTCTGCTATGATCCTTTTTATTTCAGTTCTATCTGTTGTAATGTCCCCCATTTCATTTTTTATTTGGGTTATTTTCTTCCTCTCCTGTTTTTCTTTTGTCAGTCTGGCTAGTGGTTTGTCAATTTTGTTGACCCTTTCAAAGAGTCAACTTTTGGTTTTGTTGATTCTTTCTATTGATTTTTTATCCTCTGCTTCACTTAATTATGGTCTCATCCTATTGTTTTTCTTTCTTCTAGTGGCTCGTTTGTGGTTCTCTTTCTATTTGTTCCAGTTCTGTAGTCAATGTTTTGATTTTGTCCCTTTTTTCTCTTTTGATGTTTGCATGTATTGCCATAAATTGCCCTCTGAGGACTGCCTTTGCTGTTTATTAAAAGTTTTGGTATGATGTATTTTCATTCTCGTTTGATTACAGGAATTTTTTTATTCCATCTCGGATTTCATCTATCACCCAGTAGTTTGTAAGCAGGGTGTTATTCAGTTTCCATGTAATTGTTTTTTTTTTTTTTTCTTACTCTTCCTGTTGCTAATTTCTATCTTGATGGCACTGTGGTCAGAGAAAATACTTTGTTTTATCTCATCATTTTAGATCTTGTCGAGGTTTGCTCTGTGGCCTAAGATGTGGTCTATTCTTGAGAACATTTCATGTGCATTGGAAAAGAATGTATATTTTTCAGTTGTTAGATGGAATGTTCTATATATGTCTATTAGTTCAAGTTGGCCGATATTGCCCTTTATGTCTTCCGTGTCTTTGCTGAGTTTCCTTCTAGATGATCTATCCTTTATGGAGAGTGGTGTGCTGAAGTCTTCTACTATTATTGTGCAACTATTTCTATCTTCAGTGCTGTTAAAGTTTGTTTTATGTACTTTTGAGTCCTGTCATTAGGTGCATAGGTGTTTATTATGGTTATGTCTTCATGATGGATCTTCCCCTTAATCATTATATAGTGTCCTTCTTTGTCTTTTACAGTGGATTTTGTTTTAAAGTCAATTTTATCAGATATTATTATTGTCATTCCTGATCTTTTTTGGTAGGTATTTTTTTGATATACTTTTTCCATTCTTTGATTTTAAATAAATTTACATCGTTGCTTCTAAGGTGTGTCCTTGTAGACAACACATTGATGTATCTTTTTTAAATTCCATTCTGTCTTTCACTCTCTGTTTATGGGTGCATTTATGCCATTTACATTCAGTGTCATTAATGATAGGTGTAAATGTATTGCTGTTATTTTGTGTTGCGTTTTTTTGTGGTTCTGACATTTTTTTTTGTTCCTCTTACTCTCCTGTGCTGAATTCCTTTTGTTGTGTTTTTTTTTTCATTTCTTTTGTTTCTATAGGCTTTTTTTTTTTAACAGAGGCTTTATTTTTTTCCTCTTTATTTTGATGAGTAGGTTTGTTAACTTCCTTTGTGGTTACCTTGAAATTTACCCTTATCTTCTTAGGTTTGAACTAGTCTATTATTTCTTGGTATCATCTTACTTTCCTCTCCATTAGAAGGTTGTATACTTACACCATTAATTCCCTCTTTTATTGTTCTGATGTTGTTGTTATTAACAGATTAACCTCTCTGGTTTCCTGTTGTAATCCTTTTGCTTTCGGATGTCCTTGAGATTTCATTTCGTAAGTTGGTATCTGTCTTGTAAGATCCTGCATCCTACATACAACCTGTAGTGTGATGTTGTTTGTTTTCAGATCAAAGAACTACTGTTAATAATTCTTGTAAGTTTGGTTTGGTTTTTACATAGTCCTTGAATTTCTGTTTTTCTGGAAATGTCCTAATTTCACAATCATATTTAAATGAGAGTTTTGTAGGTTATATTCTTGGCTGGCAATTTTTTTCTTTCAAGTTTTTATATGTATCATCCATTTGCCTTCTTGCCTGCATGGTTTCTGGCAATTAATCTGAGCTTAGTCTTATTGTTTCTCCTCTCTGTGTGACTTTCTTGTTTTTCTTTAGCTGTTCTCAGGATTTTTTGTCTTTGGTTTTAGCAAGTGTGATTGTGATATTCCTTGTATATTTTCTTTTGGTGTCTATCTTATATGGAGTTTGATGACCTTCTTGGATGATCAGCTATTCATGTTTCATGATACTGGTGAAATTTTATGTCAGCAGTTCTTCAATGATCCTCTCTGTGTTTTCTGTTTTCTCTCCCTTTTCTGGAAGTCTGATCACTTGCAGATTTCTGTTTTAAGTTGTATCACACGTAATTCTCAGGGTTTCTTCATGTTTCTTAATTCTTTTTTCTGATTTTTTCCCAAAGTTGTATCCAATTCTTTGTCTTCAATTCCACTGATCCTGTCTTCTTTCATTTCAAACCTACTCCTCAGCCCTTCTATGACACTGTTCATTTCTGAAATCTTGTTTTTCATCTTTTGGATTTCTAATTGTTGTTTTTGTACGATTTTAGTCGTGAATTTGTTTTGACTTTTTTCTTGTATTATTTTCCTGAATTCTTCCATTGTTTGTGTTTTCCATGAATTTGTCTGCATTTTCCATAAATTTGTCAATTTTTTTCCTCATTTTTGCTGCTTTTTGCTTCAACTCTTGGGTAGCTCTGAATATTAGAAATTTGAATTCCCCATTAGGTAGTTCTAGTTCCTTTTTTTCTACTGGAAATTTATCTGGTGTTTCATTTTGGACATATACTGGAACTGTTGTGCCCTGTTTTGTATGTGTTTTGATATGGTCTGCTGTCTTCAGGACATTCAGTATTTGTTTTCTTCATTTATTGATTGTAGATTTGTTTGTTTTTTACTAGTTTTTCGTTTCATTTGGTTATGTCTGTGTAGGTGGGCTGTAAATTCTTTGTAGTTTGCTCATCTGTGAGCACTATACTTTTCATCGCCCTCTCCAATAGGCAGGGTCAGTCACTCAGGTATGCAGGGAAGGTCCAGCTGAAGGGTAGTTGCTGTGATGGGTTGTTTGTGGCAAGTACTAGGGTCTACAGAGCTGGCTGGAAGTCAGTGCATTGTTGGATGTGGTAGGCCATGTCTGTGTTTGGGGGTGAGAAGTTCAGCATATGGTGCAGGGAGGTGGAAAGGAAAGGGGAGATTGTGATGTGTGGAGCTGAGATGGGTATGGGAAAGAGGGGAGAGAGGAAAGAATAACAGGAGCCAAACAGATACAAACAAACAAAAAAGAGTGCTAAGGGAGCTTACCTTTGGAGTGGAGAGATGACAGACTGAGAAATGGAGAAAAACAAAAGGGAAAAAAGACAAGAAAAGAAAAAGGGTAAAAGAAAACAATGAATAATATAAATTAGGAAAAAAAAAAAAGAAGCAAAGCAGACTCCTGGGGTCCCACTGGTGCAGCTGGGAGGACTGGGTAATTGCTCCCAGGCCATGAAGTACAGCCTGGTTAGAAGGGGTAGAGGTGTCACACAGTGCCAGGTATTCAGGAGACAGGAAAAGAAGGTAAGTATAGACAGATAAGAAACTGAGAAATGAAAAAAGACCAAAAGTGAAAAAGGAAAACAAACAAAAATACCAAACAAACAAACCAAAACAAACAAAAAAAAAAAACAAGAAAAAATAAATGTCCCCAGGGATCCCACTGCGCATCTGTGTTGATTGAGGGAGTCGCTCCAAATCTGTGTAGTACTGCCCTCTAGAAGGGGCTCCCAAGCAGAAAAAAAAGAAAACAAGTAAACAAATCAAAACAGAATAAATCAAAACAAACAAATCAAAACAGAATAAATTATAAGAAACAAACAATAATCAAAAATCCCCAGAGATCCCACCAGCATGGCGTCATGGGCTGAGAAGCAGTTCCACAGTAAAGTGGTGTTTCACAGCCTTTCAGGAAGAGGCAAAGATGGCACATGGAGCCAGGTGTTTGAGAGAAAGTAGGGGGAGGTGGTGAGAGGTATGGAACAAATCAAAAGAAGCAGAAAAAAGCAACACAAGCAACCATCAAATGGCACTCGGGGAGGTGCTTACTGTGGGCAGGTGGAATCCAAGTGGCACTGGGGTGAAGCTTGTGTTTCCCAGCTGAAACTGTGGCTGCAGGAAGCAGAGGAGGATGAGTGGAATTGAAGAAATGTGGGGGATGGGAAAGCCTATATCACTGGTTACCAATTGTTTCGTCTCCTTCTGGAAGCTCTGTGAAGCTCTTTTCTGTAATCCCTGTTCACCAATCTCCCGTAAGTGTCCAAGATGGCCCATCTGTGCTCTGTTATCTGATATGGGACCTCTGCATGTGCTTCTCCTTGCTTTCTGTTCTCTGTCAGTTTCTTATTCCATTCAGTGTTTGGCTGAGTTCTTTATCTCTTCATTTGATGCTTCGGGTTTCAGCATTGACGTTTGTCTCTGTTACACTTATTTTCTCCAATCTTTGCTGTGGAGAGACGGTGTGGTGCTTCTGTCTGTAGTGCCATGTTGCCCGGAAGTGCCTACCACTATTTTTTCAGTAAAATTTTAATAGTTAGAGAATCATGTATCCTCAATCCAACCTCTAGCTCTGTACAAATATTTCTGTGCTTTCTACACTGTTTCAATCATACTATAGTAATCAGTTCTCTCAACAGACTAATCAGTGTGTGTGATGGTTGTGTGTTTCATTCTTACCCTTTTTTCTGCCTTGCGTGGAGTAGAAATAAACATTTTGATGGGCTCTATCATCCACTTCCATTTGGGTCCTAGTGTTCTATGTCTCAGATAGTCTTTCCACCACCCATTCTTTTGTCATGGCAAGAGGAGGAAGATTCATC
Source organism: Dugong dugon (assembly GCA_030035585.1). Classification (NCBI taxonomy): domain Eukaryota; kingdom Metazoa; phylum Chordata; class Mammalia; order Sirenia; family Dugongidae; genus Dugong; species Dugong dugon. Next base: position 26,805,284 of record CM057478.1, on the reverse strand, counting down.
CATGACTTTATAATCTCCTTCATTCTCTATTAAATGAAACAACAAACCACTTTGTCTCCTCCGTGTCTGCTGTCTCATTTTATTTCTCTTCATTCTCAGTGCCACCAACCAAGGTCAGGCATTGAGCACCACTACATAGAATACTCTGTACCCTGCAAACTCCGCACCCTCCCAGTGTTTTCCAGGGACTTGCAGTTGTGATTTCCCCATCCCACCCACTTTTTCTAATAAGTATTTCAGAGAGGACAGCTACTTCTCCTGGTGCCACCTGAGTACACAGTGTGGGGGTAACCAGTGTTCTGATATTAAACTCCAAAACCCCAATGCTTTTGCACAGTCTCAGAAAACTCTGAAACATGTCTCGGAAGTGAATGAATCGTCAAAAGTTTGATTAATTTCTGTTGTTTTTTCCTCTCTTTCTCTCTCTCTCTCCACACACACACATATATATATATATATATATGCACATACATGTATACACATACATATATATACATATACATATATGTGCATATATGTATGTTCATACATACATATACCCATATGAATATATGTATAAGTATACATATATGTATATGTATATATGTACATGTATAAAATATGAATACATATATGTATATATAATATGTGTGTATATATATTTATATAAGTATATATATAAAATAAAGGAGCCCTGGGGGCACAAATTTCTAAGTTCTCAACCACTAACTTTCAAGTTGGTGGTTCGAACCCACCCAGCTGCTCATCAAGAGAAAGACCTGGGGATCTATTTCCTTAAAATGACAACCAAGAAAATCCTATGGGGTCGTTCTACCCTGTCACATGGGTTTGCAATGTGTCAAAATCAACTCAATGACACCTAATAACACCATACATTGAATATATTTAATGACATTAAAGATATTTTTTATTTGAATAATTGGTATAATTGACAAATTGTTTAGAAATAAATGCATTTTTACCTTTAAAGTTTATAACTGAAAAAAGAATAATATTTATATTCAGTTATAGAAAAGTATGTATTTAAATATATTTGTTAATTAGAGTTTTAGTAGACAGACATACAAATGGAAGTACATAATTTTGGATTACTACCTCACATGATAAACACAAATTCAAATAGATTAGTTGGAATAATATTGAAAGAATGTGTGTGATGTGTGAAGGGATATGTTTTAGTTTTTGCCTGTGCACTTGTACGTGTCAGTGCTGGGGATGTGTGTGTTTTTGCCTGTGTGTTTGTGTGTGATTATAATGTTTTATAATATACTGCAAACCTCTCTGAATAAATACCATTTTAATTTTTGACATCTCTAAAAGATAATTAAACCAAACCATAAAAAAATATATTTTGAATGGCAATGTTATGATGTCTAATGCATATAGAAAATTTTATTATTAAAGAACACAATACCTAATTTTGTTTTTAAAAGACTCCTGAAAGAAAAAAGTTAATATTCAATTATCAGAATATCAGTACAAAATTCCTAAACACATAATACACTTATCCTCACTGCTGATCATTAAAAACCTAAGTATGAAATTTGATCTGATAAGATAAAATAACAAGTTTATCATCGTTGCTTTAAGTAGTAGCTAACTTTTACAACAATTAAAATGAGAAAAACAATGGTAAATCCCCCCTTCATTTTCTTGCTTCTGCCTGAAGAAGTTCTTTAATCAGTTTTGGAAGAGTGAATGAGACTGATGTCAGTCCATCTCCACATTTTTAGGACAGAGTTCCACATATATAGATTTTCCTTCAAATTCTGGGGTAAAATTCCACTCATGGCCTGTTAAGTTTAATAGATCTCTCATCAGATAGGACTAGAGGTCTCTGAGGAAGAGAGCTCTGTGACCTAGAAGACAACATAGTTGGGTCTTCTCCAGTGCCTGGTGACAGCACCCCAAGGTCAGTGCCTCAGATATCAGACCTGGGCCTATGGTGATGGTTCTGACTGCACATGACTGACAGGGACCCAGGTGTCCTATTGCAGGCAAAACTGGAAGAATTGGGCCCAGGACTGGTGAAGCCCTCTCAGGGCCTCTCTCACACCTTCCCTGTCTCTTGATTATTCATCACAGCCAGTGGTTACTTTGCGCTTTGTGTTTGCCAGCCCCTGGGGAAGGGGTGATAATGGATAGGGGAAATAGGTTATTATGGATTCACATAATACAATCCATTCTTCCAGAGGCACAGATCCATCCCCAGAGACACGCCCAATGTCACAGATTGAATTATGTCCCCCCAAAAATGTGTCTATCAGTTTGGTTGGGCCATGATTCCTGGTAATGTGTGATTTTCCTATATGTTGTAAATCCTGTCTCTGTGATGTTAATGAGGGAGAATGGGTGGCAGTTGTGTTACTAAGGCAGGACACAATCTACAAGATTGGATTTTGTCCTGAGGCAATCTCTTGAGATATATAAAAGACAGAAGTGAGCAGAGAGACAGGGGGACCTCATACCATCAAGAAAGAAGTGCGGGGAGCAGAGCACGTCCTTTAGACCGGGGTCCCTGTGCCGAGAAGCTCCCAGTCTGGGGGAACACTGATGAGAAGGCTGAGAGAGAGAAAGCCTTTCCCAGGAGCTGACACCCTGAATTTGGACTTTTAGCCTACTTTACTGTCAAATGCTGATTATTAATCAGTTCACCATCACAGAAGAATTAGAAAGAAACAAGTAAATGATGGAAGTGCTCCATAAGTAGCACTGAGTGCCAGAGATCAGTTTTTTGCAACCACATATTCCTTCATTATTGACACACTTGAATCTTGCATGAAGAGATGGCCAAGAGTGTATGAAGTTCTTTCAAATAGATTTCCTTTCTAAACAATGTGGATATACCTGATGAAGCATGCATGAGGACAGCCATGAAATTTGCGCAGGTTTATCTTGTTGACTTAAATACAGACTTTTTACAGAGAAGTGCAACAATTTCATTCTTACATGAGACTTAAGTTTACAGATTCAGGAAAGACATACTTTACTCATATAGGCATGTGTCATTTCATAATAGAAGATAAAATAGAATGTTTATTTCCCAATGTTGAAATTTCTCAGTGCATACTCCTGACCTTAATGATTACAAACTACACAACAGAATGCCCATTTTTGTCCCTAAAGTGACTCAAAAACTCTCAGCGTACAATAATGATTCAAAAAAGATAAGATTCATTATCCTTATTATGTATGGAAGTGAGTATTATTTGGCAGCTTAATTATGATGAAATCAATGAAGAATTTGTAAGAGTAAAGAATAGAAATGTTTTTATTTATAACATGTTAAAGATGAAAGATCTATCTAAAAAAGTAACTTGTAATATTTTCCTGATCATTAGATGTTTTTTCTTTTATAGCACCTTTCAATTTGATCTTTTATATTTATAGTATTTATTAGGAAACAAGCATTAAAACTGAACTATGAGCCATTTAAAGCAAAATTGGTGAAATCCAATTTTTCATTGTTGTAGATCAACAGAATTTTACGTTGATTGTTGAAACAACTAAGTTCATTGACTCATTTTCTTTGTTGTAGAATATGTGGAATATTCTTTTTGTAGAAAATGTGGTACTTCGTAAACATCTTAGTACCATGCAGCCACTAAAAATTTTATAATCCAGTTGATCTTATTCTGTTAAAATGGGAAATGTACTTTTCTGTTCAATCACTAATATTATAGTTGCATTTAAAAAGAAGTTATATCATGGATAGCTAAGACACACACACGTATATATACCTGCATATATATAGATGTATATATAACTCACACATCCTGTTCAAATGCATTGATAAGCAGAGGAGGGGGAACCACACCAGAGTTTCAGGCCCTCACATGCCTTAATCAGGACCTGTCTGGACAGAAGGGGGCTCTCAGGACCCACAGAGCAAAGGGACCCCACTCAGAGCAGGTTTAGGTGGAGATAGTTTTCTGTCAGGATCTGTATTTTTTCTCTGCCACGATTTAGAAAAAGAAGAAGAAATTGATTAGTACTCAATAAAAAGATGAAAATTCAACAAAATTAAAGGAAAGTTTCAATAGATATGTCATTAAAGGATATTCAAGAATGGCAAATAAACACTCAAAATCTTAAACATAGAATTATTATTATTATTATAATCAAAATAATTGAAAATGTGTATTCAAACACTTTGACACAAATATTCAGATCAGCACTATTCACAACTGCCAAAGGTGGAAACAACCACAATGTCCCCCACCTGATGTGTGGATAAACAAAATATTGTCTATCCATACAATAGAATATTATTCAATTATAAAAAGAAATGAAGTATGGATATCTGCTATAGCATCGATGAACCTTGAAAACAGTATGGAAGTGAAAGAAGCCAGGCTCAAAAGACCACATTTTGCATGATTCCATTTATACGAAATGTCCAGAAATGGTAAATCCACAAAAAGCAGATTAGTAGGATGGAGTAATGGAGACTGACTGCTTAATAAACATCGAGGATCCTTTTTGTGTGATGTGATGGTTAAGATTGTGTGTCAGCTTGGCTGGGACATGATTCTCAGTGTTTTAATGTAATCACTCCTATGAATGAATATACTTTGAGTAGCCAATCAGATGAAAGGGAGTCTCCTTGGGGGTGTGGCCCTCATCTGAATATAAGCAGACTTTCTGGCTTTTTGCTGTCACTGGATCTTGCGGCTGTTTCCTGTCATCTCATCTCCCGTTCTTGGGACTTGAGCTGTCAGCTTTTCTGCCGAACCTGGGATTCGTCGATCTGCACAGCCTGTGAGAGGGAGCCTTGGTCTCCAACCTGCCAATCTTGGGCTTGCCAGCTTCTGCGGTTGTGTAACTTACCAGAGGCCTCTACCTTGATCCATGGACTTGGGACATTCTAGCCTCTACAGTCAAGTGAGTTTTTTCCTTGATATAATCTCTCTATATATATATATTTATACACTTTACTGGTTTTGCTTCTCTAGAGACCCCAGCTTAAGACATGTGATATGAATATTTTGGCCCTAGATGGAGGTGATATTTACACAACATTGTGAATCTAGTAAATGTTGACTCAATTGTGCACTTTTATATTGTTAATTTTATGTTATGTTAAATTCACTTAATAAAAATAAATTTAAAACAAGTTAGGCCTGTCCACATGTAGATTAAAAGGCTCATGAGAAGCATAGAAAACATTTTTAGAAATGCAGTAAATTTAGTGTGTGTATATGTACACTCAAATGATAAAATATAAAGAGTGCATGGATTTCTGGTGGTTGCTGTTCCAGTGAGGGAAGGGCTGTGATTGGAATGAGGCATGTAGAGGGCCCAAAGAGGAGTGGGCCAATTACTATCACAGAACCTGGGTAGAAGATACAAGGAGATCAGTCTATAGTGATTCACTTAACTTTATAATTGCTTGCTTCTCTGTTCACACAGTTAAGAAAAAAAAAAGTAAAATTAAAATAAAGCAGAAGAAATTGCTGCATTTGTCAAAGAGCTATCCATGAATTCACCCTCACCCTCTATTCTACTCCCACCCAAGTCTCAGCAGAGGGACTTAAGATGAATGACTTGAAATTGTCTAAACACTGAGAGATAATATCCCAGATTTTTAAATTTTGCTATATGACTTTCCATTAATAAATTACATCTAACTTCTATAGGAATATTAATGCAATAAGCTAAAATAAAATATGGAGAAATTATTTGGGGATTTTTTTTTACATTTTATTATGATCCATAAGTTAAACATGTACACCGATTTTCCATAAATCCAAGACACCAAACAATGTATCACAGTCTGTGGATCTTGCCCTAAACATCACTGGTGCCCAGGATGCTTCCTCTGTGAGCCTGGATTGCAAGGAAACAGCCTTGGCCCTGAAGGAGACTAGGAGTGGTCTGGCCTCAAGTTGGTCCTCATGATCCTCTAATTAAAGGACCAGCCCAGATGCAGGTGCAGAAGGAGGAAGGGGAGGGGCTTCCCTTTAGAGTCTGTGGCTTCCTTTCCTGGAATACCTCCTAAGGAAATGAGCTTTCAGCTCTGTGTTGTCCTAGCTTATTCAATTTTCAAGGACAAGTTGAATCTTCACCATTTAAACATGTGAGGCAGATTAAAGAGCCTATCCCAGAACAAGAACTTAGAACAGACCTTAAGTGTTATTTATCTTATTTTATCTCTTTTAAGTAGATTACTTATACTATTCTTTAACTTGTTTTTATTGTCTGCCATAAAGTTTACAATATACATTTTTAACTAATCCGAGTCCACCTTCAAATAGCACTCTCTCTTTATGTATGGAGGAGGTACCACACAACAGAATATTCTTGATTCCTTCCTTCCTTCCTGTATAACAATAACGTCATCATTAATTTCATATGTCCATGTGCTCTAATCATCTGACAAGTTGTTACTATCATTGCTTTAACAGACTGTTATCATTTAGATCAACTAAATATAAGAAATAAAATATTTTATTTTAGCTTTATTTATTCCTATTCTGAAACTCTTCCTTTTTATAGATAGGTGTTTCTGATCTATATAATTTTCCATTTTTCTGAATAATATCTTTTAACATGTCTTTCAGGGAAGGTCTTTTAGTAACTGATTCCTTACATTTTGTTTGCCAAAGGTGGTCTTCATTTCTCCTTCACTATTGTAGGATACTTTTTCTGAATGTGCAATTCTAGGCTGGCATTGGTTTATTTTCCAACCCTTTAAATATTTCACTGCATTCTTTTCTTGCTTTCATGATTTGTGTAATTCTTATTCTTTTTTTTCTATAGTTAAAATTTCTCCTTTTTTGTCTGTTTTTTAAGTCTAGCTTTGTCACATTTTTCTGCAGTTTTTATATGATATGCAGAATGTATTTTGTTTGTTTTGATTTCTTGTGCTTTTGTTGTTGTTGAAGTGATAATGATGATTCTGTTTGGTGTTCTGTGATCTTTGGTTTAGTGTTTGCTATTAATTTTGCAAAATTCTCAGCTATCATTACTTCAAATGATTCTGCTCTATCTTCTTCTGATATTTTAGTTACACATATGATACATCTTTTGAAGTTGTCCTTCTGAAATTTTGAAATTGCCCCATAGTTCTCAGATGTTCTGTTCTTTTTTTTTCTCTTTTCAGCTTGTAAAGTTTCTACTGACCTATCTTCAAGTTCACTGAGTTTTTCTGAAGCCTCCCTTGTTCTACTGATGAACCAATCAAAAACATTCTTCATTTTTCTTATACTGTGTTTGACTTCAGCAATTCTTGTTGAGTCTTTCTTATAGTTTTCATTCCTATGCATACATTATCCATCTGTTTTTGCATGTTCTCTATTTTTTCCTTGAGTGTCCATGACATATTTTCATATTTGTTTTTTGTAGTTCCCTGAGTGATAATTTAAAAATTTGAGTTTTGTCTACATGTGCTTCTGATGCTTGTGTTCTCTCTTTTTTTCTTTTTAGCAAGATTTATGTTTTTTGAAGGTAGAAATAATGTGCCAGGTAATAGAAACTGAGATAAATAGACCTTAAAGACCTTTACTGTGAGGATCTATGATGATCTGGCAGGAATTGGACTATATTCAATGTATGCTATATCTCTCTTTTTGACTTTGGGCTTCTCTAACTGTTGCTTCTCAAAGATGCTGTGTCTTGCATATTTTAAAGCAGAAATCCACTATTGTTATACTGAAACTCTGTATGAGAGTAAGGTGTGAGGACAAGGAGTGTTCTATGTAATCTTATGACTATATCTGAATGTTTTATTAGGCCTGTGTCTTGTGGGTCTGTGACTTTACCAAGCGTTTTCTAGTTGTACAGATTATTGCCCCCTGTCTCCAGCTCCCTTAATTTGTTGCAGCATCATCAATGTATTCCCTTGAGCCTCTGACTCATGTTGGCTATGTCTATCCTCCTTAGTTGATACAAGAAGACTGTGAGGAGCTGTGGTTAGGATGGATTCCCTTCCCCAAGCTAAGATAAGTCTCTGGAAAAGACCTTTCTGTAGAGGTAATCTTTGATATGAAGGAAACTCTGGATTCATTTCACAAAAATGACACTTCCTGTCCCTCTGCCAGAACCACAGGGGGAACTTATTTATGCTAACAGGAGAACCTTGTTCTAGAGGGAAAAACAAGTGTGGGGCTCCACTTTTGACTGTGACCCCAAGAGTTTCTCACTCTCATAGTAGTCTACACTCAGCCTCCAGCAATTCATCAAGATCTCATTATCTCATTTAAGTGTCCCCTCGCATATAGAGGATGATGAGCTGTAAGAATAATTTTAGCCCACACTCTCCAGGATGTGGTGGTAGAGTGGATGGAGAAGGTGAAGCCACTGGCAGTGTCTTCTGGAGGAGACAACAAATGCATTATGGAAATCATTGGAAATGTGAGGAGGAGAGAGGAACTGTAGTCAAACTGCAGGTTCACATGGACTGGTTTTGAATATATCAAGGACTTTCAGAAGAGTGAACAAATTAGTCTTGGAGGAAGTACAGCCAGAATGTTTCTTATAAGTGAAGATAGATGTCACCAAATGGTAATTTTAGTTCAGTTTTCTAAATTATATATCATAACTTTATATAGACCTGACATTATTTGTAAGACAATTTGCCAATTCTTTGAAGCTGGACAAGTTTGTTTATATAGCAATCATGTAAATTAATGATATTTATTTGGTTAAATATGACTTATAATGATAAAACTAATATTTACTGATCTTTTAAGATTTTTTTGCTTGCTTTTGTATGGTTTTTGAATAGCTTTGGATAGTTATTTTTTGTTGTTGTTTTTTGGAACTTTCATTGGTTACTTTTAATTTTTGCTTTGTTTTAATTGTTATTTTCTTTTGTTGGTTGGATTTTTAGCAAGGATAAGAAATCAACAAAAATAATTGTAAGATTAAACTGTTATCCTTATATAAATTATTATCTGGAAAATTAAAAAGGAAGACCAAAGAAGGTTAACATATTTGAATTATGGTGTGGGGTAGAATAGTGAATATGTCAAGGACTGACAGGATAATGAATAAATTAGTTTTAAAGGGAATACCGCAAGACTGCTCCTTAGAAATGAGGAAGGTGAGGCTTTATCTTGCTTATTCAGAACAGGACATCAGGAGGACAAATCAATGGAGAAGGACCTCAGAGTAGGCAATGTAGAGGGTTAGCAACAAAGAGGGAGGCACTCAATGAGATAGACTGATGCTGTAGCTGCAAAAATAGTCTCAAGCATAACAGTGATTATGATGATGGTGCAGGATTAGACAACGTTTTCTTCTGTTGTATGTAAAGTCTCTATGAGTTGGAGCTGAACTTGACAGTATCTAACAACAACAGCAAGGAAGAAACACCAGAATAAAATTAAAATCCCAGATATAAACCTATATATCTATGGTCAGTGGAGTTTCTACAAGAGTGTTAAATCCATTCAATGAAGGATCTTATCAAAAAAATGGTGCTGGGAAAATTGTATGTCCACATGCAGAAGAATAAATTAAGATCCATACTTTACATCATACAAAAACTAAAAGAACTAAATCCATTGCTGTCGAGTCAATTCCAACTCATCAGTCAGAACAAACCCAGACCATCAACTGCTCATATGAAACTTCAAGTTTAGAACAAGTCCAGGAGAACAAAGTACAACCTTGAGTATATCCCTCCTGAATTTATAGACCAGCTCAAGAATAGATCTGACACGTTGAACACTAGTGACCAAAGACCAGGCAATCTGTGGAATGACATCAAGAATATCATACATGAAGAAAGCAAGAGGTCCTTAAAAAGACAGGAAAGAAAGAAAAGACCAAAATAGATTTCAGAAGAGACTCTGAAACTTGCTCTTAAAGGTTGAATAGCTAAAGCAAAAGGAAGAAATGATAAAGATAAACAGGTGAACAGGAGATTTGAAAGTGCTGTTTGAGAAGACAAAGTAAAGTATTATAATGACTTGTGCAAAGATCTAGACATAGAAAACCAAGAGGGAAATCAAGCTCAGCATTTTTCAACCTGAAAGAATGGAATAAAAAAATTTGAGCCTCAAAATGCAATATTGAAGGATTCTATGGGCAAAAAGTTGAACGACACAGGAGGACTGAAGTCCAGCGCCCATATGCCCACAATGCCCCTAACTCAGGAAGCTAGACTAGGGATTCGGAGCGTAGCTGAGCCTAGCCCGGGTCCTGTACTGGCATGGTAGTGACCCTGGATCCCTCACCACGTTCTCGCATCGTGCTTCATGGATTGGACCCCGGGATGCTGGATGTCTCTGCTGGGGCGTCTCTCTAGAGGAGAGGAAGCAGTTAGCTGTGAACCTCACTCATGTCCTGGTGCTCTACTGTTTTATCCTGGATTCCTACAACATCTCCTGGTTTCCTCGGCTGTAAAGTGGATTGCTGTCTGAAGAATCATTATGAAGAATAAATGAGATAATGCATAGCAATTTTTACAGACCCCCAAACCTGGAAGTCATCCTTGATTCAGCTCTTTCCTTCACTGATCTACAATACAGTCCTTCAACGTGTCCTGTTGACTCCACCTCCAGACTAGATATCAAATTCATCCACTTTGCTAAATCTTTATTGCTACCACCCTGTGCCAAGCCACCATTATCTCTCCCCTGGACTATTATAATAGCATCCTAACTGATCTGTGTTTACTTCTGCCCCTCCATAACCAATTCACACAGAAAACAGATTGATCTCTTTAAAATGTAGCTATAAAGCCCCACATGATCTAGCCTCTTCATCCCCATCACATTTCATCCTCTCTCACATTCACTGTGCTTCACCTACACTGGCCTAATTTCTGAATTTCACAGTAGGCCGAGCATCTGGGCCTTTGCAGCTACTGCTCTGCCTGGAAGGCTTTCCCTCCACAGCAAAGCAAATAACACAATGGTTAAGGGCAAAGACACTAGATTCAAACTGGTTTCAAATCCCAGTTGTGCTACTTGCGACCTTTTTTATTTGGACAAGTTACATAATTGCTGTGCCTCAGTATACTGACCTGTAAAATGGAGGATAGTAATAGTACCTACCTTATAGGGTTGTATTGAGGATGAAATGTATTAATACATGTAAAATATTTAGAACAGTACCTGACATATTAAAGTATTACATAAGTGTTTGCAAAAAAAAAAAAAAAAAGAAACAAGAAGCAGCAAAAGAAGATGGAAAGATTACACAAAGTCACGGTACCTAAAAGAATTGGTCAATGTTCAGCAATTTCAGGAGGTAGCATATGATCAAGAACCAATGGTACTGAAGGAAGAATTCCAAGCTACATTGTAGGCACTGGCAAAAAACAAGTCTCCAGGAATTGACAGAAGGTCAATAAAGATGTTTCAACAGATGGATGCAGCACTGGAAGTGCTTACTCATCTATGCCAAGAAATTTGGAGGACTGCTACCTGACCAACCTACTGGAAGAGATCCATATTTATGCCTATTCCCAAGAAAGGTGATCCAACATAATGTGGAAATTATCGAACAATATCATTAATATCACATGCAAGTGAAATTACGCTGAACATAATTCAAAACTTTAATAGCAGTACATCAATAGGGAACTTCCAGAAAATCAAACTGGATCCAGAAGAGGACATGGAATGTGGGATATTACTGCTGAAGTAAAATGGATGCTGACTGAAAGCAGAGAATACCAGCAAGATGTTTACTTGTGTTTTCTTGACTATGCAAAGGCATTTGACTGTGTAGTTCATAACAAATTATTGATAACATTCTGAAGAATGGAAATTCCAGAACTATTAATCGTGCTCATGAAGAACATGTACATACACCAACAGATTTGAACAGAACAAGAGGTTACTGTATAGTTTAAAATCAGGAAAAGTGTATGTCAAGGTTGTATCTTTAACCATACTTATTCAGTCTGCATGCTGAGTTAATAATCCGAGAAGCTGGACTATATGAAGAATTCAACATCAGAATTGTAGGGAGACTCATTAACTACCTGCTATATGCAGATGACACAACCTTGCTAGCTGAATGTGAAGAGGTCTTGAAGCACCTACTGACGACGATCAAAGATTATAGCCTTCAGTATGGATTACACCTTAACATAAAGACAACAAAAGTCATCACAACCGGATCAATAAGCCACACCATGATAAACGGAGAAGACATTGAAGTGTCAAGGATTCCATTTCACTTGGATTCATAATCAATGTCCATCGAAGCAGCAGTCAAGAAATCAAATGATGTATTGCATTGGGCAAATATGCTGCAAAAACACTTCTTTAAAGTGTGACAAAGCATAGATGTTACTTTGAGGACTGTTTTAGTTATGTAGTGCTGATATAAGAAAAATAACACAAGTCGAATGAATTTTGCAAACAGAAATTTATTTTCTCACAGTTTAGGAGACCAGAAGTCCGATTCAGGGCGCCAGCTATATGGAAGGCTTTTTCTCACTGTCAGGTCTGGGAGAGGTCCTTTTCATTTATCTTCTTTTCTAGGGGTTTCTCGGCAGGGACCCTGGTCCAAATGACACTCTCCACTTCTGGCTATTCTGGCTTGGTAGTAATGAGGTCACTTTCCTCTCTGCTAGCTTCTCTCTTTTATATCTTAAAAGAAGTTAGTTCAATATACAACCTAATCCTGGAAATTGTTTTCTGCCTCATTAACATAGCGGCTTCTAATCCTGCCTCATTAACGTCATGGAGTAGCAGATGAGGAAATAGCAGACAATATACAATACTGGGACAAACAGTTTTGGGTGACAATTCAATCCATAATACCATCTAAAATATAAAATTTCAACAATATTGAGAATTGAGTATTTTGAGAAACTGGAACCCTCATAAATTGCAGGTGGAATATATAATAGTACTTTGGAAAAGAGTTGAGCAGTTTGTTTTAAAAAGTAAACATGTACTTATGATATAGCCCAGAAATTATACTCCTACGTATCTATTCAACAACAACAAAAAATAATAAATCCACAAAAAATCTTTGATGCAAATGCTCATAGCACATTATTCACAGTAATCTAAAACCAGTAATCATCCAAAAGTTGATCAAGCAGTGAATATTAAATCAATGTGCACTATAAGCGTACGGTAAGATACTATTCATCTTATAAATAAACTCCAGGGCAAGGAAGGAGCAGGCATTTTCCATAATGTAGTTTGCAGGTGGTACACGTCAACGGTCCCAGGTGGCTTGATAACTCTGCTGAGGCATTGTTTGGGTTTGGTCTTGTGTCTTTCATACAACTGTGTGTCTTGATCTGCTCACCTCTGGATAACAAATGGGAACTTGAGGGAAAGATGGATAGTGATGAAAGTAGTAACTAGAGTCAAACCTTCATGTTTTGAGCCTTTTGTCTCATACAAGTGCTACAGTTTCTGTGGGAGGCAGGATGTGACCAACAGAGTGAAACACTGTAGCCATGTTATGGGAAACTCTGGATAGAATGGTCATTTGATTAAGAGGGACATTGTGCGGCACAGCTTGGGTGATCTTATTCTTCCCCCACTGGCTTTAACACTCTGCATGAGGGAGGTCTGTAAACATAAGTGTCTCCCGCTTGTGCCACTCACATCCATTTTTAAAAATATGTTATTATCACTCACTGGCTTGCACTTTAACTGGTTTGTGAATTGACCCTGTGGATATCCATCTGGTGAAACCTCAAAAAGTGGGATAATCCTGCATTCCACTCAAAGTCTGAAAAAAAATAATCTGGCGAGCATTGCTTCAGTAGTCCTTGGCACAGGACGGGGGAGAAAATGGATCCTTCATTGATGGTGACATGAGGGTACTCCGTGCTCTGCAAACTCTACTCTGTAAACACTGCTCTACATTGGGCATGGAAAACTTACCTAGAGAGGAGTGTGGAAAATGAGCTGGTGCGTTCACAGAGCCAGAAGGGATGGACTAGCTCTGAGAAGGACAGAGGATCTCCTTAATATGAGCACTCTTGTCCTCAACTCCAATCCACCTGTGCTCTGATCCCCTCTAGAAAGCCTGAGTCTGTAGTTCTGTGTGCACTGTGGAGACTTTTGTCACACAATTGAGATTCCCCACTCACCACTGCTGCTGGCATTACCCAGGTCTGCATGTTGATCTGGAAATGAGTGTTCATTATGCAAACTGATGATAGATTCAGATTCTAAAGTGTCTATAATGTAAAGCCTGGAAGCCGATGATGGCAGCATGTTTAATATTGAATTCATAGAACTTCAATTCCAATTGCCATGGTCTCTTTTTAGAAGAATTTTACTTGACTGAGATGAGTTCATTCTCTTACCTGCTGGAAGTGTGTGAGCAGGGTCTGTAACAAACTGGTCCTTGCACATACCATGTCCCCCTTCCCTGTAGGTCACCCATTGATGCCTTTGAATTATGGTATTGACAAAGAGTATGGAATGGACTGCCAGAAGAAATAACAAGTATGTCTTGGAAGAATTATAGCCAGAATGCTCCTTAGAAGCAAAGATGGCAAGATTTTGTCTCACATACTATGGACATGTTATCACAAGGGACCAGTCCCTGGATTAGTACATCATGCTTGGTAAAGTAGAGGATCAGCAAAAAAGAGGAAGTTCCTCAACGAGATGGATTAACACAGTGGCTGCAAAAATGGGCTTAAGCATAGCAACTACTGTGAGGTTGGCACAATACTAGGCAGTGTTCTTCTGTTGTACATAGGGTCTCTGTGAGTCATAACTGACTTGACAGCACCTAACAACAATGACAATATTGCACTCTGAGGATATACAACAGAGTTTTTATTAATTCTTATTTCAAAGGTCATCTTTCTTCCTGGGCCTCCTCTGTTTGCTTCTTTTCTTGTGCTCCTTTCATTTCCCTGAGAAGAATGTCCTAGTGTGGGGCCACTGAGGGCTGGAGGGTGGCAACCTTCATCGAATTGGGCCTCCCTAACAAACAATTCATATATACAGATAAACACAACCTTCACGAAGCTGCAAGGCACCCGCCTCCTCTCCCAGTGTGCATCCCATGTCCACGATGCCTTTGGGTCAAGTCTCAGGCAAAGCGACCCTACTTACCCAATTTCCACGTGGCCCACATGGGCAGCACAGGCTGTGTTTACTCAGACTTCAAATGTGGCCTTTTAGATCTCAGAGAACATGAGATCCACAAACTGCTTCAAGGCCTTTTCCATAAATGCAGGTGTTTAGCCGTGTCTCCTCCAGGTCAACCCAGCAAAGCTTGTGCTCCATCACCACACAACCCCTCCTCAGACACGGGAATAACTAGGCCTCTGTGCCTGAGGGGCTACCTGGACCACTGGCCACCACTCCTCAGAGGACACAGCCAGTTCCAAACTCCAAGGGACTGTGAGAGACCAGGCATTCCCTTCACCATTATGTTCATCCCTGGTCTATCACTTAGGTCCGGCCTGCTTTTGAAAGGACAAGGCATCCTTCTGGTACTCTCTTCACTTCTGAAGGGTAGTTTAGCTGAATACACAATTCTAGCTTGTTGTATGTTTGTTTCTTTGTTTTCCAACACTTCATTTCAATCCAATCTCTCCCTGCTTGCATGGTTTCTGATGAGAAGTCTTTCTCTAATTCCTATGCATGTTCTTTTACTGGTAAGCTTTGTTGTCTTTGTTTGCTTTCTAAATGTAGATTTTCAAGATTTTCTTCAGTTTGACTATCATATACTTAGATGTGTTTTCTTTGGTTTGTCACGGTTTCTTTGTTGTGGTTTATTCTGTTTGTCGTTCTGTTATCTTCTATGATCTCTTGTTTTCTGTATTTTATAAATTTGTGAAAATTCCTAACTATTATTATTTCAAATAATTCTGTTGTCTATTCTTCTGGCAATCTAAATACACATATTACATCTTTTGAAATTGGTCCACAACTCTTGGATGTTCTGTTCTCTTTTTTACTTCTGGGAAGATATGGACCTCATCCACAAGTGTGGCTCTTCCTCTTCCTGGTGGCAACTTCCAAAGTCTAGTGTCTCAGGGATTCAGACGCGAAGATCTGAGGATTTCAGTCTGAGCACATGACTCACTGTGCTCCTTTTTATCACCAGGAGTTCTGTCCCAGGTGCAGCTGCAGGAATCTGGCTTAGGGCTGGTGGAGCTACTGAAGGCTCTGTCCCTCACCGGTGCTGTCTCTGGTTAATCCATCACCAGTAAATTGTGCTAGAGTTGCATTTGCTGGATCCCAGGGAAGGTGCTGAAGTGTGTGATATTAATGATATTGTTAGATAATTTCTGCATTCTGTTGGATTATCTTTCTTCGGAAAGGGCTCAAATATGTATCACTTCCAGTCAATTGGCCAGGTAGCCGTCTTTCAAATTTCTTGGCCCAGATGAGTGAGCACCTCCAGCACTGCATCTGTTTGTTGAAACATCTCACTTGGTATTCTGTCAATTCCTGCAGCCTTGTTTTTCTTCAATACCTCCAGTGCAGCTTGGACTTCTTCCTTCCAAACCGTCAGTTTTTTTTTTAATAATATTTTTATTGTTCTTTAGGTGAAGGTTTACAGAACAAATATTTTCTCATTAAACAGTTGGTACACATATTGTTTTATGACATTGGTTAACAACCCCAAGACATGTTAACATTCTCACTTCTCAGCCTTGGAGGACACTTTTATTTATTTATTTTTGTGAAAATATATATAGCCAAAGATACACCATTTCAAAACTTTCTACATGTATGATTCAGTTACGTCAATTATGTTCTTCCAATTTTGCTGTTTTCTCACTTTAGATGAAGCTTTACAGAACAAAATAGTTTCTCATTAAACATTTAGTACACATATTGCCCTATGAAAATGTTTAAGAACCCCACTACCTGTTAACACTGTCCTTACTGAACCTTGGGTTCCCTATCACCAGCTTTCCTGTCCCCTTGTACCTTCTAGTCTTTGTCCCTGGACTTCTGTGCCTCATTAGTCTTGTTTTGTTTTATGGAGCTGTCCAAAACCATAGGTTCTTGATCATATGCTACCTCTTGAAATGCTTGAACGTTGACTAATTTTTTTTTTCGGAAGTAGACTGCCAATTCTTCTTCTTAGTCTGTCTTATTCTGGAAGCTCTTCTGTAACCTGTCCACCACGAGTGACCCTGCTGGTATTTGAAATACCACTGACAAAGTTCCAGTATCACAGCAACATGTAAGCCACCACAGTACCACAAACTGACAGACGTGATCAAGGAAACTGTCATACATGCCTACCGCTTATCTCGTTCACATCCGCTCACATAATGCCCCTTTACTACATAATAACTTTTTAAAATAGCAATAAGGAAAACCCAGCTCAGCACAGGCTTCATGGTGACTCATCTGAATGGTGCCACCTGATAAATCCCAGGGCAGGGGCTCCTGTCCTGGAACTTCATGGTTGGTGCTGGGCTGGTTTTCATCATCAGAGGAAGGGGATTTATTTGCTTGTCTTCCTACTATACAGCAATATGTGCAGTTGGATGACTTATGAGACTGCAGTACCCCAGAGCAAAAATCACTGTCCCGAAGGAGTTAAAGTCACAATGATATCATTTGGAATTTTGTTTGTTTGTTTGTTATCTTGTAATTGCACTGTGCTATGGTTAGCTTTGTAAGGAACTGTCGAACTCCTCTCCAAAATTGTTGTAACATTCTGCATTGCCACTAGCAATGAATGATTGTTCTTGTTGCTTTACATTTTGCCAGCAATTGATATTGTCTTTTTTCTTCATTATTTTAACAATTCTAATAAATGTGTATTGATATCTCATTGTTGTTTTAATCTGCACATCTCTAATGAAGAGCAACATTGTACATTTTTCATATGCATATTTGCTATCTGTATATATTCTCAAGTGAGTTTTCTGTTCATATCTTTTATTCATTTTAAAAAATTGAGTTGCTTTCTGTCTTATTGTTGATCTTATAAATTATTTGACCGTTTTAGATACTATTCCCCTATCAGATATGTGTTTACACACTTATTTCTCTCATTATTTGACTTGTCTTTTGATTGTCTTAGTAGCATTTTTCACAGAGCAAAGGTTTATAATTTTAATAAAGTCCAACTTAGCAATAATTTCCCTCATGGATATAGTTTTATCTGAATCGAGTAATTTTTCATGATTCTTTTTTCCTCAAAGTGGTATTTCAATATTTACATTCTCTCTTCAGTACTAATTTAGCTTTGGGTACTAATTTTAGGCAGAGACCCTCATTGGGGTAAAGGACTGACCACTTCCACATGGGAAAGTATGTGACTGTCTGAGTGAAGGGGGGTCTATGAAGGGACAGTTATGTCTGTCTGAGGGACTGTGCTCAGGTGGGGATAGTATGAACTTGTCTGAGGGGAAGGGAGTGTGAACGGACAGTGCATGCTTGTCTGAGGGGAGAGAGCATGAGCTCTGCACAGAGTATATGAAAGCTGGTGTTTCTTTTTGTGGGAGGTGAATCCCAGTCATAGAGTTGGTGAGAATACTCAGAATATTCTGTTTGTCAAGAGGAAAAACATGTCACATGTCACATGTCACATGTGGTGTAAGAATGAGATGGAAGAACATTGCTAGTGACTGGAAAAATCTCATCTGCATAGAAGATTACTTCCTTCTTCCATGGCTGCAGTGAAAATGTGAGAAATCAGAGCCACAAACAAAAAGTCATGAAGTATTCCTGGGGGAAGCTGAGAGCTAGAGGAGCAAAAGAACCCTCTGATCTCACAGGAAACTCCTCCCCAGTGCCCTGTACACCTTCACTTGTATCTGGGCCCTTGCTAGCTGTTTGCTGAGCATCCACTGCAGCTAAGCCTTTCCTGTCCACTTAAGGGGAGAGGTTTGTGCCTGAGATTCCAATAAATCTGGACCACAGTGCCTTGGGCACAGTAACACATGCCTGTGTCATCAGCAGTCACAGTGCTCAGCCTTAAGAACACTTGGTTCTTTCCTGTATCCTTGGAGATGTTCACCCGAGAATGGAGGTCAAGGTTGTAGCTGGTGTTTCCCTTAGCCCAAATCACACAGACACACTCCAGCCCTGTTCCTGGCCAAAGGCAGATCCACAACATGGAATATTTGGAAATCAAGAGTGTGTAGGTGGCACAGATGAAACTGAGTGTCTTTCCCCACTGCATGACTTTGTCCTTGGCTTGGACACTTGGGGACAGGGGACCACACTGAGTCACACAGACACATCGCCTCACCCGTCATCCATTTCTGACAGAAGTCAGTCAGCATAGAAGGTGCACATGCAGACAGAGAAGAAATGGTGGGGGATCCATGTGTGTTGTTGGGGACAAGGCTGTCTAGAGATCCTGGCCCAGAGCAAGTAAGGAGATGGTACTCCACACTGCAGCCTGGACTTCTTGAATCAGGTCTATTTGCGTGGGTGGAGCCACAGGACACAAGATTTAGAGGTACTATGAGTTGGAGTTCACTGCCTCTGTGGGTCTCCTGTGGGGAGGGGTCAGGAAAGGTCCCCCGGTCCTGTTAAGCAGTGAAGAGAACACATAGGCAAAGAGGGAGATGCTCAATGAATACATTCAGCGCTGAGGTGCTCTTCCTATGGGCCTCAGAGTGCTTTTCTTTTCTGAGATTCCTCAGAAGGTAAGCTGAATATCTTGGTTAGTAAACTGAGTTATTTCAGAAGGATAAGGGATAAAGAGAGAAGGACAATATAATCTCTGTCTGTAATTAAAATAACAACAAAAACATGCAAACAATCAAACAAGAGAACATTAAAGACTCAGACATATGAAGTGACAATAGCAGCTTAGTGTCATGCATTCTAATGGATTCAGAGTAAATGAAAATGCACATAGGTTTATTATCTATCCCTTATTTTAAACACTGAATGGCTTTGAAAGATATATTAATATGTAAAAATAGGTTAAATATACCCTCATCAAGGAGTGCTGCTGAGAAAGTATAAAAACAATGTTTTTTGCTTGTTTATTTGTTTTTACATAGTGGGAGAAGTGAGGTTAAGCAAAGGAAAAAGCTTTACCAAAACTACCTATCTGAATACTTCTGATTATTCAAAAAATGTTTTGGCCTATGGATGTGGACACAAGCTGAGGTGAGCTCTTTCTGAGAAGGATTCTACTTGTCCATCCTGTACCTCTGACACTTACCTGAGACGAGTTGCCTGGGAGATGCTGCAGCCAGAATGAGAATACTGGGAAGCATATAAAGCACTATTCTGCAGCCTGGCGCTGACCCTGGCTCATCCCAGCCACAAACAGAAAACCCAGGGCCCATGCAGCCCATGATGGAAGGAAAATGCATGGTGGTGAGGGACTGAAGGCTGAGGTCACTTTCTTTATTCAACACATGACAGTGAGAACTGATTCACACAGGCACCATGACATGACCTTGTGGGACCAGTATTAACATACACACACACACACACACACACACACATATACACCCCTTGGAGTCAGCCCCTTGCTGATGATGACCCCATGCACAATGGAACAAAATGATGCCCAGGTCTGTGCCATCACCATGATGGATTTCAGTTCAGACCTTTGTAATCCATAAGGTTTTAATTGAATGATTTTTGAAAGTAGATCATCAAGCCTTTCTTCCCAGCTTGTCTAAACACCATTGAAACCTGTTAAACATCACAGCAACATGGAAGCCACAACTGGCAGATGGGTGATGGCTGCTTGTGAGGTGCATTCACTAGAATTTGAACTCAGATCTGCCACACGGAAGGCAGGAATTCTACAACCGAACTACAGTTTGAATACCTAGATGAAGCAAATTGCTGCTAACTGAAATGTTGTAGTTTCAGTGTATTCAGAGGCACCTCAGAAGAAAGGCCTGGTGATCTACTTATGGAAAACTAGCCATTGGAAACCAAATGAAGCATGGTTCTACTCTGACACACATGGGTTCACCATGACTTGAAATATACGATTTACTTTGACAGCACCTAGTATGTAGGTAGATGATTACAGATGATATATAGATAGATAGTAAGACATAATGAACCATGAACTATTCTGGGAGAGAATATTAAATTATCATTTTTTGATGGGAAATAGGTAATTGGGGAATTCAAAATCCTGCCTTTTTTGGTCAGTATAGTGCACTAAATGTACTCACAGCCCTGGTGGAATAGGCATTAAGAGTTCAGCTGCTAGCCAAAAAGTCAGCAGTTCGAATCCACCAGTCGCTCCTTGGAAACCCTATAGGGCAGTTCCACTCTGTCCTATAGGGTTTGCTATGAGTCAGAACAGACTCGAAGGCACCTAACAACATCATTGCACTACTAAGTATGATACATATGCCATATGGCTACTATCTCACACTATAAGTCTGAACAGTGTATACTGTAAAGCTGTAGCCTGTTTGTGCAATGTTCCTATAAACCATGGAGGAGGTGATTCCTTCTTCCACGTGCACAACAAAAAAGATACATTTACACATGATTTAAATCCCTTGATTCTTCTAGTTCATACAAAAAATTGAAAACTATGCTAAGTCTTAGTCCTGTGTACAGTGCTTTATATAAGAAAAAAAATATGTTTCCTGAGTAGGAACTTTTTTTTTAAAAGGAAAAACAAAACAATAATAGATGACAAACTAGCACAAGGTCTGTAGAGGAATTCCTGTTCAAGAATCAGAAACCAAAGATTCTAACATGAAACCTAACCCTTCTCCCTCCCGCTGCACCTGCGCTAGGTTTATGCTATGTGGTCTTAAGCACCTCCTGTAGCCCAGCTCTCTCTTGGCCCCCCAGGATGTAAGTTTCTGTTTGCCATCCCACTTACTTGCCCTCTCTATGTCTCTAGCACAGTACTACATGGCCACGTCCTTGACAGTTAAGAGTTCAGGTTTAAGTGAACTTGACTCTTGGAGATTTCCTGGGATGGATTACCCAATAAGCAAGGCAAGCACACGCTTAGGGCATCAAAAAAACAAGGGCACCAGTTGTCCAAAGCAAAAAGCCATAGATGTCTACCAGACAGGACATAGGGAAAAGTGAGTGCTGCAGTGGAACCACAAGGCAATAAATAAAATTGATACCAGCTCCAGTGTGTAAGAATGTACCAGCTGGAAACAAAGTTCAAGCAATGTCATGAGGGCACTCACACACAAGGCTGTTTAAGCTATGAGGCCCCTACCACTCCAACATCTTTGTTGAAGTCTGTCTCATAAGGTCTCTTCCTGTGTAATTAAAACTCCTTATCACAGCAGGTCTCTTGGCAGTATACTACTTCTTTCTAAGAAACAAGAGGTGGAGGTGGATTGTTGATTCTAACTCTAGTCACATTCACTCAGTATGCAACTGGATCCAACATCAGTGGTTACTGAACAAGGATGGATTATATTTATAGATAACAGGTTTCTGGTCCATTGTCTTTTATATCCTCATCTGCTGATCTAGCAACTCCAGCCAGGAGGGACAGCAATGCTCTTTGTCATGACACAAACACAAGAGCATGCTCCTGCACGTGTCCTGGTAAACAACAAATGGACACTCTGGTGCAAGATAACGTGTAAAACTGAGGGAACTCGAATAAGTTGACAATTGCAAGGAATTCAATCAAGTTACTTTCTAACTGTATAGCATTTGTGTACAGAGTTACATCCTAAATTTTGAAAACACAACAAAACAATTATTGCCAAACAATTATTATCAAGCATTTCACCCTCCTAGAATCATTAGAAATAAACAAGTAAATGACAGAAGTGCTCTAGAAGTATCGAGTGTCAGAAATCAATATCATTTAACCACATGCTACACTATCATTGACACACTTCAATCTTACATGAAAAGAAGGCCAAAAATGTATGAAGCTTTTTCAAATTGATGTTCCTTCTTTAAACAATGTGGATATATCTGATGAAGAATGCATGAGGGCATCCAAGAAATTAATGCAGGCTTATCCCACTGACTTAAATACAAACTTTTATGGAGAAGTACAACAATTTCATTCTTACATGAAAACTGAGTTTACTGATTCAGGGAAAGGAAAATTTTACTCACGTAGTCATGTGTGATCCCATAATAGAAGATAAAATACCATGTGTATTTCCCAATGTTGAAACTGCACTACACATATTCCTACTTCAATGATTTGCAAACTGCACAACAGAATGTTCATTTTTGTCTCTAAAAAGACTCATAAATTCTCAGGGTACAACAATGATTTGAAAAAGAGTCGATTCATTTTCCTTATTATGTATAGAGGTAGATATTGTCTGGCAGCTTAATTGTGATGAAATCAGTGAAGAATTTGTAAGAATAAAAAGAAATGTTTTTAATTATATGGTAACTAAGTGATGAAAGATCTATCTAAAAATAAAATACAGTAATTTGTCATAATGTTTGTATCTTTATCATTAATTTTTCTTTGATAATATATTTTCCTTTATTCATTTATAATTATACAAATGAAGAAACAAGCATCATAAATGAAGTATGAGCTGTTTAAAGCAAAATTGGTGAAAGTCAATTTTTTGTTGTGGGAGAGCAATAGAATTTTACATTGATTGTTGAAACAACTAAGTTCATTGACTGTTGCAGATTACGTGCAATATTGTTTTGCAGAAAATGTGGTATATAGCAAAAATCTTAGTATTCTGCACCACTAAGCATTTTATAATTCAGTTCATCTCATTCCACTAAAACTGTCGACACCACTTTTGCGCTCAATCAGTAATATTATTGTCACATTGAAAAAGAAGTTACATCATGAATAGCTAAGATACACCCCCCCACACACACATATGGAGCTGTGGTGGTGCATTATTTAAGTGCTTGCCTTCTAACTGAAAGGTCAACAGTTAGAAACTAACAGCTGCATCTTGGAAATCCCATGGGGTCTCTGTGAGTCGGAATCTACTCAGACATTGGGTTATATATATATATATATAGATAGATAGATAGATATAGATAGATAGATAGATAGATATGCATAGATATATATAACTTACATATCTGTTTTGAAACTGTAAGTAAGCAGAGAAGCAGAGGAGGTGGCATCACATATTATCAGTGCTTAGGGCCCTCACATGCCTTAATCCAAAACTTACTATAAAGCCACAGATTAAGACAAAATAGAATTGGAGAAAGAGCAGACAAATAGATCAGTGGAACAGAATATGAAGTTCAGGAATAAATCCACTCAAAATGTAGTGCATTGATTTTGAGTTAGGAGCAAATGTGATTCAATGGAGAAATAATAATCTCTTAAACAAATAATTCTGAATCAATAAGAAATCTACTTGCAAAAAAGTGAATCTAGACACAGAGCTTAACTATTTCACAAAAATTCAATAAAAATGTATCATGTAAGCAACAAAATATAAATGTTTCTAAATATTAAGAAAAAATAATTTCTAGTAGATAAAATAAATAAAAATCCGAGTGACCTTGGGTTTGGCAATAACTTTTAATATACAACACAAAAGCTTGATCAATGTTGTTGTTATGTGTCTTTTGGTGATGTTGAGTTGGTTTCAACTGATATTGACCCCATATGTAACAGAATGAAACATTGCTCTATCCTGAGCCATCCTCACAATCTTTGCTATGACTGAGCCCATTATTGCAGCTACTGTGTCAATCCATCTCATTAAGGGACTTCCTCTTTTTTCCTGTCTCTCTACTGGACAAAGCATGATGTCCTTCTCCAGGAATTGATCCCTCCTGATAACATGTCCAAAGTAAGCCAGACGAAGCTTCCTCCTTGCTTCTAAGCAAGTTCTAAGAAGTACATTCTGGCTGTACTTCTTCCAAGACAGATTTGTTGGTACATTTTGCAGTCCATGGTATATTCAGCATTCTTTGCCAACACCATAATTCAAACGTGCCAATTCTTCTTCAGTCTTCCTCATTCATTGTCCAGCTTTCACATGCAAATGAAGTAATTGGCAATATCGTTTCTTAGATCAGGCATACCTTAGTCCTCAAAGTGACATCTTTGCTTTTTAATACAGGCATACTTCACTTTATTGCACTTCACTTAATTGTGTTTCACAGATACTGCATTTTTTACCAATTGAAGTTTTATGGCAACCTTGTGTCAAGTAAGTCTATTGCCCCATTTTTCCAACAGTATGTGCTCACTTCCTGCCTCTGTGTCACATTTTGGTAATTCTCATAGTATTTAAACTTTTATTATTATTATAACTGTTATGGTGACCTGTTATCAGTGATTTTTAATGTTACTATTGAAAATGTTTTGGGGCAAAATTAACCCCATATAAGATGGCAAACGTAATCAATAAATTGTTGTGTGTGTGCTGACTGCTCAACTAATCAGCCATTCCTCCATCTCTCTCCCTCTCCTTAAGGCCTTATTCCCTGACACAAAACAATACTGAAATTAAGCCAACTAATTACCCTACAATGGGCTCTAAGTATAGAAGTGAAAGGAAGAGTCGTATGTCTCTCTTTTTAAATCAAAGCAACAAATGATTAAACCTAGTGATGAAGACATGTCGAAAACTGAGATAAGCCAAAAGCTAGGCCTCTTGCACCAAATAGTTAATCAAGTTGTGAATGTAAGAGAAAAATTCTTGAAAGATATTAAAAGTGCTACTTCAGTGAACACATGCATGATAAGAAAGTGAAACAGGCTTACTGCTGATATGGGGAAAGTTTTAACAGTCTGGATAGAAGATTAAAACAGTCATAACATTCCTTTAAGTCAAAGCCTAATCCAGAACAAGGTCCTAAATCTCTTTAATTCCATGAAGACTGAGAGAGGTGAGGAAGCTGCAAAAGAAATTTTGAAGCTAATAGAGGTTGGTTCATGAGGTTTTAGGAAAGAAGCCATCTCCATAACATAAAACTGCAAAGTGAAGCAGCAAATGCTTCAAAATATTAGTAGTATTTTGAAAGGAATCTTTTTTTCTGAGCTGTAGGTCTCAACAGTGGACTTAAAATATTCAGCAAACTGTCCTGTAAACTGATGTGTTGTCATCCAATCTGTGTTGTTCCATTGACAGAGCACAGGCAGAGTGGATTTAGCATAATTCTTAAGGGCCCCAGGATTTTTGGAATGCTAAATGAGCATTGGCTTCAACCTAAACTCATCAGCTGCATTAGCCCCTAACAAGAGAGTCAGCCTGTTCTTTGAATCTTTGAAACCAGGCACTGACTTCTCCTCTCTAACCATGAAAGTGCTATATATAGCTGCCATGGAAACCCTGGTTGCATAGTGGTTAAGAGCTAAAGCTACTAACCCAAAGGTTGGCAGTTTGAATCCACCAGGTGCTCCTTGGAAACCATTTGGAACATTTCTACTCTGTCCTTTAGGGTTCTTATGAGTCAGATTCAACTCAACGGCAACAGGTGTGTTTGTTTCTGTATAGCTACCATATATAGTAATTCCTCTGATGGATCTGGGCAAAGCAAATTTAAAACCTCCTGGAAAGGATCCACCATTCTATATGCCATGAAGAACATCAGTGATTCATGGGAGGAGATCAAAACATCAACACTAACAGGAGTTTGGAAGAAGTTTATTCCAAGCCTCATGGATGATTTTGACGGCTTCAAGACTGCAGTGGAGAAAGTTGCTGCAGATGTGGTGGAAATAGCAAAAGAACTAGAATTAGAAGTGGAGCCTGATGATATGACTTAATTGCTGCAACCTCACGATAAAACTTTAATGGATGAGGAGTTGCTTCTTATGGATTATCAAAGAAAGTGGTTTTTTTTTTTTTTTTTTTTGAGATAGAATCCACCTATAAGGAGGGTACTGTGAACATTGTTGAAATGACAATAAAATGTTTAGAATATTACATAAGCTTAGTTGATAAAGCAGTGACAGGGTTTGAGATATTTGATTTCAAATCTGAAAGAAGTTTTTCCATGGGTAAAATGCTGTCAAATAGCATCACATGCTACAGAGAAATTTTTCATGAAATGAAGAGTCATTTGATGTGGCAAATTTTATTTTTGTCTTATTTTAACAAGTTCCCACAGCTACTCCAATCTTCAGCAACCACCACCCTTATCAGTCAGCAACCATCAACGGCTAAGCAAGACCCTCCACTAGCAAAAATATTATGACTTGTTGAAGGCTCAGATGCATGTTAGCATTTTTTTAAATTAAGGTATGTGCATTTTATCAGACATAATGCTATTACACAATTTTAGACTACAGCATAGTGTAAACATAACTTTTATATACACTGGGAAATAAAAAAATTTGAGTCACTCACTTTATTGCACTACTCCCTTTATCTTGATGACATGGCACCGAACCCACAGTATCTCTCAGGTGTCACCACATGTACCTTAAAGAAGGGTTTTGCAGTAGATTTTCCCAATGAAATACCCCATTTGATATCTTGACTGCTGCTTCCATGGGTGTTGATTATTGATTCACATAAAATAAAGTCCTTGACATCTTTAATATTGTATTCATCCATCATGATGTTGTTTATTGGTCCAGTTGTAAGGATTTTTGTTTTCTTTATATTGAGATATAATCCATATTGAAGGTCGTAGTCTTTGATCTTCATCAATAAGTGCCTCGCCTCCTCTAGACTTTCATTCAGTAGGCAGGGTTTTGTCATCTGTATATTGCAGGTGGTTAATGAGTCTTTCTCCAATCCTGATGTTGTGCTCTTCTTCATATAGTCTAGAATCTTGGATTAATTTCTCCCATACAGATTAAATAACTATGGTGAAAAGGTACAACTGTGATGCACATATTTTCTGATTTTAAACCATATATTAGCCCCTTGTTCTGTTCTGCATCTTGGTCTATGTACAGCTTCCACAGGAGCACAACTAAGTGTTCTGGAATTCCCATTCAACACAATGTTAACCGTAATTTGTTATGATCCAAAGAGTTAAATGCTTCTGTGTAGTCCATAAAACACAAGTAAATATCTTTTTTATATTCTCTGCTTTCAGCCAAGACTCTTCTGATATCATCAATGATATCCTAGCTTCACATCCTATTTTGAATATGGCTTGAATTTCTGGCAATTCCTTGTCTTTGCATGACTTCAGCTGTTTTTGAATTACCTTCATCAAAATTTTGCTTGCATATGATATTAATGGTATTGTTCAATAATTTCCACATTCCTTTGAATCACCTTTATTTGGAATGAGAATGAATACAAGTCTTTTCCACTCAGCTGGCCAGGTAGCTGTCTTCCAAATTCCATGCGATAGATGAGTGAGTGCTTCCAACATTGCATCTGTTTGTTGAAGCATCTCTATTGGTAGTCTGTCAATTCCTGGAGTCTTGTTTTTCACCAACTCCTTCAGTTCAGCTTGGACTTCTTTCTTCAGTACCATTGGTTCTTGATCATAGCTACCTACTAAAATATTTGAACACTGACAAATTATTTTTGGTAGAATGACTGTGAATTCCTTTCTTCTTTTGATGTTTCCTGCATCATTTAATTTTCTGCCCATGAAACCACAAGTATTTCAACTAGAGGCTTGAACTTTTTCTTCAGTTCTTTCAGCTTGAAAAATGTCAAGTATGTTTTTTCCTTTTAGTTTTCTAGCTCCATGTCTTTTTATATTCAATATCTTTTTTATACAATACTAAAAGAATGATTAATAAAAGAAAATCAATGGTAAGTCATTTCATTAAAATTTAAATCTTCTGCTCTGTGAAAGACACTGTTAAGAGAATAAAAAGACTAGTCACAGAATGTGGGAACTGTTTGTCAAACACACGGTGATAAAGGACTTATAACCAAAATATGAAACAAATTCTTAAAGCTCAACAATAAAAGAGCTGACAACCCAATTACAAAACTGAAAAAAATATATGAACAGATAATCTCACTTAAGATGGCAAGTAAGCATATGAAAAGTTGTTCAACATCATATGTTATTAAGGAATTTCAAGTTAAAGTATTTATGAGTTACCAGTACAAACTTATTAAAATTGCTAAGATTCAAAACACTGATAACAACAAAGACTGGTGAGGATGTGGAGTAAAAGGAACTCTAATTCATCGCTGATGGAAATGTCAAATGCTACAGCCACTTTAGATGACAGTCTGGCAGTTTCAAACAAAACTAAACATATACTTAACCTATAGTCCAGCAAACATGTTCGTAGGGATTAACTCAAATGCACTGAAATAACAACTCTATGTAAAAATCTCTCCACTAGTTTTTATAGAACATTTATTCATAAAAAGAAAATTTAACAAGCAACAAAAATGAATATCTATTGAATAGTCATCTATTGAATATCTTTCAATAGAAGAATGGATAAACACAGGAATACAATAGACTAATTTTCAGTGAAAAAAGAAAAGAGATCTCAAGCTCCAAAAAGACATTGAGGAAATGTAAATGTATATTGGTAGGTGAAATAATTGCCCAAAACATTATTCATTCTAATTCCTAAAATGTATATAGAATAATTTATTTTTAATAAGTTCACAGTGTTTCTATTATTTAACTTTCCTTGCATTCTACTGCTTTTGTTGTTTAAGGTATGATTTATGTCTATTAACTAAGTATCTATTCATTGCCTGAAACTGATCAGAGACTAAACTCGATTTTCAAGTATTGCTTCAATTATGAAGTTTATTTGATTTTTAGTATTTTCATATCATTTACAATGTCTGCAAACACGTTTAATTCCCTAGTCTCTCAAAATGTGCTCTGTTCACTTATTTATCTCTGCTAACTCAGCTTATATATATATATTATATATATATATATATAATATCATGTATATTTCTATAAAATGAAAATTCTTTTAATGGAATTTTTCCTAAAATTTTGAACAATTCCATTTTCATGACAAATCATGTACTTCAAGTTTCATAAATGATGCTTTACATTATCTTTTTGACCAGATATCTCATCAACTTTATACAATGTGCTTATTTGTACCAAATTTAAGCATCTCCCATTCAAGAAGTCAGAGTTATTACACATCTTGGGTGATTATGGACTCCCTAGGTACAGATTGTCTCCTGGGCCCAAGACTTATCAGGCACAACTCCATGTGAAAGTATGGTAAATTCATTTTGGACACTATCAATGTCAGACACATTATGATTATAATGAATGTAATGTGTTTATCGTTTTATAAAACTATTCAATTTTTGGACTTTATTCCTGATTATTACAAAAGAATCTAATAGTTATGTATTTTTTTTTTTTAGTTTTTTATCTCCTAATATTTTCCCATATTTATATGAATTTTGTAATAAAGTCATATGTTGTTATTTGTATTATGCCTCTTAGGGGATATTAGACCATATAATAGGCTGCATCACATGGATGATCCATTTGGCATATGTAACTGAAACTGGGCATGTTAAGTCATTATAACAATCATAATACAGGGTGGTGGAGCAATATGGAAAAGTGAGTGGGCACTCCATTTACTCCCCCATCAAGTAACACTCTAAACAATGAAAAAACATGCATAGATTGAGATCTCAGAACTCTGGATGGTAGCTGAGATGTTGGAGAATTGGGGTGAGTTCAGAAGTTAGGAAGAGGAATAGCAGGAATGGTACAGAAGCTGGGACACCCTACCGAATAACATCTGGAGCACTCCCTCATCACAGTCATTTAGAGACATAGCTAAGTAAACCCCAAATTGGGAACACAGAAAGGGATGTAATCGCAGGAAGCTGTTTCTTGACTGTTAAAGGTGGCACAAATTGACTGGGAGTTTGTGTGCCACACAATTGGGAGAAGGTGAAGTGAGACCAGGATACTGCTAGAGAATGTGCTGTTGAATCAGAAGCCCAAAACCGACTGGTACTATGACTGGGAGGAACTTCAAGGACAGTAAGTTAAGGGTAATACTTCAGAGGGAAGGAGGACACAGGATGAAATGGCTGGCTCCCTGACCACAATAAGTAGTGTGGGAGAGACTATGCAGGGTTGCCTATGAGGGAAAGACCTAGAGAGCCCCAATCTTTGCTACAGGTAAGTGGAGCCCCACCACTTACATCAGCATCTGTGATCAACTAGAAATCCACTTCTATTTATAAATATTGAATTCCAGAGAGCAAGCATCCAAAATTCCTAAATCAGACTAAAAAAGAAAAACTAAGAATAGTACCTGCTAGTAGTTCTCAGGAGAAGATAACAAGCCCACTGCCACTGTACCAATTCTGACTTATAGAAACATTTTGGGGGTGAAATAGAGCTGCCCTGTGGGGTTCTCAATGATGTGAGTCTTTGAAAAGGTAGGCAGCCAGAACAATTACCCAAGTAACAGCTGGTGGGTTTGAGCCCCAACCTTATTGTTGACAGCAGGTGCTTGACTGCTGCATCACCAAGGCTCCATATAAAAAAAAATTTCCCAAAATATCAGAAAGCAAAATTAAAGTAAAAAAAGTTCCCACTTCAAAAATAAATAAATAAAACAAACAAACAAACAAAAAATCACAAGAGAAGAAGGACCAACCAAAAAGCAAAACATGAAAAAGAGGGAATTTATCCTATGGAGGACAGGCTAATGCAAAGAATTGAAAATTTTTAGACTAGAATGCTAAATACGTTTAAAAAAGCAAAAATCACGCAGAAAAACTGGTGGAGAACAGGAAACAAATGGAGGAACAAAATGAGAGACTCAACAAGGAGATTGAAAACATAAAAAAAAAACTACTTAAACTGAATAATAAAGTAAATGAATTAGAAAAAAAAAACAAGGGAAATACTCAACAATAGAGTCAAAGAGTCAGAAGATAGAATAAATGAACTATTAGACAAAACAACTGAAACTATCAGGAATCAAGAGAAAGAAGAGATAAGAACAAAGAAAAGTGAATAAACCAAAAATGAAATACGAGATTCATTTAAGAAATCTAACATTAGAATTATTGGAATTCCAGAGTACCATGACTACCGTAAGAGGTGGAAACAATTTCCCAAGAGATAATCAGGCAGAATTTGCCAGACCTGAACAGAGAGTGAACCAAGCCTGCAAATACAGGAAGCTACAATAACCTCAATGAGAAAAGACACAAAAATATCAACTATGCACCATATCCTAAGAAAATTCTTGAAAACCAAAGACAAAAAAAAGAGATTCAAAATCAGTAACTTAAATGGACAACTTGAACAAATAGATGAGGAAGAGGAAAGAAGAAAAATTTACCAGAGCAAAGTAAATACTAAAGTTCATTGCAAAAATAAATGAAACAGACAATAGCAAAACAATAGAAAGAATCCACAAAACCAGATGTCAGTGCTTTGAAAGGGTCACTAAAATAGACAAATCTCTCCTTAGATTGACATAAGAAAAACAAAATAGGCAAATAAACAAAGTAAGAAATTAAATTGGTGATGTTTCAACCAATCCACAGAGGTAAAGATCACAATTAATTACTATGAAAAAATTTACTCTAAAAAATTTGAAAACCTAGATGAAATGGATAAATTCCTAGAAATACACTGCTTATCCAAACTAACACAAACAGAGATAGAAAATCTAAACAGACTCATTACAAAAGAAGAGACTGAAGATGTCATCAAAAACAAACAAACAAACAAAACCAGCACCAGATGGCTACACTGGAGAATTATGACAAATCTTCAGAGAAGATTTGACACCAATCCTACTCAATCTCTTCAAAACCAGAAGAGAAAGGAACAGTACTAAATTCTCTCTACGAAGCCAGAATAACCCTGATACCTAAACCAGGCAAAAATACCACAAAAAGAAATAAAATTACAGGCCAATATCACTTATGAACATAAACGCAAATATTTTTAATAAAATTCTAGCTAAAAAAATTCAGCAACATTTCATAAAAAATCATACACCATGCTCAAGAGGGATTCATACTAGGATTATAAGGGTGGTTCAATATTAGAAAATCAATGTAATACAACATACAAATAAAGGAAACAAAAAGAACAACATGATCATATCAATTGATGAAGAAAAAGCATTTGATAAAATTCAACAGCCTTTCCTGATAAAAACACGTAGCCAAATAGGAATAGAAGAGAAATTTCTCAAGGTAATTAAGGGCATATATGTAACACCAACAGCCAACATTATACTCAATGGAGAAAGGCTGAGAGCCTTCCCTCTGAGAACAGAACAAGACAAGGATTCCCTCTATCACCAATATTACTCAACATCGTACTGGAAGTCCTAGCCAGATCAATAAGACATGAAATAGAAATATAAGGTAATCAAGACGAAAAAGAAGGAAAACTATCTTTATTTGCAGAAAATATGATCCTAAGTATTGAAGACCCTAAAGATTCCACAAGAAAACTGCTGAAACTAATAGAAGTATTTACCAATGTTACAGGTTACACAATCAACATATAAAAATAAGTTGAGAGTTCCAGCAAAATGGTGCTCTAGGCAGAAGCACCACACTGTCCCGCCACAGCAAAGATCCGAAAAACTAAGCCAAACAGAGAATACAACAATCCTGAAACCCTAAAACATCAAATGAAGAGATAAAGAACTCAGCCAAGCACCAAATAGAGAGAGAAAACTGACAGAGAATGGAGAGCGAGGAGAGATTCATGCAGACGTTCCCTACCAGCTAACACAGCACGGATCCACCATCTTGGATCTATTGGAGACCAGCAAATGGGGATACGAGAAAGCAGCCTCACAGAGCATCCAGAGGGATACAAAACAGCTGGTAATTTGCAGTGTGTGCTTTCCCAACCCACACCCCTCTTCGCCGTGGCTCGACCTCCTCTCCTTCCCGTGGCCACAGTCTCTTGACTGGGAAGCGCCAGCTGCTTGGATTCCACACACCCAAGCGGGCGGCTCTCTGGGTACCATTTGTTGGCTGCTAGTGTTGCTTTTTTTTTCTGCTTCTTTTGAATTCTCTCTTGCCTCTCGCCACCTCCCTCTCCTTTTGCTCAAGTGCCTGGCAACGAGCGCCATCTTTGCCTCTTCCTGAGGGGCTTCGGGGCTCCATTCGAGTGTGCAGCTGCTTCCCGGTCTGGGCTACCATGC
The DNA here is from genome assembly GCA_030035585.1 of Dugong dugon. NCBI lineage: Eukaryota > Metazoa > Chordata > Mammalia > Sirenia > Dugongidae > Dugong > Dugong dugon. The sequence continues at coordinate 26,771,450 of CM057478.1, read as the reverse complement.
TGGTGGGATCCCGGGGCTTTTGTTCATTTGTTCGTTTTGAACTGTTTGTTTGTTCTCTTTTCCTTTTCTTGAGTTGGGAGCCCTTTCTGGCCAGGCGGAGCTGCTTGGCAAGGAACTCCCCTTTGGCTTCCACAGACGTGTGGAGGGATCCCTGAGGACATTTTTTTTTTTCGTTGGTTTTTTTTTTTTTCCTGTTTTTTTAGGAGGACTTTCTAGTTCTTTTATTTTTTTTTATTTGTTTTGTTTCCTTTTCCCTCTTATTCCCTTTTTGTCTTCCTTCATTGCTCAGTTTCTCGTCTCTTTATATCTTCCTTCTCTTTCTGATCCCTGAATACCAGGCATTCTATGCCTCTGAGCCTACTGGCTAGGCTGTGCTGTGACACCTGAGATCGACTTCCCCAGACCTCATAGCTGCATCGGTGGGATCCCTGGGAACTTTGTGGTTCTTTAACCTTTCTGATTTTTTCTTTGTTCATTCTTTTCTTTTCTTCCTCTTCCCTCTTCTGTTTTTCTCCATTTCATAGTATCTCATCTCTCCATTCCAACGGCAAGCTCCCCTAGCATTCTTTTTTGTTTGTTTGTATGTTTTTTGGCTCCTGTTCCTCTCTCCTCTCTCCCATATCCATCTTAGCTCCACACAAAACCATCTCCCAGCTGCATCCTGCCTACCTGCATTGCGCTTGACATCACACCACCAAGCAGCACAGGCACAGCCTACTGGAACCTGCCCGGCACTGATTACCAACCCCTTCTGGTGGCTGTAGTGAGTACCACAAGCAACCTGTCCCAGTGGCTCCTTTTCAGCTAGACCTTCCCTGCTGTACCATATCTGAGTGACTGAACCTGCCCATTGGAGAAGGAGGTGAAAAGATTGAGTGCACAGAAGAGCAAACAACAAAGAGTACGCAGTCCGCCTGCTCAGACATAGTCAATTTTTTTTTTTAAAGGGACAAAACAAACAAATCTACAATCAACAAATGAGAGAAATAACTACTGAATGCCCAGAAAACAGCTGACAATATCAAAACATTTACAAAAACAGGACAGGATGGTCCCAGTAGGCGTCCAAATTAAAACACCAGATGACTCTCCTGTGGAATAAAATACACTAGAAGTACCTGATAGGGAATTCAAATCTCGAATACTAGGAATTTTCCAAGAACTGAGGCAAAAAGCTGACAAACATGAGGAAAAATAGACAAATTCATGGAAAATACAGACAAAAAATTGGAAGAATTCAGGAAGATAATGCAGGAACAAAATGCCAAAATAAATTCACAGCTAGAAACTATACAAAAACAACAATTAGAAATCCAAAAGATAAACAACAAGCTTTCAGAAATGGATGATGTCATAGAAGGGCTGAGAAGCAGATTTGAAACTGTGGAAGACAGGATCAGTGGAACTGAAGACTAACACTTGGATACAACTCTGTTTCAGGAAAACTCAGAAAAAAGAACAAAGAAAAATGAAGAGACCCTGAGAGTTATGTGGGACACAATTAAAAGCAAAAATTGACGAGTGATTGGCATTCCAGAACAGGGGGAGAAAACAGAAAACACAGAGAGGATCATTGAAGAACTGCTGACAGAAAACTTCCCCAATATCATGAAAGATGAAAAGCTGGCCATTGAAGAAGCTCAACGGACCCCATATAGAAGAGACCCCAAAAGAAAATCACAAAAGCATATCATATTCACACTCACCAAAACCAAAGACAAACAAAGAATCCTGAGAGCAGCTCATGAAAAACAAGAAGTCACACACAGAGGAGAAACAATAAGACTAAGCTCAGATTATTCGGCAGAAACCATGCAGGCAAGATGGCAATGGGATGACATATATAAAAACTTGAAAGAAAAAAAAATTGTCAGCCAAGAATAATATATCCTGAAAAGCTCTCTTTAAAATTTGATGGTGAAATTAGGCCATTTCCAGATAAATAAGAATTAAGGGACTACGTAAAAGTCAAATCAAACTTACAAGAATTATTAAAGGGAGTTCTTCAATCTGAGGACAAACAACTTCAGCTCACAGGCAGAACCTAGGACACAGGATCTTACGAGCCAGATACCAATCTAAGAAATGAAATCTCGAGGACTAACCAAAACCAAAGAAATACAACAGGGAATCAGAGTAGTCAATCAATGGATGACAACAACATCAAAACAATAAAAGAGGGAATAAATGGCATAGGTATAGAACCTTCTAATGGAGAGGAAGGCAAGGCAATACCAAGTAAGGGTAGACTGCTTCAAACTTAGAAAGATAAGGTTAAAATTCATGGTAACCACAAAGAAAGTTAACAATCCAACTCATAGCAATAAAGATGAAAAACATAAAGTCACAGCAAAAACAAAAAACAAGAAAAAAAACCCTACAAAAACAAAAGAAATGAAAAAAAATTCAAAAACAAAAATAACTCAGCAAAAGAGAGTAAGAAGAACAAAGAAATCTTTAGCAACACAAAGAAAAAGTACAAAATGACAACAACAAACTCACATCTATCAATAATTACACCAAATGTAAATGGACTCAATCACCCATAAAGAGACGGAGAGTCACAGAATGGATAAGAAAACAGGATCCATCAATATGCTGTCTACAAGATACACAACTTAGAAACAAATATGTGAATTTATTAAAAGTCAAAAGTTGGAAAAAATATATCAAGCTAACAACTACCAAAAAAGAGCAAGAGTGGCAATTCAAATCACAGATAAAATAGACTTTAAAACAAAATCACCATAAAAGACAAAGAAGGACACTATATAATGATTAAGGGGAGGATCCATCATGAAGACATAACCATAATAAACATCTATGCACCCAATGACAGGTCTCCAAAATACATAAAACAAACTCTAACAACACTGAAAAGAGAAATTGACAGTTCCACAGAAATAGTAGGAGACTTCAACACACCACTCTCAGTAAAGGACAGAACAACTAAAAAGAAACTCAGCAAAGATACAGAAGACGTAAAGGGCACAATCAGCCAACTTGAACTCATAGACATACATAGAAAACTCCATCCAACCGCTCAAAGTTCACATTCTTTTCCAATGCACATGGAACGTTCTCCAGAATAGAATACATCTTAGGCCACAGAGAAATCCTCAACAAGATCCAAAACGCTGAGATAATTCACAGTATCTTCTCTGACCACAATGCCATCAAGGTAGAAATTAACACTAGAAAGAACAAGGAAAAAAATCAACTACATGGAAATTGAATAATACCCTGCTAACACATCAGTGGGTAATAGAAGAAATCAGAGATGGAATAAAAAAAATTCCTAGAACCAAATGAGAATGAAAACACATCATACCAAAACCTTTCGGACACAGCAAAGGCAGTCATCAGAGGACAATTTATAGCAATAGATGCACATATCAAAAAAGAAGAAAGGGACAAAATCAAAACATTAACTAGAGAACTCAAACAAATAGAAAGAGAACAACAAAAGAAGACCACAACCAGTGGAAGAAAGGAAATTGTAAAGATCAGAACAGAAATCAATGAAATAGAGAACAGAAAAACAATAGAAAGAATCAGCAAAACCAAAAGTTGGTTCCTTGAAAGAATCAACAAAATCGACAAACCACTGGCCAGACTGACAAAAGAAAAACAGGAGCGGACACAAATAACCCAAATAAGAAATGAAATGGGAGACCTTACAACAGACCCAACTGAAATAAGAATGATTATAACAGAATATTATGAGAAAACATACTCCAACACATTTGAAAACCTAAAGGAAATGGATAAATTTCTAGAAGCACACGGCCTACCCAAACTGCAACAAAGTGATGTTGAAAATCTAAACAGACCCATAACAAGAGAAGAGATTGAAAAGGTAGTAAAAAAAAAACTCCCAACCACATAAAGCCCTCGCCCAGATGGCTTCACTGGAGAATTCTACAAAACATTTACAGTACAGCTTGTACCAGCTCTACTCAAGCTATTTCAGAGCACAGAAATGAAGCAACACTTCCTAATACATTCTATGAAGCCAGCATAACGCTGATACCAAAACCAGACAAAGATGCCACAAAAAAAGGAAATTACAGACCAATATGTCTCATGAATATAGAAGCCAAAATTCTGAACAAAATTCTAGTCAATAGAATTAAGCATCATATAATAAAAATAATACACCACGACCAAGTAGGATTCATACCAGGTATGCAAGGATGGTTCAACACTAGAAAATCAATCAATGTAATCCACCACATAAATAAAAGGAAAGAAAGAATCACATGATCATCTCAATTGATGCAGAAAGGGCATTTGACAAAGTCCAACACCCATTCCTGATAAAAACTCTAAATAAAATAGGTATAGAAGGGAAATTTCTCGTCATAATAAAGGGCATCTATGCAATACGAACAGCCAACATTATTCTTAATAGAGAGAGGCTGAAAACATTCCCCTTGAAAACAGGAACAAGACAAGGATGCCCTTTATCACCACTCCTATTTAACATTGTGCTGGAAGTTCTAGCTAGAGCAATAAGGCAAGAGAAAGAAATAAAGGGCATCCAAATTGGTAATGAAGAAGTGAAACTGTCCCTGTTTGTAGATGATATGATACTATACATAGAAAACCCTAAAGACTCCACGAGAAATCTACTGGAACTAATAGATTCAGCAGAGCAGCAAGATACAAGATAAACGTTCAAAATCAGTTGGATTCCTACACACCGATAAGGAGAACTATGAAAAGGAAATAGGGAATCAATACCATTTTCAATAGCTCCTAAAAAGATAAAATACTTAGCAATAAATCTCACCGGGGATGTAAAAGACCTATACAAAGAAAACTACAACACACTACTGCATGAAACCAAAAAGGATCTACATAAATGGAAAAACATACCATGCTCATGGATAGGCAGACTCAACATTGTGAAAATGACAATTCTACCCAAAGCAATTTACAAATACACGCAATCCAGATCCAAACACCAAAAACATTGTTCAAAGAGATGGAAAAACTAATCATTAACTTTATATGGAAAGGGAAGAAGCCCTGAATAAGTAAAGCACTACTGAAGAAGAAGAATAAAGTTGGAAGACTCATACGACCTGACTTCAGAACCTACTATACAGCTACAGTAGTCAAAACACCCTGGTACTGCTACAACGACAGATACATTGACCAATGGAACAGAATTGAGAACCCAGATGTAAATCCATCCACCTACGGTCACCTGATCTTCGACAAGGGCCCAAAGTCCATCAAATGGGGAAAAGACAGTCTTTTTAACAAATGGTGCTAGCCAAACTGGATATCCATCTGCAAAAAAATGAAACAGGACCCATACCTCACACCATATACAAAAACTACTTCAAAATGGATCAAATACCTGAATATAAAGCCTATAACTATAAATCTCATAGAAGAAAAAATAGGACCAACACTTCAGGCCTTAATACATGACATTAACAGGATACAAACCATAACCATCAATGCACAATCCCAAACAGATAAGCTAGATAACTGGGATCTTCTAAATATCAAACACCTATGCTCTTCAAAAGACTTCACTAAAAGACTAAAAAGAGAACCTACAGACTGGGAAAAAAATTTTTGGACAGTACAAGTCAGACAAAGTTCTAATCTCCATAATCTACAAGAATATCCAGCACCTCTACAACAAAAAGACAAATAATCCTATTAAAAAATGGGCAAAGAAAATGAACAAACACTTCACCAAAGAAGACATTCAAATGGCAAAGAGACACATGAGGAAATTCTCGAGATCACTAGCCATTAGAGAAATGCAAATTAAAACTAGAATGAGATACCATCTCACCCTGGCATTACTGGCAAGAATCAAAAACACTGGAAATAACAAAAGTTGGAGGGGCTGCGGGGAGATGGGAACTCTTATGCACTGCTGGTGGGAATGCAAAATGATACAAGCATTTTGGAAAATGATATGGCTCTTCCTCAGAAAGCTAGAAATAGACATACCATTCGATCCAGCAATCCCACTCCTAGGAATATATCCGAGAGAAATAAGAGTCGTCACTCGAATAGACATATGCACACCTATGTTCATGGCAGCATTGTTCACAATAGCAAAACGATGGAAACAACCTATATGCCCGTCAACAGATGAATGGACAGACAAACTATGGTACATACACACAATGGAGTACTATGCAACGAGAAAGAACAACAATGAATCTGTGAAGCATCTCATAACATGGATGAAACGGGAGGACATTATGCTGAAATAAGTCAATCACAAAAAGACAAATATTGTAAGAGACCTCTATTGTAAAAACCCATGAAATATTTCACACACAAAATGTAACAATCTTTGTTGGTTACCAGGGGTGTGAAGGGTGGGGGGGGGAATACTAAATAGACAATAGATAAGTGGTATCTTGGGTGAAGGGTGAAACAGTACACAATACAGGGGAAGCTAGCACAACCTGTAAAAGGAAAGGTCATGGAAGCCCCATAGACTCATCCAAACTCCCTGAGGGACTGAATTGCTGGGAGGAGGGCTCTGGGGACCATAATCTCGGGGAACATCGAGCTCAATTGGCATGACACAGCTTATAAAGACAATCCTCTACATTCTACCTTGGTGAGTAGTGTCTAGGGTCTTAGAAGCCTGTGAGCGGCCATCTAAGATACTCCACTGGTCTCATCCCTTTGGGAGCAAGGGAGAATGAAGAGAACAGGATACAAGGAAAATATTAGTCCAAAGGACTAATTGTCTACAGCCACCAAGGCCTCCACCGGACTGAGTGCAGTACAGCTAGATGGTGCCCGGCTACCACCACTGACTGCTCTGACCAGGATCACAACAGAGGTTTCTGGACAGAGGTGGAGAATGATGTAGAGCATAATTCTAACTCACAAAAAAAGACCAGATTTATTGGCCTAAAGGAGACTGGAGAAACCTCGAGAGTATGGCCTCCAGACACCCTTTTAGCTAAGTGGTGAAGATACCTCCGAGGTTCACTGTTCAGCCTGGGAGGGACAGCCCCTTAAAACCAAATGAGAATAACGAGGTACAGAAGTCCAGTGACAAGGGCCAGAAGTCAGAAGGGGACAAGGAAGCTGGTGATAGGGAACACAAGGTTGAGTAAGGATATTGTTGATGTGTTGTGAGATTGTTAACCATTGTCATAGGGCAACATTTGTAGTAACTGTTAAATGAGAAACTATTTTGATCTGTAAGTCTTCATCTTAAGTGAGAATAACAGCACAATTGGAAGAGCGTAGTCAATGTCACGGAACTGTGTATGTAGAAATTTTTGAAACGGTGTATCTTTGGCTATGTGTATTTTCACCAAAAAAAAAAAAAAAAAAAAAAGGTTGAGAATTTAGAGGGTTAATATGTTGTGGGGTTGTTAACCAATGTCATAAAACAACATGTGTACTACTGTTTCATGAGAAACTATTTGTTCTGTAAGCCTTCACCTGAAGTAGAATAAAAAAAAAAAATCAGTTGAGTTTCTCTACACTAACAAAGACTACTCTGTGAAGGGAATTAAGAAAATGATAACATTTACATTAGCCCTCAGATTGATAATATACCTAGGAATTAACCTAACCAGGGACACAAAGGAGTTATACAATGAAAATTATAAGATACTACTGCAAGAGACTAAAAAAGACCTTTAAAAATGGAAAGAAATCCTGTACTCATGGACTGGATGACTGAATATAGTGAAAATGTCAATTCTACCTAAAACAGTCTATAGGTGCAATGCAGTCCTGATACAAATCCCAACAACATTCTTTAGTGAAAGGAAAAAAAAAAAAAAAAAACTAATGACCAAATTCATATGGAAATGAAAGAAACTCCAAATAAAGCAATACTGGAGAAAAAGAACAAGGCCGAAGACCTCACACTCCCCAACATCAAAACATAGTATGTTGTTTTTAGGTGCTGTGGAGCCTGTTCGTACTCATAGCAACCTTATGCACAACAGAACAAAACACTGCCCAGTACTGCCCCATCCTCACAATTGTTCCCATGCTTGAGCTTATAGTTGCAGCCACTGTGTCAATCCATATTTTGAGTGCTTTCCAATCTGAGGGGCTCATCTTCCAGCACTATATCAGACAGTGTCCCACTACTATTTGTAAAGTTTTCACTGGCTAATAGTTTTCAAAATTAAAACCTCAGTTCCTTCCTCCTAGTCTGTCTTAGTCTGGAAGCTCAGCTGAAACCTGTCCACCATGGGTGACCCTGATGGTATTTGAATACTGGTGGCATAGTTTCCAGCATCACCGCAACACATAAGCCCCCACAGTACGACAGACACGTGGCGGAAAATATAGTATACATCCACTGAAATCAAAACAACCTGGAATTTATTCAACGATAGACACATAGACCAAAGGAATAGAATTGAGAACGCAGAATTAAATCCAACCATCTATCGATGACTCATTTTCAAGAAGGTTTCAAAAATCCATTTAGTGGCAGAAGCAGTCTCTTTAATAAATGGTGCAGGCAAAACTGGATATTCACCTGCAGAAAAATGAAATAGGACCCATTTCTCACACAATTCACAAAAATTCAAAATTGATCAAAGCCATAAATGTTAAATTTAAAGCCATTAAATCTCTGGAATAAAACATAGGGAAAAACATTAGGACACAATCTCTTATAACAAACATAATAACAAATACACAAATAAAAGAAGACAAAATAAATGGAGCTCATAAAATTAAAAAATTATGCTCATCAAATAACTTTATTAAAAGAGTAAATAAATAATCTACAGACTGGGTAAAAAATCTTTAGAAACTAGTTATCCGGTAATGGTCTAATCTCTAAAATCTATAGAAAACTGCAACAACTAAACAACAAAATACAAACAATCCAGTTACACAATGGGCAAAGGATATGAACTGAGCCTTCACCAAAGAGGATATACAAGCAGTCAACAATCATATGAAAAGATGTTCAAAATAATTTTCATTATAGATATGCAAATAAAACTGCAATAAGATTCCACCTTACCTTGGCTAAAATGGTACTATAAAAAATAAAGAACAATAACAGATGTTGGCGAGAATGTGGGGAGATCAGAACACTTACCCATTGTTGGTGGGACCATAAAATGGTACAACCACTATGGAAAACGGTATGATGTTTTTCTCAAAAAACTAGAAATACAACTACTCTATGACCCAGCAATCCGACTTCTAGGTATACACCCTAGAGACCTAAATATAATGGTATGAACATACATATGTACAGCCATTTACATTGCTGCTTTATTCACAATAGCAAATAAAGAAAACAATTGACAAGACCATCAACAAATGAATGGATAAACAAAATGTGGTACATACATGCAATGGAATACTATACAACAATAAAGAACAAGGATGAGTCTGCAAGACATGTTATAAGATGGATGGAGCTGGAGGTCATAACGCTAAGTGAAATAAGTTAAGTATATAAGGATAAATATTGTATTATCCCTCTTTTATAAGAAGACAAGAATAGACATACAAAGAGCAATGTTCATTGGTGGTTACCAGGGAGAGTAGGAAGAGAGTGAAAAGTACACTTTAGACTGTAAAGACTTTATTTTTCTGGTGATGAGAAAAGTGGCACCAAATGTGGATATAGTGGACACAGCACAACTAAAGTAAAAATGAGTGTTTGAGCACATATGGATGAATATAGGCATAGTGGTATACAAGTGGGTACAGTTGTGTAGGTGAGAACAGATTTAAGTATCCATAACCCAACCAAACCCATTGCTGTCAAGTTGATTCCAACTCACAGCGACACTGTAGAACAGAGTAAAACTGCCCCATAGGGTTTCCAAGGAGTGCCTGGTGGATTCGAACTGCCTCTCTTTTTTGTAAGCGGCCCAGCTCAACCACTACACCACCAGGGTTTCCAAGAAGTATCTATACATACATGTAAATATAAATATGTGGGTGCAAGCTTCATTGAAGACAAAAATACGGATACTCCACCATACATAACCAAACGACTTCCAAGGCTGGTTTTTTGGATTTGAAAGTTCAGATTCATGGTCTCATGGAACAACTTATTTAATGGGCATAACAGTTTACAAATATCAATGATGTGCCCCCTAGTGAGATGAATAGCGTCTAAGGACTTAAAAGCTTGCGAACAGCCATCTAAGAAAAAAAGTACATGTCTCTACTCACAAGGAGCAACAAGGTAGAAAGGTAACCAAAATCTCAAAGAAGAAACAAATGTACACAAGCTGCAACTTCATCTACCCTGAGACCAGAAGAACAAGATGGTGTCGATCTATCACCACCGACTGTTCTGACTGAGGTCACAATAGATGGTCGCAGATAGAATGGGAGAAATATATGGAAAGAACTCAATATCTTATTTTTAAAAAAGCCAGACAAACTGTAAAAGTAAAGAAAAGAGGAATCACTGATACTATTCCCCTAAGACACTCTTTAAACCCATAAGATATCACCTCAAGGAGACCTGGACTGCAGATCAGAAGCTCGCAAAGAGAGGTCCTCTCATCTGGACCCACGTGTTCCCATAAGATCACCTTTTATCAAATACCAGAGAGGCACACAAAATAAAGAATATTTCCCATGAGATAGGAGTTCTACTTAAATACCTTCAGTATGAAAACAAATGGTCAACAGTTACTCAAAAGTAAAGATGAGAAGATAAAGGGACAAGGAAACCAGAGTACTGGAAATGAAACAACCAGAACACAGTTAAGAGAATGCTGACATATTGTGATAAAAGTAACTAATGTCACTGAACAATTAGAGTGGAAACTGTCAAACGTGAACCTAACTTGCTGTTTAAACTTTTACTATGAATTCAATAATTAAAAAAAAATGGAAGCAAGAAAACAATGAAGTCCTATATTTCATGATGGGGTGAGGAGTCAAACCATAATTCCAAATTCTGAGTTTATGTTAAAGGTGATAGGAAAATTTTCAAATGGGTAATGATAATGACTGAACAACATGATGAATCTAAGTCATGCTGCTGAATTGTACATACGAAGAATTTTGAAAAGCCAAATTTTTGATGCTTATATATTTACCAAAATAAAATATCAAAAGAAGATAAATATTTTCTCAAACACCCAGAAACTGAGGGAAATTTTTGTCTGCACAAATATCCTTCAAGAAATGACTAAACATGAGATTATGATATAAGCCAGAAATTTGAATTTACACAAAAGTTCAAAAATGGAATATATAAGGGCTATATTTCATGTTTTTATTTTTCTATCTCTAAAAGATAATTGTTAAAACAATAATAATAGTCATGAATTGTCTGTTTGTATCACATGCAAAAGCTAATGGATCACCAAAGGATGAGGAATGGGAAAGAGGGATTGGAAATTGTGGAAGGGATATTTCAAGTGCAGTCTGCCACCTTACCCTGTGGCCCACAACTGAACGTTGTGCTTCGGACCAGATGTGTCAACCAGGCTTCTTGGATGGAGTGAGTGTGGGGGCTGACTCCATTTCCAAGGGCATTTTGACCCAAAGCACATCCCCTATTAGCTGGTGGCCTACAGCACACCCCTCTCTTCTTGTCATGAGAATATGTCAACACTCTCTGAAACTGCTTATGCATGCACATCATATTACAACTGGACAACCCCATTTCTATATGTTACTCATGGCAGGGAATGGTGTCGTTCAACTGCAGCACAAAAGAGAGCTGTGTGCAGGACATAAGCCCACTGCTGGCTGCAGAGTGAAACCTGCTGGCTTTGAGGGACAGGCACCTACTATTGAAGCTGAACTTGCTCTATCTCATCTCTATGGGGGTAAAGCATAATTCTATAAAGTATCCGTGTGTAACTTATGCTATTATTGGTGATCTCAGACATTGGCTTGACAGAAATACATTGTAATAAGTCCTATACCCAAGGGGTATAATACAATTCTAAGGCATAGTAAATTAGTTAAAAATAAAATGCATATTGTAAATTGTAGGATAGCAAATAAAATGTTATTAAAACAACATAATAAATATGTCAATAAAGGAGTTATAAATAGTATCATAAAATACTAAATTAAAACAAGACCTAGCAGAAAAAGGGAGAAGAAAGATGCGAAGGGAATTACAGCATATATAAAACAACTAGCAAGGTGGTAGATTCCAATCCAAGTATAGCAATACAAATTTTTAAATGGCAATACTATAAAATTATCAGTTAAAGAACAGTGACTGGGGACTCAGGCAGACATAGTTGTGGCAGCACGCTTGTCTGATTTCCCATTTTTGTCTGTTCTGTGATATTTCCTTGGACTCGGGCAGACATGGCTTTGGCATCATGGTTGTCCACTTCCCCCTTTTGCCTTTTTGAATATACTCCGAATAAAACTTTCTTTTTACTTTACTAAACTTCGTGATGTTTTTACCCTACAACAGTTAATGGCTTAGTCGTCAAGGATTTCTGAAGCTACTAATCCAATCGACCTAGAGGAGACCTGGACTGCAGATCAGAAGCTAGAAAGCAGAGGTCCTATCATCTGGACTCACGTGTTCCCACTCCATGTCCCTTCCACGCTGATGGGGTGAATGCTCTCGGAAAACGAGCCTTCCCGTATTCTTTTTTTTTTTTCTCTCTCTCTCTTTCTCATGTTTTCTTAATCTGTTTGGCGTATTTGTTTGAAAAACCGGTTGATTGATTAAGGAGACTCTTCCTTAGATTTTTACATGATCGTTCGGTTAAGAGTGGCATTTAGTAACTTGCTGAACTATGGTTTAGGTCCAGATTTGGATGTATGAAACATTAATGAGGTAATTCTATCTTCAAAGAGCTATAAACTACCGAAATTTGGGCACGAGTCGACCAGTAAAAGCCATTAGGGCAGTCACCGACAGTCATCACGAGTGTTAAACACTCCCATGAGGGGATAAGGTGGTCTGGAGACTGACTAGAGCACTAGGCTGCAGGCCACCTGCAAGAAAACTCTCACACAGTGAAGGTACACATTGCTTTAAGTGAAAACACTGTCCAAACCTCACGATGTTCCTCGTTAGGTTTCTTTTTGTGGCTCAGAGAAAACCTGGAAAATACTGCTCTGTGTTTTGCCAAGTTCTCAGGGGGAGGTGGCAGCTCCTGACCTGTATGATGAAATTTGCAAGGAGAGGTGGCAACTCTTGACCTGTTTTGCCAATTTCTCAGGGGGAGGTGGAAGCTCCTGACCTGTGTTATGAAATTTAAGGGAGAAGTGGTAGTTTCGTATTTTTTTTTATGATACAGTTTCTCAATGAAGAATCACAATGTTAAAATTAAAATCATCAATAGCTACTTTAAAGTAGTTTTCAAATGAAGGAACTAGTGTACTTAAGGTCCAAAATAAGACACTAGCTCTCTAGCCATCAGAAAGAACGAAGTTCAAAAAGAAAGAAACCAAAAGCTTAAACCTTAGAGCTTAACGTCTTTGATAAATGAGCCTGGATTTTCCCCCCTACTACTGAGACACTAGTTTGGGGTTCATATGTAAAACACCATAAACTGATTATACTAGAAGTAATTTGGAATTTCAGTGACACTTTGAGAAAATAAGCTTTCATTTGAGTTGTCCTTTATTTCTTTTTTAGGAAATTTTTCTTGATGCTCAGTTTTTATCAAAAGGTCTAATATTCCTCCATCTGATGCTCTGGAAAGTTAACAAGTTTTAGCCAGAACCTGTTTTTTCCATTGAATTGAGTCAATCTTAGCAAAAATTGGTATATATACTTTAAGAAACTAAGATTCCCATATCCTTGTTTTGTGTGGTATTGTCTGATGAGGTTATGTGGACTGTCTGTCTCCTTTTGTTCTGAGAGCGCATTTCTGGTCTAGAGCAAACTTTGTATCTAAGTTTCTGTCTTGTGTTAAGATGGAGGCTTTAGATGAGAATTACTGTTTTGTTTAGATAAGGCTGTCTTACAGCCTCAGTTCTTTGCACAGAAAAAAACTGTCTTGTGTCTGTCTTATGATTTAGACTTTTAGTAGCTACTTGGAGAAACTTTGATATAGATTGGTCTATTTGAAAAGTGCGCTATGTCCATCTTAAAGGTGAAAACTTTCTAAGTAACTTAAGCTAGATATTATATGAAATGTGGTTTAGTAAAGGAAAAAGAATAATTTTGTCTTAAGTAAAAGTGGCAGTTCCAGAATAGTAAAAAAGAATTTGTCTTTTGCCCTTCAAAATGCCTAGGTAAACTTAAACATATGTAAATGTCTTCCATGAGTCAAGAGAGTGAAGGTGGGACAGGATCAGGCCTCCTCAGCCCCTAGCCCCCAGTCTCTAAGGTCGTATAGCTCAAGGGAAGCTTTGAAAGACCCTTTTCCAACTAGGTGGAGACCTTTTAAGACAAAAGATAAGAAAAATTCCTACTTTGCTATAGTTATAAGAAATTGGGTGGATCCAAGTTATACAAGAACTGTAAACATGTTCTCTCTACTGTAGGGGAAATTTAAGAACCCCAAAAATAGAAATTACAATGTGATACACCTGAAGTGTCCTGGAAAAATGTTTCCAGTAGTAGCCACAAACATAAGGTTATATCCATATCAATGAATTGGTCAGTTGAGCACAGACTTTGTGATTTCCAAAGCCAGTTGATAAAATCTTTGAGGGCTAAAATTAGATTGGGAAAAATATGAGAAATAATAAAAGTTGAAAGAAAACTTGGGATGTTTAAACAAACTTGATTTCAATTACACTTATGTTTTATGATATGCAGGCTTATAATAATTCTCAAGACATTTTAGGTAACTTATTGATGTTAAATTGAGTAAACAGATATTTGCCGTAATTTAGTTTATGTACTTTTGTTTTGTATGCCACAAGAGAAAGAATGCATATGAGTCTGCTAATGAATGAGTTCATTTTTCTGATTTAAAAGATGCAACAAAGACAATGATTAAGAGATTTATTAAAAAGAAATTTATTTGATATGGTCAAAAGTTTTATCTGTCTGACTTTGGTTTAAAGGTTTAATTTAGAAAATTTTTGGAAGATTTAACGTTACATAACATATAAAGCAAAGAATTGGGTTTCTTGCTGTTAAACTAACAAAATTTTCTTTAATTTCTGAGTTGAAGGGTTAATTTATTCTTTGTGTAGTCTGCCTCAAAGACAAAGATTTGGCCTCTCATTAGAATAAATTTCCTGAGTCTGAATACTAAGCAGCAGAGTTTTGGAAAACAAAAAGCTAAGGTTTTAACTTTAATATCTTTGGTTAAATAACTTAAGTATTGTTTCTTGATAACCTATAATCACTTCCTGACAACTTTAAAACTTCATGGAAAGCCATAGAAAATTTTCAAAAAAGAAAAGTGCTAAAAAGTTTTATTTAATATGTTATAAATTACATGTAACATGTTAGAATCAAGAGAAGCATCTGATACATTTTGGGTTAAACTGTATTGCTTCTTTTATTTTTTCCGAATGTTAGACAACAAATTCATAATACATCATAATTTTATTATTATTTCTTTATTGCTAACTTGGTCACAACTTTATCTTTCTGAATCTACATCATCAAACCCAATGGTTTGATTGAGGAATTCACATAATTTACCTATGAAGTTTTTTTTTAATTATTACTATTCAGATACTTAGTTATTTGAGAATCTTGGTATGTTCTCAGTGTATCCTGACTATATGGTATTTTGTCTCAAGATTATTATGTATTATATTTGAAGTTCTTTGAGAATAAGATTAATGGTTATATTTAGAAATATTATTATTGAAACTTTTTGACTGAATTTATTTGACCTTTATGTTGTGCTTGTAATTAATTAGTATCAAGTCTTTCACTATAAGAGTATTATTTTTGTAAGTTAAACATGACCGTATGAAGTTTCGTCATCTACAGATAAGTTTTTATTTTGCTGATTTGCTGAAAATGTTTGACCAAAATATTTCATCAAAAATATGAACTATATTGGACTCACAAGAAAGACTGTGACTTGAGACTTCCAGGGAACATAGTGCTCTAGGCAGAGGCACCTCTCTGTCCCTCCATAACTAAGATCTGAAAAACTAAGCCAAACAGAGAAAACAGCAGTCCTGAAACCCTAAGCATCAAATGAAGAGATAAAGAACTCAGCCAAGCACCAAATGGAAAAAGAAACTGACAGAGAACAGAGAGTGAGGAGAGATACACATAGAGGTCCTCTATCAGCTAAGGCAACAAGGATCTGTCATCTTGGACTCCTATCAGAGACCAGCAAAAAGGGGTACAAGAATGTAGCTTCACGGAGCTTCCAGCAGGAAACAGAACAACCGGTAACCAGCGATATACACTTCCCAACTCACACCCTTCTTCACCCCCACTTGATCTACTCTGCTTCCCCCGGCCACAGTCTCTTGGCCAGGAAGCACCAGCTGCTTGGGTTCCACCTGCCCGCATTGGCCAACTCCATGAGTGCCATTTGTTGGCTGCTGGTGTTGCTTTTTTCTGCTTCTTTTGATTTCTTCCTTACCTCTCACCACCTCCCCTTCCTTTCTCTCAAATACCTGGCTCCATGAGCCATCTTTGCTTCTTCCTGAAAGGCTGTGAAACTCCACTCAAGTGTGAAACTGCTTCCCATCCATGCTGCCACGGTGGTAGGATCCTGGGGCATTTTTTGGTTTGTTTGAATTGTTTGTTTGTTTTCTTTTTCTTTTCTCAAATTGAAAGCCCATTCTAGCTGGCCGGTACTGCGTGTCTTGGGAGCTACCACCTCAGTTTGTGCATACATGCAGATGGGTCCCTGAAGACATTTTATTTTCATTTTTTTGGGAGGTTTTTCTTGTTCTTTTTTTTTATTTGTTTTTTTTCCTTTTCCCTCTTTTTCCCTTTTTGTCTTTCTTCATTACTAAGTTTCTAATCTCTCTATACCTTCCTTCTCTTCCTGTCCCCTGAATATAGGATGCTGAGTGACTCCTCTACCCCTTATAGCCAGGCTATACTTTAATACCTGGCAGCAACTTTCCCAGACCTCATAGCCACACCAGTGGGATCACTGGGAGCTTTACTCATTTTTTTCTTTTCTTTTTTCCTTCTTCTCCTTTTTTGTCTTTCTCCATTTCATAGTCTCTCATATCTCCAATCCAAAGGCATGCACACATAGCACTATTTTTTTGTATGTTTTTACCTCCTGTTCCTCTCTTGTCTCTCTCCTCTCTCCCATACTCAACTTAGATACACACATCACAATCTCCTCCCTCCAGCCTGCCAACGTGAGCTATGTCCTTAACATCACATCACCAAGCAGCACAGGCATGACCTACCAGAACCTGCCCTGCACTGATTAAAGGCCCACCGTGGTGACTATAAAGTAAGTGCCACAAACAAACCATTCCAGCAACTCCTCTTCAGTGAGACCTGCCCTGCTGTACCATATCTGAGCAACTTACCCTGACAATTGGAGAAGGAGGTGAAAAGAATCATGCAGACAGACGAGCAAACAACAAAGAACATACAGCACACCTGCTCAGACATAGCCAAATAAAACCAAAAAAGGAAGAAGCAAACAAATCTACAATCAATACAAGAGAAATATAACTACTGAATGCCCCAAAGACAGCAGACAATACTGAAGCATTTACAAAAACAGGACGGTATGATTCCAGTTGGCTTCCAAAATGAAACACCAGAAGACTTTCCAGTAGAAGAAAAGGCACTAGAACTACCTGATAGGGAATTAAAATCTCTAGTACTCAGAATTATCCAAGAGTTGAACCAAAAATAGACAAAAATGAGGAAAAATAGACAAAGTCATGGAAAAGGCAGACAAATTCATCAAAAATATAGACTAAAATGGAAGAATTCAGGAAAATAATGCAGGAACACAATGCCAAAATAAATTTACAACTAGAAATCATACAAAAACAACAGTTAAAAACCCAAAAGATAAACAACAAGATTTCAGAAATGGACAGAGTCATAGAAGGGCTGAGGAGCAGATTTGAAATGGTGGAAGAAAGGATCAGTGAAATTGAAGACAAAGACTTGGCTACAACTCTGTTTGAGGAAAACTCAGGAAAAAGAAAGCAGACAAACGAAGAGACACTGAGAGTTGTGGGGGATACAATCAAAGCAAAAATTTACGAGTCATCGGACTTCCAGAACAGCAGGAGATAATAGAAAACACAAAGAAGACCATTGAAGAACTGCTGACAGAAAACTTCCCCAATATCATGAAAGATGAAAAGCTGGCCATCCAAAAAGCTCAATGTACCCCATATAGGATAGACCCAAAAGAAAATCACCAAGGCATATTACAATCACATTTCCCAAAACCAAAGACAGACAACTCTGAGATCAGCTCGTGAACAACAAGAAGTCATATACAGAGGAGAAACAATAAGACTAACCTCAAATTATTCGGCAGAAACTATGCAAGTAAGAAGGCAATGGGTTGACATATATAAAACCTTCAAAGAATAAAATTTCCAGAAGAAAAATAACATATCCTGCAAAACTCTCATTCAAATATGATGGTGAAATTAGAACATTTCCAGATAAACAGAAATTAAGGGATTATGAAAAAACCAAACCAAACTTACAAGAATTATTAAAGGGAGTCCTTCAATCTGAAAACAGAAACTTCAGCTCACAGGCTGAATCTAGGAAGCAGGATCATACCAGCCAGATAACAATCTAGGAAATCAACTCTCAAGGAATATCCAAAACCAAAAGAAATACAACAGGGCATCAGAGAAGTTAATCTGTAAATGCCAACAACATCAGAAAAATAAAAGAGGGTATAAACCATGTAGGTACACAACCTTCTAATTGAGAGGAAGACAAGGCAATACCAAGTAATAATAGACTGCTTCAAAATTAGAAAGACAAGGGTAAATTTCATGGTGACCCCAAAGAAAGTTAACAAAACCACTCGTGAAAATAAAGAGGAAAAACATAAAGTCTCAGTAAAAACAAAACATACAAAAAAAAAAAGAAATGGAAAAAATCCACAAACAAATGGAAATCAGTAGAGGAGGGTAAGAGGAACAAAGAAAAAGTCAGCACCCCCAAAAAAGCACTACAAAATGACAGCAATAAAATCAGATCTATCCATCATTACACTGAATGTAAAAGGACTCAATGCATCCTTGAAGAGATGGAGAGTGACAGAATGGATTTAAAAAACAGGATCCATCAATATTCTGTCTACAAGAGACACACCTTAGAAACAAGGATGTAAATTTATTAAATATCAAAGGTTGGAAAAAATATATCAAGCTAACAACTACCAAAAAAGAGTAGGAGCGGCAATACTAATCTCAGATTAAATAGAGTTTAAAACAAAATCCAGCTTAAAAGACAAAGAAGGACACTATATAACGATTAAGGGGACAATCCATCATGAAGGCATAACCATAATAAACATCTACACACCCAACGACAGGGCTCCAAAATACACTAGAAGAAGTCTAACAGCACTGAAAAGAGAAATTGACAGTTCCACAATAATAGTAGGAGACTTCAAAACACCACTCTCAGTAAAGGACAGAACATCTAAAAAGAAACTCAGGAAAGATACAAAAGACCTAAAGGGCACAGTCAGCCAAATTGACCTCATAGACATATACAGAACACTACACCCAACAGCTGCAAAGTACACATTCTTTTCCACTGCACACTGAACGTTCTCCAGAACAGACCACATCTTAGGCCACAGAGAAATCCTCAACAAGATCCAAAACGTTGAGATAATACAAAGTATTTTCTCTGACACAATGCCGTGAACACAGAAATTAACAACAGAAAGATCAAGGAAAAAAATTCAATTACATGGAAAGTGAATAACACCCTGCTTACAAACCACTTGGTAATAGACGAAATCAGAGATGGAATGAAAAAATTCCTAGAATCAAATGAGAATGAAAAAACATCATACCAAAACCTTTGGGACACAGCAAAGGTAGTCTGTAGAGGACAATTTATAGCAATACATGCACACATCAAAAAAGAAGACAGGGACAAAATAAAAATATTAATTGCAAAACTCAAACAAATAGAGAACTGCAAAAAAAAAAAAAAAAAAAAAAAAAAGATCCCACAGCCACCAGAGGAAAGGATATAAATAAAAATCAGAGCAGAAATAATTGAAATAGAGAATAGAAAAACAAAACCATGAACAAAACCAAAAGTTGGTTCTTTGAAAGAATCAGCAAAATCGACAAGCCAGTGGCCAGACTGTCAAAAGAAAAACAGAGAGGATACAAATAACCCCAATAAAAAATGAAATGGAATACATTAGAACAGACCCAACTGAAATAAAAAGGATCATAACAGAGTATTATGAAAAACTATACACCAACAAATTTGAAAACCTAGAGGAAATAGATAAATATCTAGAAACACACTACCTACCCAAACTACAACAAAGTGAGGTTGAATTTCATTCTATGAAGCCAGCACAACCCTGATACCAAAACCAAGCAAAGATGCCACAAAAAAAGAAATTACAGACCAATATCTCTCATCAAGATGGATACAAAAATTCTCATCATAAATCTAGCCAGTAGAATTCAGCATCATATCATAAAAGAATAATACACCACGACCAAGAAGGATTCATACCAGGTATGCAAGGTTGGTTCAACATTACAAAATCAATCAACGTAATCCACCACATAAAAAAAAAGGAAAGAAAAGAATCACATGATCATCTCAATTGACCTAGAAAAGGCATTTGACAAAGTCCAACACCCATTCCTGATAAAAACTCTCAATAAAATAGGTATAGAAGGGAAATTTCTCTACAGAATAAAGGGAGTCTATGCAAAACCAACAGCCAACATCATTCTTAATGGAGAGAGGCTGAAAACATTCCCCTTGTGAATAAGAACAACACAAGGATGCCCTTTATCATCACTCCTATTTAACAGTGTGCTGAAGTTCTAGCTAGAGCAACAAGGGAAGAAAAAGAAATAAAGGGCATCCAAATTAGTAATGAAGAAGTTAAACTGTCCGTTTTAGCAGATGATATGATACTATACATAGAAAACCCTACAGACTCCATGAGAAATCTACTGGAACTAATAGAAAGATTCAGCAGAGTAGCAGGATACAAGACAAACATACAAAAATCAGTTGGATGCCTATACATCAATAAAGAGAACAATGAAAAGGAAATCAGACAAAACAATACCATTTATAATAGCCCCTAAAAAATTAAAATACTTAGGAATAAATCTAACCAAGGATGTAAAAGACCTATACAAAGAAAATTACAAAACACTACTGCAAGAAACCCAAAGAGATCTACACGTATAGAAAAGCATATCATGCTCATGGATAGGTAGAAACAACCTTGTGAAAATGGCAAGTCTACCCAAAGCAATTTACAAATAAATGCAATCCCGATCAGAATACCAAGAACATTCTTCAAAGAGATGAAAACACTAATCATTAACCTTATATGGAAAGGGAAGTACCCCTGAATAAGTAAAGCACTATTGAAGAAGAAGAATGAAGTATGAGGACTCACACTACCTCACCTCAGAACCTACTATACAGCTAGGGTAGTCAAAACAGCCTGGTACTCGTACAACAACAGAAACATTGACCAATGGGACAGAATTGAGAGCCAAGATGTAAATGCATCCACCTATCTCCACCTTATTGTCTACAATGTCCCAAAGTCCATCAAATGGGGAAAAGACATTCTTTCTAACAAATGGTGATGGCAAAACTGGATATCTGCAAAAATAATGAAACAGGAGCTGTACTTCACACCATATACAAAAAACTAATTCAAAATTGATCAAAGACCTAAATATAAAGCCAAAAAGTATAAAGTTCATAGAAGAAAAAATAGGACCAATGCTATAGGCCCTAATACATGACAATAACAGGATATAAACCATAACCATCAACACACAAACTCCAGAAGATAAGCTAGATAACTAGGCTCTTCTAAAATTCAAACAGTTATGCTCTCCAAAAGAATTCACCAAAAGAGTAAGAAGAGAACCTAAAGAATGGGAATAAATTTTTGGACAGTACAAGTCAGACAAAGGTGAAATCTCCATAATCTACAAGAAAATCCAACACCTCTACCACAAAAACACAAATAATCCTATTAAAATTGGGCAAAGAAAATGAACAGACACTTCATCAAAGAAGACATTCAAGCGGCCAACAGACACATGAGATAATGTTCACGTTCACTACCCATTAGAGAAATGGAAATTAAAACCACAATGAGACACCATCTCACCTCGGCATTACTGCCAAGAATGAAAAACACTGGAGATAAAAAACTCTGGAGAGGCTGTGGTGAGATCGGAACGCTTATGCACTGCTGGTGGGAATGCAAAATGATACAACCATTTTGGAAAATGATATGGAGCTTCCTTAGAATGCTAGAAATAGAAATACCATGCGATCCAGCAATCCCACTCTTAGGAATGTATGCTAGAGAAATAAGAGCCGTCACACGACTAGATATATGCACACCCATGTTCATTGCAGTAGTGTCCATAATAGCAAAAAGATGGAAACAACCTAGGCGCTCATCAACAGGTGAATGGATAAACAAACTATGGTACATGCACACAATGAAGTTTTAGGTAATGATAAAGAACGATGATGAATCTGTGAAGCATCACATCACGTAGGTGAAACTGGAGGGCAGTATGCTGAATGAAAGAAGTCAATCACAAAAGGACAAATATTGTATGAGACCTCTAATTGTAAAAAACTCATGAAAAAGTTTACCCAAAAACCAACAATCTTTGTTGGTTAAGAGGGATGGGATAGGTGTGGGGAAATACTAAATAGAGAATAAATAAGTGGTAACTTTGGTGAAGGTAAGACAGTACACAATACTGGGAAAACCAGCACAACTTGTACAAGGAAAGGTCATGGAAGCTTCATAGACACACTCAAACTCCCTGAGGCTGAATTGCTGCGCGGCGGGCTATGGGGACCATGGTCTCAGAGAACATCTAGCTCAGTTGGAATAACACATTTTATAAAGACAATGTTCTACATTCTACCTTGTTGGGTAGCTTCTCGGGTCTTAAAAGCCTGTGAGCAGCCATCTAAGATAGTCCACCGGTCTCACCCCTTCAGGAGGAAGGGAGAATGAAGACAATAGAGTACAAGGAAAAGATATGTCCAAAGGACTAATGGACCACAGCTACCAAAGCCTCCACCAGACTGAGTCCAGTATAACTAGATGGTGCCGAGCTACCACAACTGACTGCTCTGATCGGGATCACAACAGAATGTTCTGTGCAGAGCTGGAGAATGATGTAGAACAAAATTCTAACACACATAAAAATACCATAATTATTGGCCTGAAAGAGACTGGAGAAACCCCAAGAGTATGGCCCCCTGACACCCTTTTAGCTCAATGCTGAAGTCACTCCAGAGGTTCATTATTCAGCCGGGGATTGGACAGTCCCATAAAACAAAATAGGAGTAATGAGGCACAGAAGTCCAGGGACAAGGACTAGAAGGCAGAAGGTAACAGGAAAGCTGGTGATAGCGAACCCAAGGTTGAGTAAGGACAGTGTTGACATGTAGTGGGGTTTTTAGCCATTTTCATAGGGCAATATGTATACTACCTGTTTAATGAGAAACTATTTTGTTCTGTGAACCTTTATCTAAGGTAAGAATAGCAGCACAACTGGAAGAACGTAATCGACGTCACTGAATCGTGCATGTAGAAATTTTTGAAATGGTGTGTCTTTGGCTATGTATATTTTCACCAATAATAATAGATCCTTCAAGGCTGAGAGGGGAGCGTGTTGACATGCCGTGCGGATGTTAGCCAATCTTATAAAACAATAAGTGTACTGACTGTTTAACGAGAACATATTTGTTCTGTAAACCTTACCTAAAGTACAAAAAAAAATTAAAATTAAACAATTGTTTAGGTTACAAATCTGATAAAATCTAGATCTCTAATTTTTTTTTTTTTTTAAAGACTGTGACTAGACTGAATCAAGATTTCCAGAACCCTTACACAGAAGCTGATGGGTTCACAGACTGTGGCTGATCCAGAATCAGGAGGAAGAGAAATTAACTACATAAGGCTGAATAAACAAAAGAATACTATGGGTTTTATGTGGGAATATTGCTGATGTTTAAGGTTTTTATTTCTGAAAATAAGAAAAGCTTTAAGGTCCTACTTTCTAGATGTAAGAAACATTTTCCTTTCTCCTAAATTAACTAATGGTTTTAGATATTGTAACTCTTGAATTAGAAGTTCCTATTGGTAAGCTTAGCAAAGTTGTAAATTTTCAAACCAGAGAAATGTCTGAAATATTTGCTATGATTTTACAAAATAGAGAAGCATTAAATTTCCTGTTAGTCTCTCCAGGAACAGTTTTGTGCCTTAACAGATAAATGTTGCTGTGTTTATATTAATAAGTAATCTGAGGTTTTGCAGAATGTAGTTGCTGCTGAGCCACATGAAAATTAGTTACTGATGCTGCTTATCCTTAAACAAACACTTCATGAGATTGGTTTCCTTGGTTCAAAGACCTTAGGGCCATGGTTTCATTGGTTATTTCAGAGAATTGGCCTAATATTATTGTTAGTATTTCTGTTTTACTTCCCAGTTTGCTGTATGGTGCCTGGGATCTTAAAAAATAGATGATGCCAAATTACCATATTTTGAGCAGTTTTGATCAAAGATTATATAACAAAATCATGATCCAAAGAAAAGAATGATGAGAGAGTAGTATATGATTCTCCTGGAATCCAGATTTCTGGTTTTCATGGAAGTTGGGGCAACCCACACAGGCTGTCTTCTTTGAGTGTCCTTTGGAACCTCAAATTTGAGGGGAAAAAAAAAAAACCTGGTTCCTGAGGCCAACACTTTTGATTTAAACTATAGTCCAGATAAACTAGTAAGACCATTTTGCTCTGGCATTGTAGATTTTTTTGAAGAGTTCAGTCTGTTTTAGGAAACTTACTTCAAAGGTCAGACTGAGCTAAAGTTATGGTAAATCAGTAATTCCTTTAATCAGCCTTCAGGACAATGTTGTATGAAATACCTGTCTAATGTTTGTAATCAAACTCTCATCCTCTTACTATAGAAAATTATGTATCTTAAAGAAACCATATTCTCAGAAGATCAACCTCATGTGTCAGAGTCCATTTTGCCTTAGGCTCTACTTCAGCTTCTGTGAAAGTGACCCATTACTGTTAATAAGTAAACCAAGGAGAGACAGCTTGCCTTTGGGAAGAACACTTAGTATGTTTTAAACAGACTAACTGAAGACCTCCTCCAGGAAATGTCCATCTTGTATCATATTACTAATCATGAATTATATAATAGAAACTTTGTTTTCACATGTAAATTTTTCTATATTTTCTATTTCCTTTAGACAAAATTTTAGTGCTCTTTATGGATATATGTTTTTGTTTGGTGGATCCAACTATAATAATTTAGATGATCCCTTTCCAACACGTAGAAAATTTACATGGGCAATTGCTTGTTTAAACTACTGATGAATGTGTGGGCAATGCACTTTGGGAACTTTAGGATTACCTTTAGATATTCATCTTAATGATACTAGTAAATATTGGAAAAGTCAAGTTAAAATCGTAACACATTGTAAAATGAAAGTCAGAAGAATACTCATTGGTCCAACACTGAGGGTATGGTTGGTAGTTTTAATTCCTACTTATTGTATACGTGAATTGGAAAAATCTTTAAGAAATTTATCAGTCACTATGGGACAAAGCAGACAAAGTTGCTAATGATATGAAAGCACAACTGTGATCTCATATCTCATAAGTCAAGATGACATAGATAGCAGAATAGCCTTTGATTTTCTTTTTGTTAGTCCATGATAGCGTAGTCTGTGCTGTAGCAAATACCTCTTGTTGCATTTGGATAAATAACACAGGAGAAATAAAACAAGATATACATAGAATTGAACAGCAAGCTACTTGGTTACACATTGTAACACTCTTACAAACACCAGATTTATTTGGTTGGTTACCATCAGGAATAAGTATACGGAGTAGATCACTACTGCAAGGGATAGTAATATTCTTAGTCTGCATCCTGATAGTATTAGGCATAATAAAATTTATCTTCTGTCTTATATACTTAAATGGTAAAGAAGGACTCGGGATAAAATATTGATATACATTGAGTCTTTGAGTCTGCTCACTTCAGCGGTACTATTGAACATTATTCTTACTTAAGATCTTGGTGAAGAACCTGATGGTATCTAGTGGGAAACCAGCTCTGTGAGTTTAAAGAGCTTTCAATGGCCACCATTTAGGAGCTCGACTAAGTCCAGGTATTGATCATCGATGTCTTATCTCCTATCTCCGATCAAAAGGAGAGAATGATCTAGAAATAATTTTGGAATAATTTATTCCCTCTCCTTGAGCACAGATAATGTGACCCAGTTGGAGCTGGGCCCACAAGGGCTCACAATTGCTCACAAGGACACATCGACTGGGCCCTGATGTATAAAGATATTATAAAGACAATAGCTAAGATGATATCTTTTAGGGAAACTTTCTCATAAACCTTTCAAACAGAATACAAAAGACTTTCCACTCTTATATTTTTCTACTAGCATTTAGTGAGTATAAAACTTGTTGGAACAATGAAGACCCTCCTGACAGTCATTGGTGAAACCTGTACCAACGACTGTTAAGATAGACAATTCAAAATGTAGAATCACAATTTCTAGCCAATATGTAAAAAGGTGAAACTTTCAACGGTTTTGCCCATTTTGTAATGTTAATATATACTGAAGGCTCTGTAATATTTCCTTGGACTTAGACACACATGGCTGTGGTGGCATGCTTATCTGCTTTCCCACTCTTACCTATTCTGTAATATTCTTTGACTTGGGCAGATATGGCTGTAGCAGCATGCTTGTCCATTTTCCAATTTTTGTCCGTTCTGTGATATTTCCTTAGGCTTGGGCAGACACGGCTCTGGCAGCATGGTTGTCCATTTTCCACTTCTACCTCTTTGAATATACGTCAAATAAAACTTTCTTTTTGCTTTAAAAAAAAGAACAGCGATTGACATGTTGGATAAAAAAATCAAAGCCAGCAATATGTTGTTAACAAGAAAATCACTTTAAATACATGCATGTAGAAAGGATAAAAGTAAAGTATGGATAAGAATATACCATGAAAATATGGACCAAAAGAAAGCTTGAGTAGCAATACTATTTTCAGAATACACTTTCAAATAAAGGACAATTATTAGAGATAAGACAAAACTGAAACCAAACTTGTTGCTGTAGAGTTGATTCTATAGTAGAACTGTCCCATAAGGTTTTCAAGAAGCAGCTGGTGGATTTGAACGGCTGACATTTTGGTTAGCAGCCGTAGCTTCTTGTAGCTCTTAAACACTGTACCATCAGGGCTCCATTAGGATAAGAGGGACATTAAATAAAAATAAAGTTGTCAGCTCATGAAAAGTATAACAGTCTTAATTAATGGAACTGAAAAGAAACACAAAATCTCATTGTATGTAGATACTTCAACACTCCTTCCTCAGAGTATTTATTATATAAACACAAAAAAATATATATATAAGTATAAACATATATAAATATAGGTATATAAATAAGTATGTTGTTGTTGTTGTTAGGTGTCATCCAGTCACTTTGGACTAATAGCCATCTTATGTTCAACAGAAGGAAACACCTCCCTGTCCTGTGCCATTCTCACAACCGTGGCTATGTTTGAGACCATTGTTGTACCACTGCATCTATCCATCTCCTACAGGGTCTTCCTTTCTTTTGCTGACCCTCTACTTTGCCAAGTGTCTTAGTCATCTAGTGCTGCTATAACAGAAATACTACAAGTGATGGCTTTAACAAATAGAAGTTTATTCTCTCACAGTCCAGTAGGCTACAAGTCCAAATTCAGGGCGTCAGCTCCAAGGGAATGCTTTCTTTAACACCTCTGGAGGAAAGTCCATGTCATCAATCTTCCCTTGGCCTTGGAGCTTCTCTGCACCACAACCTCATGTCCAAAGGATGTGCACTGCTTTCTTGGTGGTATGATGTACCCCACTCTCTGCTTGCTTCCGTTTCCTTTTATCTTTCGTAAGATAAAAGGTGGTGCAGCCCACACCGCAGGGAAACTCCCTTTACATTGGATCAGGGATGTGACCTTAATAAGGGTGGTGTTACAATCCCACCCTAATCCTCTTTAACATAAAATTATAATCAGAAAATGGAGGCCAAGGACACAATGCTGGGAATCATGGCCCAGCCAAATTGATACACACATTTTTGGAGGTACATAATTCAATCCATGACACCAAGTATGATACCCTTCTGCAAGGACTGGTCCTGATAAAATGTCCAAAATATGTGAGATGAAGTCTTGCCATCCTTGCTTCTAAGGAGCATTCTGGCTGTACTTCCAAGACAGAGTTGCTGGTTCTTCTGGCAGCCCATGGTATATTCAATATGCTTCACCAACATCATAATTGAAAGGCATCAATTCTTTTTTGGTCTTCCTTATTCATTGTCCAGCTTTCACATGCATATGAGGCAATTGAAAATAAGGGTCGGGCACATCTTAGTCTGCAAAGTGACATCTCTGCATAAGTTTTTAATCCTAAGCATCAGTGTCTTACTAATAAATTTAAAGGACTCTTGGTGGCACAAGGTTTAGCACTCAGCTGCTAACCAAAATGTTCCCAGTTTGAACCCACCCAGCGACTCTGAGGGAGAATGATGTGGTGATCTACTCTCATAGTGATTACATCCTAGAAAACCCTATGGGTCAATTTTACTCTGTTCACAAAGGGCTGTTATGAGTTGAAAACCAACTAGTAGGCACTTACCAGTAACAAAAAAATATTTTTAATTCATTAATAAATTTAATAAGTAAACAGTCAGATTCTCTTCAACTTTATAAATTCCATTACTTCACTGGTTGTAGTAACACTTTTCACAGTTTATAAAAGTGAGAAGAGAACTTGTCCATGTTTAAAAAAATAATTTTCAGATAAAAAAAAGAAGAAAATGTAAATAAACTATAGCCCTGCTCTAACTAGATTTCGGGTTACAACATTTAGAAATGAATGTACTGGTTTAACTACATATATGTTGATGAAATGTCTACATATTTGTAAAATTTTATGGGTCCTAGTATGACTTCTTTCATGTTTACCAAAGTGTAATTTACATACACCATCATACACTTTCTGTAGGTGTACATTTCTATTATGTTGGTCAGTTTTAAAGCTTTATACTAGTGTTCATCAACCTCAGCTCTATTGTCATTTTGACCACATAATTGTTGTGGAGAACTGTCTTAGACATTGTATTTTTTTTTTTAGAAGCATCCGTTGACTCTACCAACTTGTGTCAGCTGTGAATACTAAAATTAACTCCAAGTACTGCCAGATGTCCCTGGCAGTAAATTCATCCTTGCAATATATGGATGCTAATATCGACATGTACATTACTTACGTCATTCTAAGTTAAAAGCATTGGGTGAAACTAGATTGAGGAGCACTCATCAAAATGAGTGATAATTTCAGAACACTTAATTGTGCTCATCAGCAACCTGTACCTAGACCAAGAAGTAATCATTCCAAAAGGACAAGGGGATACTGAGTGGTTTAAAGAAAGTTGTGCGTCTGGGTTGCATCATTTCACCATACTTGTTCAATCTGTATGCTGAGCATATGATCGCAGAAGCTGGAGTATATGTGGAAGTAGGTGGCATCAGGATTAGAGGAAGATGCATAAAAACCTGTGAAATGAAGATGACACAACATTGCTTGCTGAAAATGAACAGGACTTGAAGCACTTACTGATGAACATCAAAGACTACAGCCTTCACTATGGATTGCACCTCTATGTAAATAAAAACAAAAATCCTTACAATTGGACCAATAAGTAACATCATGATAAATTTAGGAAAAAAATGAAGTTGTCAAGGATTCATTTTACTTCGAACCACAATCAATGTCAATGGAAGAAACAGTCAAGAAATCAGATGACATATTATGTTGGGCAAATCTGCTACAAAAGACCTCTTTAGAGTGTTGAAAAGTAAGGATGTCACTTTGAGGAATAAAGTGCATGTTAAGCAAGTCATGGTATTTTTAACATTCTCATATGTATGTGAAAGCTGGACAATGAATAAGGAGGATCAAAGAAGAATTGACGCCTTTGAATTATGGTGTTGGTTAAGAATACTAACTATACCATGGACCTCCAGAAGAAGGAACAAATCTGTCTTGAAAGAATTAGAGCCAGAATGCCACTTAGAAGCAAGGACGGGGAGTCTTTGTTTCACGTACTGTCATGGATTGAATTGTGTCCCCCAAAAAATGTGTTTATGAATTTGGCTAGGCCACGATTCCCAGCGTTGTGTGGTTGTCCTCCATTTTGTGATTGTAATTTTACATTAGAAGGATTCGGGTGAGATTGTAACACCACCCTAACCCAGGTCATATCCCTGATCCAGTGTAAAGCAAGTTTCCCTGGGGTGTGGCCTGCATCACCTTTTATCTCTTGTAAAATATAAAATCAAAGGGAAGCAAGCAGAGAGTGGGTGACATCATACCATCAAGAAAGCAGTGCCAGGAGCAGAGCTTGTCCTTTGGACCCGGGGTCCCTCCGTTGAGAAGCTCCTAGCCCAGAGGAACATTGATGAGAAGGCCAACAGAGAGAGAAAGACTTCCCCTGGAGCTGAGGCCTTGAATTTGGAATTTTAGCTTACTTTACTGTAAGGAAATAAATTTCTCTGTGTTAAAACCATCCACCCATGGTATTTCTGTTAGAGTACCACTAGAAGACTAAGACACGGACTTTGGATATTTTATCAGGAGGGACCAGTCCATGGAGAAGGACAGCATGTTTGGTAAAGAGGAGGGTCAATGAAAAAGAGGAAGATTCTCAATGAGATGAATTGATGCAGTGGCTGCAACAATGGGCTCAAACATAAAAGTTTGTGAGGATGTCGTAGGGCCAGGCAGTGTTTCTTTTTGCTGTACAGAGGATTGCTATGGGTTAAAACTGACTCAAAGGCACCTAACAACAACAACATCAAAATAAGAATATTGAAGATCATCTGAAGATGGGACACAGGACTGAGATTCAACATTAGAATTATGTTCTGCTTTAAAAATTTCTAAATCTGGCAGCCAATGACACTAATTAGTTAAATTGCAAACAGAAATCTCATTGAGACATATTAATGTTGAGCCCGTCCTAACACAGAAGGGAAAAATAGGCAAAACTACTTTTCTCTTTGGAATCAGAAAGTCATATGAAGAGTCATGGAGATTCCCTAAAATCGGTGTGCATGGGTGTCTCTAGAGAGGTGCTGAAAAGTTGGGGAAACCACAACTTCTGAGATGGAATCTTTCCCTGATATCCTTCCCCTGCATCTGCTGACAAGATGTGCCACTAACTTTAATGATAGTGAGGGGTCCCTACAAACCAGCCCCCCTGCTGGCCCCCTGCAAGGAGGTTTGTGTCTGGGCTCACACTGACTTCCCCTCATAGCATCTTTTGCACAGTAATACATGGTCATGTCCTTAGAACTCACAGAGCTCAGTTTTAAATAAACTTGGACCTTGGAGGTCTCTGTGGTGATTCTGAATTGGGATGCCAGAGTTGAGTTCCAGGAGTCCTTATTTCACCAATCCACTCCAGACCCTTTCCCAGAGTCTGGTGTTCAAAGCACACAGTATAGATGATTAAAGAGAATTCAGAGACAGTACAGGTGAGCTACATGGTCTGTGAGGGCTTTGCTAGTCCTGGGCCCCACTCCTGCGGATGCACCCAGGACAGAACACCTGGGAACAAAGACAACTATGTGAATCATGTGCTCAGATTCACCATCCCCATACCTTCATGTCTGAATCCCTGAAACACCTCTGGGAGCTGTCACCAGGAAGAAGACCCGCAAATGTTTCATGTTATTGTAGATGAGATCCCTGACTCCCAGAGAATATTCTCCAAGGTGAAGAGCAACCTGAATTAAAGTAAATGTGTGCTGTGTTTTCATCCAGATGCCTAAATGAGATTTGCATGTGGGAGGTGCATTTGTTTGTAAAGGTGAAGAGCCAGGAAGGGAGGTGCATGTCTCTGGAGCACTCACTGAAAAAAGGATGTTGGCTGTATACTTAGGAGAACAGAGTCCTCTCCCTGGGTCTTCCCTTCACCCAGTCCAGTTTTTTTTTTTTTTTTAATTGAATACACCAGCCAGTCTTTGGAAACCCTACGGAACAGTTCTATTCTGTCCTATAAGGTCGCTATGAATCAGGATCAACTTGATTGTAATAGGTTTTATATTCTGGTCAGGGAGCCAGATGCAACCAAGTATTGTTACTGAACGCGTTGGGTTGGCTGCTTGTACTCTGGTTAAGAACACCTAAGAGTCAAGCGGATTTAAAGCAAGGCATAGTTTATTACTCATGGTTAGTAAGGAGACAACGGGGAATCCTTCCAAAACCATTCTCTTGGGGAACAAAGGGCTCCGGGAAGTTTTGTAACATGCAGGAAAGGAGAAGTTACGCATATTCATTAACTTCATATATCTTCAAAAATGAATCATGGTAGGCTTTGGCATGAAAGTGGCTGACAGACTTCTCACTTCTGAAACGGTCTCGGTCACCGTTCGATGATATATGCCCAGTGATTTATGTGTTGGAATCGACTCGACAGCAAAGGACGTTTTAGGCAATACTTATTATGGGATGAGGCTATCTGGTGGTCAACCTGATCTCTTACCACGCATGCCCAGGATTCTGGTTCTAATCGGCTAATCTGAAACACAGCTACAAGCAGACAGATTAGGAGTAAGTAAATAACATTTTCACCACTCGTCTTCTAGGAAAAAAAAATTAGCCTACATAATTTGTCATTTAAGTTGTTTTCTGTCCCTACCTGGTCGCAGTATCAAGGAAAGCTTTGGGAATAGAGTCAATGAAACTCTACTGAAAGGGATGGATAGACAGAGAGGTATATAGCTAGAGAGAATAAATATACAAATAACTATAGACAGACGGATAAGTAGATAAATAAATATCAAATATCCACCACAAATCCAGGGCTTTCTGAATGGTCACATACCTATTCTGATCCATTCTACACCTTCATTAGCTTATGTTTAAACTACTGGATATTCCAATGTGTTGAGATAGTAAATAAATGAGCAAAAACTTGAGTTCAGACAAAAATGGGTCCAATTTATTTTCTTTTTTTCCGAAACTGAACCAGCTTTGAGTGACTTACTAATTTGGGTGAATAGTTCTTCACCTGAAACAATTTTACTACCATGTATATTCAAGGGTCAAGTGTTACTGTGGAGGGGGATATTTTCATGTCAACCTAAAATGTTTTTTGTTTGTTTTTTTCTTATCCACCCCATAACACAGAGACTAGATATTTCTGCCTTGAAGGAATTATTCCTAGTGTTGTTAAAATGACCAGCAGTACTCTAATTTTCCTTTTTTCATGAAGTTAAGTGCCTGCAATAAATCCCTGGGTCTCTAGACTCTCTCATGAAATAGAACATTGAGAAAGATAAACCTTCACGATCAAAAGCAGATTCAGTCAGTGGAAGGTCCTCACTTCACCAATATGTTGAGTTAGTAACATGTTCTTTGTATAAAACCCACATATCCTAGCAGTGTCCATTCTTTATTTTCTGGGTGACTAACAGTGAATATTGAATTTAGTGAAAACAGTTTCCAGTACTTTGTGGTGAATAATATGCATGTTTCTTGGAAATGCTGCAGTCCTGAAAATGGATTGCCTGAGGGATGAGTTCTCCATAGCCAGAAGGAAACTCCCTGCTGAGGAAGCAGATCCCATTGGAAAACCCTTCTGAAAACTGCCTCTCTGAAGCCCTAATGTCACTGAACCTTGAGATTATGTCTGAGGTCCTATAACTGTTTTTCAGTGTGGGAAATACTTCCCAATCACAGGGATGGTGAGAATTATCAGCATGTCTGTTTGTCAACAAGAAAAAAATGTGTCATGAAGGAAACTGGAGAAGTTCTCTCTGACTAATAACATTTCTTTCAACAGAGGATGTTACTTCCTTCTTACTTGACTGCAGTGAGAATGTGAGAAATTAGACAAAAAAAGGAAGAAAAGCCCCTAGTGGTAGCTGAGAGTTGGAAAGGAGAGGAAATTGCTGAGAACTAGGAAAGGGTGGAAATCCCTGATCCTGAAAGGAAGACACTAATCAGCCACTCTCATCATCCCTCCCGGTACTGGTTTCCTCCTGCTCTGTGGATCCTGAGCACTTCCTGCAGCATAGCTCCCTCCCAGCCTCCCTGAAGGCAAGATTTTATCTAGGTTCCCACTGCCTTCCCCTTATTGTGTCTCACACTTGGTCAGGTCTTTAGCTGTCATGTAGCTGAGGCACAGACAGACCTGATTCTTTGACATGTCTCTGGAGTTGCAGAGTCAGCTTTGGAGGGATGGCTATAAGCTTTTATGCCAAAAGTACATATATATCCATCCATTTAACCCCTTTTTGGGGTAAGAGAGACTGGTGGACTCAGTCCCACTAGGAGCCAGTGCTTTCCCTGGAAAATCCTGAGACAGCTCAGGTGATGGGGAGTCTGTGATGGCTCACCATTTCTGTGCCTGACTCCCGTAGCTGCACCTGGGACATGACATCTGATGAAAGAAAGACACATTATGTTTAGTGACAAATATTGACAACTCCTCTAGGTTGTTTCATTTTTGGCATTCAAGCAGTGAAGTAACCACTAGGCAGAAGAATATCAACAGGAATCTCCTGATCTTTGGGACAAGGTTCATGATTCCTGGAGAATTCAGCCCACCGTGTGAAGGTTCTTGTCATAATCTGAGATTTAACTTGGAAGGTGAAGACTTCAAATTCGTGTGGAAGGACCCATGTATGAAGTAGGGAAGGGCCAGGTCACAGTCTCAAATTCAGAAACTAGGAGGAGTAAGCCAGTCCCACTCCCCAGAGATTGTCCGTCTTTACTGAGATCCCAGGGTCAAAAATATTTAGAGAATATATGTTTCCAATTTAAAGAGAGAGCTCTGATGATGGGAAAATAAACTCTCATCCCATGAGAAGCCTCTTTTTCTCTTGATATGGTCACAACTAACTTATCCTTGTCTCCTTCCCTTCAGGAACATCTTATTTGGCATGCTCCTCCCTTCGTTCATCTTTTTGTTTGTTTGTTTATTGTTGTAGTTTAAGTGAAAGTTTACATTTCAAGTTAGTCTCTCATGCAAAAATTTATACATACATTTCCATGTGACCCTAATTACTCTCCCTGTACTGTGATAGCGCACTACTCCTTTCCACTCCTGATTTCCCATGTCCATTCAACCAGCTCATAACACTCTCTGCCTTCTCTTCTCACCTCCAAATAGAAGCTGCCCATTTATTCTCATGTATCTACTTGAGCTAAGAAGGAAATTCCTCAAGAGTATCATTTTATGCCCCACAGTCCAGTCCAATCTTTGTCTGAAGAGTTGGCGTAGGAAATTGTTTCAGTTCTGTGTCTACAGAAAGTCCAGGGGACATGCTTTCTAGGGTTCCTCCAGTCTCAGTCATACCATTAAGTCTGGACTTTTTACTAGAATTTGAGTTCTGCACCCCACCTTTCTCTTGCCCCATCAGGGACTTTCTGTTGTGTTCCCTGTCAGGGAGGTTATTGGCGGTAGCTGGGCACCATCTAGTTCTTCTGGACTCAGGACGATGCAGACTCTGGTGTACGTGACCCTTTCTGTCTCTTGGGCGAATACTTCCGTTGTGTCTTTGGTATTCTTCATTCTCCTTTACTCTAGGTGGTTGGGACAAATTGATGCATCTTAGATGGCCACTGACTAGGTTTTAAGACCTCAGACGCAACTCACCAAAATAGGATGTAGAACATTTTCTTAATAAACTTTGTTATGCCAATTGACCTAGATGTTCCCTGAAAGCATGGTCCCCAGACCCCCACCCCTGCTATTCTGTCCCTGGAACTGTTTGATTGTATTCAGGAAACTTCTTAGCTTTGGTTTACTCCAGTTGTGCTGAATTCCTCTGTAATGTGTGTGCTGTCCTTCCCTTCAAGATATTTCTTGTTTACTATTTAGTTAGTGAATAACACTCCCCCTCACTCCCCAACCACGTAACCATCAAAAAATATTTTCTTCTGTGTTTAAACCATCCCTTGAGATCTTATAATAGTGGTCTTTTAAAATATTTGTGCTTCTGTGACTGACTAAATTCACTCAGCATAATGCTCTCCAAATTTCTCCATGTTATAAGATGTTTCACTGATTCATCATTGTTCTTTATTGTTGCGAAGTGTTCCATTGTGTGAATATACCACAATTTGTTCATCCATTCGTCCGTTGATGGGCACCTAGGTAGCATCCATCTTTTTGCCATCTTGAACATTGCTGCAATGAACATGGGTGTGCATATATCTCTTTGTCTGATGGTTCATATTTCTCTAGGATATATTCCTAGGAGTGGGATTGCTGGATGGTATAGTAATTCTATTTCTAGCTTTCTAAGGAAGTACTAAATGGATTTCCAAAGTGGTTGTACCATTTTACATTCCCAGCAACAGTGCTTAAGTGTTCCAGTCTCTCCACAACCTCTACAGCATTTACCATTTTGTGTTTTTTGGAATAATGCTAGCCCTGTTGAGGAGAGATGATATCTCATTATTTCTCTAATGGCTAATGATCGTGAGCATTTCTTCATGTGTCTCTTAGCCACCTGAATGTCTTCTTTGGCCAAGTGCCTGTTCATATCGTTTGCCCATTTTTAAATTGGGTTATTTCTCTTTTGTTGTTGAGGTGTCACAGTACGTTGTAGATTTTAGAGATTAGAAGTTGATCAGATTTGTCATAGCCAAATTTTGTTTCCCATTCTGTAGGTTCTTTTTTGACTCTTTTGGTGAAGTCTTTCAATGAGCATAAGTGTTTGATTTTTACAACCTTCCAGTTATCTTGTTTCTCTTCTTGTGCTTGTGCCTTGTTACTTATGGTTCATATTCTGTTTATGCCATGTATTAGGGCTCCTAGCTTTGTCCGTATTTTTTCTCCCATGATCTTTACTGTTTTAGATTTTATATTTAGATCTTTGTGCCATTTTGAGTTAGTTTTTGTGCATGGTGGGAGGTATGGGTCTTGCTTCAGTTTTTTGCCAATGTATACCAAGTTATGCCAGCACCATTTGTTAAAGAGACTGTCTTTTCCCCAATTAACGGACTTTGGGCCTTTGTCAAATATCAACTGCTCATAGGTGGATGAATTTATGTCTGGATTCTAAATTCTGTTCCACTGGTCTGTGTATCTGTTGTTGTACCAGTACCAGGGTATTTTGACTACTGTGGCAGTATAATAGGTTCTAGAATGAGGTAGTGTGAGGTCTCCTACTTTGTTCTTTTTCTTGAGTAATGCTTTACTTATCCAGGGCTTCTTCCCTCTCCATATGAAGTTAGTGATTTATTTCTCCATCTCATTAAAAAATGCTGGTGGAATTTGGATTGGGATTGCATTGTGTCTGTAGATTGCTTTCGGTAGAATTGACATTTTCACAATGTTGAGTCCTCCTATCCATGGGCAAGACATGTTTTTCCACTTTTAGGTCTCTTTATATTTATTGTAGACATGTAGTTTTCATTGTATTGGTCTTTTATGTCTCTGGTTAGATTTATTCCTAAGTATTTTATCTTCTTGGGGGTGATTGTAAATTGTATAGATTTGGTGATTTTCTTTTTAAAGTTCTCTTGGTTGGTGTAGAGGAATCTAACTGATTTTTGTATGTTTATCTTGTATCCTGATACTTGGCTCCAATCTATTAGCTCCAGTAGTTTTCTTGTGAAGTCTTTGGGGTTTTCAGTGTATAAGATCATATCATCTGAAAATAGATACTTTTACTTCTTCCCCACCAGTTTGGATGCCTTTTATTTCTTTTTGTAGCCTAATTGCTCTGGCTAGGACCTCCAGCATACTGTTGAAGAACAGTGGTGATAAAGGACATCCTCAAGGGTTATGCTTTCAAACTCTCTGCATTTACGATGATGTTAGCTTTTGGCTTTGTATAAATGCCCTTAATTATGTTGAGGAACTTCCCTTCTATTCCTATTTTGTTGAGAGTTTTTATCACGGATGTGTCTGGGA
Organism: Dugong dugon; assembly: GCA_030035585.1. Taxonomy (NCBI): domain Eukaryota; kingdom Metazoa; phylum Chordata; class Mammalia; order Sirenia; family Dugongidae; genus Dugong; species Dugong dugon. Next base: position 26,733,380 of record CM057478.1, on the reverse strand, counting down.
CTTTGTCAAATGCTTTTCTGCATTGATTGATAAGATCATGTGGTCCTTATCTTTTATTTTATTAATGAGATGGATTATAGTGATCATTTTTCTAATGTTGAACCATCCCTGCATACCGGGTATAAATCCCACTTGTTCATGATGAGTTATTTTATTTTATTTATTTATTTATTTTTTTTGATATGTTGTTGAATTCTATTGGCTAGAATTTTTTTAAGGATTTTTGTGTCAATGTTCATAAGGGATATTGGCCTATAATTTTCTCTTTTGTTGGTGTCTTTACCTAGTTTTGGTACCAGGGTTATGCTGGTTTCATTGAATGAGTTTGGGAGTATTCCATCTTTTCTATACTCTGAAATACTTTTAGTAGTAGTGGTGTTAACCCTTGTCTGAAAGTTTGGTAGAATTCTCCATTGAAGCTGTCCAGGCCAGGGCTTTTTTTTTTTGGGAGTTTTTTAATTACTTTTTCAATTTCTTCTTTTGTTATGGGTTTATTTAGTTGTTTACCTCTGCTTGTGTTAGTGTAGGTAGATTGTGAGCTTCTAAAAATTTTTCCATTTCTATTAGGTTTTCAAATTTGTTAGAGTACAATTTTTCATAGCATTCTATTATGATTCTTTAAATTTCAGTTGGATCTGTTGTAATATCACCCATCTCATTTTTTATAGAGGTCATTTGCTTCCTCTCCTGTTTTTCTTTTGTCAGTTTGGCCAACAGTTTATTAATTTTGTTGGTCTTTTCAAAGAACCAGCTTTTGGTCTTGTTAACTCTTTCAATTGTTTTTCTATTCTCTACTTCATTTATTTCTGCTCTAATGCTTATTTCCTTTCTTTTGGTGCTGAAGACTTCTTTTGCTGCTCTGTTTCTACTTGTTCCAGTTGTAGGGTTAATGTTTTGGTTTTGGCCTTTTCTTCTTTTTGGATGTATGGATTTATTGCTAAAAACTGACCTCTGAGCACTGCTTTTGCTGTGTCCCAAAAGTTCTGGTAAGATGTGTTTTCATTCTTGTTTGATTCTACGAATTTCTTTATTCTATCCTCAATTTCTTCTGTAACCCAGCAGTTTTTGAGCAAGGAGTTCTTCAGTTTCCATGTCTTTGATTTTTTTTTTCCTTGTGTTTTCTGTTATTGATTTCTCCTTTATGACTTTATGGTCAGAGAAGATGCTTTGTAATAATTCGATGCTTTTGATTTTGTTAATTCTTGCTTTATGGCTTAATATATGGTCTATTCTGTAGAATGTTCCATGTGAATTTGAAAAGAATGTATACTTGGGTACTGTTGGGTAGAGTGTTCGGTATATATCTATGAGATCAAGTTGGTTGATTGTAGCATTTAGATCTTCTTATTGAGCTTTTTTCTGGATATTCTGTCCTTCACCTAAAGTGGTGCGTTGAAGTCTCCTACTATTATTGTGGAGCTGTCTATCTCTCTTTTCAATGTTGTTAGAGTTTGTTTTATGTATTTTGGACCCCTGTCATTGGGTACGTAAATATTTATTATTGTTTTGTTCTCCTGGTCTATTGACCATTTAATCATTATACAGTGTCCTTCCTTATCCTTTGTGGTGGATTTTATTTTATAGTCTGTTTTGTCAGAGATTAATATTACCACTCGTGCTCTTTTTCGAATGTTGTTTGCTTGATATATTTTTATCACCTTTTGAGTTTTAATTTGTGTCTTTAAGTTTGTGTAGACAGCACATAGATGGATCATGGTTTTTTTTTTTGTTTGTTTGTTTGTTTTTTTAATCCAATCTGCCACTCTCTGTCTCTTTATTGGTGCATTTAGTCCATTTACATTCAGGGTAATTATTGATAGGTATGAGTTTAGTGCTGTAATTTTGATTTGTGTGTGTGTGTGTTTTGTTGACAGTTTCTTTGTTGCATTTAACTTTCTGTGCTGTTACTTTTCTTTACGTATTTTATTTTCATCGTTGTTGAATTTGTATTTGTTGAGTCTTTTTTTTTTTAGTTTTTTATTTTGATTTGTAGGATTGTTAGTTTCCTTTGTGGTTAATATTTATCCCTACATTTCTGAGTTTTTACCAGTCTTTTATTTATATTGCCTTATCTTCCTCTCCATATGAAAAATCTGTCTATATATTTTAGTCCCTCTTTTTTTTTTTCTGTGTTGTTATCTTTTACATATTGACATATATTTCCCTATTTTCAGTGATTTAGCTTTGATTTATTTTTGTGACTTCCCTAAGTGGTTTGATATCTGGTTGCTCTGTCCTATGTGCTAGTCTTGGGTTGTTATTGGATGTTATTGATTTTCTAACCAGAGAACTCCCTTTAGTAGATTTTTTTTTTTGTTTTGTTTTGTAATTTTGGTTTGTTTTTTGCAAATTCTCTGAACTTCTATCTATCTGGAAATACCCTAATTTCAACATCATATTTGAGGGACAGTTTTTCTGGATATATAATTCTTGGCTGGCAGTTTTTTTTCCTTCAAGTCTTTATGTATGTCATCCCATTGCCTTTTTGCCTGCCTGGTTTCTGCTGAGTAGTCTGAGATTATTCTTATTGACTTTCCTTTGTGATGACTTTTTGTTTCTTCCTCACCTCACTTAAAATTCTCTCTTTATCTTTGGTTTTGGCAAGTTTGATTATAATATGTCTTGGTGACTTTCTTTTGGGATCTACCTTATGTGGGGTTAGATGAGCATGTTGGATAGATATCTTCTTATTTTTCAAGATATCAGGGAAGTTTTCTGCCAACAAATCTTAAACAATTCTCTCTGTATTTTCTGTTACCCCTCCCCCACCCCCATTCTGGTACTCCAGTCACTCATAAGTTTTTCCTCCTGATATAACTGCACATAATTCTTAAGGTTTCTTCATTTTTTTTTTAAATCCTTTTATCTTCTTTTTCCTCAAATAAGTTGGTGTCAAGTGCTTTATCTTCAGTCACACTAATTCTGACTTCCATTGCCTCAATTCTGCTCCTATGACTTTCTATTGAGTTGTCTAATTCTGACATTTTATTGTTCATCTTCTGGCTTTCTGATTGCTGTCCCTCTATGGATTCTTGCAGTATGTTAAATTTGTCATTATGCTCCTCTCTAATCTTCTTAAGTTCCTCTATTGCATGTTCTGTATTTTGCTTAATTTCCTTCCTTATCTCTTGAAGAGTTCTGTATATTAATTTTTTGCCTTCTGCTTCTGGTAATTCCAAGAAATTTTCTTCCTCCAGAAAATTTGTAGATTCTTTATTTTAGGAGTTTGCTGAAGCTATTATGGTCTGCCTCTTTATAGAATTTGTTATTGTCTGTTTCTAAGCCATCAATAAGTTGTTTTATTTATTTATTTTATGTTTGCTTACTCTGGCCTAGCTTCTGGCTTTGTTTTGTTTTTATATGCACAGATAGGCTGCTCATGTGAGCTAGCCCAGTCACCAGCACCCCAGAACTCCAATGTCCTGCCACCGGGTGGCCAGAACTACCACGAAGTATGCGAGCCCAGGAGTCTGCCCACTCCTCCTGTATGGATTCATGTCAGGTATCCAGGTAGTTGGCTACCAAGTTTTGTGGTGTAGGCTCTCACCTAGAGTCCTAGACGGGCATGCGTGATTGGTGTAAGCACAGGCATGCAGCTGTAGCAGGTGGACACAGGCTGAGGAATTCAGGGGTCTGACGGCCACCCCCAGGTGTCCAGGAGGAAAGCATGTCCCTGTTCTCTAGAGTGCATAGATGGTGGGTTTCACAGCCAGACTATGAGCATCCAGTGCTGTTGGCTGTGAAGAATATGGGTCACCTCTTATTCTTAGGCCCCTGTTGAAGGTGGCTAGGTGACATTGTTGGAGCCACCAGTCCTCAGGCTCCTGATGTGTGTAGGTGAAGACCGTGCTTAATGAGCAGAGCAGTGTCAAATGTCATGAACCTGCCACTTCACAGCTGAAAGAGTTGTAGTTAGACTTCAGATATATACCCTGTTGTACTGTGGTAAGGAGATCCTACGTTGTTGAAATGGACCCACACAAGTCTATGCAGGGGGAAAGGCACTCAAAGCCTGTGGATCAGTTACTCCTGAGCCTAGGCATAGGAGCCATGCCTACACTGAATTCCTGGCTTAGGGGAGGTGGCAGATTATTTTTCCTGTTTGTTAACTTGTTCACTATCCTAGGCCAGGAGAATGGCTCAGGGTGTGTCACAGGTCCTGTTTCCAGCCGAGGGGACATGGCAATTGCTGTAGCTAGTCCCAGACCCAGCCCAGATCAGGGAGTAGGGAAGTAAATGGGAGAGATATTTTTCCCTAAGTGGGGTGTTTTTGATCCTTGCGATAGGCCAGACGCAAGTACTTATCTTTAGTCTCTCAAGGGATGCTTCTCACTGGTTCTGGATAGCTGAGTAGACTCCACCTCTGTGTCTCTCCTGATGTGGAATACGTCTCCTGAACGTAACTACTTCCCTTCCTCACCGTGCACCATGAGCTGATCAGGCCTGAAGTGCTCAGGCTCTCACTGGGTCAAGTCTGGAAACTCCTTTCTTCTTCCAAACTATCTCTCCCTCCCCCTGTCACTCAGTTAAATTCCACAACTATGCCTTTAATGTTCAGAGATCCTAGACTGTCATATATAATCCATTCACTTCTTCTTTCAGGTCTTTGTTGTAAGAGGGAACACCTGAAACATCTGACTACTCTGTCATCTTCGCCCTGCCCCCCATCCTCTTCATTCACCTTAACATACCAGAGGGTAGCATTTGAGAAAATATTGAAGAAAAACATATTATAAGGAGCATAATGCTCCAGAGACCACAGATCTGAGATCACTTGCAAAGCTTAGCCCATTGCGAACTTTGAACTCTAGGTGGGTCACTGGGCTCTTCCTTGGTATTTCCCTATCTATCTCCAGTATGGGCCTTGTGAATACCTATCAATCTGTCTTTAGGGGAACACAAGTGGATGATTATTCTTTTGGTAGGATATACACAGAGTTTGTATTCAGTGAAGGTAAATCATTATTCATAGCCATGAAAAACCTACCCCTGATCTGCTCCTACTCCTACCACAGAAATGAGCAGCTTCTCCTTGCACAAAACCCCACCTGAGCTCTGGCCTGAAGAAGGGGTCATGAGGCGCTTCAACTCTCCTGGTATCCCTTTGATTCTCAAACTTCCCTGTTCTAAGCTGGAGCCATGCATGCACATTGTGCATGAACTTTACATGAATGACCATCTGTATATGTAAAGATTTTCTAGAATGAATACCAGAATGAGTGGATGTAGGTTTTTGCATTTCTTATGTGTGTGTGTACAAGATGATGGTTTAAGAGAGGTTTCATGCAATTTGAATAAAAATTTTCAATGCTTCCGTCAGGAAAGAATTTTCATGTTTGTGGAAACATAAGAAATCTGTGTAGTGAGAGTGCTGTGAGCAATTGAAAATGACAGAAATGAGACCAAAGCAAACTTTTAAGTCCTTCCTTTTCCACATCATGACCCAGGTGGCCAGTATCTCTAGAAGACCTCAATTTGGGTTATGCTTCCCATCTACTATCCTGAATCTGGAAGTGAGAATTCACTTAGCTAAGCCAAACACCACAGGCTGGGCTAGTCCCCTCACTCATTCAGGCTAAAGTGTCTTCTTCTCAGGGAGAAGGTTGTGTGAGGTGAGGTCTGGCGCAAGAGGCATTTAGAAATGCCATGGATGAAGGTGCTCTCAGGGGAAGTACAGGTAAGAAAGACAAATTCTTTTTTTTATATATATATATTTTATTGTACTTCAGGTGAGAGCTTACAGAGCAAATAGTTTCTCATGAAATAGTAGTACACATGTTGTTCTATGACATTGGTTAACAACCCCACAACATATTAAGCCTCTAAATTCTCAACCTTTTTTTTTTTTTTTTGATGAAAATACAGATAGCCAAAGATACACCGTTTCAAAAATTTCTACATTCACAGTTCAGTGATTTTGACTACGCTCTTCCAACTGTGCTGTTATTCTCACTTAAGATGAAGGCTTACAGAACAAAATAGTTTTTCATTTAACAGTTACTACACATGTTGCCCTATGACAATGGTTAACAATCTCACAGCACATCAAGAATATCCTTACTCCACCTTGTGTTCCCTATCACCAGGGGACTTCCTTGTCCCCTTCTGTCTTCTGGCCTTTGTCACTGGACTACTGTACCTCTTTAGTCTCATTTGGTTTTTTTTTTTTATTTTAACACCATTTCAAAACTTTTTACTTACACATTTAAGTGATATTGACTATGCTCTTCCAATTGTGCTGCCATTCTCGCCCCAGATGAAGGCTTACAGGACAAAACAGCCACCCATTTAATAGTTACTACAAATGTTGTCCTATAGCAGTGGTCAACAATCTCACAATACATCGACAGTGTCCTTATTCAATTTGTGTTCTTTATCTTCAGTTTCCAACTCCCCCTCTGCCTTCTGGCCCTTGTCACCGGACTCCTGTACCTCGTTAGTCCCATTTAGTTTTACAGGGCTGTGCACTCCCAGGATTAACATCGAACCTCGAAGGTAACTTCACCTCTGAGCTGAAAGTGTGTCTGGGGGCCACACTCTTGAGGTTTCTCTAGTATTCTTTAGGCCAGCAAATCTGGTCTTTTTTTTTTTTTCTTGGGAGTTAAAATTATGCTCTACATCCTTCTCCAGCTCTGTCCAGAACCCTCTGTTGTGATCCTGGTCAGAGCAGTCAGTGGTGGTAGCCGGGCACCATCCAGCTGTACTGGACTCAGTCCGGGGGAGGCCTTGGTAGCTGTGGACAATTAGTCCTTTGGACTAATCTTTTCGTTGAATCCTGTTCTCTTCATTCTCCCTTGCTCCTGAAGGGATGAGACCAGTGGAGTATCTTAGATGGCCGCTCATAGGCTTTTAAGACCCCAGACACTACTCACCAAGGTAGAATGTAGAGCATTATCTTTATAAGTAGTGTCATGCCAATTGAGCTAGATGTTCTCCGAGACCATGGTCCCCAGAGCCCTCCGTCCAACAACTCAGTACCTCGGGGCGTTTGGATGTGTCTATAGGGCCTCCATGACCTTTCCTTGTGCAGGTTGTGTTAGTTTCCCCTGTACTGTGTACTATCTCACCTCTCTCCCAAGTTACCACTTATCTATTACCTATTTAGTATTTCTGCCCCCCATCCCTGGTAACCAACAAGGATTGTTACATTTTGCAAGTGAATTTTTTCATGGGTTTTTACAATAGAGGTCTCATACAATATTTGTCCTTTTGTGATTGACTTATTTCACTCAGCATAATGTCCTCCAGTTTCATCCATGTTATGAGATGGTTCACAGATTCATTGTTGTTCTTTCTCGTTGCATAGTACTCCTTTGTGTGTATGTACCATAGTTTGTGTATCCATTCATCTGATGATGGACATCGAGGTTGTTTCCTTCGTTTTGCTATTGTGAACAATGCTGCCATGAACATAGGTGTGCATATGTCTATTCGAGTGATGACTCTTATTTCTCTAGGATATATTCTTAGGAGTGGGATTGCTGGATCGAATGGTATGTCTATTTCTAGCTTTCTGAGGAAACGCCATATCATTTTCCATAATGGTTGTATCATTTTGCATTCCCACCAGCAGTGTATAAGAGTTCTCATCTCCCCGCAGCCCCTCCAACATTTGTTATTTCCAGTATTTTTGATTCGTGCCAGTAATGCCGGGGTGAGATGGTATCTCATTGTGGTTTTAATTTGCATTTCTCTAATGGCTAGTGATCGCGAGCATTTCCTCATGCGTCTGTTGGCCATTTGAATGTCTTCCTTGGTGAAGTGTCTGTTCATTTCCTTTGCCCATTTTTTGATAGGATTGTTTGTCTTTTTGTTGTAGAGGTGTTGGTTTTTCTTGTAGATTATGGAGATTAGACCTTTGTCTGACTTGTACTGTCCAAAAATTTTTTCCCAGTCTGTAGGTTCTCTTTTGACTCTTTTGGTGAAGTCTTTTGAAGAGCATAGATGTTGGATTTTTAGAAGATTCCAGTTATCTAGTTTATCTGTTGGGTTTTTTGTGTTGATGTTTATGGTCTGTATCCTGTTAATGCCATGTATTAAGGACTGAAGTGTTGGTCCTATTTTTTCTTCTATGAATTTTATGGTTTGAGGCTTTATATTCAGGTCTTTGATCCATTTTGAAGTAGTTTTTGTATACGGTGTGAGGTATGGGTCCTGTTTCATTTTTCTACAAAAGGATATCCAGTTTTGCCAGCACCATTTGTTAAAAAGACTGTCTTTTCCCCATTTGATGGATTTTGGGCCATTGTCGAAGATCAGGTGACCGTAGGTGGATGGATTTACATCTGGGTTCTCAATTCTGTTCCATTGGTCAATGTTTTTGTTGTTGTACCAGTACCAGGCTGTTTTGAGTACTGTAGCTGTATAGTAGGTTCTCAAGTCAGGTAGTGTGAGTCCTCCAACTTTATTCTTCTTCTTCAGGAGTGCTTTACTTATTCGGGGTTTCTTCCCTTTCCATATAAAGTTAATAATTAGTTTTTCCATCTCTTTGAAGAATGTTGTTGGTATTTGTATCGGGGTTGCATTGTATTTGTAGATTGCTTTAGGTAGAATTGCCGTTTTCACAATGTTGAGTCTGCCTATCCGTGAGCATGGTATGTTTTTCCATTTATGTAGATCCCTTTGGGTTTCATGCAGCAGTGTTTTGTAGTTTTCTTTGTATAGGTCTTTTACATTCCTGGTCAGATTTATTCCTAAGTATTTTATCTTTTTAGGGGCTATTGAAATGGTATTGATTTCCTGATCTCCTTTTCATCGTTCTCTTTACTGGTGTATAGGAATCCAACTGATTTTTGAATGTTTATCTTGTATCCTGTTACTCTGCTGAATCTTTCTATTAGTTCCAGTAGATTTCTCGTGGAGTCTTTAGGGTTTTCTATGTATAGAATCATATCATCTGCAAACAGGGAGAGTTTAACTTCTTCATTACCTATTTGGATGCCCTTTATTTCTTTCTCTTGCCTTATTGCTCTAGCTAGAACTTCCAGCACAATGTTAAATAGGAGTAGTGATAAAGGGCATCCTTGTAGAAAGACAAATTCTTGTGTTGGATAAATCTGATCTCTGTGAGACTTTGCTGAAGATGAAAGTGTACTTTTCAAAGACAAAGTACATCGAACACCTCTGTTCTTTCTTGTTTAATTTTTTTATTGTACTTTAGATGAAGTTTTACAGAACAAACAGTGTCTCATTAAACAGTCAGTACACATCTTGTTTTATGACATTGGTTAACAACCCTAGGACATGTCGACCCTCTCCCTTCTCGATCTTGGAGGACTTTTTTCGTGAAAATATACATAGCCAAAGTTACACCATTTCAAAAGTTTCTACATGTACAATTCAGTGACATCGATTACATTCTTCCAGTTGTGCAGCTATTGGCACTATCCTTTTCCAGATTATTCCATCACCATTATCTTCAACTCCCTGCTCCTTAGTCTTCCCATCAAAACTTTTGAGTTGCTTTTGTCAATCTGATCTCAAATAGATAATTATTTCTTGGTTTTTTTTTTTTTTTTTTTTTTTTGTACCTTAGCTGAAGGTTTGCAGAACAAATAGTTTCTCATTAAACAGTTAGTACACATGTTTCCCTATGACAATGGTTAATAACCCCATGACATGTCAACACTGTCCCTTATCAACCTTGGGTTCCCTATCACTAGCTTTCCCCTCAACTCCTGCCTTCTAGTCCTTGTGAGTTAGAATTTTGTTATACATCCTTTTCCAGCTCTGACCAGGACCCTCTATTGCGATCACGGTCAGAGCAGTCAGTGGTGGTAGCCAGGCACCATTTAGCTGTACTGGACTCAGTCTGATGGAGGCGGTGGTAGCTGTGGTCCATTAGTTCTTTGGACTAATCATTTCCTTGTATCTTGTTCTCTTCATTCTCCCTTGCTCCCCAAGGGGTGAGACCACTGGACTATCTTAGATGGCTTCTCACAGGCTTTTAAGAATGCAGATGCTACTCACCAAGGTAGAATGTAGCACATTGTCTTTATAAACTGCAACACCACTCTGTTCTTGTCCATTATTGTGGGGTTTGTATCAGTTCATATTAGTTTAGTTGGATGGACACCAGTTCATATTTTATGTTTAATGAAAGTGTATCATCAAAATTACTATATGGAGATGATAGAATTAAATTCCAGCAAATCCCCTGTCCCCACCACATAACAGGCTCAAGATAAGGTCTACGTAAGCCTTCCCTGTGACAATCCATCCTAGGTAGAGAAGATATATAAATAATTCCATACTTCAAAGTTATCTTCTGGGTCTAGATTCAAAATAAAAAGAAAGTTTCATTTAGATGTTATTTGTGGAATTGGAAGAACTCCCAGACAATACCAGGAAGCTCCTTTATCCTCCCCTGAATCTTCCCCTGGGGTGGGCCTTGGCTCAAAGGGTCCTGAGAGCCCCCTGCTGACAGCATCCCACCACATTCAGGGGAGGTGTATGCTGAGCTCACACTGTCTTCCCACCTCTGTGGCTCTCTCACAGCAATATCTTCTTTAGTCCTAAGTACTCAGGCTATTGGCTAGAGGTGGCATCTCAAGTTTTCTTTGAAGCTATCTTGGCCATGGGTAGTTGAGCTATCATTGTGGTCAGCACAGCTGTTTTAACTGACCAGCCACTTCAGCACCTTTGCAGGCTCCTATCTGATCGAACTTAACCAGCATACATCACACTTGCTCATGGTGCTCTCCAGCTGTTCAACTGTATCAATGTCTCAGGGCCATAAATCACTGGGTCAAAACAAATATTTCCTGGAGAGAAAAGTAAACTCAGACCCTGACAGGCAACCCCAGATGACACAAGAAACATCCGTCCCCTGCCTCTTTCTGCAACTAATCCTGCAGATGATGAACCATGAGTACCCCCTGTTTATCAACCCTGTCCCTGCAGGGAGTTTTGTGGCTGCACTCACACTGACTTCCTCTCACTGTGGGTCTGGCACAGTAATACAGGGCCAAGTCCTCGGCTCTCTGATGCAGCACACTCTTAGTGATACCTCTGAAGATGGTGAACTTCAATGAGTCTGCATAGTATGTGTTACTTCCATCATACCGTACTTCTGTTAGCCACTCTGTCTCCTTCCATGGGGCCTGGTTAATCAAATGCATGTCATAAACTGCTGAAGGTAAAATTGGAGGCTACACAAGAAAGTATCAGAGAACTCACAGGTATTCTCAGGTCTCCAGACTCCACCAACTGCATCTTATAATCGACACCTGCAAACACACACATTGGGCTCAGGAGACCACACTCTCCACACACATGCACAAGCAACATGCAACAGTATCTTATATCTCTAATAATAACCTTGCTGAAGGATGAGAAGGAATCCCAGATCAGTTTAAACTCCATTATTTGACCTCTGGGCTCACAGATGCTTGGAAACAGCAGAGCACCTGGGACTGGGGCTCCTCTCTAAGGGTTTCAGCAATGGGTTCTGGGAGGGATTTTCTGAGAAAAGGGCAGGGTCATATATGCATGTCTCCCTTGCTTTGGAGGGCTATTGGCTGTGAGTGGCATGTACAGAGGACAGATAAATGCCTCAGGATAGCAGGGTGGGAGGAGTAGTTATAGAAACAACAATGACAGCAGACATCATATTGAGCTTTACTCTACATATGAAACTGTAGTTAGCATGTTCCATCATTACCTTGTATCATTTTTCCTAATATAATAAATCTCATATGTAGTTTTATCTCATACAATTAACCTTATATATAATAAACTTTACCTTAATCTTCTCAACAATTCAGTAAATTTTGTAGTATACATAATTTTCCTCTATATACAGACAGGAAAGCTAAAGCCATGCTCAAAGCAGTTACAACAATGGCACCTCTCTTCAGCATTAATAATTGGAACAGCCATGACCTGAGTTCACTCAGTCCATATGCTCAATCCGCTGAATGGATCAGCCCATTCCCAAGGTAATTAGTACTTATATAATGTCTCCACATGGTCATTCCTACTATGACTGTACTGTTGTTATTGTTTGCCCTCAAATTGATTCCAACTCATAGTGATCCATATGTATATTTGAATTATAAAAGTGGAATAGTTTTAATTCAGGAGGTTTTCATGCTATTGGTATGAAGAATGCAGTAAATTCATCAGTCTTCCATGACACGTCAAGTACAAGGAAAGACATGTTTTGCTAAGAAGTGAGGTCAACCGAGGTGTTTCTTTCTGTCTAGTAAATGAGAGTCCAGTTTTGGATACTAAAGTGCGTTATTGCCACCCCGAAAAAAATTCTACATAGCATGGACAAATTGCCGCAATGCAATAAGAGTGTGTATGTGTCTGTGTACCTATGCTACAGTGATCAAAACGCTATGCAATATGATCACAATTTATAGTGCATTAAACTAAGGAGACGTAGTGATATAACAGTTAAACACTGGGCTGCTAACTGGAAGTTTGATAGTTTGAACCCACCAAGTGGCTCTACAAGGGAAAGACCTGGTGATCTGCTCCTGTAAATATTAAAGTCAACAGACACTATGGGGCAGTTCTGTTCTGTCACATGGGTTCTCTATAACTTGACTCTTCCAGTATCTTTTCAACTCTCAGAATTTCTTGTACTCAGCTAGAACCTGCGTGCAAGGTTCTGTGCATGGAATTTGCATGAGTGACCAACTTTGTAAGTATAGATTTTCACATATGTATATTAGTGTGAGTGGATGTCAGTTTTTGTGTCCAGTGTGTGTCTGTTTTCATGTGTGTGTGTGTGTGTGTGTGTGCATATGCCCTGAGTGTTAAAAAGAAGTTTCCATGCAACCGGAATAAAAATTATAAATGCATAGTTGAGGAACGAATTTTCATGTTTGTGGAAATGTAAAACCACTGTATAGTGAGAGTAACATGAGTAAGTGAAAATGACAGAAATGAGACCAAATTAAACTCTTAAGTTGCTCAAGTCCTTACAGCCCATCCTTTTCCACACCTTGGTCCAGGTGGTTAGCCTCTCCAGAGACCTAGAACTAGGTTCTGCATTCATCTATTACCTCAAATCCAGAACTGATATGTCACTTAGATAAGCTGAACACCATGACCAGCTGCTCTGGGGTTGTGGTACAAGGGAGAAGATGATCCCAAAGGCTGGGTCAGTCCTGTCATATGCTTGCTGCAAAATATGCTTCTAAGTATGTTCCTGTTAGAAGGTAGGTTGTGTGAGGTGAGGTACTGCTGCATGAAGTACTCAGGAATCCCATGATGGAGGTGCTCTAAGGGGAAGTTCAGGCAGGAAAGACAAGCCCATGTGTTAATAAATATCACTGATGTGAGGACATTTTGCTGAAGATCTGACTTAGCCAAGAGACATCAAAGCTGCTCACTGTGGTTTACAGTTGCTGTAATCTCTTGGAATCCTCTGCACCACAGATCACTGAGTCATGGCAACTGTTTCCTGGAAGAGAAGAGGAAATTCAGAATCTGAAAGAAATTTCCAAGTGACACAAAGAACCTCCAACTCCAGCCTCTCTCTGTACCTGATCCTGGAGTTACCGGTTCCTGAGTGCCTCCTGCATCCTATCCTCCTCCTGGATGCCCTGCAGGGCAGGTTTGTGTCTGGGCTCCCTGTGCTTTCCCCTTACTGTGTATTATGCTTACAGTAATACACAGCTTTGTCCTTGGTTCTCAGACTGTCCATTTACAGATACATTGTGTACTTGGAATTGTCCCTGGAGATGGTTACCCAGCCCATAATGGATTCTTCATACTATGTGTTACTCCTATTATACCACATACCTGCCAGCCACTCAAGCCCTTTCTCAAGAATCTGACAAACTTAGTTCATTATGTAATACTTGAAGGTAAAACTGGACACTACACAGGAGAGTATCAGGGAGCCCCTTGGTTTTCTCACGTCTCCCCAAGACTCCAACTGCTACACCTCACACTGGACACCTGAAAACACACAGACATGAGACTCAGGAGACCTGCATTCTCCATTAACTTGCACACAGAACATGCATCAATCCCTTATATTTCTAACAGAAGCCTTGCAGAAGGATGAGAAGGAATCCTCAGATCAGATTGAACTGCATGGTGCAGCCACTGGGCTCCCAGATCCTGGGAACAGCAGAACAACTGGACCTGGGGTTCCTCTGACAGGGCTGCAAGGACAGGTTCTGGGAGTGTTTTTATGAAAAGAGTGTGGGGAGCAATTTGCATGTCTCCCTCCCTATGCAGGGTTATTTAATGTGAAGGCCACACACAAAGAAATTTCCCAGGACAGATAAGTGTCCTGGGCCAAAAGGGTGGGAAGAATGGGTGTGGAAACAATCATGGCAGCAGATATTTATTGAGCTTTTCTATGCATGAAACTGGTGAGCACCTTCCGTCTTTACCTTATTTAATTTTCTCAAGAGTTCACTACAATTTGCTGTATATTGTTTCCTCTATATACAGACAGGAAAGCTAACACCAAGTTCAGAGCAGTTAAAATACTTACCCCACTCTGCATCATTAATAATTGGAACGATCATGACTGAGGTTAAATCAGTCCACATCCACAATTCCATGCATGGACCAGCTCAGCCACAAGCTAATCAGGACTTATATAATGCCACAGCAATTTCATTTCTACTATGATTGTACTACGTGCATTTTTATTTCTTATTATAAAAGTGGAATATTTTTCATCCAGGTGGTCTTCATGCTGTTTCTATTAAGAATTTTATAAGTTAATAAACCTTTCATGACACAAATGATGTTTAAATTCACCTCAAGTACAAGGCAGGTCACTATTTGCTAAGGAACAAAGTTAATTCGGGTGGCTCTTGCTGTCCAGAAATGAGAGTTCAAATTTGGATAATAAAGTGCATTACTGCACAAAAGACCTTGATAGCATTACATGGACAAGGTACCTCAAAGCAATAGAAGATGGTGTGTGTGTTACAATGATAAAATGCTGTGCAATACAATCATAATTTATAATGCCTTAAAGTAGAGGGCTTTGGTCCATGGTTAACACATTTGGTGCTGTTGTTGTTGTTAGGTGCCATCAGGTCTTTTCTGACTTATAGTGATCCTATGTACTAAAGAACAAAACACTGCCCAGTCCTGTGCCATGCTCACAATCGTTACGCTTGAGCCCATTGTTGCAGCCTCTGTGTCAATCCATCTCACTGAGAGTCTTCCTCTTTTCTGCTGACTCTCTACTTTACCTAACATGTTGTCCTTCTCCAGGGACTGGTCTCTCCTCATAACATGTCAAAAGTATGTAAGACATAGTCTTGCCATCCTTGCTTCTAAGGAGCATTCTGGTTGTACTTCTTCCAAGACAGATTTGTTCGTTCTTTTGCCAGTCCATGGTATATTCAATATTCTTTGCCAACACCACAATTCAAAGGTGTCAATTCTTGTTCAGTCTTCCTTATTCATCATTCAGCTTTTGCATGAATATTATGCAATTCAAAATATTATGGCTTGGGTCAGGTGCACCTTAATCTCCAAGGAGACATATTTGCTTTTCAACACTTTAAAGAGGTTTCTTGCAGAAGATTTGCCCAGTGCAACTCATCTTTTGGTTTCCTGACTGCTGCTTCCATAGGTGTTGATTGTGGATGCAAGTAAAATGAAATCCTTGACATTTTCAATCTTTTCTCCATTTATCATGATGTTGCTTGTTGGTCCAGTTGTGAGTATTTTTGTTTTCTTTATGTTGAGGTGTAATCTATACAGAAGGCAGTGGTCTTTGATCTTCATCAGTAAGAGCTTTAAGTCCTCTTCACTTTCAGCAAGCAAGGTTGTGTCATCCGCATAATGCAGGTTGCAGGTTGTTAATGAGTCTTCCTCGAATCCTGATGCTACATTCTTTTTCATATAGTCCAGCTTCTCGGATTATTTGCTCAGCATACAGATTGAACAGGTATGGTGAAAGGATGCACCCCTGATGCACACCTTTCCTGACTTTAAACATCACAGTATCCCTTTGTTCTGTCTGATCAACTGCCTCTTGATCTATGTACGGGTTTCTCATGAGCACAATTACGTGTTCTGGAATTCCCATTATTTACAAAGTTATTCATAATTTGTTATTATCCATACAGTCGAATGCACTTGCATAGTCAATAAAACACAGGTAAATATCTTTCTGGTGTACACTGTCTTCACCCAAGATCTACCTGACATCAGCAATGATATCCCTTGTTCCACGTCCTATTCTGAATCCAGCCTGAATTTCTGGCAGTTTCCTGTCAATATACTGCTGCAGCCACTTTTGAATGATCTTCAGCAAAATTTTATTTTCGTGTGATATTAAGCATATTTTTCCATAATTTCCGAATTTGGTTGGATCACCTTTCTTGGAATATGCATAAATATTGAACTCTTTCAGTTGATTGACCAGGTAGCTGTCTTCCAAATTTCTTGGCATATAAGACTGAGCACTTCCAGTGCTGCATGCATTTGTTGAAACATCTCAATTATTATTCCAGCAACTCCTGGAACTTTGTTTTTGGACAATACCTTCAGTGTAGCTTGGACTTCTTCCTTCAGTACCATCGGTTCCTGATCACATGCTACCTCTTGAAATGGTTGAACGTTCAACCAATTTTTTTTGGTATAATGACTGTGTGTATTCCTTCCATCTTCATTTGATGCTTCCTGTGTCGTTTAATATTTTCCCCGTAGAATCCTTCACTATTGCATCTCAAACTTGAATTTTTCCTTCAATTCTTTCAGCTTCAAAAATGCCGAGTGTGTTCTTCCCTTTTGGTTTTCTATCTCCACGTCTTTGCACATGTCATTATACTACTCTACTTTTTCTTCTCAGCCACCCTTTGAAATCTTCTGTTCACCTCTTTTACTTCATCATTTCTTCCTTTTGCTTTAGCTACTCAGTGTTCAGGAGCAAGTTTCAGAGTCTCTTCTGGCATACATTTTGGTCTTTTCTGTCTTTGCTGTCTTTTTAATTACCTCTTGCTTTCTTCATATATGATGTCCTTGCACAACTCGTCTGGTCTTCGGTCATAAGCGTTCAATGTGTCAAATCTATTCTTGAGATGGTCTCTAAATTCTTGTGGTATATACTCGAGGTCATACTTTGGCTCCTGTGGGCTTCTTCTAATTGTCTTCAGTTTCAACTTGAACTTGCATATGAGCAATTGATGGTCTGTTCCACAGTCAGCCTCTGCCTTGTTCTGACTGATGTTACTGAGCTTTTTCATCGTCTCTTTCCACAGATGTAGTTGATTTGATTCCTGTGTATTCCATTTGGCTACGTCCATGTGTATAGTCTCCATTTATGTTGGTGAAAAAAGGTATTTGCAAGGAAGAAGTCATTGGTCTTGCAAAATTCCATCATGCAATCTCAGACATCGTTTCTATCACCAAGGCCGTATTTTCCACCTGCCGGGCCTTCTTCTTTGTTTCCAATTTTCACATCCCAATCACCAGTGATTATCAATGTACCCTGATTGCATGTTCGATCAATTTCAGACTGCAGAAGCTGGTAAAATTCTTCAATTTCTTCATCTTTTGCCTTAGTGGTTGGTAAGCAAATTTGTATAATAGTCCTATTAACTGGTCTTCCTTGTAGGCATGTGAATGTTATACTATCACTGACAGCATTGTACTTCAGGATAGATCTTGCAATGTTCTTTATGTTGATGAATTCTATGCCATTCCTCTTCAGGATGTGTTTCCCAGCTTGATTGTCAAATCAAAATGGCCAATACCAGTCCATTTTAGCTCACTAATGCCTAGGATATCAATCTTTATGTGTTTCATTTCATTTTTGATGATTTCCAATTTTCCTAGATTCATACTTCAAACATTCCACTTTCCAATTTTTAATGGATGTTTGTAGCTGTTTCTTCTGATTTTGTGTCTTGACACATCAGCGAATGAAGGTCCCAAAGGATTGAGTCCAACCATGTCATTATGCTCAACTCTACTTTGAGGAGACAGCTCTTCGCCAGTAGTCTTTGGAGTATCTTCCAACCTGGGGGGCTCATTTTCTGATGCTATATCAGGTATTGTTCCTCTGCTATTCATAACGTTTTCGCAGGCTAATTCTCTGAAGTAGACTGCCGGGTCCTGCTTCCTAGCCTGTCTTAGTGTGGAAGCTCAGCTGAAACCTGATAGCCATGGGTGACCCTCCAGGTATCTGAATACTGGTGGCATAGCTTCCAGCATCACAGCAACACGCAAGCTCCCACAATACGACAAAGTGACAGACACATGGAGGTGGTTAACATATAGGCTGGAGAATATAGAGTGAGACACTGGAACACTGCACCTAAGTTCATGGCATCTTTCCCCTCTCCTCCTTCTTTCCCCTGTGCACCTGGAGCCTCTCTATCATGCATGGAAGGGACTAAGTCTGGGGAACAAGATCCCTGAAGTAGCCATGGGAGGATAAATTGCCATGTTCTCAAGTCCTTTGTGGAAAAAAAAATGTGCTATGGATGAAATTATGTTCCCCAAAAATATGTGTTGAATTTCTGATTCCTGTACCTGTACATATGACTCTGTGAGGAAATATGTTTTTTCTTTAGTTATGTTTATGTGGTCATAACAGTGTAGGGTGGATCCTAGGCCTAATCAATCCTGAGTTATATCCTGAGTTATAAAAAGGCCAGGGCACAGAGACACATATAGAGGAAGAGTGATACCATGTGAGGATCGTCTACAGGTCAAGGTATGCCAAGGAACCAAAGAAAGCTCAGGGCTATCGACAAGGAAAGAATCCATGTGGTCAAGACCCTGACTTGGACTTTTAGCCACAAAAACTGTGAGAAAATAAATGTCTGTTCTTTGAATCCACATACTATGGTATTTGTTGTACAGCAGAACAAGCCAAATAAGACAGAATGTGTGGAGTTCAATTTTCAATTCAGAAACACTTGTTGTATCATATAAAATCTCTCCTAACAGTGATTGAATAAGCAGGTTATTTTGTAAATTATGTATCATAATTATTGTCACTATTATAACTAGTAATAATAGTTATGGTAGTAATAATAATAGTAGTATATCTGGGCATCCCTAGGAGAATGACCTAAGTTCAGAGAATTAACGCCACAATACCAATTTTATGCAAGTTCTGTTGACACTTCAATGAAAATATATAGAAAGAAGATAAAGTAAAAAAAAAGATAGCATTTTAAATAAATCTGTACTGTGTTTGAAATTTGGATACATAATGGTATTGATTTAAAAAGATGTAATTGTTGTACAATATAGTTAATGTAATCGGTGTCACTGAGTTGTATATGTGAAAGACGTTGAATTGGAAAAGGTGTTATAGTATATATTTTTACTACTAAAAAAAAAAAGATACAGTGGAGGATTCTCATGGGTTATATACTGTTCATCAAAGAAATGAACCCCTATGCCATGACAGGAAACCCCCCCCATCCTGTGTCACCTGATCTTGTGCTGGACCGCTTTTTCCTGTGGGTGCTGAGGGTTCCCTGCTGTGTATCCCTTCAAGACTCTCTGCAGAGAGGCTTTTCTATGGGTTCCCTCTACCTTCCCCTCACTGTGTCTCTCACACAGTAATACATGGCTGTGTTGTCAGCAGTCATGCAAGTCAGCAGCAGGGAGAACTGGTTCTTGGATGTTTCTCTGGAGAATTTGACTCTACTCTTGAGAAATGATTTGTAGTGCAACTTCCCATCACATCAGTGCACACCATCCACTGCAGTACCTTCCCTGGGAGCTGGCAAATCCAGCTCCAGTATCATTCACTTGTGATTGAGTAACCAGAGACAGCACAGGCAAGGTAAAAGGTCTGCAATGGCTTTATAAGTCCTAGGCACTACTTTTGAAGCTACACCTGGGACAGGACTCCTAGGGACAAGGAAGGCCACAGTGGCTCATATGCTCAGATTCAAATCCCTAGACCTTCAAGTCTGAGTCCCTGAGACACTTGACTATGGAAGCTTCCACCAGGAAGAAGAAGAACAATAAGCATTTCATATCCTTGTGGATGATATCCATGTCTTCCCCCAAATATAAAAAAGAGAACAGACCATCCAAGAACTGTGGAATAATTTGAAAAGATGTAATATATGTGTATTTAAGATACCAAAAGAAGAGAGAACAGAATAATTATTTGAAGTAATAATAGCTGATAATTTTCTCAAATTTATAATAGAAAACCACAGATCACAGAAACTGACAGGACAACATACAGAATAAATCACAACAACACAACAAAGAAAACAAAACAAATCAAATAAAACACATCTAGGAATATCATTTTCAATCTTCAGAAAATCTTAAAAAGTTACTTTTGGTAAATAAACAAAGACGAGAAAGTTCACCAATAAAAGAACATAGATAGAGATTAGAGAAAGGCTTCTGATCAGAAACCATGCAAGCAAGGAGAGATTGGATTGAAATGAAGATTAGAAAAAAAAACAACAAGCTCAAATTGTGTATTCAATGAAACCATCCTTCAAAAGTGAAGGAGTACAAGACGGATGTCTTGTCCTTTTGCTCTTAGGCCAAGCCTAAGCACCAAACCTGGGACAAACATCATGGTGAAGGAGACTCCTGGCTTCCCCCAGCCCCTTTGGAGGATGGAAGGGGGTGGGTCCTCTGAGGAGCAATGGCCAGTTGTCCAAGTAGCCACTTAGTCGCAGACGCCTAGCTGTTCCTGTGTCTGAGGAAGGGTTGGATGGTTAGGGTGTGCAGGCTTGGCTGTGTGAGTGTAGGAGGAGGCGATGGGTGACCCACATATATTTATGGAAAAGGCCCAGAACCTGTTCCTGGACTTCAAGTTCTCTAAGATCTAAAGAAGGGCTGTTTCTGAAGCCTGAGTGAGTGTAAACTGCCCTGCCAGTGGGGGCCTATCTTAGCTATCTAGTGCTGCTATAACAGCAGTACCACAAATGGATGGCTTTAACAAAGATAAATTTATTCTCTCACAGTTTAGGAGGCTAGAAGTGAAAATTCCGGTCGTCAGCTCTAGGGGAAGGCTTTTTCTTCCGTGTCAGCTCTGGAGGAAGGTCCATGTCATCAATCTTCCTCGTGCCTAGGAGCTTCTCAGTGCAGGAACCTGGGTCAAAAGGACATAATCTGCTCCTGGCACTGCTTTATTGTGGTGAGGTCCCCCACTCTCTACTCGCTTCCCTTTCATCGTTTGTAAGTTAAAAGATGATGTAAGCCATACCACAGGGTAACTCCCTTTACATTGGATCAGGGGCTTGACCTGGGTATGGGTGTTACATCCCACCCTAGTCCTCTTTAACATAATCTACTCTTACCCTATTAAACACAGGCAAAGATTAAGATTTTTACAACAGATAGGAAAATTACATCAATCACAAAATGTAGGACAAACACACAATACTTGGAATCATGGCCTAAACGATTGGACACATATTTTGGGAGGACACAATTCAATCCAGAATCAGGTCCAGTCAATGGGGTCACTGGGCCTGAGACCTGTCCCCAAAGACATCCTGGACATGGGTGGAAAGGGACGCCTCCCTGCTTGATAAATGGTTTTTCTGTGTGTATGTATATGTGTGTGTGTGTGTGTGTGTGTGTGTGTGTGTTTGTGTGTGTGAATGTTAAGAGTGTTCGGGACGCTGAATTAAATGAGAGGTGTCACCTTCCACCCCTTGGTGCCTCTAGCTCTTGGTGCCCATGCACTTTGCCCCTTTCCTCAGTAACTGAAAGGAACACAAGGAAAGAAGCAAATAGAGGAGGCCCAGGCAGAAAAATGACCCTCGACACATGAATGAATTAAAAAAATAAATCTGTGACATATCCTCACAGTGGGATACTTTTGTTACTGTTAGGTGCCTTAGAGTCAGTTCCAACTCACAGGGATCCTAGGTACAACTGAAAGAAACACTGCCCAGTCCTACGCCATTCTCACAATCATTACTATGTTGGAGCTGATTTTTACAGCCACTGTGTCAGTCCACTTCATTAAGGGTCTTCCTCTTTTTTCCTCATCCTCTGCTTTACCAAGCATGATGTTTTTCTCTAGGGACTTGTCCTTCCTAATAACATGTCCAAAATACATGAGATGAAGTATAACCATCTTCACTTCTAAGGAACATTCTAGCTGTACTTCCAAGACAGATTTGTTCGTTCTTCTGGAATGTTGAATGTATTCAATATTCTTCTCCAACACAATACTTCAAAGTCATCAGTTCTTCTTTGGTCTTCCTTATTCATTGTCTAGTTTTCACATGCATATGAAGCTACTTAAAATATCATGGCTTGAATCAGGTACAGCTTAGTTCTGAAAGCGACATCTTTGCTCTTCAACACTTTAAAGAGGTTTTTTGCAGCAGATTTGCCCACTGAAATACATTGTTTGATTTTTTGACTACTGCTTCCATGGGAGTTGATTGTGGATCCAAGTAAAATGAAATCCTTGACAACTTCAACATTTTATCCATTTTTCATTATGTTGCTTATTGGTCCAATTGTGAGGATTTTTGTTTTCTTTATGTTGAGGTGTAATCCATACTTAAGGTTGTGGTCTTTGATCTTCATCAGTAGGTGCTTCAAGTCCTCTTCACTTTCAGCAAACAAAGTTGTGTCTTCACCATAATGCAGGTTGCTAATGAGTCTTCCTCCAATCCTGTAGCCCCATTCTTCTTCATATAGTACAGCTTCTCAGATTATCTTCTCAGCATACAGATTGAATAAGTATGGTGAAAGGATACAACCCTGACGCACATCTTTCCTGATTGTAAGCCACTCAGAATCACTTTGTTCTGTTTTAACGACTCCCTGTTGGTCTATGAGTGATAGGAACTAAAGATCTATTAAGCCATGAAATTAAAACACACACACACAAAAAAAAAAAAAAAAAAAAAAAAACGACTGCAGTGGTGCATTCACCAGGAACTGCCGGAAGTCTAAAACAGATTCAGAACAGGATATGTAAGGAGGGATATCATTGCTGATGTATGATTGATATTGGCCAAAAGCATAGAATACCAGAAAGATGTTTACCTGTTTTTTTTTTTTATCAACTTCATGAAGCAATTCCACTGTGTGCATCATAACAGATTACAGATAATATTACAAAAAAATAAGAATTATAGAACACATAACTATGGGACTTGTGCAATCAAACAGGAAGACAGAATAAGAATTAATGCATACAAACCGTGGTTTTGGAAAAGATTATTGACTATACTGTGGACTGCCAGAACAACAACAACAAAAAAAATAGTCTAAAAAGAAATACAGCATGAAAGCTCTTTAGAATGGAGGATAGTGAGATTTCTGCTTACACATATTGGACACATGATCAGGAAAGACCAAGCTCTAGAAAAGTACATTATGGTTGGTAAAGTAGAGAGTCAGAAAAAATGAGGGAAACCCTCAGTGGGATGACTTGACAGGAAACAGTCAAAACAATGGGCTCAATCATATCAATGATTATGAAGAAGGCTCTGAACTGAGGAGCATTTCTTTCTTATACACATAAGGTTGCCATGAGTCAGAGCCTGTTTGACAGCAACTCACAATATCTTCCATGAAAAGACATGGATGATCTTAAATGCTAAGCGCAAGACTGAAAAGGTTAGATATGGTGTTACTTTATGTATAGGACATTCTATAAAATAAAAGACTATAGATAGGATGAGCTTACCAATGGTTGACAGAAATTTGGGAAGGGGCTACTGAATAGATGAAGCATAGTCAATGTTTTAAAGTGATGGAAGACTTTTGTTTGATATTACCATGGTAGATAAATGACACTTTGCATTTATCAAAACCAATAGCACTTAAGAACACTAAGAGTTTAAAATCATCTAGAAGGTCAGGAATACCAGGATTGGATGAAGACTATATAACAAATTCTAACGGTATTACAACTGTATGAGACAACCTCACTGAAGTGGGTAGGGGAGTATATACTAACCTAAGTAATTTTGTAAATGAATAGGATCTGTACAACTAAAAGCAAAAAGAGTTGCACATAAGCATTTTACTTCATAAAGTTGTTTCCAACAGGAGTATGGTTTTAAAATTCTGAAATCGCTGTGCACTTGCACTGTAGTTGAACAGTTAAGTAAATGGATGTAATATGGCTGGACTCTACCTGAGAGAGCTGGCAATGGCTAAAAAGGCTAGGAAATTTTGAGCAACAAAATAAATAACATAGCATTGGATTTTAACATAAATTCTGAAATAAATACCTCTGAGTTCATGCCAGTATCAATAAACGATTGAATAAAAAAGACATATGAGATATAAGAGAAAAATATCTCACAAATAAGAATGTCAAATGACTTTTGCAGATATCACCTTTCAAATATATAGAGCTCAATTCTCCATCCCTTGAATGTGGCCCATATTTAAGGAGTTTAGAAAAATTCTAAATGAACTAGGATCTGACACCAAAAACATGATCAATGAAAGAAAAGAACATTAATAAATTGAATGGCATCAAACGTAAAAATTTTCCCTCTGTGAAAGACAACGTTAAGAGAATTTAAAAAAAAAAAAAAAAACAAGCCAGAGACTGGTAGAATATATTTGGAAATCATGTAGTCTGTACCGACCTTGTATTGTGAATATACAAGCACACTTAAAACTGTACAAATAAAATGAACCTTCTAATTTTTAAAATGAACCAAAGATGTAAGCTGAAACCTCACCAAAGAAGTCATGAAAAAGATATTTAAAGTAATCTTTCATTAGGAAAATGTAAATTAAGACAGCGATGAGCTAGCACTACTCACCTATTAGAATGGCTAAAATCCAAAATACTGACAACAGCAAATACTGACAAGGATATGTAGCACCTGGAACTCTCACTGCTGTTGGAAAGGCAAAATTGTGCAGCCACTTCAAAAGATACTTCGACAATTTCTTAAGGAGTTATACATGCTCTCACCACGGTATCTATCCACTGTGCTCCAAGATATTGTACCCAAAACATTTTTAAAAATTATGTTCACATAAAAACCCCCATGTGTCACTTCTGGAAAAGTGGCGCTCTAGGCAGAAACACCACACCCTTCCTCTACAGCAAAGATCCAGAAAACTAAGCCAGACAGAGAAAACAACAATCCTGAAAACCTAAAACATCAAATTAGGAGATAAAGAACTCATTCTCTCACCAATGGTGAGAGAAAGCTGGCAGAGAATTGAGACCGAAGAGAGATTCTTGCAGAGGTCCCCTATCAGCTAACTCAGCGTGGATCCACCATCTTCAACACCTATCAAAGACCAGCAAATTGGGGTATGAGAAAACAGCTTCATGGAGCTTCCAGCCAGAGACAGAACAAATGGTAATTTGCTATATACGCTTTCCCACCCCCCACCCTTCTTCACCCCCACTCAGCATCCTCTGCTTTCGGCGGCCACAGTCTCTTGTCCGGGACGCACTGGCTGCTTGGATTCCACCCACCAACTCTGGCTGGTTCTCTGAGTGCCATTCATTGGCTGCTGGTGTTGCTTTTTTCTCAGCTTCTTTTGATTTCTTCCTTACGTCTCACCACCTCCCCCTCTTTTAGCTCAAATACCTGGCTCTCTGCACCATCCTTGCTTCTTCCTGAGGGGTGTAGAGCTCCAGTAATTTGTGATATACGCTTCGCTACCCCCACCCTTCTTCACCCCCACTCAGCCTTCTCTGCTTGCTATGGCCACAGTCTCTTGTCTGGTAAACAGCAGCCACTTGGATTCCACCTGCCTGCACAGGCTGGCTCTCTGAGTGCCATTTGTTGTTGCTTTTTTTTCCACTTCTTTTGATTTCTTCCTTACCTCTCAACACCTTCCCCTCCTTTCGCTCAAATACCTGGATCCATGCACCATCTTTGCTTCTTCCTGAGGGTCTGCAGAACTCCCTAAAAGTGTGGAGCTGCTTCCTGGTCTGGGTTGCTGCCC
Source organism: Dugong dugon (assembly GCA_030035585.1). Classification (NCBI taxonomy): domain Eukaryota; kingdom Metazoa; phylum Chordata; class Mammalia; order Sirenia; family Dugongidae; genus Dugong; species Dugong dugon. The sequence goes on along the minus strand of CM057478.1, from coordinate 26,707,544 downwards.
TGGTGGGATACCAGGGCTTTTGCTTATTTGTTTGTTTTGGGTTGTTTTTTAGTTTTCTTTTCCTTTACTTGAGTTGAGAGCCCATTCTGGCAAGGCAGTGCTGCGCAGCTTGAAACCTCCCCCCTTGGCTTGTGCAGATGCCCAGAGGGATCCCTGAGGGCATTTATTTTTTCGTGGGTTTTTTTTTTCTTCTGATTTTTTTTGGGGGGGAGGGACCTTTCTTGTTCTTTTTTTATAATTTGTTTTGTTTTCTTTTCTCCATTTTTGCCTTTATTCTTTTTTTGTTACTCAGTTTCTCATCTCTCTATACCTTTCTTCTCTTTTTGTTCCCTGAATACCTGGTGCTGATTACCTCTACACCTTCTAGCCAGGCTGAACTGCAACACCTGAGAACAACTTCGCCAGACCACATAGCTGCTCCAGTGGGATCCCTGGGAGCTTTGCTGTTCATTCTCCTTTCTGATTTTTATTTATTCATTCTTATTTTTCTTTTCTTTCTTCTTCTTCCCCTTTTTGTTTTTCTCCTTTTCATAGTCTCTCATCTCTCAACTCCAACAGCAAGCTTCCCTAGCACTCTTTTTTGTTTGTTTGTATGTATTTGGCTCCTGTTCTCTCTCTTCTCTCCCATATCTGTCTTAGCTCCACACAAAACAATCTCCCCATACATCCTGCCTGTATGCACCATGGCCTTAACATCACACCACCAAGCAGCACAGGCACGGCATACTGGAACCTACCCTGCAGTGATTACTGACCCTTCCTGGTGGCTGTAGTGAGTGCCACAAACAACCCGTCCCAGCAACTCCTTTTCAGCTAGACCTGCCGTGCTGTACCATATCTGAGTGATTGACCATGCCAATTGGAGAAGGAGGTGAAAAGAATCGTGGAAAGAGATAAGCAAACAACAAAGAAAACACAGGCCTCCTGCTCAGACATATCCTAATTAAAAAAGGATGAAACAAACAAATCTACAATCAATAAATGAGAGACTAACTACTGCATGCCCCGAAGACAGCAGACAATATAAAAACATTTACAAAAACAGGACATGGTGGTTTCAGTAGGTGTACAAAATAAAACACCAGATGACTTTAAGTGGAAGAAAAGACACTAGAACTACCTGATAGGGAATTCAAATCTCTAATATTCAGAATTCTCCAAGAGCTGAAGCAAAAAGCAGACAAAAAATGAGGAAAAAGTTGACAAATTCATGGAAAATACAGCCAAATATTGGAGGAAATCAGGAAAATAATGCAGGAACAAAATGCCAAAATAAATTCACAACTAGAAAGTATTCAAAAACAACAATTGGAAATTGAAAAGATAAACAACAAGATTTCAGAAATAGTGTCATAGAAGGCTTGAGGGGCCAATTTGATACGGTGGAAGACAGGATCAGTGGAATTGAAGAAAAACACTGGGATACAACTCTGTTTGAGGAAAACTAAAAAAAAAAAAAATAGAGAAAAATGAAGAAAACCTGAGAGTTATGTAGAATAAATCAAAAGCAAAAATTTGTGAGTGATGGGAGTTCAAGAGCAGAAGGAGAAAACAGAAAAAACAGAGAGGATCATTGAAGAACTGCTGACAGAAAACTTCCCCAAAATCATGACAGATGAAAAGCTGGCCATCCAAGAAGCTCAACAAACCCCATACAGGATAGACCACCCCCCAAAAAATCACTAAGGCATATCATAATCACACTCGCCAAAACCAAACAAAGAAAGAATCCTGACAGCAGTTCATGAAAAACAGTAAGTCACATACAGAGGAGAAACAATAAGACTAAGTTCAGATTATTTGGCAGAAACCATGCAGGCAAGAAGGCAATGGGATGACGTATAAAATCATGAAAGAAAAAAAATTGCCAGCCACGAATAATATATCCTGCAAAACTCTCATTCAAATATGGTGGTGAAAGTAGGTCATTTTCAGATAAACAGAAAATAAGGGAATATGTAAAAACCAAACAAAACTTACAAAAATTATTAAAGGGCGTTCTTCTATCTGAGAACAAACAACTTCAACTCACAGGCAGAATCTAAGTCACAGGATACTACCAGATACCAATCTAGGAAATGAATTCTGAAGGACTATCCAAAATCAAAAGAAATACAACAGGGAATCAGAGGAGTTAATCTGTAAATGACAACAACATCAGAACAATAAAAGGGAAAAAACAGAGTATGTATAGAGCCTTCTAATGGAGAAGAAGGTAAGGCAATACCAAGTAATACCAGACTGCTTCAAACTTAGTAAGATAAGGATACGTTTCAAGGTAACCAAAAATAAAGTTAACAAACACACTCATAAAAATAAAGACGAAAAACATAAAGTCTCAGCAAAAAGGAAACCTACAAAAACAAAAGAAATTAAAAAAAAAACACAAACAAAAGTAACTCATCAAAGGAGAGTAAGAAGAATAAAGAAAACGTCAGCACCACAAAAAAAAGGTACTACAAAATGACAGCAACAAACTCACATCTATCAATAATTACACTGAATGTAAATGGACTCAGTGCACCCATAAAGAGATAGTGACAGAATAGATAAGAAAACAGGATCTATCAATATGCTGTCCATAAGAGACAGACCTTAAAAAAAAGATGTGAATTTATTAAAAGTCAAAGGTTGGAAAAAAATATATCAAGCTGACAACTACCAAAATATAGGAGTGGCAATACTAATCTCAGATAAAATAGACTTTAAAACAAAATCTACCATAAAAGACCAAGAAGGACATTATATGATGATTAAGGGGAAGATAAATCATAAAGACATAACCATAATAAACATCTATGCACCCAATGACAGGGCTCCAAAATACATAGAACAAACTCTAACAACACGGAAAAGAGAAATTGACAGTTCCACAATAATAGTAGGATACTCCAACACACCTCTCTCAGTAAAGGACAGAACAACTAAAAAGAAACTCAGCAAAAATACAGAAGACATAAAGGGCACAATCAGCCAACTTGACCTCATAGACATATATATAACACACCATCCAACAGCTGCAAAGTACACATTCTTTTCCAATGCACATGGAACTTCTCCATAGTAGACCACAGAGCAATCCTCAACAAGATCCAAAACGTAGAGATGATTCAAAGTATCTTCTCTTACCACCATGCCATCAAGGTAGAAATTAACAACAGAAAGAGAAAGGAAAAAAAATCAGTTGCATGGTAACTGAATAATACCCTGCTTTCACATCACTGGGGAATAGAAGAAATCAGAGATGAAATCAAAAAAGTCCTAGAATCAAATGAGAATGAAAACACATCATACCAAAAAGTTTGGGACACAGCAAAGGCAGTCCTCAGAGGACAATTTATAACAATAGATGCACATATCAAAAAAGAAGAAAGAGACAAAATCAAAACATTAACTACACAACTCAAACAAACAGAAAGAGAACAGCAAAAAAAGCTCACAGCCACCAGAAGAAAGGAAATAATAAAAGATCAGAGCAGAAATAAATGAAATAGAGAACAGAAAAACAATAGAAAGAAACAACAAAACCAAAAGTTGGTTCTTTGAAAAAATCAACAAAATTGACAAACCACTGGCCAGACTGACAAAAGAAAAACAGGAGAGGATACAAATAACCCAAATAAGAAATGAAATGGGGGACATTGCAACAGACACAACTGAAGTAAAAAAGATCATAATAGAATATTATGAAACACTATACTCCAACAAATTTGAAAACCTAGAGGAAAAGGATAAATTTCTATAAACACACTAACTACCCAAACTACAATAAAGTGATGTTGAAAATCTGAACAGACCCATAACAAGAGAAGAGATTGAAAAGTTAATAAAAAAAACTCCCAACAAAAACAGCCCTGGCCCTGATGGCTTCAATGGAGAATTCTACAAAACATTCACAGAAGAACTTGTACTACTCAAGCAATTATAGAACACAGAAAAGGATGCAACACTTCCAAATTCATTCTATGAAGCCAGCATAACATTGACACCAAAACCATGCAAAGATGCCACAAAAAAGGAAAACTAACACGAATATCTCTCATAAATATAGACACAAAAATTCTCAACAAAATTCTAGCCAACAGAATTCAGCATCATATCAAAAATATAATACTCCACAACCAAGTAGGATTTATACCAGGTATGCAAAGATGGTTCAACACTAGAAAATCAATCAACACAATCCACCTCATAAATAAAAGGAAAGAAAAGAATCACATAATCATCTCAATTGATGCAGAAAAGGCCTTTGACAAAGTCCAACACCCATTCCTGATAAAAACTCACAATAAAATAGGTATAGAAGGGAAATTTCTCAACATAATGAAGGGCATCTATGCAAAACCAATGGGCAACATCATTCTTAATGGAGAGAGGCTGAAAAGATTCCCCCTCAGAACAGGAACAAGACAAGGATGCCCTTTATTGCAACTCCTATTTAGCATTGTGCTGGAAGTTCTAGCTAGAGCAATAAGGCAAGATAAAGAAATAAAGGGCATCCAAACTGGTAAAGAAGAAGTTAAATTGTCCCTGTTTGCAGATAATATGATAGTATACGTAGAAAACACAAAAGAATCCACAAGAAATATACTGGAACTAATAGAAAGATTGAGCAGAGTAGCAGAATACAAGATAAACGTTCAAAAATCAGTTGGATTCCTATACACCAGTAAGGAGAACGATGAAAAGTAAATCAGGAAAACAGCACCATTTATAATAACCCTAAAAAAAATGAAATACTTAGGAATAAATCTAACCAGGGATGTAAAAGACCTATAGAAAGAAATCTACAAAACACTACTGCAAGAAACCCACATTGATCTACATAAATGTAAAACATACTGTGCTCATGGATAGGTAGACTAAACATTGTGAAAATGACAATTCTACGCAAACAATTTACAAATACAAGGCAATCCCAATCCAAATACCAACAAGAGTCTTCAAAGAGATGGAGAAGCTAATCATTAACTTTATATGAAAAGAGAAGAAGCCCTGAATATATAAAGCACTACTGAAGAAGAAGAATAAAGTTGGAGGACACACACCACCTGAACTCAGAACCTAATATATAGCTATGGTAGTCAAAACAGCCTGGTACCGGTACAATGATACATTGACTGGTGGAACAGCATTGAGAACCCAGATATAAATCCATCCACCTACAGTCACCTGATCTTCGACTAGGTTCCAAAGTCCATCAAATGGGGAAAAGACAGTCTTTTTAACAAATGGTGCTGGCAAAACTAGATATCCATCTGCAAAAAAAAAAAAAAAAAAAATGAAACGACCCATACCTAAAGCCATATACAAAAACTGATTCAAAATAGATCAAAGACCTAAATATAAAGCCAAAAACTATAAAGTTCATAGAAGAAAAAATAGGACCAACACTACAGGCCTTAATACACAGCATTTACAAGATACAAACCATAACCATCAGCACACAAACCCCAGAAGATAAGCTATATAACTGGAATCTTCTACAAATTAAACACCTATGCTCTTCAAAAGACTTCACCAAAAGAGTTAAAAGAGAACCTATAGACTGGGAAAAAATTTCTGGACAGTACAGGTCAGACAAAGGTCTAATCTCCATAATCTACAAGAAAATCGAACACCTCTACCAAAAAAAGACAAATAATCCTGTAAAAATGAGCAAAGGAAATGATCAGACATTTCACCAAAGAAGACATTCAAATGGCCAACAGATACATGAGGAAATGCTGGCGATCACTAGCCATTAGAGAAGTGCAAATTAAAACCCCAATGAGATACCATCTCACACCGGCATTACTGGCACAAATCAAAAACACTGGAAATAACAAATGTTGAAGGGGATGCGGGGATATCAGAACACTTATGCATTGCTGGTTGGAATACAAAATGATACAACTATTTTCGAATGTGATATGGAGCTGCCTTAGAAAGCTAGAAATAGACGTACCTTAAGATCCACCAATCCTACTCCTAGGAATATATCCTAGAGAGATAAGAGTCATCACTTGAATAGATATATGCACACCTATGTTCATGACAGCATTTTTCACAATAGCAAAAAGATGGAAACAACCTAGATGCCCATCAACAGATATATGGATAAGCAAACTATGGTTCATACACACAATGGAGTACTACGCAAAGAGAAAGAACAATGATGAATCTGTGAAACATCTCATAACATGGATGAAACTGGAGAACATTATGCTGAGTGAAATAAGTCAATCACAAAAGGACAAATATTGTATGAGACCTCTATTGTAAAAACCCATGAAAAAGTTCACACGCAAAATGTAACAATCTTTGTTACCAGGGATGGAAGGGGTAGGGGGAAAATACTAAATAAGCAATACATAAGTGGTATCTTGGGGGAAGGGTGAAACAGTACACAATACAGGGGAAACCAGCACAACTTGTACAAGGAAAGGTCATGGAAGTTCCATAGACACAGCTAAACTCCCTGAGGGGCTGAATAGCTGGGCGGAGAGCTGTGGGGACCATGGGCTTGGGGAACATCAAGCTCAATTGGCATAACACAATTTATAAAGTCAATGTTCTACATTCTACCTTGGTGAGTAGTGTCTGGGGTCTTAAAAGCCCGTGAGCTGCCATCTAAGATACTCCACTGGTCTCATCCCTTTGGGAGCAAGGGTGAGTGAAGAGAACAGGATACAAGGGAAAGATTAGTCTGAAGGACTAGTGGACCACAGCTACCATGGCCTCCAACAGACTGAGTGCCATACAGCTAGATGGTGCCCAGCTACCAACACTGACTGCTCTGACTGGGATCACAACAGAGGTTTCTGGACAGAGCTGGAGAAGGATGTAGAACAAAATTCGAACTCAAACAAAAAAGACCAGATTTGCTGGCCTAAAAGAGACTGGAAAAACCCCGAGAGTATGGCCCCCAGGCACGCTTTTAGCTTAGTGGTGAAGTCCCTTCCGAGATTCACCGTTCAGCCAGGGAGTGGACAGCCCCATAAAACCAAATGGGACTAAAGAGGCACAGCAGTCCAGGGACAAGGACTAGAAGGCAGAAGGGGACAGGAAAGCTGTTCATAGAGAACTCAAGGTTGAGTAAGGATAGTGTTGACGTGTTGTGAGGTTGTTAACCATTGTCATAGGGCAACTTGTGTACTATTTAATGAGAAACTATTTTCTTCTGTAAACGTTCATCTAAAGTGAGAATAGCAGCACAATTGGAAGAGCGTAGTCAATGTCATTGAACTGTGCATGTAGAAATTTTTCAAATGGTGTATCTTTGGCTATGTATATTTTCATCAAAAAAAAAAAAGGTCAGAAAGGGAGAGGGTTGACATGTCGTGGGGTTGTTAACCAATGTCATAAAATGGTATGTGTACTACTGTTTCATGAGAAACTATTTTTTCTGTAAACCTTCACCTGAAGTACAATTAAAAAAAGAAAAAAAGAACTCCATGTGATTGTTTATGTCAGATTTATTCATTTGAACCTCTCCTCTCTCTCTCTATTTTACTTTCAGGGTGATTGTTGAATTGTTCCATCTAAGATGGAAACTTTTCCATTTAATTATAGATAATCCACTTTTCTATGATTCCTTTTTCTAAGTTACTTAAGGAAGTTGTCATTCAAATTGCTCATGTTAACAAGCATGTTAAATATTCAAACCAAGTGACTCAAATTCCAGTTGCCATATTCATTTATATGGCAGCATTTTACTTGGATTGAAGAGTGGGTTTAGTTTATTTTATTGCTCACATGAACAAGACCCATTAACAAAGACCATTTACTGAAATGACCATTTCCCTCTTTCTGCAGTGCTGCGTGGGTCTTTTCAAAGTCTATGTATTTTATTCCTTTGATCCATCTATATTTTTGTTTCTTAAACAGTCTCCTTAGTGGTTTATCAATTTTATTAGTCTTTACAAAGAACAGGTATTTGACTTGGATTACTTTCTTATATAATTGTTTTCTAAATTATTGATTTATATTTATATCTTTATTATTCCTTTTCTCTGCTTCTCTTAAGCTTAATTCACTTTCATTCACCAGATTCTTGAAAAGGAAGTTTAAACAAAAAACATTGCCATCGAGTCATAACGATGCTATAGGACAGAGTAGAATTGCCGACCTTTTGGCTAGCAGTCAAACACTCAATCACCATGTGAAAAGGAAGTTGAAGTAATTAATATTCAGCCTTTCTATTTATTTTTAATATTTGCACTGACACTTACACATTTCTCTTTAGTGTTTTTTAACTATATTCCATTAGTTTTGATGTTTTCTATCATCATCATTCTCATTTTCATTCAGGTTTTCTCCTTTGGCCCAATGAATTGTTTCAAAGAGTATGGTTTAACATGCAGTTTTTTTTTTTTTCCCAGTTGTATTTGCATTCATTTCTAGCTTAATTATATTGTTGTCCATGATCAGTAAGGGTCATTTTGCCAAGGAGAAGACTATTTTTCTAAGAGAAAAATTTATCAACTTCATTAACTACAAAAAACAAATAAGTGTTATAAATGAAAATTTGTGCTTTAAAATTAGAAAACTACTAGATCTCCTAGTAGATAGCATGAGCTGAGACTGAGGGATCCAATGTGGGTGCAGAGAACAGCATGACCTGTAGGGTATGCATCTGTTCCCAGGGATGGTTGAAGTCCTTATGGCAGAGACACTGGGTGCCATCCTTAAAATTCATGTTCTCACAAGCAGACACTGACCGTTCCCTGGTGTTCATCCTTTGGGGAGCTGCGTAGGATGTGCACAAACAGTGAGTCCAAGGGGGGCTAGAGACAGCAGAAAGGAGAGAAAAGGGCTGATTTAAGAGCTCTGAGGCTCAGGAATGGTAGAGGGCACTTGGCTACTTGAGAGCCATATGCTGCTCTGCCCCTGGCTTTGAGAAATCTCTCCTTGACCTCCCACAAATGAATCACCAATAAGGAAATGTGGTGCTTCTATCCAGTAGGGGTGACCACATTGAATAGTCCCACCTTATAGTCCAAAGGAATTTGTGGAAGAAGGTTGAAAAATGAAAACAAAATATTTAAACCAACCTCTCTATCTGATCTCTCTCTACTCTGGCCCAGTCTGAACCTACTTGATGGCAGTGGTTTTTTTATTTATTCATTCATTCATTTATGTATAGATTCATTTATCTATTTTTTGATATTATGTCTGATTAGACCCCTTGCTCTGTGCTAAATGTGATGCTTACTCTCTAGTGCAGTGCCACTCACTGAGAACATAAGGGGAGCCACATATGTAACATGGAATCTTCCAATATCCAGAGTAAAACAGTTGAAAAAACAGATAGGAATAATTTTAATAGTACTTTTCATTTAACCCACTTGTCATGGTTTGAATTATGTCCCCCCCAAAATGTGTATATCGGTTTGGCTGGGCCATGATTCCTGGTACTGTGTGATTTTCCTGTATGCTGTAAATCCTGCCTCTATGATATTAATGAGGGAGGATGGGTGGCAGTTGTGTTAGTAAGGCAAGACTGGATTGTGTCCTGAGGCAATCTCTTGAGATATAAGAGACAGAAGTGAGCAGTGAGACAGGGGACCTCATACCCTCAAGAGAACAGTGCCGGGAGCAGAGCACGTCCTTTGGACCAGGGTCCCTGTGCAGAGAAGCTCCTAGTCCAGGGAAACACTGAAGAGAAGAAGGCCAACAGACAGAAAAAACCTTCCCCTGGAGCTGATGCTCTGAATTTGGACTTCTAGCCTACTTTTACTGGAAGGAAATAAACTTCTCTTCGTTAAAAACATCCAATTGTGGTATTTCTGTTACAGCAGCACTAGATGACTAAGACACCACTGTATCATAACATCATCACTTCAGCATGGAACCTTAAAAAATGAGAAATTCCACATCTTTTCCTCACACTGAGTCTTAGAAATCCAGTATGTTATTTTTCACTGCAGACCTTTATTTGGATAGCTCAAGTCCAAACCTGAATGTGTGTGTCTCACCACCTGAGGAGACTGAGATGCCTGTGCCCACAGGGGTGTCTCATTGCTTCCCTTACCAGGACACTAAGCCTGAGCCTGACATGAAGGGAATGTTCAACCATTGCTTTGCTAGGACATGAATGTTTCACTGAATGAATATATGAGTCAGAAGGAACAATGGTTGGAGGGATTTCTGTGGTTTGGGGAAGTGCCTGTGAGAGCAGGAAGCAGATTGCCTGTTGCTGTGTTTCTCCAAACAAAAGAAAAATTGGAAATGGCTCAGTGTTTGGCCCATAGATTGTCAACCTGAGGGCAAAGTCTGCTTCCTTGTTTCTGGGGTTCTATGAGGTGATGGTGACAGAGCAAGAAAGGAAAAACAGTTCCTAAAACATTCTATTCAAGAAAGTTGTCACAGACCCCAACAGGAAGCCTCTCCTGGTCCTCCTCCTAAATTACCATGGGCTAGTCCCTGTGTATGATGGTCCTAAACGTCCCCTGCAGGTAAGTCCCCTACCTGCAGGGAGATTTGTGTCTGAGATCCTATCACTGCGTGTCTTCTGCAGTGATACATGGCCGTGTCCTCAGGTTCAGACTGTCCATTTGCAGATATAGTGTGTTCTTGAGGTCATCTCTGGAGATGGTGACTCAGCCTATAGGCTTACCCAGGATACTCTGTCACGAGACTGTTACTAGCATTTCTTATCAAACCAACTCATTCTTGTCCCTTTGCTGCAATATTCTTAACCTTTGTCCTACCTGAACCTCTGGGTTCAAACAGTCTGAATGAGGAAAAAGGGGAGGCTATTAATGAGATGGAGTGTCCCTCTCGGGTACAAACAGTTAATGTGTTCAGTTGTAAACTGAAAACTTGGAGGTTCAAGTTCACCCAGACGTGTCTCAGCAGAAAAAAAGGCCTGGTGATAAACTCTCAAAAAATCAGCCATTGAAAACCCTACAGATCACAATTCTACTCTGATATACACGGGGTCACCGTGAGTCAGAGTCAATCTGATGGCAACATTTTTTTTTTTTTTATCGAGGAGATACTATACACTAGATCCTGTCATAGCACACAGCTGCTATCCTCAGTATCACCTATCACAGTGTGCATTGCTTAGGATCAATACCTTTGTCTTGTTTGTATCTACTCAGTGTAAGCATCACCCAGAAGGGTGTTCATACCTGGGACAAGTGTTTGTTCACAAAGAGACATTATGAGCTAGATTCATCTTGCAGGTGCTGAGAAAACATTTCTGCTCTGTCTTTGCAGATTCTAGCCTATGCTAGGCCTCAGGAGGTTTGCAAGCAATACTCTGTGTTGTCCTCATGTCTTGAATTGCCCATTGCAAACAGGAGCCAGAGTGACTCCAGGAAAATTTCAATTAATTCAGAAATGTCGTCTGTGTCTATAACAGCTTTAGGAAACTTTTCTGTGCACTTCCCTTGCCAGTCTGTGCTTGACCCAGGATGGTACAAGTGTCCTCCTTAAGCCAACTTCTGCTGAGAGGAGTGACCTGGAAGACTGATGTTTGTGGCTGGGGGGCATCCACAGCAGCACTTGCTGGCAAGAGACGACAGAGGAAGAGGGCAGGTTGGGGCTCCTGGTCAGACATGCAGATCACACAAAGCACCCTCAGCCACTGTTTGGTGCACTGTGCAGAGTTGGAGAGGCCATGGAGACCCATAAGGTCTGTGTATCTGCCCCTAGAGTCTTGCATCATAGATTGAATGAGCACCTTTGTCCTTAGGAAAATCTCTCTGAAAGGTGTGAACAGCAACCTCTGATTTATTTGCAGGAGAAATGCAGAGCACTGTGGATAACAGAAATTTTGTTATAATCACATCTGATGCTGCATTTTGGGGGTGCTCTAATATGAGGTGAGTGTGAGATCTGTTTAGTGGTGAGAATCCCCCTCACACCCAGGACTAGGGGTTTTCTGTGTGAATACATGGGATGGGCTTTGATCTGTGCCCCTAGGAGGAGGAGGAAGCCACAGGGGACATCCAAGTAGAAAATTACCAATGTTTACTGTCACTGGACCATACAGATAGAGAAACTGTGAGCAACACAGAATGGAAAACTTGAGATGGCTCAGCTGAGTCCCAATTTTCATGGCTGTTTCTAGGAGGCCAGGTGGCTGTGGAGTTGATCAAGTGCCTGATGTCCCACACCAAAGTGAGGTCCCCACAGCCAGGAAGTACCTGTATTCTCTAGGCACTGTTGAAATCTCATAGAGACTGGAGAGGGACAGAGGTCACAACCAAAACCCTGTCCAGAACAATTTCCCCTCTCTTCCATAAGGTATGAAACCCTTAATGTGCAGGAGGACACCAAAAGAGGAAGCTGAGGCCACTTGTGGTAAACCTTTGTAGCTGAGAGGAGACATTTGGGAAAAAGAGCATTCTCTCCTGGAGAAGGAGCAGAAGTCCTGCTAGGACCACGATGGTCTCTGGAGAAGGAACGGGGACACTTGGAAGGCCACATCTCAGATTCAAGTTTCACAATGCCTGCTTAAGAATAAGGCTCAGTCAGATCAGAGAAACCCCCCTCCCTTAGCACAAACCCCACCACAACACAAACAACCATCAAAAGTAATAAAACCGAAATGCACCTGGGAGTACTAAAAGGTCAGATTCTCTCTGGAGAGCACAAAGTAAAGACCCAAAGCCAAGAACAAAGGGAAAACAACAATAACAACAGTGTATCATTAGATGAATATTAAGTCTCTGGTGCCAATAGCAAAGGAGAACATCTACTCTGGTAAACATGGAAACAATAAACTCCAAATGCAGACATAACTAGATTCACACAAACTTTCACAATAAAGTCTTAACAATGTTAGCATGTGATCATCTCTCAGGAGAAAAGTAATTATAATAAATAATAATAATAATTAAATTAAATGTCAATATCTAATATTCCTTCCAACATAGCTGGCTGTCAACCAATATTATGGACATTCCAAAGAGCAAGAAAACATTTTTTGTGGACAAATTATCAAAGTGAGATTGATACATGACACATATATTGGAAATATCAAGTTAAAAGTTAAAGTTAAAATAAATATTTTAAAAGCTCTGAAGGAAAGAGTAGACAGACTACAGTATCAGATAGGTAATCACAGCAGAAATATGGAGACTATAAGAAAAAAATCAAATAGAAACTGAATAATTAAAGTCACATAGTAACAACAATGAACAATACCTTCAACATGATCATCATTAGACTTGACACAACTATAAGAGAAAATAATCTGTAAGCTTGAACATGTGTGAAAAATTTTTCCAGACTGAAAGGCAAAGTGTGTAGAAAACAGATCAAAACACCCAATAGCTGAGGGGCAATATCACACAGTTTAATATAGGCATTACTGGAATCCCAAAGGGAAACACACCAAATCAAAAACCAAACCTATTGCTGTCAAGCTGATTCTGACTTATAGCAGCCGTATAGGAGAGAGTAGAACTGCACCTTAAAGTTTCCAATGGGCACCGGTGGATTTGAGCTGCTGACCTTTTGGTTAGCAGTGGTAGCTCTTAACCACTACATGACCAGGGGTTCCAAAAGGGAAACAGAGACAGGGAATAAGAAACATTTAAGGAATTCACACACAAACACACACACACACTTAATCATTTCATATTTAAACTTCTGAAAGATAAAGAGATAATTTTGAAATGGGGCGGAGGATACATACCTTACAGCAGAACTGCAAGATTACTACAGAAGACTTCTTGTCAAAACCTTACAAGCAAGAAGACAAGGGGATGATACCTTTAGTGTTGAAATAAAAACAAATTCAACCCAGAACTCTATACACAGTGAAAACATCCTTTCAAAGAGACATAGAGTTATGCCTTCCATTCAAGCTGTCTCACTTTTCCCCCAGACTCCATCATCTGAACCTCACAGGGGTATTTACAGATACATAACACTGGGATTAAGAGACCAATCTCTCTCTCTAAAGTAAAATAAATTGCCAGTATCAGCTGTTCTATAATCTATAGGTTCTATACACTTTAGGTTCATTTCTCTGTTAAACATTGAATTTGTGTTTTGATTAATCTAACAAGTCATATATTTATTGGTTCATATACATATGATAAAACAATACTTATGATATTGTCAAAATATTTAACTAAAGATGTGTTTGATATATATTTTTCAGTTAAAAGAACGAAAAAGTTTATGTTAATTGTTCATTTTGCTTCTAATATTTTCTAATATTCTGTGGATTTATTTTGTTCTTATTACATTTTTGGTTGATTTAAAACATCTAGCATTAATATATTTCTCTTGAAGATGAAATGTATTTTTCTGTGCTTGAAGAACTTACAATATTTTCAATACTTTTTGTTCAAATTTTATAATTGTGATCAAATTATTTATCTCTCCATACATACATATATATATTCTAGACACCCATCTAACTTAAACTCCCATTTAAGTCAGGGTTTAAACCTTTCTCAAGTACCAAATAATTTTAAGAGAATTATTTTCATCTATTTTTCTCACACTTCCAATAAGTAAGTGTAATTACTGATTATTGCCAGAGGATTCCATCTCCTGCTATTCTGTTACCTTTAGGGAAAGTTAACTTCATCTGATCTTTCAACTCAAGAGTTTTCCATGTACATTTAAATCATAATAAAGAGATACTGCGAACAACTCTATTCCCACACATCTGTTATCTTAGATGAAATGAACCTATTCCTTGAAATACACAACCTAATAAACTTACACAAGAAGAAATTCATAATCTAAAGAAGCTTAAATTTATTAAATATATTGACTGAGTAAATGATAACTTTCAAAAACAGAAAGGATAAAAGCCAGGGTGTTTCACTGGTGATTTCAACCAAACATTTAAATACCAATTGCCATCAATTCTTCTCAAATTCTTTCAAAAAGCATAAGAAGAGAGAACACTTCCTACCTCAGTCTATGATGCCAGAATTATGTAAATACTGTTATCAGACAAATCCATTAATGGAAAGGAAATCACATATCAATAACTTTCATCAACATGAATTCAAAAATCCTCAACAAATTATTAACAAATGGAATCCAACACTGTATTAAAAAACTATACACCACACCAGGTGCAATTTATCCCAGATACAAAAGTTTCATTTAAAACTCCCAGATCAATTCATGCAATTCATCGCACCAAAAGAAAAAAATAAAGAAACATTATGATCATAACAATAACTGTAGAAAAAGCAACTGACAAAATCCAACACTCATTCACGACAAAAATTCTCAGAAAACTAGGAATAGTATACTTTTTGAACTTGATAAAATAACATCTAAAAAAGATGCAGCTCACATCATGCTTAATGGTAAGAAACTAGATATTTTCATGCTAAGAATGGGAACAAATCAAGTATGTCCTTTCTCACCACTATTATTCAACTTTGTAGTGGAAGTCTTAGCTAATGTTATTAGGTAAGAAAATGAAATAAAATGTAGGCATATTTGAAAGGAAGAAATAAAGTTGGCTTGATTAGCAGATGACAAAATTTACCTTGTAGAACATTTCCAAAGAATTGAAAAAACAAACAAACAAACAAATCTCCTGGGACGAATTAAGTGAGTGTAGCAAGATGGCAAGATACAATGTCAATAAACAAAATCAACTGCCTTCATGCATACCAGCAATGAATACTTGGAATTTAAAATTAAAAATTCTACAGTATTTACATCATCACCCCAAAACTAAAATATTAAAGTGAAAATCTAACAAAATATAGACAAGATTTATATGAGAAGTACAAAACGCTGATAAAATAAATAAAAAATGGTCTAAATAAATTGAGAGGTATTTACATGTTCATGGATAGGAACACTTAATATTATTAAGATGACAATTCTTCCAAACTTGATCTGTAGATTCAACTCAATCACAATCAAAATCCAAGCATGTTGTTTTCTGGATATTATTACACTGATTCTATTTTAAAGTTAATATGGAAATCAAAAGACTGAGAATAGCAAACGTAATACTAAAGGACAACAGAGTTCAAGGATGGACATTACCTGATGTCAAGATTTACTATAAAGCTACAATGAGTAAGACAGGATTAATATCTGATAAGAAGTAAACAACTAGAACAATGGAACAGGATAGCAAGCTTAGAAATAAACCCACACAAAAGGTAGTCAACTGATCTTTTACATTTGAGCAACAGTGATTCAATGTAGGAAAGATAGTCTCTTCAACAAATGGCTCTGATACAACTGGATATATACATGGGGGAAAAAGTATCTAGACAAAGATCTTACAAATTAAGTCAATGTATATCATAGATCTAAAGGTAAAAATAAAACTTACAACTTAGAGAATCTTAAACAAAGAGAAAACGTAGGTGACCATGGCTTTGGCAATGACTTTTTATATACAACACCAAAGGCATGATCCATTAAAGAAGAAAAAAAAGTCAATTGTACTTCATTAAAATTAAGAACAACTGCAGAAGACACTGTTTAAGAGAATTAAAGGACAACTCATGCAACGGGAGAAAATATTCATAAGACACATATATGATAAAGGATTTTTATCAAAAATATGCAAAGAACTGTTAACTCAACAGTAAGAAAACTGGCAACACAATAATAAAATGGGAAAATGATCTGAAAATAATATATAATTAAAGATATACAAATGGTCAGTACACAAGTGACAAGGTGTTCAAAAACATGTTATCATGGAATTTCAAATTAAAATATAAATGAGGTACTACTTGAGGTTGTTGTCAAGTGCAGTTGAGTCAATTCCAACACATAGCAATCCTGTGTGCAACAGAAGGAAACACTGCCCAGTCCTGCAGTACCATACAGTCATTGCTATGTTTGAAACCATTGTTGCAACAACTGTGTCAATACATCTGGTTGATTGTCTTCTTCTTTTTCCTCAATCTTCTACTTTACCAAATTTCATGTCCTTCTCCAGAGACTTATTTCTCCTGATAACATGTC
Organism: Dugong dugon; assembly: GCA_030035585.1. Taxonomy (NCBI): domain Eukaryota; kingdom Metazoa; phylum Chordata; class Mammalia; order Sirenia; family Dugongidae; genus Dugong; species Dugong dugon. Next base: position 26,690,627 of record CM057478.1, on the reverse strand, counting down.
CAAAGTATGTAAGATGAAGTCTTGCTATCCTTGCTTTCAGGGAGCACACTAGCTGTATTTATTCCAAGACAGGTTTTTTCGTTCTTCTGCCAGTCCATGGTACATTCAATATTCTTCATTCACACCATAATTCAAAGGCATTAATTTTTCTTTTGTCTTCCTTATTCATTGTCCAAGTTTCACATGCATATGAGGTGACTGAAAATATCATGACTTGGGTCAGTCACACCTTAGTCCATAAAGTGACATCTTTGCTTTTAATACTTTAAAGAGGTCTTTTGCAGCATATTTGTCCAATGCAATGGGTCATTCGATTTCTTGACTGCTGCTTCCATGGGTGTTGATTGCCGATCCAAGTAAAATGAAATCCTTGACAACTTCAGTATTTCCTCCATTTGTGACGATGTTGCTTATTGGTTGAGTTGTGAGGATTTTTATTTTCTCTGTGTTGAGGTGTAATCCATACTGAAGATGGTTGTATTTGAACTTCATCATTGAGTTCTTCAAGTTCTCTTAGCTTCAGAAAGCCAGGTGGTGTCATCTGCATATCACAGATTGTTAATAAGTCTTCCTCCAATTCTAATGCCCCATTCTTCATATAATCCAGCTTCTCACCTTCTGTTATTTGCTCATCATACATACTAAATATTTATGGTGAACGAATACAACCCTGACACACATCTTTCATGATTTTAAACCAAGTAGTATCCCTTTGTTCTCTTTGAATGATTGCCTCCTTGTCCATTTACAGGTTTCACATGAACACAATTAAGTCTTCTGGAATCCCCACTTTTCTCAATGCTATTTATAATTTGTTAAGATCCACACAGTTGAATTCCTTTGCATAGTCAATAAAACACAGCTAAACATCTTTCTGGTATTCTCTGCTTTCAACCAGGATCCATCTGACATCTGCAATGATATCCCTCATTCCATGTCCTCTTCTGAAGCCGGCTTGAATTTGTAGCTGTTCCCTGTCAATATATTGCTGCAGCCACTTTTGAATGATCTTCAGCAGATTTTTACTTGTGTGTGATATTAATGATAGTTTAATAATTTCCACATTCTGTTGGATCACCTTTCTTTAGAATGGTGACTAATATGGATGTCTTCCTGTTAGTTGGCCAGGTATCCAATTTAGATACCTTTTATTTATTTGTCTTGCTTTATTGCTCTGGCTATGACACCCAGACAATATTGAATAAGAGTTTAAGAGTGTGAATCCTTGTCAAGTTCCCATTTTCATGTGAAAGTTTTTAATCTTTCTCCATTGAGTATAATGTTGACTGTTGGTTTTTCATAAATGTCCATCATGTTGAGAAACTTTCCTTTTATTTCTGTCTGTCAAGAATTTTTATCAAGAAACAGTGCTGGATTTTATTGAAGGCCTTTTCTGCATCAGTTGAGAAGAATATGTGTTTCTTTCCCTTTGTTCTATTAATGTAATACATTGACTGATTTTCTAATGTTGAACTAACTTTATTCCAATTTATTCCTGGAATAAAGCACACTATCATTATTTTTAATGCTGTTGGATTATGCTGGTATTTTGTTGAAAATTATGGCATATATTTTCATAAAAAATGTCGAACCGTAGTTGTCTTTTCTTGTGGTGTCCTTGGTTTTGGTACCAGGGTAATGCTGGCTTCATAGAAAGAGTAAGGGAAAATTCTTTTCACCTCTATTTTTTGAAAGACTTTGAACAGAAATGGTGTCAGTTCTTTTCTAAATGTTTGATAGAATTACCTAGTGAAGCATCTGGGCCTGGACTTTTCTTTGTTGGGAGGCTTTTTATTACTGATTCAGTTTCTTTCTTCACTTGTTTGGATCCATTGGGATTTTTTACTTCCTTTTGAGTCAGTTTAGGAAGGTTATGTGTCTCTAAAAATTTGTCCTTTTCATCAAAGTTGTTAATTTTGTTGGAGTACAGTAGTTCATAATATTCTGTTATAATCTTTTTTTTAAATTGTTTCATTTTTGCAATGTCTCTGCCTTCATTTATTATTTTATTTCACCTTCTTTCTCTGTTTCAATGTCAACCTTGTGAGAGCTTTGTTAATTTTATTGATCTTCAAAAAAAGAAAAAAGAAAAACTAAGCAAAGCAACAACTTCGGATTTATTCTGTTTTCTGTCCTTTATTTCATTTGTTTCTGCTTTAGTCATTTTTTAAAATTTCTTTCTTCTTGTAGCTTTAGATTTAGTTCACTCTTATTTTTCTAATTCCTCAAGCTGAAGATTTAGGCAATTTATTGGAGTTTTTCTTCCTTTTTAATGATTTCTTCCTTCTCCCCTTCTGTGTATTTTCCCTAAGTATTTTTTTAGTGGTTATCGCTAACATTACATTGAATAACTTACAATTGCGGGCAGTTATTTCAGCTTGCTGTCATCATTAAAAACAAGTGACATACAACATCAACATACTAAAACTCTACTCTTGCTTTGCTCATCCTTACTCCCTTTCTGTTATTGAGTCTCCAGTTACATCACTGTAGATCTTACATCCAACAAGTTTAATTTGTACTTATTTTTTGTGCACGTGGGTAAAGTTGCAATTATTTTCCTTCAATGCTTTATATATGTCATTCCATTGTCTTCTTATTTCCAGGGTTTCTGAGGAAAAATTCACACTAATTTTTATGAAGGACCCCTCATATGTTGTATTGTGCTTTTCTATTGCTGCTTTCAGGATTCTCTCCTTTTTTTTTTTTTTTTTGGTTTTCAAGAATTTTATTACAGATGCCTATCGGAGACCAGCAAATGGGAGAGCAGCCTCGCAGAGCGTCCAGTGGGAGACAGAACGACCGGTAAACTGCAGTGCGTGCTTTCCCACCCCCCACCCCTCTCTGCCTCGGCTGGGGCTCCCCTGCTTTCCGTGGCCAGGGTCCCTGGGCTGGGGGGCGCCGGTGCTTGGATTCCACGCGCCCGGGCTGGCGCCTTTCTGAGAGCCGTTTTCTGGCTGCTGGCGAAGCTTTGTCTGCAGCCTCCCCCTCCTTTTGCCTGGGTGCCTGGTTCTGAGCACCGTCTTTGGTCTCTCTTTCGGGGCTGTGGGACTGCGTTCGGGCGTGTGGCTGCTTCCAGGTCTGGGCTGCCGCGCTGGCGAGATCCCGGGGCCCTTGTTCGTTCGCCCCTCTGCTTCCCGTGGCCAAGGTCTGTTAACCCCCAGACTGCCGGCTGCTTGGAATTCACACCCCTGAGTGGGGACTTTCTGGGTCCCATTTGTTGGCACTGACTGCTGGTGTTGCTTTTTTTTAAAATTTTATTTTTCTTCTTTTTTGATTAGTTTTGTCATATTTTCCCTCTTTTTCCCTTTTGTCTTTCTTCATTGCTTAATTTCTCGTCTCTCTATCTCTTCCTTCTCTTTCTGATCCCTGAATACCAGGCGATGTATGCCTCTGTACCTTCTGGCCAGGCTGTGCTGTGAAAACTGAGACTGAATCCCCCAGACCTCATAGCTGCATCGGTGGGATCCCTGGGAATTTGCAGTTCTTTAACTTTTCTGATTTTTATTTGTTCATTCTTTCCTTTTCTTTCTCTTCCCCCTTCTGGTTTCCTCCATCCCATACTCTCTCATCTGTACATTCCAACGACAAGCTCCCCTAGCATTCTTTTATGTTTGTATGCTTTTTGCTCCTCCTCCTCTCTCCTCTCTCCCATATCCAGCTTAGCTTCACACATAACCATCTTCCCGCTGCACCCTACCTACCTGCACCGTGCACTTGACATCACACCACCAAGCTGTGCAGGCACGCCCTATTGGAACCTGCCCAGCACTGACTACCGACCGTCCTGGTGGCTGCGGTGAGTGCCACAAACAACCCGTCCCAGTGGCTCCTCTCCAACTAGATCTGCCCAGCTGTACCACAAGGACGAAACAAACAAACAAAAAAATCTACAAAAAATAAACGAGAGAAATATCTACTGAATGCCCCGAAAACAGCAAACAATATCAAAACATTTACAAAAACAAGACAAGATGGCTCCAATAGGCGTCCAAATTAAAACACCAGATAACTCTCCTGTGAAAGAAAATGAACTAGATGAACCGGATAGGGAACTCAAATCACTAATACTCGGAATTTTCCAAGAACTGAGGCAAAAAGCTGACAAACATGAGGAAAAAATAGAAAAATTTAAGGAAAATACAGACAAAAAATTGGAAGAATTCAGGAAGATGATGCAGGAACAAAATGCCAAAATAAATTCATAACTCGAAATTATACAAAAACAAAAATTAGAAATCCAAAATATAAACAACAAGATTTCAGAAATGGACAGTGTCATAGAAGGGCTGAGAAGTAGATTTGAAACCATGGAAGACAGGATCAGTGGAACTGAAGACAAACACTTGGCTACAACTCTGTTTCAGGAAAACTCAGAAAAAAAAACAAAGAAGAATGAAGAGACCCTGAGAGTTATGTGGGACACAATTAAAAGCAAAAACTTACGAGTGATTGGCATACCAGAACAGGGGGAGAAAACAGAAAACACAGAGAGGATCATTGACAAACTGCTGACAAAAAACTTTCCCAATATCATGAAAAATGAAAAGCTGGCCATCCAAGAAGCTCAATGAACCCCATATAGAAGAGACCCCAAAAGAAAATCACCAAGACATATCATATTCACACTCGCTAAAACTAAACACAAACAAAGAATCCTGAGAGCAGCTCGTGAAAAACAAGAAGTCACATACAGAGGAGAAACAATAAGACTAAGCTCAGATTATTCAGCAGAAACCATGAAGGCAAGAAGGCAATGGGATGACATATACAAAATCTTGAAAGAAAAAAACGGTCAGCCAAGAATAATATATCCTGAAAAACTCTCATTCAAATTTGATGGTGAAATTAGGTCATTTCCAGATAAACAAAAACTAAAGGAATATGCAAAAGTCAAACGAAACTTACAAGAATTAGTAAAGAGAGTTCTTCGATCTGAGGACAAACAGCTTCAGCCCTCAGGCAGGACCTAGCATCTAGGACGCAGGTTCATACGAACCAGATAACATTCTAGGAACTGAACTACAGAGGACTTTCCAAAAACAAAAGTAATACAACAGGGAATCACGGAAATCAATCAAAGGATGACAACAACATCAAAACAATGGAAGAGGGAACAAACGGCACAGGTATAGAACCTTCTAAAGGAGAGGAAGGCAAGGCGATACCAAGTAAGGGTAGACTGCTTCAAAATTATAAAGATAAGGGTAAACTTCATGGTAACCACAAAGAAAGTTAACAAACCAACTCATAAAAATAAAGACGAAAAACATAAAGTCTCAACAAAAACAAAACCTACAAAAACAAAAGAAATGAACACAAAATCCACAAACAAAAGAAACTCAGCACGAGAGAGGAAGAAGAACAAAGAAAACTTCAGCACCACAAAAAAAAGCACTACAAAATGACAGCAACAAACTTCCATATATCAATAATTACACTGAATGTAAATGGACTCAATGCACCCATAAAGAGACGGAGAGTGGTAGAATGGATAAGAAAACAAGATCCATCACTTTGCTGTCTACAAGAGACACACCTTAGAAACAAAGACGTGAATTTATTAAAAATCAAAGGTTGGAAAAAAATATATCAAGCTAACAACTATCAAAAAAGAGCAGGAGTGGCAATTCTAATCTCAGATAAAATAGACTTTAAAACAAAATCTACCATAAAAGACAAAGAAGGACACTATATAATCATTAAGGGGATGATCCATCATGAAGACATAATCATAATAAATATCTATGCACCCAATGACAGGGCTCCAAAATACATTAAAAAAACTCTAACAACACTGAAAAGAGAAATTGACAGTTCCACAATAATAGTAGGAGACTTCAACACAACACTCTCAGTAAAGGACAGAACAACTAAAAAGAAACTCAGCAAAGATACAGAAGACCTAAAGGACACAATCAGCCAACTGGACCTCATAGACATATATAGAAAAATCCATCCAACGACTGCAAAGTACACATTCTTTTCCAATGCACATGGAACGTTCTCCAGAATAGACCACATCTTAGGCCACAGAGCAATCCTCAAGAAGATCCAAAATGCTGAGATAATTCACAGTATCTTCTCTGACCACAATGCAATCAAGGTAGAAATTAACACTAGAAAGAGCAAGGAAAAAAAATCAAACACATGGAAACTGAATAATAATCTGCTTACACATCAATGGGTAATAGAAGAAATCAGAGGTGGAATTAAAAAATTCTAAGAATCAAATGAAAATGAAAACACATCATACCAAAACCTTTGGGACACAGCAAAGTCAGTCCTCAGAGGACAATTTATAGCAATAGATGCACATATCAAAAAAGAAGAAAGGGACAAAATCAAAACAATAACTACAGAACTCAAACAAATAGAAAGAGAACAACATGAAAAGCCTACAACCACCGGAAGAAAGGAAATAGTAAAGATCAGAGCAGAAATCAATGAAATAGAGAACAGAAAAACAATAGAAAGAATCAACAAAACCAAAAGTTGGTTCTTTGAAAGAATCAACAAAATTGACAAATCACTGGCCAGACTGACAAAAGAAAAACAGCAGAGGGCACAAATAAGCCAAATAAGAAATGAAATGGGGGACATTACAACAGACCCAACCGAAATAAAAAGGATTATAACAGAATATTATGAAAAACTATATTCCAACAAATTTGAAAACCTAGAGGAAATGGATAAATTTCTAGAAACCAACGGCCTACCCAAACTACAACAAAGTGATATTGAAAATCTGAACAGACCCATAACAAGAGAAGAGATTGAAAGGTAATAAAAAAAACTCCCAACCAAAAAAAGCCCTGGCCCAGATGGCTTCACTGGAGAATTCTACAAAACGTTTACAGAAGAGCTTGTACCAGTTCTACTCAAGCTATTTCAGAGAATAGAACAGGAAGCAACAATTCCAAATTCATTCTATGACGCCAGCATAAAGCTGATACCAAAACCAGGCAAAGACATCACAAAAAAAGAAAATTACAGAGCAGTAAATCTCATGAATATAGATGCAAAAATTCTGAACAAAATTCTAGCCAATAGAATTCAGTATCATATCAAAAAAATAATACACCACGACCAAGTAGGATTCATGCCAGGTATGCAAGGGTGGTTTAACATTATAAAATCCATCAAAGTAATCCACCACATAAATAAAAGGAAAGAAAAAAATCACATGATCATCTCAATTGACACAGGAAAGGCATTTGACAAAGTCCAACACCCATTCCTGATGAAAGCTCTCAATAAAATAGGTATAGAAGGGAAATTTCTCAACATAATAAAGGGCATCTATGCAAAACCAACGGCCAACATCATTCTTAATGGAGAGAGGCTGAAAACATTCCCCTTGAAAACAGGAACAAGACAAGGATGCCCTTTATCACCACTCCTATTTCACATTGTGCTGGAAGTTCGAGCTAGAGCAATAAGGCAAGAGAAAGAAATAAAGGGCATCCAAACTGGTAATGAAGAAGTTAAACTCTCCTTGTTTGCAGATGATATGATACTATACGTAAAAAACCCTACAGACTCCACGAGAAATCTACTGGAACTAATAGAAAGATTCAGCAGAGTAGCAGGATACAAGATAAACATTCAAAAATCAGTTGGATTCCTATACACCAGTAAAGAGAACGATGAAAAGGAGATCAGGAAATCAATACCATTTCAATAGCCCCTAAAAAGATAAAATACTTAGGAATAAGTCTGACCAGGAATGTAAAAGACCTATACAAAGAAAACTACAAAACAATACTGCAAGAAACCCAAAGGGATCTACATAAATGGAAAAACATACCATGCTCATGGATAGGCAGACTCAACATTGTGAAAATGGCAATTCTACCTAAAGCAATTTACAAATACAAAGCAATCCCGATACAAATACCAACAACATTCTTCAAAGTGATGGAAAAACTAATTATTAACTTTATATGGAAAGGGAAGAAACCCCGAATAAGTAAAGCACTACTGAAGAAGAATAAAGTTGGAGGACTCACACTACCTGACTTGAGAACCTACTGTACAGCTACAGTACTCAAAACAGCTTGGTACTGGTACAACAACAGAGACATTGACCAATGGAACAGAATTGAGAACCCAGATGGAAACCCATCCACCTACAGTCACCTGATTCTCGACAAGGACCCAAAGTCCATCAAATGGGGAAAAGAGTCTTTTTAAGAAACGGTGCTGGCAAAACTGGATATCCATTTGTAGAAAGATGAAACGGGACCCATACCTCACACCATATACAAAAACTACTTCAAAATGGATCAAAGACCTGAATATAAAGCCTCAAAGTATAAAATTCATAGAAGAAAAAATACGACCAACACTTCAGGCCTTAATACATGGCATTAACAGGATACAAACCATAAACATCAACACAAAAAACCCAACAGATAAGCTAGATAACTGGGATCTTCTAAAAATCAAACATCTATGCTCTTCAAAAGACTTCACCAAAAGAGTCAAAAGAGAACCTACAGAATGGGAAAAAATTTTTGGACAGTACAAGTCAGACAAAGGTCTTATCTCCATAATCTACAAGAAAATCCAACACCTCTACAACAAAAAGACAAACAATCCTATCAAAAAATGGGCAAAGGAAATGAACAGACACTTCACCAAGGAAGACATTCAAATGGCCAACAGACACATGAGGAAATGCTCGCGATCACTAGCCATTAGAGAAATGCAAATTAAAACCACAATGAGATACCGTCTCACCCCAGCATTACTGGCACGAATCAAAAATACTGGAAATAACAAATGTTGGAGGGGCTGCGGGGAGATGGGAACTCTTATACACTGCTGGTGGGGATGCAAAATGATACAACCATTTTGGAAAATGATATGGCGTTTCCTCAGAAAGCTAGAAATAGACATACCATTCGATCCAGCAATCCCACTCCTAGGAATATATCCTAGAGAAATAAGAGTCATCACTCGAATAGACATATGCACACCTATGTTCATGGCAGCATTGTTCACAATAGCAAAACGATGGAAACAACCTCGATGTCCACCATCAGATGAATGGATACACAAACTATGGTACATACACACAATGGAGTACTATGCAACAAGAAAGAACAACAATGAATCTGTGAACCATCTCATAACATGGATGAAACTGGAGGACATTATGCTGAGTGAAATAAGTCAATCACAAAAGGACAAATATTGTATGAGACCTCTATTGTAAAAACCCATGAAAAAATTCACATGCAAAATGTAACAATCCTTCTTGGTTAGCAGGGATTGGGGGCAGAAATACTAAATAAGTAATAGATAAGTGGTAACTTGGGTGAGAGGTGAGATAGTACACAGTACAGGGGAAACTAACACAACCTGCACAAGGAAAGGTCATGGAGGCCCTATAGACACATCCAAACGCCCCGAGGGACTGAGTTGTTGGACGGAGGGCTCTGGGGACCATGGTCTCGGAGAACATCTAGCTCAATTGGCATGACACTACTTATAAAGATAATGCTCTACATTCTACCTTGGTGAGTAGTGTCTGGGGTCTTAAAAGCCTATGAGCGGCCATCTAAGATACTCCACTGGTCTCATCCCTTCAGGAGCAAGGGAGAATGAAGAGAACAGAATACAATGAAAAGATTAGTCCAAAGGACTAATTGTCCACAGCTACCAAGGCCTCCACGGGACTGAGTCCAGTATAGCTAGATGGTGCCCGGCTACCACCACTGACTGCTCTGACCAGGATCACAACAGAGGTTTCTGGACAGAGCTGGAGAAGAATTTAGAGCTTAATTTTAACTCCCCCCCCCCCAAAAAAAAAAAGACCAGATTTACTGGCCTAAAGAATACTGGAGAAACCTCAAGAGTGTGGCCCCCAGACACCCTTGCAGCTCAGAGGTGAAGTTACCTTCGAGGTTCAATGTTAAGCCTGGGAGTGGGCAGCCCAGTAAAACTAAATGGGACTAACGAGGTACAGGAGTCCGGTCACAAAGGCCAGAAGGCAGAGGGGGAGTAGGAAACTGATGATAAAGAACACAAGTTGAGAAAGGACACTGTCGATGTGTTGTGAGACTGTTGACTACTGTTATAGGGCAACATTTGTAATAACTATTAAATGCGAGGCTGTTTTGTCCTGTAAGCCTTCATCTTTGGCGAGAACCGCAGCACAATTGGAAGAGCATAGTCAATATCACTTAAATGTGTAAGTAAAAAGTTTTGAAATGGTGTTAAAAAAAAAAAACCCAAATGAGACTAATGAGGTACAGTAGTCCAGTGACAAGGGCCAGAAGACAGAAGGGGACAAGGAAGTCCCCTGGTGACAGGGAACACAAGGTGGAGTAAGGATATTCTTGATGTGTTGTGAGGTTGTTAACCATTGTCATAGGGCAACATGTGTAGTAACTGTTAAATGAGAAACTATTTTGTTCTGTAAGCCTTCATCTTAAGTGAGAATAACAGCACAGTTGGAAGAGCGTAGTCAATGTCAGTGAACTTTGTATGTAGAAATTTTTGAAACGGTGTATCTTTGGCTATCTGTATTTTCATCACAAAAAAAAATGGTTGAGAATTTAGAGGCTTAATATGCTGTGGGGTTGTTAACCAATGTTATAAAACAACATGGGTACTACTGTTTCATGAGAAACTATTTGTTCTGTAAGCCTTCACCTGAAGTACAATAAAATAAAATATAAAAAAAAAAAGAATGGGAAAGATTCAGTAAACATTACTTAATACCGAATCAATAAGCATTACTTAAAATCTATTTGGCCAGTGTTAGAGTGTCTCCAAGTGATAAATGCCCAGATTTGGAAAAATACCACCAAGCTGTTGTTCTACTCCTGCACTAACATTACCTGGATATAGAGAATATGAAAAGGAGAAGCAGGAGTATAGCACGTATTTAGCATATGTAGAGATCACTATTCTTATTTGAATAAAACAAGTAGCACTTTTGTTTATCATGAAAAGGAGTCTGTCACTGTAAAACTCATCTAACATTACAGAACATTTCCAATTATTCACATTAATAAAATGAGTCAGAGTGGTTGCAAAAAAAAAAAAAAATTTATTACAATATGTTGTGGCATGTATCTGTTTATATTCCTTCTGCTTGGGGTTCACCTAGCTTCCTGAATTTGCAGGTCCATTTCTGATTTACTTTTATATATTCTCTGTGATTATCTCTTGGAATATTATTTCTATGTCTTTTTCATTATCATTTTGTTCTGTAATTCCAAAAATCCTAATGTTGGATTTTTTAATTGAATCCCATAATTTCATTAGGCTTTGTTCACTTTTCTGTTTTTTTCTCTTGTTTCTCTTAAAACTTGATAAGTTCAGTTACTTTGTCGTCTAGTTCTCTCGTTCTATCTTCTATCTTTTCAAATCCATTGTTGAATTTTTTTCTCTTGAATTTTCTAATTCAATTGTTTTATTTGTAAATTCCAGTATTTCTCTTGGGTATATTTTATTTTATGTTTTCAATCTCCTTATTGAGTTTCCCATTTTGTTGCTCATTTTGTTTCCTAACCTCCATTAGTTTGTTTTTTGTGTGTTCTTTGATTTCTTTGGAAGTATTTAACATTGTCGTCTGGGAAATCTTCTATTTTTTCTAACTAACCTGGTCTCCATTGGAGAAATTTCTGTTTCTTCATTTTTTTATTTTGATTCGGTCATCTTCTGTGATCATGTATGTTTTATAATTTTTTTGGTTAGGGTAGTCTTTCTAATATCTTACAATGATAATCTGGAACTCAGAATTTTCTGTATTTCCAGGAATTCTTATTATCCTTATACCCTAATTCTACCTTATTCTCCTAAATTCCAATAGGGGGTACTCTGGCCCTTTGGTTCTTCCAGTTCGGACTCTGTCTGAGATATTTTGCTGTTGTTTTAGGCATTTTGGAAAATTTTAAGCTTCTGAGTGCTGACTGTGGATGGTTTCCCCATGGTGGCCGATCATATAGGTGTGTGACATTTTCTCTGAGATCTGTAGGTTGAGTGTTTTCTTTCATAGGTGATTTCAACACTGTGGCAAGTTTCCTTTGCATTTACCTGTGGGAGTGCAAAGCAGCTTTTTCTCTGTGACTGATTGTGTAGGCTTAGGACTTTTCTTCTGGCCAGTGGAAATAGTGGGGCATGGTTTTCCTGAGACAGGATGGAAATAGTGCTTTATGTCCTTACTAAACTGGTAATCCTGTGCAAGCTTTCCAGTGGTGCCTCATTGTTAGGTTGGGAGCCAGTTGATTTCTGCTGGGTAGCCTGTCTGATGTACTTTTCTCTTCCTGATCTAAGGATGGATCCCACAGCTCTTCTGTGCCTCTGGTCCTAATGTTGACCTCTATTTGGTCTCAGGCAAACACAATAGCACTCAATTCCAGCTGTTCACCTTACTTTCCCATCCACAAGTGACCACTTGGGCTTCCCTGCTCCATGCTTTTGAATTCTCACAGCCAATGTGCACCACTTTAATTTGCCTGCTCTTTTCCTAGTTTCCAGGATTTCAAATACTTATTGTGTGTTGTGCCGATATGTCACTGTCTCTCAGTTCTACCCTGAGGAGAAGGCATCACCACCATTTTTGTATGACCTTTCCAAGGCTATTTACCTGATATAGCTGAATCTTTGTATATGTTCTCAGTGTACATGCCATCCTGGGTTCTTTGTTCAGAGATGTTCCCTGTCCATGTCCCAAAATGCACACAGTGTGTTGAGCACCAGGTAAGGTGCTGGCAGTCAGCAAATCTGTCTTTCCACCATCCAGCACTATCTCTCCTGTTTCAGGTTTACATCAGTTCCCCAACACTTCAACTACTGTCCGGAGTTCTAAAATAACGACCTTAACTTTTATTTTTTTGTTCATTGACTTAGATGTAGGGGGGTATAGGGAAATAACTGCTTATGCTACCTTCTTGTCCTTCCTCTCCTATTGGTCGATTTTTAGTAATTTCTTATCATTTGCAATTTCTCTGAAGACCTTGATTTTCCCGGTCTCACACCATGTGGTTTTCTAACTTGTTGATCTCTGTTAACAAAGATGCATTTTTAAAAAAATTTCTATATAATGAATATTCTTTTTCATGTTATTTTTCCTAAACTTTTATCAAGTTGGTTTTTGCGCACTAAAGTGAACTTGAAGTTTCATAAAAGAGGCTTGGTAGTATCCTTTTTTTTTTTTTTTTTGCCAGATTTCTACTCAGATTTAATAAGATAGGTTTCTTCGTGCCAAACTTAGGAGTCTCCTTTCTGAGGAGCCAGGGTTCTTATCTTAGTTCATTGTGGATTCTCTGGGAACGTATTTCTCTCCTGGACCTAAGATTTGCTGTTGCTAGGTGTCTTCAAGTTGGTTCCAACTCATAGTGACCCTATGTACAACAGAACGAAACATTTCCCAGCCCTGTGTCATCACAATCATTATGCTGATTCTCTTGTCGCATCCACTGTGTCAATCCATCTGCTTGAGGGACACCTCTTTTTCACTGACCCTCTGCTTTACTTAGCATGATATCTTTCTCCAGGGACTGGTCCAACATATGTGAGACAAAGTCTCCTCATCCTTGCTTCTTATGATAATTCTGGCTGTAATTCTTCCAAGAAAGATTTGTTCTTTCTTCTGGCAGTCCACACTATATTCAATATTCTTCACCAACATCATAATCCAAAGACACCAATTATTCTTTGGTCTTCCTTATTCATTGTCCAGCTTTTGCATGCATAAGAGGTGATTAAAAACACCAGTGCTTGAGTCAGGCACACCTTAGTTCTTAAAGTGACACGTTTGCTTTTAACACTTTAAAGAGGTATTTTTGTAGCACATTTGCCCAGTGCAACGGGTTATTTGATTTCTTGACTGCTGCTTCCGTGAGTGTTGATTTTGGATCCAAGTAAAATGAAATCCCTGACAACTTCAATCTTTTCTCCATTTTTCATGATGTTTCTTATTGGCCCAGTTGTGTGGATTTTTTTTTCTTTATGTTGAGGTATAATCCATATTGAAGTCTGAGGTCTTTGATCGTCATCAGTAAGTGCTTCAAGTTCTCTTCACTTTCTACAGGCAAGGTTGTGTCATCTGCATAATGCAGGTTGTTAACGAGACTTCTTCCAATCCTGATGCCCCGTTCTTCTTCATAAAGTTCAGTTTCTCGGATTATTTGCTCAGGATACAGACTGAATAAGTATGGTGAAAGGATAGGACTCTGGCACTAACCTTTCTTGACTTAAACCATGCAGTACCCCTTGTGGTATTTGAATGACTGCCTCTTGGTCTATGTACATGTTCCTCATGAGCACAAGTAAATGTTCTGGAATTCTCATTTTTCTCAATGTTATCCATATTTTTTATGATCCACACAGTTGAATGCTTTTGCATAGTCAATAAAACACAGGCAAACATCTTTCTGGTATTCTCTGCTTTCAGCCATGATCCATCTGACATCCGCAGTGATATCCCTTGTTCCAAGTCCTCTCCTGAATCCAGTTTGAATTTCTGGCAGTTCCCTGTCAATGTACTGCTACAATTGCTTTTGAATGATCTTCAGCAAAATTTTACTTGCATGTGATATTAATGATATTGTTCAATAATTTCTGCATTCTGTTGATCATTTTTTATTGGAATGGTTACAAATATGGATTTCTTCCAGTCATTTGGCCAGGTAGCTATCTTCCAAAGTTTTTGGCATACACAAGTGAGCACTTCCAGCATTGCACCACCTTAACAAAAAGAATTTGTTGACATTCAACCATTTCAGGAGGTAGAATATGATAATGAACCAATGGTACTGAAGGAGAGGTCCAAGCTGCACTGAAGGCACTGGTGAAAAACAGGGCTCCAGGAATTGACGGGTTACTAACTGAGATGCTTCAACAAATGGACCTAAGATTTACTGGTTACAATTCCCACATGAAAGCTCAGAAAATTCATTTAGAGCGTCACCACTGTGTGACACACCATGATTATCATACATTTAATCTGCTTTATAATTTTATATTATTTTATTTGATCACATTTTCTGGTTTATTTTTCTTATTATAAAAGAGGTTGATGTCTATATTTCTGTATGTTTTATAACTTCTTGTCTCCCATATCTCTCTATATGAAACATTTTATTAAAGTTATATAATGTTATCTGTATTCTTCCACTTTCAGCGTTTTGAGACCATATAAAAGGCTGCATCTCATACGTGATCCATCAGGCATATGGAACTGAAACCTGTCATATTGAGACTTTTTGGAGAACAGAAACCAATGTCTCATTTGTATGCACCCCTAACAGGGAGCATGAGTCTTCCTTATAGAGGAAATAAAGGAAGACAGTGCTCTGAGACTGCTGGGTGGAGAAAGGAAACCCCAGAGTCTGGGAGGAAATGCCTTCTCCACCACACTTTTCCACATAGATGGGGATCACATCCAAGAGAACCAGCTCAGATTCTTGAACAGAAGTTTCCCTGGGTTGTGTCTCCATGCTCTTCTTGCACAGAAATATGTGGCTGTATCTACAGGGTCCAAGTTGGTCATAGTTAGAAACACCAGGTTTTTGGAGGTGTCTTTGGAAGTTGTGAGCCGGATCTCCAGAGATGGGCTGAATGCTTATCATCCTCTCAATTTATGATTGCAAGCACTTCCAGTGTCTTCCCTGCAGGCTGATGGATTAAACTGACACCCATACCACTAGTGCTCAGTAAGAACCTAGAGAAAGTGTAGGTCAGCGATAGGGTCTGGGTTGTTTTCATCAGCACAGGAACAGACTCCTTCAGGGTGATCTGGGAAATAACACCTGTGGAGAAAGCACAAGAAAAAAGGGATGCCAGTTCATGTAGGTAAGAGAAATCTTTTCAACCCTGTGTGATTGCCTGACCAGAGCACTCACATGAAGGGGTGGTCAGCAGCAGGAGAGTGGTACAAAATGTACCACTGGTGGAACATGAGTCACTGATGCAAGACTAGGGTACAGCTTTTCAACCCAGGATAGGGTGGGACTTGTGAGGATTTACATTCGATTTAAACATCTATTGACTTTATAGAGGAAACCCTGGTGACTGAGTGGTTAACAGCTATGGCTGTTAACCAAATGGTCGACAGTTATAATCCACCAGACGCTCCTTGGAAACTCTATGGGGCAATTCTACTCTGCCCTAAATGGTTGTTATGAGTCACTATCAACTCGACTGCACTTATAAAAACTTATACACACATACACACGCTAATGTGTATGTATTACAATGAATGTAGTAACATACACATGAATACAAACACACACTAACACAAAAATTCACATAATAACATTTTCTCACTAATACACACACTGACATACACATATGTACTAAGGCACACTAACACACACATTATAGTATACAGTAATGCACACACATTAGTACACATACACTAATATACATGCAATATACACCCACACTAATACAAAAACATACATTAGCACACAGATTAACACACAGAGAATCACATACACTAAAACACACCAGCGTTATAACAAAGAAACAAACATTAGCACACGTGTTATTACACACAGAAGAACACACACTAACCCACACAATAATGCAAACTCATTAATACACTGAAACATACATACATAAAATAACATGCAAAAGCACTCATACACACACATATCCAGTTACAAGAATGATGAGGTCTATTGGAAAAATATTTTATGTGCAGGAAGAGGAAATTCTGTTAAGTTAATTTAAGAACTCCTTCCCTAGGCTCCTTTTCATATCCTCATAAGATAGGCCCTGTGATCCATGGGTCCTGAGGAACCCCTGCAAGCCAGCCTTCTCTCTGCAGGAGGTATGTGTCTGGGCTTCCACTGTCTTTCCCTCACTCCGTCTTTCATACAGTAATAGACAATCTTGTCCACATTGGTCACAGAGCTCAGTTGCTGGGAGAACTGGTTTTGGACATGTCTCTAGAGAAGCAGCGTCTTCTCTAGAAGGACGGGCTGAGGTGTGTTTGACCATTTAATCTGAATTGAGCTCTGTAGGTGCAGTAAGCAGAGGAGCACATGTCCAGTCCAGGAGAAATAGGGCAGGAAGTGTTGTGAGCACTGTGGATGCACTTTGAGATAAAGAATAAATGTGCCCTGTCTCTTCCAACCTGTATATCAATATTAGCATTTCAATTAACCTCCTCCATCCCCCATTTCCTTATTTATTCATTCATACATTCATATATTCATGTATTTACATAATATCTCTATGTTAAAATGATTTACACTACTTTAGGAGAAAAATATGAATGGTCCTTGGCAATAGAAGTGTCTAATGAATGATTTGCAGAAGGGCCAAAATCACCATGGACAGAGGGAAACACTCTATCCCAGGAAGTAGTTTATATTGAAAAATCATTTGAAAGTTGCCCTCCTGAGTTTACATGTCACTCAAACTTGGAATGGTGGCTGAAATCCTACAAGTAAATAGTGGTGGAAAGCACAACACAGGACTGTCCCTCCTCACAGTATGACACTGAGGATTTGGCCTCACCCATCTGAGCCTCTGTCTGAAAATATGTAAATTGGAAATCAGGGAAATAACTTATAAGTGAATTTGATACTAAGAACCCAGTATTTTTAGATATTATTATCACTGTAATTAGTGTGATAATCACCCCCCTGGGAACCCTAGATGGCCTCTGTAAGCCCTCATCTCTGACCACCAGAATTGCACAGGAACATCTGCTCTGGTCCTGCCCTGACCTGTGACACCTGTGAGATTAGGGCAGTTTATCCCAACAAAGGCCAGTGTCTTCACCAGTACATTGATGGGTTTATATCCACATATGACTTACAGTCCCTTTTATCCATATCTTTCCATAAACAGAGCCTTCAATGCAGCACATTTCCATCAGCTGTTCAATATTAGTCAAGTGAATTAAACAATAAACAATCACCATGCTTGAATGTAGGCAATAGGAAAGTCACCAGAAGTAGGATGAGTTGAACCCTCTGGATAGGCTCTGGAAAAGTGGGTTGACCTAATGTGCCACTGTGGCCTCATTACTCACTAAGGGGTCTCTGAAGCCTGAGTTTGCACACAGGAAGTAGTATTAATCCTGGTCTTCAAGGAATAATGTACCAGGAGAGACACATATTTAAAAATTTTGCTCTCAGAGGGAAAAATAATGTAGCATATGTGTTTGTGGGTATGGATTGGTTCCTAGGGCTTCTCATCACCAGGAAAGAAGACAGTTGTAGGTCACCTGAGTTAAAAAGAGCCTGTAACACTTCTAGATATTATTAAAGGCAACTATGTGCTTATTATATATCCCTAGTAGATGTCACTGAATGGAAAAGGTTGATTTTAAGAAAGAAAACAAGTGATATTATTCAAAGTTGGAGGGATGAAGACCTAAAGCAAAGGTGTCATTTCCCATTTGGCCTTGTCTTCCCACAGTATAGATGCATATGCACGTGTACACACACATACACACACACACACATGCAAAGATCCATACACATACACTTTCACATATCTTCTTTCTTTTTGTCTGAGAAATTATAGCTGAT
This sequence comes from Dugong dugon, assembly GCA_030035585.1. Lineage (NCBI taxonomy): Eukaryota > Metazoa > Chordata > Mammalia > Sirenia > Dugongidae > Dugong > Dugong dugon. The sequence continues at coordinate 26,672,115 of CM057478.1, read as the reverse complement.
TCATGTACCATAGATGTGTCACATTGAAATCTTCTGTAAAAGAAAGTGTTCATTTAGTTACTGAGAAAAAATAATTCACAACTTTTGAGTGATGACCAAGTTAGAGCTAATTTTCATATCCTCGCCTGCTGCCCAACATGTCTACTCCATGGCAAAATTCTATAATGTTTGTATTTAATATTATCTCAAATATCACAAGCATACTGTGTCTATAATAAAATGAAGTTTCAGTTATTGCTTCTAGCCTTATTTACATTCTCTCCTTTTCTCACAAGAGTCAACGAATGGAGTACAGAGAGAGACACTCACAGGGTCACCAGGTGTACCAGGTGGTGCTCACAAATATCATCCACATATGGACTATGTCTTGGTCATTACCAGAGATGATGGGTGACATTCACCCACTCTGAGCTTGAGCAATACTTTTATTAGACAAAAGACCTGCCTGATCTCTCCTGGAATCAGGATGAAGAAAGAGTATTTGGAGTGGTCAAACACTGAGAGGGGCTCTGTGTTTTGAACAGTGTGGTGCACACAAATATGTACAGATAGCTAAAATTAATTGGAGTTTACAAATAAGTTTCTGCACTTCAGATGAATAACTTATCAGTGAAAAAGTTAAAAAGACATAGACACTAATGACATAAACTTAGAACTCAGAATTAATCTGGCTGATTTTTGCAGCATCTTAGATCTTTTTTAGAAAATTGGAATGACTGAAGAAACATAGAGACCTTTCTCTTATTCAAGTCATGCCAGAAGAAATGGGATAAAAACACAAAAATGTACATACATATACACACACATTAATACATACACATTACCATGCACACAGTAACATACACACTAATGCGAACACACAGTAACACAGAGACTCACATAATACTTGTACACTAACACACTGACATACACATGCATACTAAGGTACACTAATGCAAATTCTAACACACACATACTAACACATACACTAATGCACACTCATTAGCATATCTGCATACAATATCAAGCATACATATAATACACATCCACACTAATACAGAAATATACACATACATTAGCACACAGATTAACACACAAAGAAACACGCACACTAAAACAGTCATAGCAATCAAAGACACACAGATATTAGCACAAGTACTATCACACACAGGATAACACACACTAACATACACAATAATTCAAGTATATTAACATACACAAACCTACATACATGGGGTAATATGCAGAACCACACACACAAACACACATACACAGTTACAAGAATGGGAAGATAAGAGGGGAAAGATATTTTATGTGTAGGAAGAGGATATATTAAGCTGATTTAAGAACTCCTTTCCTAGGCTTCTGTTTATTTTCTCAGGAGAAGAGACTTGTGATCCATTGTTCCTGAGTGCTACCTGCAGCCCAGCCCACTCACTGCAGGGTGCTTTGTGTCTGGGCTCCCACTGCCTTTCCATCACTGTGTCTTTCACACAGTAATATGCAACCATGTCCACTGTAGTCACAGAGCTCAGTTCCTGGCAGAACAAGTGTTTGGACATGTCTCTAGAGAAGGAGAGTCTTCTCTAGAAGGACAGGCTAAAGTATGTTCTACCACTTAACTTGTAGTGAGCTCTGTAGGTGCACTGGGCAGAAAAGCAGATGCCAGTCCAGTGTTGTGAGCTGTGTGAATGCACTTTGTGACTAAGAAGAAAAGGGGTTCTGTCTCTTCCAAATTTTGTATCAATATTCACAATTGAATTAACCCCTCTCACCACCTTTCTCCATTCATTCATTAATTCATACCCTGATGTATTCATATATTCATGTATTTACAAAATTCCTTTATGTTAAAATGATTTCCACTACTTTAAAGGAAATAATATGAATCATTCTTGGCAATAAAGCTACCTTCTGAATGATTTGCAAAAAGGGAAAATTCACCATGGACAGCGGGAAACATTCTGTCCCAGGAGGCAATTTATATTGAAAAATCATCTGAAAGCTGCCTTCTGGAGGTTATGTGTCACTGATTCCTGGAACTGTGGCTGAAATCCTACAAGTATCTAGTGGTGAAAAGCACAGCACAGCTCTGTCCCTCTTCACTGTGAGGCCCCAACAATTTGGTGTCACCCCTCTGAGCTTCAGTCTGGAAAGACATAAAATGGGAATCATGGAAGTTACTTTTGTGTGACATTTATGGTAGGGATTCAGTGCTGTTAGATATCAATATCATTATCATTAATGTTATAACCAGACCCCAGGAACTGTAGACTGAGCACTGGTGGGTAGTACAGTGGTTAAGCGCTTGCTGCTTACTGAAAGGTTAGTAGTTCAAACCCACCAACTGCTCCACAGGAGAAGTCTACCTCTGTAAATACTGTAGCCTTGGAAACCCTATGGGGAAGATCTACTCTGTTGTATAGGGTTGCCATGAGTTGGAATCAACTCAACAGCAACTAGGTAATGGGGTAACCATAGATGACCTTAGTGAATCCTCATCTCTGTCCACCAGGATGGCACAAGGAACTCCTGCTCCTGTCCTGACCTGCCACACCTGTGAAACTGAGGCAGGTGAACCTACCCTCCTCCCAGTGCCCTCACCTGTACATTGATAGATTTAGATACACATGTTAATTAAAATCCATTTCCCCTGTGTCAATCCATAAAGAGAGCTTCCAATACACCACATTTCCATCTGGTTATTCAATACTAGTCAATTAGATTAAAAATATATATATACCTAAATGTAGGTAATTGGAAAGTCATCTGGAAGTTGGATGAGCTGATTAACAGGAAAAATCTGGATCTTCCTGGTAGGACCAGAAAAGTGGGCTGACCTGCTGTGCCTCTGTGGAGAAGAGAAAGCATCTGACATCCAGATCCAGATGGCCATATTTTTCACCAACGGGTCTCTGGAACCTGAGTTTTCGCTAGAAGAAACAGTGTCTGTCCTAGTCTTTAGGTGATGATGTACCAGGAGCAATACTGTTATAAAAATTTTGCTCTCAGATAAATATATATATATATATATATATATATATATAGAAGTGAACACACGTTTATGTGGGTTTGGATAGTTTCCTAGGGTCTTACCATCCCAGGCCAAAAGAATGTATTAGGTCACTGTGACTAAACGAGCTTGTGACATATGCAGAGATCATTAAAGACAACTATAACTGGTGTCAAGGAGTTATTTTGGCACAGTGTTTAAGCACTCAGCTGCTAACCAAAATGTTGGCAGTGTGAACCCACTGACTTCTCTATGGGAGAAAGATTTGGCAGTCTGCTTCTGTAAAGACTTACAGCATTGGAAACACTATAAGAAATTAAACTCAGTCATGTAGGGTGTTAAGGAGCCCTGGTGGAGCAATGGTTAAGAGCTCATCAGCTATCCAGAAGGTCAGCAGTTCAAATCAACAAGCCCCTTCTTGGAAACCCTATGGGGGCAGTTCTGCTCTGTCCTATAGGGTCACATTGAATCGGAATCAACTCGAAGGCAATGGGTTATACAGTACTATGAGTTGGAATCAACTCTAAGGCAATGGGTTATACCTGTTGTATAGGTTGTATTAAAATTATTGTGAGAGACTTAGCAGAAGGAAGTAATTTGTGAATAAGAAATATGTGCGGAATAAAGATTTAAGTGAGATGTTTTTGAAGGTTAACAGTGATGAACTTACTAAGAGGAACTAGACATCATGACCAGAGGAAGAATGAAAAGTTCGTGGTGCATTTTATTTTGGGGATCTGGTAGATCTAATAGATGTGTATTTTCTCCCTGTAAGTAGTTAACTAAAGAAGATAAGACTGGAATATGAACTTTGGGGATAGAAAGGCTAGATATCTGGAGAGAATTATGAGTCATTGATGGAGTCATTGTAAAACACTGAAGCCTGAATTATACAGAGATACATACCAGTGTTCCAAGGTAATGCTCAGATCAGTTTCTGTTAATGAAAGATTATAGCCAGGCAGAAAGGAGAGATGACATGTTGGAGCATCCCTTGTGGTTCAGAAGAGAATTTGAGATGAAATGTTCCCTCCCCTTATCCAACCCATTGTCGTATCTGACTGTGACCCATGGTACTGTTATCACAATGTACATACATGATGGGTGTCAACCAGAGAGTAAAGTGGACATGTTGGGTATATCAGAAATGAAATTGCAAAACAAAACTACATGGTACGTGCATCATCAATTTAACCAAGCTTGGAGGCACTCACATCAGAGCTTCTTATTTGATTAAATTCTGAATACCCTCATAGATTATGCACATCAACTTGCCTTATCTTCACTTTTGCCTGGGAGAGCCACACATGATAATGGTTCAATACTGCTAAATAGAAAAAATAAAATAAACCTCAGAGATCCAGCTGAGTTCATAATGAGTCAGTGGTGAGCAGGTAATAGAAAGGAGAAGTAGATGAATAACAAGGTTGACATCAGAGAGGAGGAGCCCTCTTTGGAGGGATCAGGGATGGAGAGATTTACATGATTATGTGGCCTGGAGTGAGATCACATGGATGAGAGGTGCAAGGCTAGATGTCCCGAGGGAAGAGAAAGTACAATAGTGACTAAAAGAGCTTGTGACATATGCAGAGATCATTAAAGACAACTATAACTGGTGTCAAGGAGTTATTTTGGCACAGTGTCTATCATGGAGAATGAGGTTGAGGCAGCAGGTGAGATAAACAGGAGTCAACTGGAATCACCAGTGAAAGTGGCAGATCTTAGGGGTTAAGGGAAATATCAGGAGCTAAGTTCCAAGTCATCAAATCATCAGGGAAATTTTGGAGAGAAGTGATGAGAGAAAAGTGGTGAGGCTCAGGTATATAACTGCATGACATAAGCCAGAAACACACATCGTACTCTTATGAGACTGTGGGATAATTCGTTTGGTGCTATTGAGGTACAGTGAGGAAACGAACTCTACCACTTCCTTCTTAGTCATGGGACAGGTTAGCATAATTACCTGGGAGCAAGTTGGGCTATTATTGTATGAATCTGTAAAAGAATCTGAATATAGTGATGAACAAGATACAAAGATTAAAAGTCACAGAAACGGCCCCCAGAAAGCACAAATATAAGTGTTGGTGATGGAAGAGCATGGGGTGTTGACTTGGGAAGAAAAAGCACAGATCACTTTAAGTGAGAAGATGCAGGACAGGAAAATTGTCCACCAGAGGTTGTGTTGGATAAGCAAGTAGTCATGAGAACAGCACATTTGGCAGTGGAATGGTGTGTAATTGGTGTGCTCAATAGAGTTCAGACCTATTATAGGGATTTACCTGGTGAACTTGGGTCCCACCATCTATTTAACTTTTATCTTACTCAGGGACGTTAATGAGTGTCATAGGTAAAGAGAAACAGGTGTATGGAGGTAGAAGCAGTGATGTCATCCAGAAATCAAGAAGTATGGGTCTCTCCATGAAGACAAGAACCATATTTCGAGGCAAGAAGTCCCAGCAAAAGAAACTCCACGGAGGTTGGGAACCTCCATTATGGACCACAATAAAGCTGAACACTCAGTATATAATGAGTATGTCACATAGTACCCTAATTTTTCCTACTGAAAAATGAGTGAACGATAGAAGAGCCCTAGACACAATGTTCTGAGCCAGCTCCTGACCCATCTCCCCAGCCTCATATCTCTCTGCACCTCAAGATGTAGACAGTTGGTCAATGGCTAATTGACCCGCCCCCTATGGCGTTGAGGTAATCAAATATACATTCCAAGAATTCAAATGGACAGGAAAAAAATGTCTGAGTTGAGCTTCAAGTTCTAAGACCTTCTTGTCTCACAGGACTGACTCTACTGTCTCTTTCTTGGAACTGGCCATGATTTGGTCTGGGAATACCTGAGAAGTTCATGGAAGAGCTGTCCTTCTATAATTAAATCTTTCACGGTTATTAATACTGTAACTTAAGTAAGCAAAAGGATAAGGCAATCCCAATGATATCATACAGCACAGTCACAATATAAAGTAAAATTATGTTTCTCAAGAACAATATATTAATATTTATCATGAATTTCAAATATTTCATAGAGTTTGACTCACTGATAACAGTATTAGAAAACATAAAACTGCAACTGGAGGTATGAAATATAAGGCAAGAAATATATTCACTCCATCAGACTCCTTCCAATTCTTCATGTTACTTAAACATACTTTGAAATACTGACAAGGCTGTGTTCTTTTGCTGTTGTTGTTTTTAATATTACCTTGTTTTCTGCTTTAAAATATAACATTCGGTTTTATTATAACGTTTACATTTGAGACTTTAAGACTCACCTATCTATAGATGATTGATGGAAGGAATTTTGAAGCAACCAGGTATGATAAAACATAATTTTTTTAATAATGAATTCATAGAGATACTGGCAACCAAGTTGATATTTCTACCTTGAAGAAATAGAAAATAGTGAGTACATTTTTAACTATCTGAATACATAAGTTTCACTTGAGTACTGAGATTCTATTAATATTTAATGAATATAGTTAATATTTAGTACTTATAGTATTATGACATGGCAAATTTAACTCTAACCTTGTTCAAGACTTGGAGGACTAATTTTACTTTACACTGAAAAATGAACTGGATATGTGTTCATTGTCTGAAACTGTGTTGTTTTTTTTTTTTAAGAAACACGTTCCTCTCAGAAGTTCAGCATCAAGTTCAGGCATCAGATATGAATTGTCATAGATCATGGGAGAGAATTCTCTAAAGCTCACATTGGAATCTCACGGCAAAAATGGCAAGAATAGAAGAGATGGCCATATCTTAATAGGAACTAAACCAGTTGCAAGTCTGGATGATATATCTTTTAATTATATCTTTTAATTAATTGATTAATTAACATTAAAGTCAACAAAAAACTCAGTAAAGGAGGAAGGGCCAAGATGGAGGAGTAGTCAGATGCTTCCGGTGGACCCTCTTACAACAAAGACATGAAAAAAAAGTGATTCCATTATAATAGGCAATCTGGGAGCCCTGAACATCAAAGACAGAGTTGAGGAATCAGACGGAGTAGTGGGGGAGGGAGAGACAGTTCATAAGCAGTGATGAGCTACCAGACCTGACCCTGCAAAAGCCTGAGCCCTTCAGGCCTGAGCAGCTCGTGGGTGAGCAGTGAGGCAGGCAAGCAGCCTTTCTCAGGAGGTGTGTTTTCCACACTGGGAGAGACCCAGCACCAGAGAATCTACGTGGCCAACCGGAACCAGTGAGAAGCAGTCCTTGATCTGGCAAAAGATAAGTAATTACGTATGGCTCACCCCGAGGATCAAAAACAACCCCATTAGGGAAAAACCTCTCTCCCATTTACCTACCTGCTCCCGGCTCTGCACTGGGTCACAGACTGGCTTAAGCAATTGCCAACTCCCTGGGCTGGAAGTAGGATCTGTCAAATGCCAAGCGCCATTCTCCCTGCTTTGAAGAGTGAACAAATTAACAAACAGGGGAAAAAATAAACTACAGGCTCCCCTAAGCCAGGAACCTAGGGTAGGTATATCTCCTTTGCCTAGGCACAGACATAAGAGATCCACGGACTTTGACTGCCTTTGCCCCTGCATAGACTTGTGTGGGCCCATCTCAACAGTTAGGTCCTCATTACTGCAGTACAACAGGGTGTATAGTGGAACTCTAACTTCAACTGTTTCAGCTGTGAATTGGCAGTTTCTTGACACTTGACACTGCTCCTCCCATTAAGCAGGGTCTTTATCTACACACATCAGGGGCCTGAAGCCTGGTGGCTCCACCCACATCACATAGCCACCTGCAATAGGGGCCCATGAATAAAAAGAGCCCCCCAGTCCTTACAGCCAACAGCATTAGGTGCTCATAGTCTGGCTGCAAAAGCCACCCACCTACACCCTCTAGGGAACATGGACACGCCTTCCTCCTGGACACTTAGAGGCAGCCATCAGCACCCTCCCTTGCTCGGAGTGTGTCCCCCTGCTGCAGCCAGATGCCTGTGCCTACACCAATCATGCTTGCCTGTCTAGGACTCTAAGTGAGAGCCTACACCACATATTTGGTGACTATCTACCTGCGCACCTGAGCTGAATCCATACAGGAGGAGTGGGCAGACTCTTGAGCTCATATACCTAGTAACAGCTCTAACCACCTGGTGACAGGATATTAGAGCTTCAAAGGTGCCAATAATCAAACTAGTTCATATAAGCAACCTATCTGGGCATATCACAATAAAACAAGAAGCTAGGACATAGTAAGCAAACATAAAATAAATAAATATAAGAACTTATTGATGGCTCGGAGACAACAGTCAATATCAAATCACTTAAAGAGGTAATCCATGATGGATTCACAAAGCTCCCAAAACAAAGAACCTAGAAATTTTCCAGAGGAGGAAAATTTCTTCTAATGACCAGAGACAGAATACAAAAGATTAATATACAGAACTCTTCAAAAATTAAACAAAACACAGAACATGCAAAAGAGGAAATTAAAAAGATTAGAGAAGAGCATGATTACATATTTAACAGGCTGCAAGAATCCATAGAGAGACAGCAATCAGAAGTCCAGAAGATTAACAATAAAATTTCAGAATTAGACAATGCAATAGAAAGTCATAGGAACAGAATTGAGTCAATGGAAGTCAGAATTTGTTAGATTGAAGATAAAGCACTTGACACCAAAATATTTGAGGAAACACCAGATAAAGTGATTTAAAAAAATGAAGAAACCCTAATAATTATGTGGACCTCTACCAAGAAGAATAACTTATGAGTGATTGGAGTATCAGAACGGGGGGTGGGGGTGGGTAACAGAAAATACAGAGAGAATTGTTGAAGATTTGTTGGCAGAAAACTTCCCTGATATTGTGAAAGATGACAAGATATCTATCCAAGATGCTCATTGAACCCCACGTAAGGTAGATCCCAAAAGAAAGTCACTAAGACATATTATAATCAAACTTGCAAAAAACAAAGAAAAAGAGAGAATTTTATGAGCAGTTAGGGATAAATGAAAAGTCATCTACAAAGGACAGTAAATAAAATAAGCTCGTACTACTCAGCAGAAACCATGCAGGCAAGAAGGCAATGGGATGACATATATACAAAGCCTTGAAGGAAAAAAAAATGCCAGCCAAGAATTATCTATACAGCAAAACTGTCTCTCAAACATGATGGTGAAATTAGGGCATTTCAAGATAAACAGAAGTTTAGGGATTTGCAGGAAAAAAAAAAAAATTACAAGAAATACTGAAGAGAGTCCTCCAATTAGAAAATCAGTAACATCAGATAACAACCCAAGACTAAAACACAGGACTGGGCAACCAGATATCAACCCACTTCGGGAAGTCACAAAAGTAAATCAAAGTTAAAACACTGAAAATAAGGAAACAGATGTCAATATGTAAAACATGACTACATTAAAACAAAAAAAGAGGAACTTTAAAAATGTAGACATAGAGACTTCCGGCAACATGGCATTGAAGGCAGAAGCACCATGCCGTCAATCTACAGCAAAGATCCGAAAACTTAAGCCAGAGAAAACAGCAATCCTGAACCCCTAAAACATAAAATGAAAAAATAAAGAACTCAGCCAAGCAACAAATGGAGTGAGAAAACTTACAGAGAACGGAAAGTGAGGAGAGGTTCATGCAGAGGTCCCCTATCAGCTAACACAGCACGGATCCGCCATCTTGGACTCCTATTAGAGACCAGCAAATAGGAGGTATGAGAAAGCAGCTTCACGGAGCTTCTAGCAGAGGACAGAACAACCTGTAAATAGCGATACACACTTTCCCACCCCCCATCATTCTTCACCCTCATTTGGCCTCCTCTGCTTCCCACAGCCACAGTCTCTTGGTCGGGAAGCAACAGCTGCTTGGATTCCACCCGTCTGCACCAGCTGACTCCCTGAGTGCCACTTATTGGCTGCTAGGGTTGATTTTTTCCACTTCTTTTGATTTCTTTCTTACCTCTCACCACCATTCCTCCGTTCGCTCAAATACCTGGCTCTGTGCTCCATCTTTGCTTCTTCCTAAGGGGCTGTGGAGCTCCAATCAAGTGTGGAACTGCTTCCCGGTATGGGCTGCCATGCTTGTGGGATCCCAGGGCTTTTGTTTGTTTGTTTTGAACTGTTTGTTTGTTTTCGTTTTCTTGAGTTGGGAGCACGTTCTGGCCTGGCAGTGCTGTGTGGCTTGGGATCTACCCCCTCAGTTTGAGCAGACGCACAGAGGGATCCCTGAGAACATTTCTTTTTTCATGGTTTTTTTTTTTCTTCTGTTTCTGTGGAGGCTTTACTTGCTTTTCTTCTCTTTTTAAATTTTTTTGTTGTCTTTTACCTCTTTATCCCTTTTGTCTTTCTTCTTTACTCAGTTTTTCATCTCTCTATACCTTCCTTCTCTTCCTGTCCCCTGAATACCTGGCGCTGAATACCTCTATGCCTTCTATCCAGGCTGTACTGCAACATCTGGGAACAACTTCCCCAGACCATGTAGCCACACCAGTGGGATTACTGGGAGCTTTGCTGTTCTTTTTCTTTCTAAGTTTTATTTATTCATACTTTTTTTCTTCTTCTTCCTCTTCCTCTTTTTGTTTTTCTC